>CM055072.1:14593759-14682057 GCA_029204045.2 Tillandsia leiboldiana
TTTCACAAACGAATTTCCGCGTGGACAACCGCTGACAGGAAATTTGAGGATATTTCTCAAAATTACACATGAGGGAGTACAATCTTGTAAAATTCAAAGCTCCAGATGCGTGTACAAGTCCAATTGACTCCTATCATATGGAAGAGCATGATTGTTACAGATATTACAACTAGGACTTCAAGATGTACTAAATACACGTAGCTTAATTAGGAGAAAAGGCTCCCGGAGATCGAAAATGTAAGAAAGATATTTCGGACTCTTCCGGAACGGTTTAGGGCAAAAGTTACCGCCATTGAAACCGTTAGTCATCCGGATGAGATGAGTGTAGAGGAATTAGTAGGTGCTTTGCAAACTTATGAGATGACTTTTCCTACTAATCAAGTTTCTTCCAAGTCTTCTTCTAAGCTTACAGGTATTGCATTCAAATCCACAAAGGAAGAAGATAGCGAATCAAGTTCCGACGATGAAATCTCTTTTGCCGATTTTGAAAAACAATTGGCGCGGATCACAAAGAAATTTCGTCGGAAATTTTGGAAGAATCGAACCGATGGATCTTCATCCACGAAACAATCTAAAGGATCATCGGGTTCTAAATCCTCTAAACTCAAAGGTGTTGCAAAACCTTCTAAAGAAAAAGAAAAAGATGATTTCGAAGGGGAAATCCAATGCTATCGTTGCAAAGGCTACGGCCATTTTTCAACGGATTGTCCTTCTAAGAAATCATACAAAAAGAAGGCTTTGCAAGCGAAAACTTGGGACGATTCTACTTCTAATGAATCGACCTCAAGTAAGAGCTAAAAGCCGTTGCTTTTCATGCCTCTCAAATTCCCTCTTCTAATTTGTGTTTATCATCTTTAGTCACTGACTCTACTCCTTTGATTTTGTATGAAACATCAACAACCGGCGGAGAGTCATCAAGTGAGGGGGGAGTCGGACGAAGAAGAACTCGTTGAGGCATACCAACAACTTCTTGCGGAATCAAAGAAGATGGCCAAGCATATCAAGTAGTTGAGGAAGCAACGACTTGAAGTTCAAGACGAGAATCAAGCTTTAAAGATAAAACTTCATGATCTCGAGGAGGATCGAGAGCTTTTATTGGATAATAATAAAATCCTCCAAGAAAAGTTAAATCAATCGGAAACGATCGTTAATTCCCATATTAACAAGATTGATTTTCTTGAAAAGCAGTTTGAGGAGATTCATGTCACCAACCAAGCATTGACCAAGCAAGTTCATGAACTCAAATCCGACATACAAAGGTTTTCAACCGTTTCCAAGAAACTAGATTGTATGTGCGGATTAGGTCAAACAACCAAAGTTGGTTTGGGTTTTAAAAAGGATCAAACTGTGCATGCTTCAAGTTCCACATTCAAATTGAAAGGAAGAACGTGTCACCTTTGTGGACTTGAAGGACATTTGGTGAAGGATTGCCTGAAAAAGAGAAAGGAAAATTTTTCGGCAACTTCATCTACGGAGCGAACTCAACGGAATCAAAAGACACATCAAGTCAAAGGAGTTCACTCAACCCACCAAAGGTCCGAGCCACATCATCAATCATACAAGTGGATCACTGCGAGGCAAAGACCTAAGGTGGATCAACAGTCAAAGCTATCATCTCCCAACCACAATGAATCAAGACAACCCAGAATTCGACAATTTTGGATTCGGAAAGGTGATATCTTTCCTTGTCTTAAGTCCTAAATAGCTTA
Organism: Tillandsia leiboldiana; assembly: GCA_029204045.2. NCBI lineage: Eukaryota > Viridiplantae > Streptophyta > Magnoliopsida > Poales > Bromeliaceae > Tillandsia > Tillandsia leiboldiana. The sequence continues at coordinate 14,595,469 of CM055072.1, forward strand.
TGACTGTATGTAATGCTTTGATTGGTTTTCCTTTCATATTTTTCTGAATCTCTGCATTACATGTTTTCAATGCTCTTCGTTTTTATGTTTTGTTTTTTTTTTTTTAAAAAAAAAAAAAAAAAAAACGAAAGGATTTTAACGAACAAGTGCATTGAATAAAAAGGGTTTTCCACTTTCAATCACTCCAATTTAATTTTATTTAAATTATCAACTTTACTCCATAATCATAATCTTGAAAATACTTCATTATAGGAGTTTTTGATATTATAAGCATCAAATTTTAGAAATCATGTGTGATCTTTAGATGCTTAATCTATCTCGGTTGTGTGATTTCATTGTGATAAATGTGAGACAACTGATAGACTAAAATTTGGGATTTAATTCTTTCACGTAAGAGATTGCATTCTTACAAGGGTAAATAAATGAATTGTAAAAGATGTGGAAAGAGTTACATCCGAAAGGAGTGTGAAAAGTACCACCACATGTTGGAAAGAGCTGCCACCCCGGTCGTCCGGTCTGTGTGTGAAGCTACCACATGTTATGGATGCTTGAAAAATATTTATGAAATTTTGTTTAGTTGAAGCATTCGGAGATTTAAATTTAAAGCTATTATTTTGAACAATATCCTGGTTGGTATAAGGTGGGATAGTTGAAAGATGCTCAAAGAGCCACACTTAGGTATTTTAGTGCTTATCTCAAATTTGAAAGGGTAGAATTCAGATTGATGTCATTTGGAAATCTCCGTAAGTCATCTTGTAAATCCGTTACATCTTGATAGAGTTTGGATCTCAAGATTATTTTTGATGACTTGTGTTTGATGAATATAACATGAAAAACTGTTTATAATGTTTTACCGTTATTTTTCATGATTTCGGAGTAAATCTTTTTAATTTTTGTAAAATTAATTGATTGAATGACATCTATGTGATCTCATATTATTTTCAAGCACTTAAATTGCTTTCTTGATGGAATACAAATCGGTAATTCAATTATTTCAAAATCTGGATTTGTTTCATGAAATTATTTGATTTTTGCTTTCTGGTACAGGTACGCAATCTGCATTTTTGTTATATACCGGAACTGAGCCTTTATCTCTCTTTCTCTATGAACTAATGCTGTTAGTGATTTCCTTTTGTCTAGTATGTTCACTGTTTGACAATTTGTGACAAAAAGGGGGAGAACAGAAAAGAATGATCGTATCACAAAGGGGGAGAACATAAATGCTGAAGACAGGGGGAGAACATGGAGAACATAGAGAACATGTTAGAGATGCTCATGATAGGGGGAGATAAAGAAAAGATTGAAAGAGCCGAAAAACAAAAGAACCAAAAGGACGAATCAAATGTAGGATTTTAATTTCTAACGACTAACGTTTGATTTTGTTTGGAGTTTCGTTTTGCAGGAATTACATCACTTTAAGACTCCAAGTCCTAAGTCATAGAGTATGTTCTAGGACTGTTTGGTTCAAATGTAATTTTGTATTTATTGGATCTTTCACGCAAAGAAAGTCAATGTTTTGGTGATGACATTGAGTTTCGATTTTTTTTGGTTTAAGATGAGTGACTTGAGCGCTTTTATGTATTTTTGGGTTTTGTCACGAAATTGCCAAAGGGGGAGATTGTTACGGCATTTTGGTATTGGCATATTTCGTGAGTCAAGTCAGTGAGTTGAGTCGGAGTCTTAAAGGGATCAAATTGTCAATCAGCAATCAAAGACTTAGAGAAGATTCAACAAGAGCTCAAGTTGACACTCAGTGTCTTGAGTCTTGAAGATTGAAGTTGAAGAATTGTGGATCAGTTACATCAATCTCAAGAAGAAAGTATTCAAAAGGATCAGGTATGGTTAACTAAATAATTTTGGTGATCCGAATACTTTCTTATAGTGTAGAAACACTTGGAAGAATTTTTAATTGCATAAAAATAAAAAACTGGACATGGGGCATGTTCAGGATCCGGATCAGACCTTGCAATCCGGATCCCGAAGGGTACTTGTTCATTGGCAATTTCAATTCGGATCCTAGGCCATTCCGATCCGGATCCCGAACATGGGACTTTGCTGAATTGCATGAACGATCCGGATCGGACCTTGCAATCCGGATCCCGAACCCTTGGTTTTCTGGAATCGTCAATCTCGTTACGACGATCCGGATCGCAGTAAATCCGATCCGGATCGCCGTCCTGAAAATTTCCAGATAAGGTAGTTTTTGATGCTTATCTCTTTCCAAGGGTTTCTAAACTATAAATAGACACTTAGGGTTTCTCAAGAACGTGGGTTCTCTACCGATTAATTAATTAAACACTTGAGAGCAACCCTAGAGGCTAGGTTTTTATCGTTCTTCTTTATAGCCTCTTTTAGGTCAATTCGACGGTTCTTTCAAGAACATATCTTTTGTCGAATTGATCTAATCTTTGTTTAGAGATTTTTCCCATGGATCTTCATTGAGAATCTAAGCAAAGGATCACCATCGAAGTCAATATTCTTATCGACTGAGTTTGCGTCGTGGATTCGACGTGGCATCGTGGATTCGGTGTGCTAAAGGCGTTTCGTGGATTCGAAACGTGTGCTCGTGGATTCGAGTGGCGTTCGTGGATTCGAACGTGTGCAGTGGACGTGCAATCGGTGGAGCGCGAGGTCCGAAGAAATTGAAGGAGGGGTTAAATCCGTGGAGACGGTAATCACCTTGTTATTCTTCTTTTCTTAGTGGATTGTTATTGCGTGGACATCCAACCGGTCAGCGCAAGGTCCGAAGAAGCTGAAGGAGGGGTTGAGTCTGCGGAGTCGGTAATCACCTTGTTATTCTTCTATTCTTAGTGGATTGTTATTGCGTGTTGGTCCCGTGGTTTTTCTCCTGGATTGGAGTTTCCACGTAAATCTCGGTGTGCTGTTTTTATTTTCCGCATTGTTTTTTATTTTGCACTGAGATTTGGTTTTATAAGTATTACACCTATTCACCCCCCCCTCTAGTTGTTTGATAGTATCTATTTAGATCCTTGTGGATCCTATATAAAAACCTACACAGATCGAGGCGTTTAAAGAGTCGATTTCGATCTACTCGTCGCAAGGAATGCAACCGTAATTTTTCCGGATTTTTCTGAGCACTGTTTAGAGGTTAAAAACTCCTCTTTTCCCGTGCTGTTTGAAAAACAGCAAATATTGTACTTTTTGGGATTTGTTTTTATACCGGGAGCGTTGTTATGTACAGCTGTGCACTGATTTGCAGGATTTGAGGACTGTGGACAGCTTGGAGGCTTTCTGGGGCGTGGTTTGAGCTGCTCGAGGTGGGCGGTTGTTGCTTACCTCATTTTTGACAAGCTCACTGGGATTATTAGAACCCCTCCCCTAAAATTTAATTGATGAGAACTATTGGGACAAACTAATATGACAATTAATGAGAACCATTGGGACAAACTAATATGACAATTAATGAGAACCATTGGGACAAACTAATATGACAATTAATGAGGACCCTTGGGACAAACTAATATGACAATTGATGAGAACCATTGGGACAAACTAATATGACAATTGATGAGAACCATTGGGACGAACTAATGTGACAATTGATAAGAACCGCTGGGACGAACTCTTCTAAACATATAACCCCACAGATTATATGATAACTTATTTTGGGACACTGTGATTGGGACAAAGGCTATAATCTCGCATGCAAATAACTTTGATTCAGTAAATCAATCTTTTAAAATAAATATTTGACACTATTTTACAGCTTTTAAAATAAGACAGTTGCATGCATGACTGGACATCTAGTGATGCCACTATTTATTGCTACACTATCATTTTGGGACTTGGTATGTTCATTGCTCTCTTTTGCATTCGGAGGATTGTTGCTCGAGTATGAGCAGGGGTTTGGGATAGTGTAGTCAGAATTGTACTAGATTGTGGACTTGTGGGGTGTTGCGGTGACCGCGGACAGTGGGCGGTCGACCGAATGTTTATCCTTGCATCAGATTGGGGTTGAGTCTGGTCTATTTTGCATCAGCTGGGGATCGGGTTTTCCTAGTGGATGGTTTTTTTCCACTTGTTGAGTACTATGGCATTAGATCGGGGTTTTCTTTACTGGATAGCTTTTCCCACTTTGATCATAGTCATGATCCAGTCCTGCTGTTTTATGGCACTTATGATACTTATTACTGAGATATTTTACTCGTGTGGGTCGCTCCCCTCGAGGGCCACTCCGGAGTGTGTTGCAGACATGCTTAGAGTCCTTGAGACTCCTATCCCCTATCGGTGTTATGCGTTGGCCAGCATACCCGATTTGGCAACTATCCCCTATCGGTGTTATGCATTGGCCAGCATACCCGATTTGGCAAGGCACAGCGGGCAGTACCAGTTTTACTAGTGACACAAGATTGAGTTATTTCGGGCAGGCGTGTTTGATATTGTTGCATACAGTACATGGCATTTAGAGGCATAGTGGTGATAGTTTCTTTTTTCAGCAGCCTTTATAGCTTACCACTGTTCTTTCATGTTGCCTCTAGTAATCCTAGTGGGTGCGTCAGAGTTGAGGTTTTTACCCACTAGGGGAGGCTACTGGTTTATCTAGTAGTTCTCACCCCCATTGTTGTTCCTCTCTTTCTTCTCCTTTATTTTGCAGAGTCGTCTGCGGGAGCTGCTAGGCCATCGGCAACTGATCGAGGTAAGGGGATCGCTGAGTAGATAGATCTCCTGTGAGACTGAGAGCTGATATTAGACAGATGTTGTACCCTTCACTCAGACTATGGTATTCTCCTTTCATTTTGGGTCTGGTATTAGCCAGCTGGTTGTACTATTTTGGTGAGCTGGGAGATTATTGTACTTATTACAGCTTGTACCTTATTTTCAGTCTGAGATTATCATGTTTAGTTCGGCTCTGTATTATGCTCTTGTTGTACACCTTATATCTAAGCAGGTTACCAGCGCTTCGTGTACGCGGGAAATCCCGTGTACACGGCGGATCTGTAAACTGGCCCGGGTCCTGGTTTACTCCCGGGGCGTGACACTACCCATCGTGGAATTCGCCTACAACAACAGCTACCAGGCCAGCATCCAGATGGCGCCCTACGAAGCCTTGTATGGGAGACGCTGCCGGTCCCCGATCTGTTGGGACGACTTGGGAGAACGGAAATTTTTGGGACCCGACTTAGTAGAAGGAACTGAAGAAAAGGTACGCCTCATCAAGCAGCGTTTACTGACCGCCCAAAGCCGACAGAAGAGCTACGCAGACCAGAGGCGCCGCGACTTAGAATTCCAAGTGGGAGAGCACGTGTTCTTGCGGGTCTCGCCATCCAGAGGAATCAAGCGTTTCGGGCTGAAGGGCAAGCTGAGCCCACGGTTTGTGGGGCCATTCGAGATCTTGGAGCGCATTGGCCCAGTGGCGTACCGCCTTGCCCTACCACCAAACCTCGACCGAGTCCACGATGTATTCCACGTGTCCATGCTCCGGAAGTACCTTTTCGACCCATCACACGTTTTGGACGTCTCCGCGCTCGAGCTCAAGGAGGACCTAAGCTTCGAGGAAACCCCGGTGCGTATCCTAGCGAGAGAAAGCAAAGCTGTCACGCCCCGGGGGTTTAATTTAGCGGAAACGATTCACAAAAGGTATGTGTTTGGCGTGTATAATTTTTTTGAAAAACCTTCTTCCCCGGCGCGTGCCCAGACCCGCCGCATATACAGGATCACTCTGCAAACGGACAGAGTCTCCCCTGTATATGCACGGCGTCGCGACTCATACAATGTCCATAAACGGGTAATCATTCAATCACAACGGTTCAAACATACATCCATGCACGAAATACTAAATAAATCTCACGGCCGATCAGTTTAAGAGGATAAATCCACAGTTGTTAAAACAGCGCCCACCCGGTGCCCATATTTTGAAAACACCTTTCGAAAGCAACATAAACCCAGAGGTTTTGGAAAACAGTGCCCACACGACACTTAGGTTTTGAAATCCCTTTTCGAAATCCATAAATCCACAATGTTTTGAAAACGGTGGCCACACGACACCTAGGTTTTGAAATCCAGTTTTCGCAATCTTTTCATTGGTTTGCTCTTTGATTTTCTTAAAGTGGCCAACAGAGATAACAAAAAGGAAATAAATAATTCAATAACTACCATGCCGACATCCACATCGACCCCACGAGGGTATCGAGAACCACACCACAGTCTACAACGTAAATGAAATGCGAAGGGAAAAATAGAAAGTACTGTTCGGGGTCACCAGAGACCCAAGAACTCCTGCCGCGGCCTCATCGTCGCCTATCTCTCCCCCCTGTAAGACCCTGTCGCAAGGTGGGAAGTCAGCGACTAAACAAAAATAATAATAAAAGTAATGCAGGGTAAAGCAGTACATCCAACTGTATCTATCCGAAGCAACCACTCTCCCGTGAGGGACAAGATGACACGTACACCTGTAGACCTGCAAAACCCCGACCCCGTCGGGCATCTAAACCGACGGATCGCACCGCTCCCACGTCGGACAACTAAACCGACGGGTCGCACCGCTCCCACGTCGGACAACTAAACTGATGGGTCGCACCGCTCATACCTGGGCGCCTCCCGCCCCACAACTACAGGGGCCCCACTCCGTCCTGGTGGGTATACACGGGTCATCGACCACTTTTTCGGAAAAGCGCACCCTTTGCGGTGGCCAAACCGCGGGTGCGCGTGCTGTAGCCTCGAGCAAAGTAACCAACAGCCAATAGTACTCAAGAATAAGATGTAACCGTTATCATGTTAGAGACATAATGTATAATCAAGAGTAAAGCTACGACCGCTATCATGTAAAACCAAGAGTAAGAACGACCGCCGGAAATCGGCGCTAAGTACCAAAATAAAACCCACCAGTCACTTGTAGTGATCAACGCTCGACTCTCCCGCGTCCCGGTACGCTCCCCGAACTACAAAAAGGGTCCCCGGGCGGAGAATCAAAACCCACCAAACACAAAATAAGGAAGAGCCCAGACACCATCCGGCTCCCGTGTCGGAACGGCCTTCGGCTCCGACGACGGCGACTAAGACCCTGCGCCGTCATGCTGCCCGCGCGTGTGCACTGCCCGCGGGCACTGTTGCCCGCGCGGCGCCCCGCCTGGCGCCCAGCCCGCGCGGGTGCACAGCCCGCATGTGCGGGCTGCCCCGCGCGGCGCCCCTGCATGCGGGCGGCCCCGCGCGGCGCCCAGCCCGCTCGGGGGAGCTGCCCGCAGGCACGGGCGGCCCCGCGCGGCCTCAAGCTCGCGCGGGTGCCCTGCCGGCGGGTGGCTCGTCCCTCCCTCGCCTCCGAGGGCAGCGGATGCCCATCTCCGAAACCCTCCAAGAACCCCCTCCCCTTGCTCGATCAAGAACGAAAAGGGGAAAACGAAAACGTGCTTACCTCGGTTTCGTCGGCTAGGGTTCCACGAGGGGGATCGTGTCGTTCTTGCGTGCCCGGTCTCGAAGGGTGTGCGGACGTTCCTCCCTTTCCTCGATCGCGCCTCCTCGGTTCTCCACGCCGACCGATGGGAAGAAGGAAGAAAATGGGGAGGGAGGAAGACGGCTCCTCGTCCGCGCTCAGAAAACTGTCTGTCAAGGGTGCGAGAAGTGGGAATCCTGAACCCTAACCCCAAACCACAGGATAAGTCAATCGGTCCCAAAAGAAACGAGTGGGACTTAACCCCAAGACTCAAATAGGTAGACTAGGGCGATCGGTCACAAACCAGGGTCCGGTCTGCCTCGAAGACCGTGCAAGTCGTCTAAACTGCTAGCAACCATCCGGAATTTATTCCGGGAGATTCCGGAGTCGGAATCCCACACCGATCGCGTCGCCGGTCTCCGTTTCGCGAGCTTTATTGCCTAAAAATATCCGCGAGCCCCGACGGTCTGCTCAGGAACAAAGAAATATTAGTACCCCCTCTCCGGACCCCTTAAGCGAAACGCGGTGCAATCAGAACCAACAAAGAGTCCACAGTACTAATAAAACTAGCGGTTACTACAAAAGCGCTGCGAAACCGAGTCATCCCCTATGTGAAGTTGCTCTGGAACAACCACGAGGAGCGAGAAGCGACGTGGGAGCTGGAGTCAAAAATGAGGGAGGGCTACCCCGATCTTTTCACCGCAACCCAGGATTGAGTTTCGAGGACGAAACTCGTTTTAAGAGGTGAGTGGTGTAGTAGCCGCTGGTTTTAAAATACTTTGGTTTTCTTCGTTAGTTTTATTTTGCACCGCGGTTCGCGTAAGGGGTCCGGAGGGTGGACTAATATTTCTTTGTTTCTGGGCAGACAGTCGGGGCTCGCAGGTATTTTTAGACAATAAAGCTCGCAAAACGGAGAACGGCGGCGCGATCGGTGTTGGATTACGACTCCGGAATCTCCCGGAATAATTTCCGGAAGGTTGCTAGCAGTTTAGACGACTTGCACGGTCTTCGAGGCAGACCGGACCCTGGTTCGTGACCGATCGCCCTAGTCTTTCTGTTTGAGGTTTGGGTTAACTCCCGCTGTTCTTTTCAACCGCTCGGTTTAACTTGTGGTTTGGGGTTAGGGTTCGGCTTTTCCCACTTCTCTCACCCTAGGCGTACGATACCCCGAGCGCGGACGAGGAACCGCCTTCCCACAACGCTACCTTCTTCCCATCGATCGGCGTGGAGAACCGAAGCGGCGCGACCGAGGAGAGGGAGGAACGACCGCACCCTCTTCGAAACCGGCCACGCAAGAACGGGACGATCCCCCTCGTTCAACCCTAGCCGACGAAACCGAGGTGAGCCGTGTTTTCGTTTCCCCTCTTCGTTTCTTGTTTCGAGCGAGGGGAGGGAGTTCTTGGAGTTTTCGGAGGTGGGGCACCCGATGCCCTAGGAGGCGGGGGAGGGGCGAGCCAACCGCCGGCAGGGCACCCGCGCGGGCTTGATGCCGCGCGGGTCCGCCCGGGCCTGCGGGCAGCTCCCCCGCGCGGGCTGGGCGCCGCGCGGGGCCGCCCGCATGCGGGGCTGGGCGCCGCGCGGGGCAGCCAACGCTTGCGGGCAGTGCACCCGCGCGGGCTGGGCGCCGCGCGGGGCCGCCCGCATGTGGGGGCGCCGCGCGGGGTCTAGCACCGCGCGGGGCAGCCCGCGCAAGCGGGCAGTGCACCCGCGCGGGCTGGGCGCCGCGCAGGGCCGCTCGCATGCGGGGCTGGGCGCCGCGCGGGGCAGCCCGCGCTTGCGGGCAGTGCACCCGCGCGGGGCTGGGCGCCGCGCGAGGCAGCCCGCGCGTGCGGGCAGTGCACCCGCGCGGGCCGGGCGCCATGCGGGTCTGACACCGCACGGGCCCATGCGCACGCGCGGACAGCGAGACGGCGCGGGGTCACCTCCGCCACGGTCACCGACGTCGCCGCCGTCGGAACCAAGGGCCCCGTTCCGGGACGGGAACCAGATAGTGTAATTGCTTTTCATTGACGGTGTTTGGTGGGCACTGATTCTCTTCCCGGGGATTCTTTTGTAGTTTCGGGGAGCGCGCCGGGACGCGGGGGAGTCGAGAGTTGATCACTACACGTGACAGGTGGGTTTTTGCTTTGGGTTTTAGCGTCGGGTTTCCGGCAATTGTACCTTATTTAATTTATGTAATTAATTGTGCTAACATGGTAGTTTGTGGTACTATGGTTACTTTGCTCGGTTATGTGGTACTATGGTTACTTTGCTCGGTTATGTGGTACTATGGTTACTTTGCTCGGTTACGTGGTACTATGGTTACTTTGCTCGAGGCTGCAGCACGCGCACCCGCGGTTTGGCCACCGCAAAGGGTGCGCTTTTCTGGAAAAGTGGTCCATGACCCGTGTATACCCACGAGGACGGAGTGGGGCCCCTGTAGTTCTGGGGCTTGGATGCGCCAAGGTGTGAGTGGTGCGACTCGTCGGTTTAGTTGTCCGACGTGGGAGCGGTGCGACCCGTCGGTTTAGTTGTCCGACGTGGGAGCGGTGCGATCCGTCGGTTTAGTTGTCCGACGGGGTCGGGTATTGCAGGTCTACAGGTGTTCGTGTCATCTTTTCCCTCTCGAGAGAGTGGTTGCTCCGGATAGTTACGGTTGGACGTATTACTTTACCCTGCATTATTTTTATTATCATTGTTTAGTCGCTGACTTCCCACCTTGTAACAGGGTCCTACGGGGGGGAGAGATAGGCGACGGTGAGGCCACGGCAGGAGTTCCTGGGTCCCTGGAGACCCCGAACAGTACTTTCTATTTTTCCTTTCGCATTTCATTCACGTTGTAGACTGTGGTGTGGTTCTCGATACCCTCGTGGGGTCGGTGTGGATGCCGGTATGTTATCTAATGAGTTATTTATTTCCCTTTTATCTCTGTTGGCCGCTTTACAAAAAAAAGGAGAGAAACAAAAAAATTAAACGAAAGAAAAGATTGCGAAAACTGTTTTTTAAAAAAATGGGTGTCGTGTGGGCACCATTTTCAAAACCTTGTGGATTTATGGATTGCGAAACATGGATTTCAAAACCTAAGTGTCGTGTGGGCACCGTTTTCCAAAACCTCTGAGTTTATGCTGCTTTCAAAACGAGTTTTCAAAATCTGGGTGCCGGGTGGGCGCCGTTTCAACAATTGTGGATTTATCATTTCAAACTGATCGGCCGTGAGATTTATTCAGCATTTGTGAATGTGTGTATGTCAAAATCTGTTGTGATTGAATGGATATCCATGTTTGAACTTGTACTAGCCGCGACGCCGTGCATATACAGGGGAGACTTTGTCCGTTTGCAGAGTGATCCTGTGTATGCGGCAGATCTGGGCACGCGCCGGGGAAGAAGGTTTTTCAAAAAAAAATTATTACGCGCCAACGCACACCTTTTTAAATGAATCATTTCCGCTAAAATAAACCCCCGGGGCGTGACAAAAAACTCCCAAACAACTCCCCCTGGGTACAAAGATATAGTCCAATGTTACAATCAACACAATTAATCCAAGTACAGAATCTGTTGAAATTTCAGTCCCAAAGATGCAAAATTTCCATCTGTAAGATAAACTCCAAAAATTTTGATAAAAATACGACGGCGATTCTCGCGAAGCGTAGATGTCAATCGAGTCCTTAAACGTCGAATTCCGATACCCGAGTGCTGAGATTAAAATCTGACAAGGTGCTACTGTCCAAGAAGATCCACCAGCAACAAAGGGGGTTAAAAATGTACCAGAAACCCCAATAAAAGCTCAAATATGTGGAGAGTAGAAAATACAAAAATCGTAGATCTACCTCTCGTGAATCTGATGCCACAAAAATCGTCCAAAAATACTGTAGGAGTGGCTCTGTGGACCTCGCGGACCGAAATGCGACGATAACGGGCCTCCGATGAAATAACGTCGCTCTGCCCTACGATGCCGAAGTCGTCGATGCCGCGGTCTCCAAAAATTCCGAGCTTCCTTCACAAGATCCAGCACAGGATGATAAACAAGTTGCAAGAGGGCTCAGGGCTCATTCGCATTTGGGCTCGGGAAAAGGCCCAAAACCGAAGAGCAAATGGCCTATTTATAGGCCTTTCCGAAAAGAAACCAAATGGGCTTTTTGGGCCCAATTTTCGGGCCCCCTGTAGGACCCCTGAACCCCATGCAGCTTTTTCCCGTGAATCCACAGTGCAAAACACCTGTTGATGGTGTGTCTGGCTCATAGTGCACCAAAGGGATGCCACAGATGGACCCTGTGAGTTATTGTTAGTTGGGTTGGCCTTCGGCTGCTTTTGCCGAATTTTAGAAAATGTTTTAGGCCAAACGGAGGTTAGATTTGGATTCAGCGCGGAAAAACGCTTGAAAACGGCTATTTGCTTGTGAAATTCTGAGTCCGGGTGCCCAAAAACGGACTCCCGGAAGTTTTAGTGGTTTTTCGGTGCATGGGGGAGCCGTGGACCGGCGGGGATCCACGTGGCAGCGCCGGATTGGGTGGCCCACGCGCGCTCGGTCCACGGGGGCGCGCGGGGGAGCGGTGGACCGGGGCGCGCCACGTGGCGGCCCCGGGTTGGCTGGCCTACGGGCGCGTGGTCCACGCAACGCACGGGAGCAGGCGCGGGGGCAGGTGCCGTACTGGCGGGCAGGTGGGCAGCGCCACGTGGCGCCCGCTGATTCGCGGGCGCCACCGACCTCGTTGACCCGAGCGGGGGACACGTGGCGTCCACCCGCAAGGCTTGCACCGCTGTTGCCTGTTCCTTGGACGCGTGGCGGACTTCGGACCGGGTCGGACGGCAGCGGGATCCGGTGTGCGGGGCAGGCCGGCCCGTGGGCCGCACTGTGTGCGCCCGAATCAGGCGGGCCGGGCCTTTGGGCCGCACTGTGCGCGCCCGAAAGTTCGGGCCCGGCGCCCGAAACCGGGATATATCCGGTATTTCCGGATTTGTTTTAGTGGGCCTATAAATAGGGCCCGAATCCACTTCTTGAGCCCTTTTCTCCCATTTTCAGGCTTGATCTCTCCAAGCTCCCTTCTGCAAAGTTTCTCCTCCCTCTGTGCTGCATTCACCTGTGGAGTTTTGGAATTTTTGGGGGCACGCATCCCGAGGTTTCTGATTTTACGGCGCGGCGCGACGTTTTATCTCCGGTGATCTTCTTCGTCGCAGTGCAGTGTGAGGACTCCCCTGGCCCACCCCGACCTCCAATTCCGACGATTCTTGCGCCGACATACTCCTGAGAGGTAGGGCTTCATCTTTCGTGTTGATTGCGCTCTCCCGTTTTGGGTTTTTGGCACGGTTCCCGAGGTGCCTTTGTGACCCTTTTTTCTGTGTGGTTTTTGGGACAGCACTGGAGTATTTTGGCGATATCTTCGCGCATGAGCATCGGATTGAAACGTGCCTATACAAGCTTTTCATCTACACATCACAAGGAATATGCTCGTATTTTCTTGGATTTTTCTGAATTTTTATTGGAGGTGAAAAATCCCTTTTCCCTGTAATCAGTGCTACAGTTTTTGGTACATAATTCTTTTGAGTAGGTCACCTTGCCGAATTTGCAACTTGACCTACAGAACTCGGATTTGGACGTGCAGGTACCCGTTTCGAAGGTCTCGACGCGACGATCGCTGTGATATTTTTATTGGAATTTTTTGGGCACTTTCAGCAGGTGAAATAAGGGCATCTTTGGGACTGATTTTCAGTATGTGTGCGTGGTTAGTTTTTGGGATTTAAGTGTAATTGTGAACTTTGTGTTGTACCCAGGAGAGTTTGCGGGTATTGCTGGACCCATTGGAGTTAGAGATTTGGATTTCCTGGTATTTTCAGCTGTGGGACTTGGTCAGTCAGCTCTTCAGGTGGGTGGTTGTTGTATCCTTCTCCTTTGGTATGCTCACTAGGAACATCAGAGTATCCCGATGTTGAAAAAAGGCCGAACTTACTGTTGATAACCTTGCATGCAGTATGGTATTAAATAATTGATAGTTTATCCATGTAACTGAGATAATGGCATTTGGGCATGAGTATTGTATCATGATCACTTCTGTTTAATTATTTAATTATCCGGGACAGCATGATCAGCTGTAGGTTAGCAATTAGTGACTATGCAAATAGGGATCATCACTTTGAGACATTAGTGTTGGCACTCGTTGCTTTAGCTTAACTATTCATGTGAAATAGATTAAAATACTGGGACAATTGCATGCTTAAATGGTCATATAACTAAGCCACTATTTACTGATACACTATCTTTTGGGATTTGACTTAGGAGAAACCATGCTTTTATTTCTTTCTCCTATTATTTAGACTTCAGGGATAGCATGCTCAGGTTCGAGCGGGGGCTGGGATAGTGTAGTCAGGTTGCTGGGGATTTGGGACAGGCTGGGCTTGATGGTAGGGTATTGCGGTAACCACGTATCTTGGGTGGTTGACCGGATTGTTACTATGCATCAGATTGGGAGAGGGGGATCGGGCTTTCCTTCGTGGATGGTTTGCCCACTTGATCTGAGTCACGATCCAGTCCTGCTATATCAGATTACTTGTGGTTACTTACTTTACTCGTGTGGGTCGCTCCCCTCGAGTGCCACTCCGGAGTGTGCGTCAGACAGACTTTGAGTCCTTGAGACTCCTTTGCTTCGGTGTTATGCATAGGCTGGCATACCCGTTGCGGCAGGCAGAGCAGGCAGTACCAGTATCTACTGGTGGTCGGATTGGGTTATTTAGGCAGGCTTTTAGATACTGATGCATACTTTTAGCTATTCTTATTAGCTTGACATGTAGAGGCATATTAGTGGTAGCTCTTTTATCAGCTGTTATACTTAGCTTCCACCCCCTTTCTTTTTCTTTTGCCTCTGATAGACCTGGTGGGCATGTCTGAGTTGAGGCTTTACCTACTAGGGGAGGCTACTGTTTTTATAGTAGTTCTTACCCCCATCGTCCTTTCTTTGTTTTTCTTTCTTTGTTTTGCAGAGTCCTCTGCGGGAGTTACTGGGCCGTCAGCAGCGGATTGAGGTAAGAGGATTGCGGACTAAATAGAGAGTCCACCCGACAGTTGTTAGCTGGAGTTTTTGGTGTGCCCCATTTTCTCAGACAGTTTCAGTGCTCTTCTTTTTGGGTCTGGCTTTTGCCAGCTAGTTGTATATTTGTGGTGAGCTGGGAGAGATATTTGTATTTATTTTGCAGTTGTATTGTATTTACTTCCAGCATTTGTCTGAGATATAGTAGTTTTAGTTCAGCTCTGATTCTTATGCTCCTTTATTTATTATCTCTTATATCTGAGCAGGTTACCGATGCTTCGTGTACGCGGGAAATACCGTGTGCACGGTGGATCTGTAGACGGGCCCGGGTTCTGGTTTACACCCGGGGCATGACACGCCCGAAATCCTTCGGGCTGCTACAGTGCCGGGCCCGGCTCGTTACTGTGCGCGCCCGAAACTCTCTCGGCCCGCCACGTCGGCCATCAGCTCCCCGCCCGCCCGGTGCACGCCCGCCCGCCAATCACGGTGCGCCGCGTGGGGACGCAGTCCATGGCGGGAACCGTGGGCTGCGGTTCACGGCGGCCCATCCGGGTCGCTGCGCCCGCCAACCAGCGGGCGCCAAGTGGCTCGGCGGGGTCCACGGTGCGCCGCGCCCGGCGCGCTGTCGCGCGTGTGTTGACCCGCCAACCAGCGCGTGGACACGTGGCATTCCCAGCGTTGGCTGGTCCCGGTGCACGCCAAAACTCATGGACCGGCCTGCCCGCCGCCGCGCATGCTCCTGCCCGCACCCTCGCCGCCGCTGTAGGGTCCTGGCATTCCATTGCCTTTGAATACCTTCTTTTTATGACGGGATTGTTGGGGAGACTTTTCACTGTGTTTTCTGCAATGGACTGGCCTGGACCGCGAGTATATTTTTTCTGCGTTTGAGCTCGGAAATTGAAGGACGGCAAAGCGAACGAATTCGGATTCCGATTTACGGATCTTCCGGAATGGGGGTCAAAGCATTTGCCTTTGCGTGGTGCATCGGAATCCGTGCTAAGTGGCCGGCACGCTTTTCGAGATGATCGGACGGGATCTTGCTATGATCAGTTTCTTTTATCTTTTTATGCTATTAGTATTTTTTAATTTTTGTTTTACCTCGACCTCTCCGTTTTTCGTATTGGTACTAATCGAGTCCTTTTAGTTGCTAGGGGGGTTGAAGTTCGAGAATTTCTGGGCTGATCGTTGAGGGTTTGCGGGTATTTTTAGGTGGTAGAGCTCGCAAAACGGTGAACGGTGGCGCGATCGGATTTGAATTCCGACCCCGGGATCGCCCGAAAATAATTTTTGAAGTTTACTATCAGTTTGGGTGCATCGGAATGCGTGCCGGCGATCGGCATGTTTTTCGAGGTGATCTGGACCCCTCGTTCTTTTTCGAACAGCTAAGTATTAACTAGGGTTTAATTTTAATTTCTCTTCGTGTCGGTTAAGCCCCACCGGGGGTGCGGGGAAAAACCCCAAACCCTTTTTTCCCCCTTCCCAAGAAACGGCGTAGGGACCGAGGCGGAGAGTCGGGAAGAGAAAAGAAGGAACTGCTCATTTCCTGCGGAAACGATCGAGCAAGGGCGCCCGATCCTCTTTCCTCCTCCTCCGCCGGCGGAATCAAGGTGAGCGGTTCGAGTACGTTTTTTTTTGTTCTCCATTTTGGGGGTTTCTTGTCGATGTCGTGGGTGATACGTGTTGTTGAACGGGAGGCCGCCGCCGACGTTATCGTGTCCACGGGGTCGTCGTCGCAGTCGCCGGGGTCGCGGGGTCGCAACCGGAGCCGCGGGGGGCGAAAAAGGGATTACTGTTCATCCCTGTACGGCCGCACCACCGCGCGGTCCACAGGACCCGGCGTGCACCCGGCGCACGGCTCCCGGGCCCAGGGGGCGCGGACCTGGCACACGAATGCGTGCGCCAGGCCGCGCGGTCCACAGGACCCGGCGTGCACCCGGCGCACGGCTCCCGGGCCCAGGGGGCGCCGACCTGGCGCACGAATGCGTCCGCCAGGCCGCGCGGTCCACCGGTCCGGCGTGCACCCGGTGCACGCCTCCGCAGCCCAACTACGTGGACCCGGCGCGCGCTTCAGCTCGTGCGCGGCCCGGCCACCCGGTCCACGCCTGGACTCGTGCACCGATTTTTAGCCTGAGAGTCCAGAAGCTCCGTTTTTGGCCCGTTTCGCCCCGTTTTTGAGTGTTTTTGACCGTGACGATGTTTTTAACATTATTTTCTTACTATAGTTTTTCGGACGCAAGGTGGGAGGGTTTTAACTGGAGTTTCCGCTTACCTTCTTCTTCGCGTTTCAGGTGGGTATACCCTTAGAACCCCTTTATGCGCGTCTTCGTTACTGTTGTGATCATCATGTTGTGGGTACTCGTTCTGAGGTTTAATGTCGGAAGTTGAAAACTGTAAATATATTTCAATTGCTCAACTAACTGTGTTAATCTTTAACGATCTCTATGGTTCATTATCATTGGTTTGTTCTGTGTACTTGGTTACGATGCTCGAGGCTGCAGCACGCGCACCCGCGGTTTGGCCACCGCAAAGGGTGTGCTTTTTCGGAAAAGTGGTCGATGACCCGTGTATACCCACGAGGTGACGTAGTGGGGGCCCCCGTAGGTGGGGGGTTTGAGGCGCCAAGGTGTGAGCGGTGCGACCCGCCGAGGTAGGTGCTCAGCGTGGTTTACCGAGGTAGGTGCTTGGTCTGGTTCCCCGAGGTTGGTGCTCGGTTTGGTTTCCTTTCTTGAGGTTGGTGCTCGGTCTGGGTTGCCGGGGCAGGTGCCCGGTTCAGGTTATGCACGGGGAGGGAACACCGTCGATCGCACGATGCGGAGGGCGGTTACTCTGGTTTTCTTACGGTTTGCTTTAGTTATAGTCTTCCTGCATTGCATTTTTTATACCTTGTGTCGCTGACTTCCCACTCTGTGACAGGTTCCTTCGGGGGTGAGAGCTAGGGCGACGGTGAGGCCGTGGCAGGAGTACTTTTGGTCCTTCGAGGCCATAGACTTTATTTACTTTTTATTTTGCTCAGTTCATTACCTGTTAGTAGTTTACTATATGGATTGCGATACCCTCGTGGGGTCGATGTAGATGTTGGAATGTCATTTATTATCCTTGTGAGTGGTTGTTTTGCTTTTCCCGTTCGGCCGCTTTCAAACTACAAAAGAAAAGAAAAAGAAAACATTTCAAAAACTGTTTTAAAAATGTGGATTTATGGATTGCGAAAACCGCTTTGAAAATTTGGGTGTCGTGTGGGCACCATTTTAAAACCCTGTGGATTTATGGATTGCGAAAACCGTTTTGAAAAACCTGGGCGCCGTGTGGGTGCCGTTTTTAAAACTTGTGGATTTATCCTTTCAAAATTAGTCGGCCTCTTTAATACTTATGAAAAATGGTTGTATGTATCCGACTGTTGAACTAGTGTGGTTAAAGTGATAGTTGTATGGTTGTTGTAGTCAGGACGCCGTGCATATACAAAGGAGACTCTGCCCGTTCGCAGAGTGAATTTGTATATGCGGCGGGTCTGGGCACGCACCGGGGGAGTTTGGTTTCAAAAAAAAAAAAAAAAAAAAAAAAAAAAAAAAAAAAAAAAAAAAAAAAAAAAAAAAACGCAAATTCAAATCTTTTCAGTGGTCGTCTTCCGCTTAATGAAACCCCTGGGGCGTGACAGCCGCGCTCAGCCACTGCCCGTCGCCGCCGGTGCTGCCCCTCGGCCGCCGGAACAGTAACAATCGCCTTCAAATCCGATGTCCGTTTTGCTAAAATCCACTTCTAAAATTTGTCGAAGGCATCCGAACAGGTATTCTTTATCCAAATTCCGCGCTGGGTTCAAATCTGAAGTCTGATTTGCGCGCAACCAACTCCAACACACATCATAGGCCTCCATAAGCCATAATTTACACTGCAAAAGCTCTGCGGAGATCCGAGTCATCACACACCCAACTCTCCGCCTCCCTCTGCAGCGGCGGCGGCAGCGGCTGCGGCTGCGGAGGAGGAGCACAGGGATAAGGGATAAGGGCATTATCGTAATTTTGCATGTTCTGTTAGCTCCGTTGTCCCCTAAAAATAATTTCGTAATTACGAGAGAGCAAAATGTAGGCTTTTGAAAGATAGGGGGGCAAAGTGAAAAAGCGGTATATTATAGGAGGTTTTCTGTAATTTAGCCTTGTTTAAAATACATAATCAGCTTATAAAATATGGACTGACAAAAATATTATACTTTCAGCTCAACTTTTTACTTTTTGGATGTGAGTACATTTTTTTTATTTATCTATATATTTATAAAAGAGTTGAAGACCCAAAATTTTCTTCTTTTCCTACATGTTCATAAGAGAGAGTGATGACAAAATATTTTGGTGATATTTTGGCAACATTTTGGCAATATATATTAAAGTAAGTTTAAGAACTTAGGTATATTATGAAAAGTTTATATTTGATGCTATGTGAAATATGGACCGACAAAAATATTATACTTTCATCTCAACTTTACTTTTTGGGTGTGAGTAATTTTTTTTTATTTTATCTATATGTTTATAAAAGAGTTGATGACAAAATTTTTCTTCTTTTTTTACAGGTTTATAACAGAGTGAGGATAAAATATTTTGGTGACATTTTGGCAATATATATTAAAGCCAAGTTTAGGAACTTAGGTATATTATGATAAGTTTACATTTGATGCTATATGAATTGTGGACTGAAAAAAATATTATATATTTTTATTTCAACTTTTTATTTTTTCGTTATGAGTTGGATGATTGTAATGTTACAATACTCAAATTTTGTTTCTCTAAGACAATCATAGTTCCTGATTTATTTTTTATGATCATAGTTATTCTTCTAAATATTTACAATTTGATTCAATCTTATTTATTGTATAAATTTTATGACCAAATAAATTATAAAGAATTCACTATTAGAGTCATGGTGCTCATATTTAATTTGATTTTGAGATTTGGCTGCTTCTAGTATTTGAAAGATGGCATTTTAACAACGGACAATTAACGGCGATTATAAATAGCCACCAAAAAATAAAAAAATAAAATTTTCTGGCAAAATAGCTATTGTCAATTGGTGGCGATAATTGTTGCTAATTTTTATTCAAACAATTGGCGGTGATATGTTGTCGCCGTCTTTTATTAAAATATTTAGCCGCGACTCAATGTTGCCGGTTTTTATTAAAGCATTTGGCTGCGACATTTTGTCGCCGTCTTTTATTAAAATATTTAGCCGCGACATTTTGACGCCGTCTTTTATTCAACCTTTTAGCGGCGACAATTTGTCGCCGTCTTTTATTCAACTTTTTAGCGGCGACAATTTATCGCTGCCATAAACTTTTCCCGACAGGCTTTTAAGCGGCGACTATATTATCGCCGCCATAATCATTTTGTGGCAACTTTTTGTCTTATGGTGGCTACTTTGGTCGCCAACAAATGTATTGACTGTATTTAGGGTTTAGGGCTAAATGCCTCTATTCTTTCGGCTAAGTTAGAGATGAATCACCTCAAGTTATTAACCTTTCCCAAGAGGGATTGCAATTCTTTCTTCATCTTTGGTGCGGGTGTAGGTTATAGATCCCTAGGATCTAAATAGGTGAAACAACACCTAGAGGGGTGAATAGGTGTAAACGATAAAACTCATAATCTTAGCGAAATTAAAAATATATGCGGAAAATAAAAATATCGCGTCAACATTTTACGTGAGAAAACTCCTCTCGGAGTAAAAAATTCACGGGACCGATCACACGAAAAAATTTATTAAAATCGAAAACACGTACAAGGCGATTACGCTAATTTTTTGAACAATTCATGGACACACACAATATGAATGAAAATAAAAATTCAATTACATTCACAATGTAAAATATCAAATATAAATTTATATCCTAAAAAAAATATATGTGTCAGCCTAGTTGGCTTTTAGAGCATATATCTAACACAAACTTCTAAGAGATTTGCTTGGTAATAAAATTTTGATGGTAATTTGTAATCTCTTTTTGATATTTTTGAAAAAAATGCTTTTCAGCATTAGATGGTTGCATTGCATGCTAGCCAGTGATGAAAAACGTAGGAAGTCTATATGTCTACGCATATCCTACCGCACAGTAAATTTTGTTTGCTAATAATTTATTTACTGAGATAAACAATCCCACTTTGTATGACAAACTTTGTACTTTGATCATGTTTAGCCATGCATAAATGCATGGCTTAAAGAAGTTACAAACTCTTCAGTTGAACATTGATAGAAAAATAACCCTGATTGCCCCCTAAGCGGTTAGGGTTTTGATTCCTATATATGTGGCATTTTGTAAAAATAAGGTTCCAACTCCAATTTCTTGGGTAAGATAAGTAGAAAGGTGATATCGGGTGTATAATAGCGCAGGCAAAATTTTTCTATTTTTAATTTTTTTTAGGAAAGAAGAGGAAGACTTTGGTCAAAAGCAAAATAGCCAACATATGATTATTTCTTTTCATTCCCTGCGTGCTATTAATTACTAACGTTACATGAATAGGGTAATCAATTAGGTGCTTCTCTGCTACTCTATCCGTTGATACCAATGTAATAGAAACATCACATTCTTTCCACTTTTCTAGGTAGATCCCACCATTGCCTGCACAGAAGAATCAAAACTTACATAGAATCCAATATTTTCATGTGTCATGTATCAGTAAATTTGATTGAATGTATGCACATGGAATGAGTTTCTTTAACGCTCTGATTATTCAACAATCCTTAGAGTTGATGAAGGACCAATTTGGCTTGACAGAAATTTTCACAAAAAATGTTATTTGAGTAGATAATAATTTTATAGAATTGATGTAAAAACTAAAGTTAATGTTTTCTTTAGTAAATTATAAATATTTTTTTTTTTTTTTATTTAAGAAACACTATTTGTACATTCAAAGGTAAGATATAAATCTTACTCCCATCCGTCTAAGGATTTGAAAACTTTTTTGAGTTTCTAATATTAAAAATAAAGGGAGGCATAAGACTAGTAAAAAAAATATTTATTTTTGGATGGACGAGAAATAAAATTACACCCACATTTTGAGTTTACATATAGCACTATTTTTTTTTATTTTTAATTAGAATTAGAAAAATTCTTGCCAGAAATATATATATTTGTAGAGTACGACTTGTGTGCTTTTAGAACCACGAAAAACTCCGTGTTATCAAGAGTTTTCCGACGTTAGGACTATACGAATTAACGATTGGCTTCGTTAAACTTGATCTATAATATTTTAAGTATCTAAAAAATATTTTTTTTTATTTTTTAATATTATTTATTTAGTAATCGAAAGGACTAGAAATCAACGGATGAAAATAAAAATCTTATAAAATATAATGATATGATACTAAAATTTTACATAAAAGATATTGATCTTATTTTATATAGTATAAAGAATATTCCAACAAAATTTCACGTGATTTAAATATTTCTACACCGTTAAACTTGCAAATGGCTCACAACGATCATTAAAATTATTGATTTTGAATCACTTCGATCATTAGGCATATAATATTAAAAAATTACGAAATTTATATTCTAGGTTCTTTAAATATTCTAGATCAAGTATAAAGGAGCTAATTGTCAATTCGAAAGTTCTAACGTCAAAAACGAATTTAAAGTACAAAGGTCTTCTTACTTCTAAAAGCACACACGCTTATATATATATATATATATATATATATATATATATATATAGTCTGGCTAGAATACTATCGATAGCATCAAACAATTGGTGCTATCAAGTTTTCAGCCGTTGGATGAAAAGATATGCGGTTGGGATTATAGTGGTCCCCTAAGATTTTTACTATTCAACCAACCACCTAGTAAACCCTAGGGGACCACTATAATCCTAACCGCATATTTTTTCATCCAACGGTTAAAAACTTGATAGCACAAATGGCTTGGTGCTATCGATAGTATTCTAGCCTAATTATATATATATATATATATATATATATATACATATATAGTTCGGTATTACAAGCACCAAGTAATTTGTGCTTTCAAGTTTTCTACCGTTAGATCTATCCCTTAGATCATTCTATTCCATCAACCACTCACTTAACCCAAGGGATCCACTATCATCCTAACCATACATCTTTTCATCCAATGGATAAAAACCTATAAGCACCAATGACTTGGTATTTTTAAAAGCATAAGAACTCAATTATATATATATATATATATATATATATATATATATATATATATATATATATATATATATATATATATATATATATATATATATATATATATATATAATTAGGCTAGAATACTATCGATAGCACCCAGCCATTGGTGCTATCAAGTTTTTAGCCGTTGGATGAAAAAATATACGGTTGGGATTATAGTGGGCCTCTAGGGTTTAATAGGTGGTTAGTTGAATAGTAAAAATCTTAGGGGACCACTATAATCCCAACCGCATATCTTTTCATCCAACGGCTGAAAACTTGATAGCATCAATTGTTTGGTACTATCGATAGTATTCTAGCCGGACTATATATATATATATATATATATATATATATATATATATATATATATATATATATATATATATATATATATATATATATATATATATATATATATATATATATATATAATCCGGCTACTATGTTATTTAGAATACTATGCACTTGGTGCTACCAAGTTTTTCACCATTAGATCTACCATTTTGATCATTTATATTCTTTAGATCATGCTATTTTTCTAACCACCCACAAAAACCCTAGAGGCCTATTATCATCCTAACAGTACATCATTTCATCCAAGAGTCAAAAATTTAATAGTATTATATATATATATATATATATATATATATATATATATATATATATATATATATATATATATATATATATATATATATATATATATATATATATATATATATATATATATATATATATATAAAGAGAGAGAAAGAGAGAGTGAGTCCGTCTACTATTATTACAAGAAAATTAACATTTAATGACATTGTTTTTTTATATTTAACGATGTTTAAAAACGTCTCAATATAGTCTAGCGTCGTATTTGAAAGCGTTGGTTAAAGTATCAACAAATGAAGAGTCGCTACATATATACCGACACTTATATTAAGCATCGGTAAAACATATTTAGACGCTTTAAATCGTCAGGATTTTTTAAAATACTGACACTTTAAAGCGTCAAAAAATTAAAAATAAAAGTAAAGTTTATCATTTAATAAATTAGTTTGATACAATAAAGGGTTTATATGACGACGCTTTTTGAAGCGTCGGTATTTGCTATATTATAGGAAAGCTTAGGGACGCTTCCCCCAAACGCCATCTAAAAAGTATCCTTATATTAAAATTTTCTTATAGTGCTTTTAAAAGTATCAAGTAATTGATGCTTATAAGTTTTCTACCGTTAGATCTATCTCTTTGATAAATTTCACTTCTTAGATCATGATATTCCACCAACCACTAATTAAATCCAAAATGCCTACTATCATTCTAATCTCATATCTTTTCATCCAAGGGCTAAAAGCTTACAAGTTTTAATGACTTGATACTTTTAAAAGAATAGAAGCTTTTATATATATATATATATATATATATATATATATATATATATATATATATATAGAGAGAGAGAGAGAGAGAGAGAGAGAGAGAGAGAGAGAGAGAGAGAGAGAGAGAGAGAGAGAGCGCTAGGCTACGATAGCACCACTTCATTGGTGCTATAGGTTTTAAGCATTTGGATTAAAATATGTAATGTTAGGATGATAGTGATCTCATAGGGTTTAGTGGGTGGTTGGTTGAATAGTATGATATAAAAGTTGGAAATGATGAAAGGAGTTGAACTAACGGAGGAAAACTTAATTAGTAGCACAAAGTGCTTAGTAGTACAAAGTGATTAGGGTTATCGATAGCATAGTAGCCAGACACACTATTCTATCGATAGCACCTAACACTTGGTGCTATTGAGTTTTTTGCCATTAGATCAATATCCCTTTAATTATTTTTATCTCTTAGATCATACTATTTTTTCAACCACCCAGAGACTCACTATCATCCTAACCACACACCTCTTGATGCAAGGGTTAGAAAATTAATAGCGCAAATGACTTAATTCTATTAATAATAGAATAGTCTATATATATATATATATATATATATATATATATATATATATAATTAGGTTAGAATACTATCGATAGCACCGTGCAAGTAATTGATGCTATTAATTTTTTAGCCTTTGGATTAAGAAATGTGCTTTGGATTAAGAAATGTGCTGTTAGGATGATAGTAGTCCCCTAGAGTTTAGTGAATAGTTTGTTGAATAGTAAAAATTTTAGGAAACCATCATAATCACAACCGCACATATTTTCATCCAATGATTGGAAACTTAGTAATACTAATTATTTTATACTATCGATAGTATTCCAGCCGAACTATATATATATATATATATATATATATATATATATATATATATATATATATATATATATATATATATATATATATATATAGGGCAATGCTACATTCCAAAATGGGATGTATGATGCATACCCCACCCATCCAAGGGTGGGGCTTCCTCTGGTCATTTCGATGTGACCAGTAAAATTCATCCCACCCTTGGATGGGTTGATGTAAGATGTACACCTTGTGTACAAAAAGTATTATATATATATATATATATATATATATATATATATATATATATCGCGTAATAGATGGAGATTACATGGCTCGAAATTGATGGTGAATTTGCTCGGAAGTTGTATATATATATATATATATATATATATATATATATATATATATATATATATATATATATATATATATATATAGCGTAATAGACGGAGATTACATGGCTCGAAATTGATGGTGCATTTGCTCGGAAGTTGTATGGCCATGTTGCGGTCAATGCCGGAGATAGGTGGCCCATTAATGAGCTCGCAGAGGCAGGCCTGACCCAACGATTTCACGGCGTTGCAGCAAACCTCGCTCGGCACCACCGGGCTAAAGGGCGCGACCGCAGGCCTACAAGGCATTAGTTGAAAAAGTGCAGCGAAAAAGGTGCTTGAGCATCCTTGGCCCATCGCATGGCCCATAAACAAAGCCGAGAGTAATACTAGACAAGCAGCGCCAACCTTCATGGCTAGATAGAAGTTTAGTTTTGGATTTATCTTAGACCTAGTGATGCAAGTTGGGCTAGTAGGACCAGCATCAGGATGTGGTTATATACAATATAGTTAAAGCATGGAGTGGGGCATGGGGTTCTCATGATGGTAGGGTTTGGTGATGGGGCTAATTTGTGTGTGTTGCTTTCGGCTTGTTTTGGTTACGTGAAGTTGGATGGGTTGTTACGAGGGCTGTTGTTGGGTTCAAATTTCATGTCATATGAATTAATGCTCTTTTTGGAAATTTAAAAAAAAAAAAAAATAGTGTGAAAGGAGTTTCATTATTGCTTCTTGAAAGATCTTGATTTTCATATATGTCGCCTAATTGATTATATTCAAATTTAAATTTATTATAGATAAGGATAGAATTATTCGATATGTATATCTTATTTCTTTTCTATTAATTTAAATTAAATAGAATTCTAATCAGAAAAAGTCGATCTGAAATCTATATAAAGTTACTTGTGAGAAAGGAAGAAAAATCAGATTATTTAGTTCGGTTAGTACCGTTCGTATTGCAACCAGATTTTTTTATTTCTGCTGTTTTTATCAAAAATTTCTTCTTTATGGCTTCCTATAAGTTAGTTTATAGTTCTATATATGATCCTAAATATTAATATGTATTTGATTTTATTTTATTATTATACTATATTAATTTTATCAATTGATATCAAAGTCTAACCGATCAATTTAATATTATATGTAATATATTATTGAATCGAATTATGATGATTTTTAATTTTATGTAATAGAAGAATTTTATAATTTTTGGATCTACTCGTTCATGTAGCCTTTTGCCTTGTCATGTTTAAGAGCACAGGTAGATAAAAAATAAAAAATAAAAATTGATGCCAACCTAAACTTCAGAAAAGACAAAGAAGATGATTTGTAATGTTTCGTTGCACGGTGTTCTCCTTATAATATTAATTAATTAGAATTAGTATTTTGTTTGGAACCTAGTCTTTAACAATTATGTTGACTTGGTCAATTTTTAGGTGATGGTTGAGTCCCTATATTTTCAATTCCAACAGGCTTGTCGTCAATTTTTATTTTTGGTTCCGCAACGGAACTTCAAGCTATATTAATTAATTACAAGAATTCTTTTGCAAATCATCTTTTAGTAAGCGTCTATTTTAATTACATGCTTATAATTAGTTTAATCTCTTCTGTTCATCATAATTTGATCCTCACACTTGGAATTTGATCCTCACACTTGTGGACATAAAGAATTCGTTTATATAAGAATTTAATTTTGCATATAATATTAATTTATTGTAAATTTATTTATTTAATGTCTATGCTGAAATAAGGATATATATAAAGTGTCACGCCCCGGGTGTAAACCAGAACCCGGCCCGCCAACAGATCCGCCGTGCACACAGAATTTTCTATGTGCACGAAACGCTGGTAACCTGCTCAGATAGATAATATACAATAAAAGAGCATAAACAGAGCTGAACTAATAAAACTAAAAGTAATTTCAGACTGAAATAAGCTACAAGCTGAAATAAAAGTACAATATACTCCCAGCTCACCATAAATATACAACCAGCTGGCCAAAGCCAGACCCAAAAGGAAACTACTGAAGTCTGAGATACAAAAGGGGGTACAATAAAAACCTCGCTAGTCTCTCACTTGGGGTAGACGATCTAGCTAGTCGGCGATCCTCTTACCTCGATCTGCCGCTGAAGGCCCAGCAGCTCCCACAGATGACTCTGCAAAATAAAGGGGAAAAGGACAGAAAACAACAATGGGGGTGAGAACTACTAGATAAACCAGTAGCCTCCCCCAGCGGGTAAAACCTCTAATGCTGACGCACCCACTGGGAATAAAGAGGCAAAAGGAAAGAACAGTGGTATGTAATAAAGACTGCTGGAAAAGGAACTACCACTACTATGCCTCTAAATGCAGTGCCAAAAGATAACTATATATATGCAACTATAAAGCTGACTGCCCAAAGAAACCCAATCAGAGGGCCAGGAAATACTGGCACTGCCTGCTCTGTCATCACTCACAACTCACCAACTGACCGGCACCCATCACGGTCAAAAAGCCTACTCCGGAGTGGCACTCGAGGGGAGCGACCCACACGAGTAAAATATCTCTGTATCAATCATCTCTGTAACCGATGTCTCACAATAGCAGGACTGGATCATGACCATGATCAAAGTGGAAATACTCCATCCACTAATGCAACCCTGATCCCCAATCTAATGTGATAATAACATCCGGTCAACCGCCCAAAATTCGCGGTTGCCACTGTCTCCCACAATCCCCAAGAAGAGTCTAAACTGTCCCAGACTCAAGATCCAACTACACTATCTCAAGATCCCGATATGACTCGATCGTCATGCATCGATAGAGAAGAATAACAATAAAACATGTTTTCTCCTAAGTCAAATCCCATAATACAGTGCTGCAGTAAAATGGTGGCCTAACTAGATGTCCAATTAAACATACAATTATTCCTTTAAAAAGTATTAGAAAAGTGACTAAGGTTTCTTGTAAAGAATCATTTTAAAACATTATTGGATTATTTATTTGCATGCAGTTTAAGATATAGCAATTGTCCAACTTCATTGTCCCAGATTGATCACATAGAAGCTATCAATTAATTAAGGGGGGCCAATGCAATAGGTTCATATACCACGAGTTAACTATCACATTTATAATTGGGAAACTCTACTATTCCTAGTGAGCAAGTCAACAAAGAGGGAAACGCAACCACCCACCTCGAAAAGCATGCACAATACACCCAGAAAATACTTGCTGTCCTCTAAGCACGCCGTCCGCTGAAACAGTATCCTACAACATCACACAAGTGTACACGGTGTAAAAACTACAAGTTCCAAACACATAATTGCTGTTTTTACAATCAGCACGCAAAACGAGGAATTTCACCTCTGTCTCGAGCTCCTAAAATCTCAAAAAAATCACAGTTACGTTCCTCGCGAAAAGTAGACCAAAATCGACTCTTGAATCGCCTCGATCTGATATTCCTACGCTGAGAAATAATTCGTCGAAGTCGTCGCTGTCCAAAAACCCAAACAGCAAAAGAGGGGGTCAAAACACCTCGGGAATCGTGCCAAGGAATCGGAATCCAGAGAAACCACCAACACGGAAAACGAAGCCCTACCTCTTAGGAACACACCGGCGAAGAAATCGTCGAAAGAGGACTCCTGTACTGCGCAGGGGACTCCTCGGACTGAAATACGACGATAACGGGCCAAGATTGGGGAAAAATGAGGTACACTGTAAAATCCGGATCGCCGCTGTCGAACTTCCAGAAAATCTGGGAACGCACCACGAGGTAGAAAATAAGAAGATGAAAAACTTCTCTTAAGGCCCCTCCCACAGATTCTCTCTCTATCTCTCGGAAAACAGAGAAAAAGAAGGGAGGGGAGGCCTTTATATAGGCCCACAAAAACAATTGGGATAATACCCAACGTGTCCCCAGATTCGGGCTGCTACAGTGCGGCCCGGCACTTTCGGGCGGCTACAGTGCAGCCCGGCCCAAGGATTTCCGGGCGCGCACAGTGCGGCCCAGCCCAGCCCAGCCCGCGCACGGGATCCCGCCGCGTCCAACCGGCCGTCCGACCCGGCCAAGGGCCCGACACGTGTCCGCCAAACAGGCGGCAGCCGTGCGGGCCCAACGGGGAAGCGCCACGTGCCCCCCTCCCTGGGTCAGCACGCGTGCGGCGCCCGCCACTGGCGTGACGCCACGTGGGGCGGCGCCGCCCACCCGACACGGGTGCCGGTCAGTCAACGCGCCGCCCACGTGCGCGTACGGCCGCAGGCGCGCGCCCGAGGGTGCACCGCGCGCACCTGCGCCGTCCAACCCGGGGCCGCCACGTGGCGCGCCCGGGTCCACCGTGCACCGCGCACAGCCCCGCCACTGCCCGGCCTGCCCGCGCTGCCCGCGCACGCTCCCGTGCGCCACGCGCGCTGCACCGGCCCAACCAGCGCCTGCCACGTGGCCCGCCGGTCCACCGTGCACTGGCGGTCCACTCCGTGGACCGAGAGTGGTGCGCCGGCCCAATAATAGGCTGCCACGTGTCCCGGGATGGTCCACGGCTCCCCCCATGCACCAATTTGCGCAGAAAACTTCCGGGGGTCCGTTTTTGGGCATCCGGACTCCAAAATAAATAAGTAAATAGCCATTTTCAAGCGTTTTTCCGCGCTGAATTCAAATACGGCCTCCGATTAGCCTGATTCCACTCCTAAAATTCGGCAAAGGCAGCCGAAGGTCAGGCTTGCTCCCAAATCCTCTCAGGTTCCAAACAACATATCACTTTGACATGTTGGGGCCCCACACACCAATAATAGGTGTTCTACACCCCGAAACAGGGGCAAAACCACCGGGAAACCTGGGACACTACATCCTCCCCCACTAACAAAAGTTTCGTCCTCGAAACGAAAATCATACCTCAATCCTGAGCCTCGAACAGGTAGGGGTAGGCGTCCATCATTGCTGACTCGAGCTCCCACGTCGCCTCGCGCTCATCATGATTGCTCCAGAGGATCTTCACATAGGGAATGACCCGATTACGCAATTCTCTCACCTCTCGATTCAGAATCCATAGTGGGCGCTCCTCATACCTCAAATCCTCGCTGATCTCAAGCGGCGTGAAGTCGATGACGTGCGATGGGTCGAAGACGTACCTCCTCAGTGTAGAAACATGAAAAACATCGTGGACACCAGCCAGTCTCGGGGGAAGTGCAAGTCGGTAAGCAACTGGCCCGATACGCTCCAATACCTCAAAGGGTCCAATGTATCGGGGACTGAGTTTCCCGCGAATACCAAACCTCCTTATCCCTTTGGACGGCGAGACTTTCAGAAATACATGATCTCCCACCTGAAACTCTAAGTCTCGTCGCCGAACATTAGCATAGCTCCTCTGTCGACTCTGAGCGATCTGAAGGTGCTGTCGGATCACTCTGACCTTTTCTTCTGCCTCTAGCAACAAATCTGGTCCCAGAGTCCTTCTCTCCCCCACATCACTCCAATATAGCGGTGATCGACATTTGCGTCCGTACAACGCTTCAACCGGAGCCATTTGGATGCTCGCTTGAAAGCTGTTGTTGTACGCAAACTCAGCCAGTGATAAGTGTCGAATCCATCCACCGTCAAACTCTAGGATACAAGCCCTCAGCATATCCTCAAGGATCTGAATCGTCCGCTCTAACTGTCCATCAGTCTGTGGGTGGAAAGCTGTACTAAATCTGAGCTGAGTCCCCAAGGTAGTCTGTAAACTCCCCCAGAATCGCGAGACAAACCTCGGGTCTCTATCTGACACTATGGAAGCTGGCACCCAATGTAACCTCACTATCTCATCCAAGTATAACTGGGCTAGTCATTCGAGTGGCCAAGTAGTCTGTATAGGCAAAAAGTGCGCTGACTTGGTAAATCGATCCACCACTACCCAGATAGCATCTGCACCTCCTTGTGCCCTCGGTAATCCGACCACAAAATCCATCGTGATGTGGTCCCACTTCCACTCGGGAATTGGAAGACTTTGTAACTTGCCAGCTGGCACACGATGCTCAGCTTTTACCTGCTGACAAGTTAAACACTGAGACACAAACCTCCCAATATCCCTTTTCATGCCATTCCACCAGAAGTGTGTCTTGAGGTCCTTATACATCTTAGTCCCCCCAGGATGAAGGGTGTAAGGTGTATAATGGGCCTCTCTCAATATCTGCTCTCTGATCTCAGAATCCACTGGCACATAGGCTCGATCCCTGTACCTCAGTACTCCCGCAGTATCAACTGAAAAATCCCCTGATCGATTACTCGGAATCTGATCTCGAATCTTGGTCAAATGGGGGTCCTCGCTCTGTTTCTCCCGGATCCTCTCCAGCAGAGTGGGCTGCACGACCAAAGACATCAGTCTAGCAGAGACCCCAGGGGATACAACCTCTATCTCGAGCCGTCTCAACTCCTCTAACAGTGGCGCCTGATTTGTAATCAACATGGACAAGCTCTGCACCACTCTCCTACTCAAGGCATCTGCAACCACGTTGGCCTTTCCTGGATGGTAAAGGATATCCACATCGTAATCCTTCAGTAACTCTAACCATCTGCGCTGCCTCAAATTCAGTTCCTTCTGCGTGAACAGGTACTTTAGGCTCTTGTGGTCGGTGTAGATCTCACAGTGCTCCCCATATAGGTAATGGCGCCAAAGCTTCAGTGCAAACACCACGGCAGCAAGTTCCAAATCATGGGTAGGGTAATTCTTCTCGTAATCCTTAAGCTGTCTCGATGCATAAGCAATTACCCTCCCTTCCTGCATCAGCACGCATCCAAGTCCACTGTGCGATGCATCACTGTAGATCACATATCCTTTCCCCATAACAGGGAGGGAAAGGATAGGAGCGGTCATCAATCTATCATTTAGCTCCTCAAAGCTCCTCTGGCAGTCCTCACTCCAGATAAACTTAACTCCTTTACGCGTCAACCGAGTGAGGGGTGTGGAAAGCTTCGCAAAGCCTTCCACAAACCGACGATAATAACCAGCTAACCCCATGAAGCTGCGCACCTCAGATATAGTCGTCGGTCGGGGCCAATCTCGAACTGCCTCAATCTTCGCCGGGTCTACTGCTGCACCGGCGGCGGAAATCACATGGCCCAAGAAAGCTACCTCCCGAAGCCAAAACTCGCACTTTGACAGCTTGGCATACAACTTCTTATCTCGTAGAAGTTGTAGCATAGTCCTCAAGTGCTCCTCGTGCTCGGCCTCGCTTCGGGAGTAAATAAGGATATCATCAATGAACACCACCACAAAACGATCCAGAAAGGGCCGAAATATCCTGTTCATCAAGTCCATAAAGGCGGCAGGGGCATTAGTCAATCCAAATGGCATAACTGTAAACTCATAATGCCCGTACCGTGATCTGAAAGCAGTCTTAGGAATATCCTCGGCCTTCACCTTCAGTTGGTGGTAACCAGACTGTAGATCAATTTTGGAAAATACACAAGACCCTTGCAGCTGATCAAAGAGATCATCGATGCGCGGCAAAGGGTACTTGTTCTTAATGGTCACTTTGTTCAATTCCCTATAGTCCACACACAACCGAAGTGACCCATCCTTCTTTTTCACGAATAGCACCGGTGCTCCCCAAGGCGACACACTTGGTCTAATAAAGCCCTTATCCATCAGATCTTGCAGCTGTGCTTTAAGCTCTCGCAGCTCAGCCGGTGCCATCCGATAAGGAGCCTTAGAGATTGGCGCAGTTCCTAGAACTACGTCAATCACAAACTCAATCTCTCTGTCTTGCGGCATACTAGTCAGCTCAGGTGGAAAAACGTCCGAAAACTCGCGGGCAAAAGGAATATCCCCGAGTCCCGGTGTCGCCGTAGGCCCCTCAACAACACTAGCCAAAAAGGCTACACATCCTCGATGAATCATCCGCCTCGCTCGGGAAGTCGAAACCACAGAGGCAAAGAAAGCACTCTGACATCCCCGATATACAAACATCTCCTGGCCTGGCTCTCTAAAAGTGACAGTCCTCGCGGCACAATCAATAGTCACGAAATACCGAGCCAGCCAGTCCATCCCAAAATCACATCAAAGTCCCTCAGCTGTCTCAAGACCAACAGGTCTGCTGGCATAATCCAGGACTCGATCTGTATCGGGCAGGACCAACAACACTCCTCCACGTGCAAAGTGTGATGGGGAATCTGAACCTCTCGTGCACGTGGCAAAAATCCTACCTCTAACCCATGTAATGATGCAAAAGATCTACTAATGAAAGAATGCGATGCTCCAGTATCAAATAAAGTACGAGTCCTAATGCCAGAGAGTAAGGTGATACCTGCCACCACATGGTCCGCTGCTGAAGAATCCTCTACCTGTGCAGCATACACTCGCCCACTCTGAGCTGGAGGGCGATAATCGGTGGGATGGGAGGAAGATGGCTTGCTCGCTAGAGCATAAGGCCGCTGAGCCGTCGACCGCTGCTGCGATGATGCTGGGGCAGATGCTGAAGAAGGAGCGGCTGAGGTCGAAAAGGGGCACGCAGCTCGAATGTGCCCTGGCTATCCACATCCGTAGCAGCGACCCCACCGCTGGTCGCAAGTGCCGGGGAAGTGCGGACCTCCACAGATGATACAACTGTTGGGAGCCCGTGACTGTCGGGACTGCTGCTGCTGAGACTGTCGCTGTCGCTGTGGCTGCCGCTGAGACCCGCGTTGCGACGACTGCGATCTCTGCTGCTGCTGCTGGGGGGGGGGCCCTCTGGGACCCACTAGGCCCTCGCCGCTCCGAACGCCCACGGCCTAGGAACTGAGGCGGTGGCGGTCGGGGCGGCCTCCAAGTACTGGCCTGACCCTCCTCGACCTGGGCTGGTCGCTTTCTGTCGGAGCTCTGAGCGACCGCGGCCCTCTGTCTGGCCACCACCTGATCATCTCTCTCCACCCACTGTGCATGCTCTGCGGCTGCCTCTAGAGTCTGAAATCTCTGAGCATGCACCAGTGTGTAAATCTCTGGACGGAGGCCTCCCTCGAACAACTCAACCTGGTGCGGACCATCACGAGCGACGAAGGGCACACAGTTCAGCAACTCCGTGAACTCCTGGAAATAGGCATGAGCCGATCGATCGCCCTGCTGCAGGTTCTTCAAGTCGTCCTCCAACTTCTTCTTCACACTGGTCGAAAAATAGGTGTCCAGCACCATCCGTCGGAACTCCTCCCAAGGCAGCTGCCGAGTAATCCGGAACTCCAGGGGCTCTACCCGCTGCCACCAAAAATCAGCATCTCCGTCCAAACAGTGCACCGCCATGTGCACTCGATACCTCGGGTCGATGAAGAAGTCCCGAAAAAGCTTCTCCATCGCAGAAAGCCATCTCCCAACAGCCCAGGGCTGCGCATCCCGCCCTGAGAATCTAGGGGGTCCCCGCTGAACAAACTTGGAGAGTTTGTTAGCGATATCCTGCTCCTCCTCCGCAGTCAAAGGCTGAATAGCTCCAGGAGCCCCGCTACTCGAAGATGGCGCTGACGGCACAAAAGGTGCAACAGGAGGCACAAGGGCCTCAGGAACAGCTGGGGATGGTGCCTCTCTCTGGGCAAGGAGCTGCTCAAACCTCTGCTCCTGGCGGCGCTGACCCTCCGCCAATTGGGCCACCAAGGCCCTCAACTCAGTAAGCTCGGGGGGTGTAGGCTGCCCTGGCTCATCAGGGGGTAACGGGACACCCCGAGTAGGGATCCGACGTCGGGGAGGCATCCTGCCACAAGAAATCACGAATAAGTAACATAACCCCACACGACCCAATCTAGCGAAAGTCAAAGACATCCCCCAATTTCTGCGACTTTATGTTGTCTGCAGCCAACATAACGGTCCACCAGAAATTGGGTATGTCGATCCCTCTTCACTCACTGGAAGAGTCCAATAAATAAATCGACGACTTTCGCAAAGTGTCACGCCTCTCGCGCCCTATCATCCTAGGGTCTGCCAAAAGCCTAAGGTTTCCTAAGTCCCAACTGACCTATCCCTAAGCTCTGATACCAACTTAATCTGTCACGCCCCGGGTGTAAACCAGAACCCGGCCCGCCAACAGATCCGCCGTGCACACAGAATTTTCTATGTGCACGAAGCGCTGGTAACCTGCTCAGATAGATAATATACAATAAAAGAGCATAAACAGAGCTGAACTAATAAAACTAAAAGTAATTTCAGACTGAAATAAGCTACAAGCTGAAATAAAAGTACAATATACTCCCAGCTCACCATAAATATACAACCAGCTGGCCAAAGCCAGACCCAAAAGGAAACTACTGAAGTCTGAGATACAAAAGGGGGTACAATAAAAACCTCGCTAGTCTCTCACTTGGGGTAGACGATCTAGCTAGTCGGCGATCCTCTTACCTCGATCTGCCGCTGAAGGCCCAGCAGCTCCCACAGATGACTCTGCAAAATAAAGGGGAAAAGGACAGAAAACAACAATGGGGGTGAGAACTACTAGATAAACCAGTAGCCTCCCCCAGCGGGTAAAACCTCTAATACTGACGCACCCACTGGGAATAAAGAGGCAAAAGGAAAGAACAGTGGTATGTAATAAAGACTGCTGGAAAAGGAACTACCACTACTATGCCTCTAAATGCAGTGCCAAAAGATAACTATATATATGCAACTATAAAGCTGACTGCCCAAAGAAACCCAATCAGAGGGCCAGGAAATACTGGCACTGCCTGCTCTGTCATCACTCACAACTCACCAACTGACCGGCACCCATCACGGTCAAAAAGCCTACTCCGGAGTGGCACTCGAGGGGAGCGACCCACACGAGTAAAATATCTCTGTATCAATCATCTCTGTAACCGATGTCTCACAATAGCAGGACTGGATCATGGCCATGATCAAAGTGGAAATACTCCATCCACTAATGCAACCCTGATCCCCAATCTAATGTGATAATAACATCCGGTCAACCGCCCAAAATTCGCGGTTGCCACTGTCTCCCACAATCCCCAAGAAGAGTCTAAACTGTCCCAGACTCAAGATCCAACTACACTATCTCAAGATCCCGATATGACTCGATCGTCATGCATCGATAGAGAAGAATAACAATAAAACATGTTTTCTCCTAAGTCAAATCCCATAATACAGTGCTGTAGTAAAATGGTGGCCTAACTAGATGTCCAATTAAACATACAATTATTCCTTTAAAAAGTATTAGAAAAGTGACTAAGGTTTCTTGTAAAGAATCATTTTAAAACATTATTGGATTATTTATTTGCATGCAGTTTAAGATATAGCAATTGTCCAACTTCATTGTCCCAGATTGATCACATAGAAGCTATCAATTAATTAAGGGGGGCCAATGCAATAGGTTCATATACCACGAGTTAACTATCACATTTATAATTGGGAAACTCTACTATTCCTAGTGAGCAAGTCAACAAAGAGGGAAACGCAACCACCCACCTCGAAAAGCATGCACAATACACCCAGAAAATACTTGCTGTCCTCTAAGCACGCCGTCCGCTGAAACAGTATCCTACAACATCACACAAGTGTACACGGTGTAAAAACTACAAGTTCCAAACACATAATTGCTGTTTTTACAATCAGCACGCAAAACGAGGAATTTCACCTCTGTCTCGAGCTCCTAAAATCTCAAAAAAATCACAGTTACGTTCCTCGCGAAAAGTAGACCAAAATCGACTCTTGAATCGCCTCGATCTGATATTCCTACGCTGAGAAATAATTCGTCGAAGTCGTCGCTGTCCAAAAACCCAAACAGCAAAAGAGGGGGTCAAAACACCTCGGGAATCGTGCCAAGGAATCGGAATCCAGAGAAACCACCAACACGGAAAACGAAGCCCTACCTCTTAGGAACACACCGGCGAAGAAATCGTCGAAAGAGGACTCCTGTACTGCGCAGGGGACTCCTCGGACTGAAATACGACGATAACGGGCCAAGATTGGGGAAAAACGAGGCACACTGTAAAATCCGGATCGCCGCTGTCGAACTTCCAGAAAATCTGGGAACGCACCACGAGGTAGAAAATAAGAAGATGAAAAACTTCTCTTAAGGCCCCTCCCACAGATTCTCTCTCTATCTCTCGGAAAACAGAGAAAAAGAAGGGAGGGGAGGCCTTTATATAGGCCCACAAAAACAATTGGGATAATACCCAACGTGTCCCCAGATTCGGGCTGCTACAGTGCGGCCCGGCACTTTGGGGCGGCTACAGTGCGGCCCGGCCCAAGGATTTCCGGGCGCGCACAGTGCGGCCCAGCCCAGCCCAGCCCGCGCACGGGATCCCGCCGCGTCCAACCGGCCGTCCGACCCGGCCAAGGGCCCGACACGTGTCCGCCAAACAGGCGGCAGCCGTGCGGGCCCAACGGGGAAGCGCCACGTGCCCCCCTCCCTGGGTCAGCACGCGTACGGCGCCCGCCACTGGCGTGACGCCACGTGGGGCGGCGCCGCCCACCCGACACGGGTGCCGGTCAGTCAACGCGCCGCCCACGTGCGCGTACGGCCACAGGCGCGCGCCCGAGGGTGCACCGCGCGCACCTGCGCCGTCCAACCCGGGGCCGCCACGTGGCGCGCCCCGGTCCACCGTGCACCGCGCACAGCCCCGCCACTGCCCGGCCTGCCCGCGCTGCCCGCGCACGCTCCCGTGCGCCGCGCGCGCTGCACCGGCCCAACCAGCGCCTGCCACGTGGCCCGCCGGTCCACCGTGCACTGGCGGTCCACTCCGTGGACCGAGAGTGGTGCGCCGGCCCAATAATAGGCTGCCACGTGTCCCGGGATGGTCCACGGCTCCCCCCATGCACCAATTTGCGCAGAAAACTTCCGGGGGTCCGTTTTTGGGCATCCGGACTCCAAAATAAATAAGTAAATAGCCATTTTCAAGCGTTTTTCCGCGCTGAATTCAAATACGGCCTCCGATTAGCCTGATTCCACTCCTAAAATTCGGCAAAGGCAGCCGAAGGTCAGGCTTGCTCCCAAATCCTCTCAGGTTCCAAACAACATATCACTTTGACATGTTGGGGCCCCACACACCAATAATAGGTGTTCTACACCCCGAAACAGGGGCAAAACCACCGGGAAACCTGGGACACTACATAAAGTTTGTATTATGATTGCAATATTATGTTTGAATTATTATATCTATACTCCCGTATATCATAATGTATTATTTTGATCAGACATAACATGAAAATTAAATAATCATGACTATTGTTAGATTATTTAAATCTAGACGGTAAGTTAAATTAATTTATTATTTCGATTGGTTAGGTGCAAGCCAAAGCGGTCCTAACTAAAGAATAATAACTTAATTTACTTTAAAGTAGCATTCTTTTGGATAATTTTCATGTTAATTATACGGCACTAAATCAAATTAATTTATCGTTTCAACTGTTCGAATGCAAGCCAAAGCGGTCTCGTTCAGAAGAAATTAATAGTGAATTAATCGCTTTAAATAAGTGCATGTAGAAATTACACCCTATTATTTTGTTTAGTCTGAGTCTAGACAAAGGTATATAGGTGGTGTAGGATGGTAATTTTCTTGTAACTCCCGAAGCTGACAATTTCTTCATATGAGAAACTTGAAATTACCATGATCTACAAAAGGTCTAAATTAATTTTTGATAAAGAAATTGCATATTTATACTCATAACTCTTCTCCCAAATGAGAGGTTATGATGTCATATAAAATATATGCATAAAGAAATAAAAATACTTATGCTCATAATTCTACTCCCAAAGTAGGTGTTGTGATGTTATATAGGTATCGTTTGGTTCGGAAATAAGCTATTCTTGATTATTCTTACTATAGTTACAATTTTTAGAATAAGCAAGAATAAGATTAATTTTGTGTTTGGATGAATTTAGGTTATTCTCCGGAATAAGAAGAATAGTTTTTGGATAGTTAGATTGAAATAGTGAGAATAAGAATAATTATAATTTTAAAATAATAAATTTTTAATTAATTAATTAATATAAAATTATTAATTAATAATTTAATTAATTAATTAATTAATTAATTATGAATACTACTATAAGCATATATGTTAATTAATAAATTAATTATCATTAATTAATTAACATTAATTAATTAACAATAAGTACTGTTAATTAATAAATTAATTAATTATTAATAATTCAATGAATATAAATTAACAAATAAATTAGTTAATTATTTAATAGTTAGATAATTAGATAAGAAAATAATTAGATTAGTCAAAATATTAGTTAGTTAACCAATATACATATTAGTTATTGTATAAACACACTAAATAATTAATTTTTTAATTAGCTAACTAATTAATAATAATAAATTAATTGCTCAAATAGTTAATTAAATATTTATTAGAGTAATAAATCAAGTGGTCACTCTTTATCTAATTAATTAATAAATTAATTAATATATAATATATTAATTAATAATATTTTATTATTAAATTTGTTGAAGTATAAGGGGAGGAATTGTTGTTCTACCAAAAAGGTGGAACAACAATTCCACCCTCTTAACGGGTTATTCTAGGATAACCCGTTAAGAGGGGAATAAGAGTTTTTTTTTTTTTTTTTTTCTTTGTTTGGGAATAGAGAGGAGAATAAGGCTCTTATTCTTCTTATTCCTCTCTTTATTCCCAAACCAAACAATGCCATAAAGTGTATTTTTTTCAAATTTTGGTGTGTAATATTTTGATGTGGTATTTTATTAATAAAATATGTATTTTATTTTTCAGCTATGACTTCATCTTTTGTTTCTATTGGTGATTCTGTTACTATGCTTAATGGTTCTAATTGCTCGGAGTGGAAAGAACATATTATGCTTACATTAGGATGATGGATCCCAATCTGGCTCTAAGAAAGGAAGAACCTGCTCCTCTTGCAGATAAAAGTATGCCAGTCCAAACAGCGTTTTCTCAAAAGTGGGAGCGCTCTAATCGACTTAGTTTAATGCTGATGAAGGCGCGTGTCGGTAAAAATATTTGAAATTCAATTCCTGAATGTAAGACAGCCCGCGATTTCTTGAATGCTGTGGAGCAACAGTTTGTATAACGCCCCGAGACCGCCAATTTGGACAGTTCAGGCACGCCAACAGACCCGCCAATCGGGCATGACCTCTCTATACCCGAAAGGAATGATCACAACCATCTCCAATCAAAACATGTGTATGATGAGATACAATATCATAATAAAAATCACTACTAACTAAAAACTTTCATTCAATAAACAATAAGTTTAACAAGTAATGAAAGCAACACCAGAGTGAGCCCTAATATAAAATTTATTACATTTTTCATCTCTCAACTGTTAAGGATTTTAGTATTGGCATATTTCGTGAAGTGTTTTGAGTCTTGAAGATTGAAGTTGAAGAATTGTCGATCGCATACATCAATCTCAAAAAGAATGGATTCAAAATGATCAGGTATGTTCAACTAAATATTTTTGATGATTTGAATACATTCTTATATTTTAGAAACACTTGGAATAATTTTCATTGGATAAAAATCAAAACTGGACATTTTATATGTTCTGGATCCGGATCAGGCAGATCCAGTCCGAACCCCGAACATGGTTTGGTTCATGCGAAATTCCAGTCCGGATCATCCTCTATCCAGTCTGGACCCCGAACTATATTTTTGATATACCGCATGAATAAGTTTGGAACAGGAAATTTCAGTCTGGATCCCGAACCTGTTTTTCAAGAAATTTTCTTGAAAAAGACAACAGTCTGGATCAGCCTAATCCAGTCCGGACTGCTATGCGGAAAAAATTTTGTTAAGTCAGTTTTTTTTATTCTTATCTCTTTCCAAAAGGTTTCTAAACTATAAATAGACCCTAATATTCATCTTTTAGGGTATTCCTAAAATTCAAAAAAGGGAATCCACATATAGAGAAGAAAGAAAAACATGTTTTATTTTATGTTTCTTCATCTATATAGATCAATTTGATTCTAGGGTTTTCAAACTCTCTATTTCTTGTAGAATCAAATTGATGAATACTTAGCTGGTGTTTTCTTATCTATCTATGATCTAAGTATTCGATTATCATCACCACCAATAAACAAACAACGA
This sequence comes from Tillandsia leiboldiana, assembly GCA_029204045.2. Classification (NCBI taxonomy): domain Eukaryota; kingdom Viridiplantae; phylum Streptophyta; class Magnoliopsida; order Poales; family Bromeliaceae; genus Tillandsia; species Tillandsia leiboldiana. The sequence continues at coordinate 14,636,537 of CM055072.1, forward strand.
TTTCCGAAAGGAACATCGGCGTGTGGATTCGCGTGGCCTTGTGGATTCAAGGTGCATTGCTTTCGTGGATTCGGAGCGAGGTGCGTTCGTGTGATCGATTCGTACCAAATTGGTGACAACCGTGGATTCGGTTAGACGTCGTGGATTCGACGTTGGACTTCGTGGATTCGAAGTTGAAGACGCAAATCGTCTGATCGAGGCACGTTGAGGACTGTGGAGAAGATCTACTCGGAGCGTATGAAAAAGGTTCGAGTCGTGTGTTGCGTTATATCACCTTATACGTGTTTAATTTTAATGGATTTCCCGTGTTATCGGTCCCGTGGTTTTTTACTCCTGTGATGGAGTTTTCCACGTAAAATCTTGCGTACTTTATTTATTTTCCGCATTGGATTACTTTTACGCAAAGATTTTCGAGTTTTATTATTTACACCTATTCACCCCCCTCTATGTGATTTTTGTGAGGACCCGAATCCCCACGAGAGGATTACTGTTGGATCAGCAGCTTCTGGAGGCTTTTGTTGGATGTTGGAGGTGTTTGTGCGTGAATCGGACTCATGAAAGGTGCTCAGCGCGTTAAATGGATCACGAGTGTATTCGGATGCCCTCTTTGAAATTTAGAAGTGGATTTTGGCAAAACGGATATCGGATTTTGATTCAGTGCGCGAAAACGATGGAAATTAACTATTTGGATGTATTTTTTTTGAGTTCGGACGCCCGAGAACGGATATCCGAAAGTTTTCAGTGTTTTCGGATGGATGGCGAACCGGTGGACCGAGGGGTGTGCCACGTGGCGGCGTCCTATTGGTGCTGTATGCCACGTGGCGGAGCGGGAGGCGTAGCGAAGTGGGCTCGGCCCACGGGAGCAGGCGCGGGCCGGGTAGGCGCGCGGGCAGGCACGGTGCAGCAGAGGCTGGTGTGCCACGTGGCGGTTTCCCGTTGGCTCGCTTTGGACAGGTGGTAGCAGCGGGTTGGCTGGTGCAGCAGGCGCGGTCCACGAAGCTGGCGAGGCAGGTGCCTCGGGAGGCGTGCGCGGCATTGTGCATGAGGGCGCGGTGCTCGAGGCGTTGACGCGCGGGAGCGGTTGCGTGGGTGCCCCACGTGTCAGCGTGTGGTTGGCGGGCGCCAACCACGCGCGCGGTGGATGCAGGCCACGCGTCGCGGCTGGGTAGGCTGATCCCGCTTTTCGCTGTTCGGGGGTGACGTGGTGGAAGCTGGTGGATTCGGGCGCTGGTCGGACGGGCAGTTTGGGCGCGTTTTGTGTGCCCGAGGGATTCGGGCGCTCGAAAACTCGGCCCGAATCCGCTTGATGGGCCTTTTCCGGCTGGGCCTATAAATAGGTCCCCTCCTTCTCCTTTTCTGGGTTTTTTGAGCTGTTTCTCCAAGTGCACCCTTAAGGGAAGTTCTTCCTCTCCCTCTCCTCCACCCTTTGATGGATTCCCAGAATTTTTGGAGGCCGCGACATCGGCGTTTTCTGCGACACAGCGCACTTCGACGCTCCTTCAATCTTGGCTTCTACCGTTGCATTTCAGTCCGCGAGGTCTCCTGGACTACCCCGATAGAGTTTTGAGCCGATTTTTAGGGCAGCGCGTTCACGAGAGGTAAGCCTTCGATTTTTGTGTTGATCACTTTGCTCTGTTTTGAGTTTTTTGTGGTGTTCCCGAGGTACCTTTTTGACCCCTTGCACTGCTGCTATGTTTGGGACAATGGTGGAGTATTGTTGGGATATCTGGGTCTACGGGCATCGGATCGGAGCGTGTGAGGACTCGATCGGCATCTACTCTTCGAGAGGAACGCGATCATATTTTTATCGAATTTTTCCGAGGTCGTTTCAAAGGTGATATTTAAGCTTCTTCATGGTTGTTTTTCGCAGATTGACGGGTTATGGGTATTTCGACTTACCGCAATATTCTATTTGTATCTTGGCCTTCATGTGTCGAAACGAGGAGTATAAATACTCGATTTTCATCTACTCGCCGCGAGGATCGCAGCGGTTATTTTTTTGGAATTTTCAGAGGTAATCTCGCAGGTGAAAATTGACCATTTTCTAGACTTTTTGCGTGGACAACAGCTTTGTGACAATTATGGGATTAATTGTGCACTGTGTTGGTTATTATTGAAGTTTTCGCAGTGAGCCGTGGTTTTCCTGGAGAGAAGGCGTGTTTGGATCTGTGCATCGCGATCGAGGTGGGTGGTTGTTGTATCCCTCTATTTCGACATGCTCACTAGGAATATTAGAGAATTCCCCCTGTGTTAGGATTGTTCATTAACACTCGTTGTTAGAAATTATGCATGCTTGTATGGATATATTGTGGCGATGTTAGCAATTAACCTTGCATGTAGAATTTAATATCGTATTGGGACAATGTGATTTATCTTGTTGGAGGGTACCACTTGAGGATTTTTGGACATGCATAGGTGGATGGTTCATGTAAGGGTGATTCGTGGTTTATGTGAGATTCATGATTGTATTACTCTTTCTTTTCCTTTCCAATTGAGAACACTTGCATGCTTGTATGGACATCTAGATAGGCCATCTTTTACTGCTACTGTCACGTCCCAGAGTCGAAACTGCGACCCGGACCCGCCAACAGATCCGCCGCCCATACGGGAAACCCCGTATAGACGAAGCGTCTAACCTGCAAAAAGAATGATACTATAGCTATACAGATATCAGAGCTGAAAAGTAAACTACTGAAAGACTAAAATCCAATCACTGTACAGCTGGAAATAAAGATACAATATCCATCTCCCAAATACGATCAAATACAATATCCTCAGAATACAATACCCAAAACTAAACAGGGAGGTAAACCCAATAATACATCAGTGTACAGGCTCTCAATACAAGTCAGATCCTCACAATACAAATGTCTCTCAAATGTAAAAACAAATAAACCAACTGCTGACTGTACTAATAGATCTCCAATGAAGGGGTACCGCTACTGCTACTCTCCAAAGACAGGTAGGGATCTAGCTCGCGACTCCCTCACCTCGATCAGCAACAGGAAAGTAGGTCCCTGGGGAAAAAACACCACAGCGGGTGTGAGAACTACATCCCACAGTAGTTCTCAGTGGGTACCGCCACCAATCCCGACGGTCTGCCCACTAAGTCTACTAGAGGCATAAAGTAACAAATGCAGTACTGAAAAGAAAGGAGCTGGAAAATAACTCTACAGCTACTATGCCTCTATCTAAATGCTAAAGAAGTGGAACAGATGGAAACATGATGCATCTACTAACTCTCAAATATAATCGCCCAATCTACACTGACTGCCACATGGGGTCCAGTAAAACCTGCGCCCACCTACTGCCGCACATCCACAAGAGGACGGGTCTACCGTAGGCCGTCCGTGACTGCCAAAACTGGCCTAGCCAGAGGGACTGCGTCGACAAGTCGCGATAGCAAAGTAAAAGGCCCAACTCCGGAGTGGAACTCGAGGGGCGCGACCCCACTGAGGAAAGTATCCGCGCATCTCTGTCGAGCTCAATATGGCTCATGCAGGCTATAGTCCAAATCCACGATCAACAAGATCGACAGTAACTAACCTCATCTCTCTAACTCACTGGCTGGTAATACTCACAGCCGGGACCACCGTCAACCCGACGGCTCCCACAACAGAACACCAAACTCACAGATAACACAGAAAGGACCGACACCATAAGGGTTCGGAAACCCCGATAGGTCGGTGCCTAGAACCCCAATCAAACAAGAACAGACTCCAGGCTCCGCCTATCGAAGTTCCCGACCCTCTTATAGTTCGGGAACACGTCAACCTCGGTACAACATGCGGAAGACACCAACCAGGGTCCGAAAGTTCCGGGAGACCAACACCTACAACCCTATCAAACAAGAACAGGTTCTAGGCACGGCCCCCGTAGCTTTCGCCCCAAAAAAGAAACGGCCCCTAGAACCCAGATCACCCAAACTCTCTCGGGTGAGGAAGTTGTAATAAAAAGATGACAGTTATTACTGAAAACTATTTTAATCTGAGAAACCTAATTTAATATATTTTAGTTCTTTAATAAAAATCTATTCAAATAAGTTTTATTTTCCAAACCTCGAAGGGCTATTGCCTTCACCCAAATCAAACAAGAACAGGCTCCGGCGACCCGCTCGAAGTTTGGAAGGAAAATATTAGTTTACAAAAATTATATGTGTCCAAAAACAGTTTGGGTTCTAGGTCCTGTTATCACTGGTATACTATTGCCACTAACACAGTGTCAACACATAAAATAGAGAAACAAGACAACCCGGGACCATCGTTCACCCAAACGGTTCCCGCCACAGATAAAAGACCAGCTACATCTACCAGACTCCACTCTGCCCCCAAGCACGAGTGTAACATGCATCCCACACTAAGAGAAATTCCGACCACTCGACCCACTACCCGGGCGAGGATAATACTATATCCAGGAATAGAATAAGAAGTGTGGATGTCTAAAGCATAAATAAACCTAGCCCGAGTGAGGGTTTTCTACTGGTCTGGTTACACATGCAACATATGACAGGGTGCTAGGTCAAGTTCCAATAGTGGTACTTAAGTTAACACAGATAGAAAGTATACATCAACATGATCATGATAACAACACGAGAACATCCCCTCTATATCTAACATGCTTCCTAACACATCTAACAATCATGTATGATTTAATACACGATAGAATTAATGAATAGTCCACCGATTTTGGAGGCGAAGCAAACCACCTGGAAAATGCGCGTTCCACAACAGTAGTAACCTCCTCTCTGCCCAACTCTCCGTAAGATACCCAAATCTGTGAATCACTGCAAAAAGTACCACACATAGCATCAACGGTAGCAGTTCCAAATACAACACTTGCTGTTTGCCAAAACCAGCACAGAAAATGAGAAATTTCGCCTCTGTCCAGTCCTCAGAAAAATCCAGAAAAATCACCATTGCGATCCTCGCGACGAGTAGCCCCAAATCGAGTATTTATACTCCTCAATCCGACACCTATAGGCCAAGATAAAAATAAAACATCGCGGTATGTTAACTCCCTAATAAACCCAAGCCAGCAATAAAATAGTCCCAAAGAAGCTTAATTATCACCTTCGAAGAGTCCTCCAAAAATTCCAATAAAAGTACGATGAGGATCCTCGTGAAGAGTAGATGTCGATCGAGTCCTTATATGTTGAAATCCAATAACCGAGCGCAGAGATAAAAATCCGACAAGCCTCCGCTGTCCAGAAAAACCACCAGCAAGAAAGGGGTTCAAAGATGTCTCGTAAACTGTGCCAAGAACTCAAAACGAAGCAACGTAATCACACGGAAATCAAAGGACTACCTCTTGTGAAACCGATGCCACAAAAATCATCCAAAAATTCCATCGGAGTAGCTCTGTGGACCTCGTGGACTGAAATGCGACGGAAATGGGCCACCGAAGAAGAAACGTCGCACTGCGCCAAGATGCCGAAGTCGTCGATGCCGCGCCTTCCAAAAATTCCGAAACTCCCTCGAGAGATGCAGCATAAGAAGATCAACAAAGTTGCTTGAGGGCTCAAGGGGATTTGGGTTCGGGAAAAAGCCCAAAATAGCAAGAGAAGGGGCCTATTTATAGCCAAAAGTCCAAAATAGTGGGCTGTCGGATTCGGGCCCAAAAACCGGGCGCCCGAAAGCTACTGTAGCCGCCCGAAATCGCGAGATCACACCACGTTTCCCGCCCGAATCCACCGGATCGCGCCACCTGTCCCGCCGCCCCGCGTTCCGCACGCCTCGCGCACGTGGACGGCGTGCGCCCGCCAATGGAATAGTGCTACGTGTCCCCACGTGGTTCACGCGGCGCACGCGCCCGGCCCACGCGCCGGGTCTTCCGGAAACTGTCGGCCAATCACACGACGCCACGTGTCACTGTCGCCACCGTGCCGTCCAACCAATAGGGTGCTGCCACGTGGCATGACCAATCCTCGTTGCTCCCGGTGCACGCGCCTTCTCGTGGACCTGCCGCTCGCGCCGCACCTGCCCGCGCTGCCCGCGGCCGCGTTCCGCCGCTGCACCGCCAGGCTCCGCCTCCTGCCCGTCGCCGCCGGCCACCGGAACAATATTTCCGGCAGTGAACAGTAACTTTACTGTTCCCAAGTTCAAAAAATGCAAGTAGTTCATTTTCATCATTTTCGCACGTCGAATCCAAATCCGATGTCCATTTTGCCAAATTCCACATCTAAAATTTGTCGAAGCCATCCGGATAGGTATTCTTAATCCAAATTTCGTGCTAGGTCCAAAATTGAAGTCTGATTTGCGCACAACCAACTCCAACACACATCATAGGCCTCCAGAAGCCACAATTTACACAGCAAAAGCTCTGCGGGGATCCGGGTCATCATAGCTACACTATCATGTTGGGGTCTGCCTTAGGAGAAACCATGATTGTTGTTTTCTCCTTTCTTTCTAGACTCTAGATACATATTGCTCGGGTTCGAATAGGAGTTTGGAATAGTGTAGCTGGGGCGTGGATTGTGGGGTATTGCGGCGACCGCGGATATTGGGCAGTTGACCGGATGTCGGTTGCTGGACTTGATTCTGGATTGTGGGGTATTGCGGCGACCGCGGATATTGGGCGGTTAACCGGATGTTTACTTATACATCAGATTGGGGATCGGGATTTCTTTAGTGGAGGGATTTGTTCCACTTGAGCAGAGCAGTGATCCAGTCCTGCTTTTAGGATACTTGTGACATTGTTACTTTACTCGTGTGGGTAGCTCCCATCAAGTTCCACTCCGGAGTGTGCAGTGGTACCAGATAGGTGCCGGACAGTTATTGAGTTTTTGCTATCACATCGGCGCGACTTTACTTACCCAATGATGAGGGCGGCAGTAGGAGTTTTGCTATCACATCGGCGCGGCTTTATTTGCCCAATGATGAGGGCGGCAGCAGGCAGTACCGGTTTTTTTTCCTGGTGGATAGATTGGGTTTATCTAGACGGTTTTGGTTACTGATGCATATATTCGGTTATTCCATTCTGGGATTGCATTTAGAGGCATAGTAGTGGTAGTTTTCTTTCATCAGCAGTTTTTATTGTTTACCACTCTTCTTTCCCTTTGCCTCTTGTAAGAACTCGAAACATTTTATTTTAATGATTAGTCTAAAGGTGATTTTTGGCCTGGTTTTTGAATTCAAAAGACCTATGTTGATTTATTTAGTCAATTGCCAGTGTGCGAGTTGCACGTTTTACGAGACAAAAAGGCTACTTTCCAATCCGGACATGATCTTGGAAATCCGAGTTGACCGTTGCGATCGTCTCGTCGAACTAAGCGAGATTCATATTCAGCACTTTTCGATCTGACGGTCGGATCTTCCAGAATTCAACTAAGAAGTGGACGAATCTCGCGACCAATGTAACAGTGTCCTCTGTGCACAGTGCGCTTAAGTGAGTTACTGTAGATGAACAGTAACCCTGGTTTTCGAGACCCGACGAATACAACATTGACTAATTCACTGTTCGGAATCCGAATATAGTGATCCAGGTAGTCATTTCGAACGGTTTCGATGTTCTGAACGCAGTGGCGCAGTCGAAAATTCTGTTTGACGACTCTGGAATCTCGAAAAGCGCGAAAAACTGTATTTTGACACAGTTATTATGGACCGAGATTTTATCCGGGCAGTTTCGCGAAAATCAGAGATCGCTACCTGATAGGTCTCGTCGAGCCGGACGTCATGGCGCAGTCCATTTTCCGTTTCGACAATCGGATCGCCTCGGAAAGCGTGAAATGCGTCGAAAAATGCAAAAATTGCATAGAACCCCCGATATTTGTTGCCTCGGAAAGCGTGCCACTCATGGGAGAGGGACCTAGATGTGAATAAAAGCCACTGTGAGGGGTCTGAACCCAAAATACCAAGTGTAGAGGGACTACCTTGTAATTGTAGCAAAACCCTATATAACCATGCCACTCGAGCTAGGGTTTTCCAAAACCCTCGTAGCCCTCAGCCCTTAGCCGCACACTCCAACAGAACCCTCTTCTCTCTCTCTGCGCACTCCACGCAACCGAAGCTTCGCACCGGCCGCCACCACGTCGCCGGAGAAGAAGATCAAGAATCACCTTGATCGCGGGTGACTTGGAGTGAAGGGGGCTCGGGGGTGTCTTGGTCGAACAATAACTCACCTGAGGACTCCCCTGTGATGCCGCAACCAGGCTGCGTTGGACCCAGCCCTAGTCGCCGCCGAACGCCGCTGAGTGAGACGACCTCCTCCTTCCAAACTCCGGCGAAGAGAAAGGTTGGAAAAGACTTTAAACTTTTGGGTTTTTGATCCTTGAGAAGTCTTCCTGACGTCGAGGGGATCCTCCCTACGCAACCCGAGCCCTCGCCGCCGTCCCCGTTGCCGGCAAAGGCTAGGTTCACCGGAAATTATCGTTTTCCGACGAACTCGGTTTCCAATTTTTCCAACCATTGAACCTCGGATCAGAGCCGTTGATCCTCTTCTCCTTGGTGACTGCTCACTACGCGCGAAGTTTCAAGATGATCGGGTGAGTGGTTAAGCCGCGCGGAGAAGCCCTAGAACCCGGTTTTCTCCACCTTCGGCCGATCACGGCCGTCCGGCGCCGTCGCGGCCTTCCGACGCCGGCCACCTCTGCACCGAGACTCCTGGCACCGAGTGGAACCTTTTGGTCCAAGTCCCACCGGCCAGAACCTAGCCGGCCGGAATCCGCCATTAAAGCTCCTCCGAGCTTGGCCGAGCTCCACCGCCGCGGCTTGCCGACGACCCCCGGCACCGGTAGAACACGCGGGTGAGCTCCTCTGGTCCTTAAGAACTCTCCCATCAGGTTGCATGTAAGGCCTAACGTCGGGATTGTTGTCTCCAGAGCTGCACCCGAGTTGGCGTCGATTTCCCTCCCCGGCCATCACCGGCGACCTGGGCCTCGGCCAACCCCGCAGGTAAGCCCTGAACTTTGATTATAAGGTCCCCACGTTTCTTTTTAGATTGGGCCGAGAGACCCCTGTAATTAATCTCTAAATGGGTGCATCCGAGTTACCTAGTGTGGGCGGATCTCCGGCCACCGCCGCCTCCGGCCGCCGGGGCTCTACCCAACATGGATCAGTCCTCATCTGGGACCCCAAGCTAACTGCTGCTCACCTTGGTTGCTGACAGAGCAAGGTTGCATTGGAGCTTCACCAATCCGAGCTCTAGCCAATTTTCGGGTGTTGCTCCGGCCACTGTTCCGGCCGATCTCCGGCAAGCCTCAGGTGAGCCTCATCACCTTTAGCCCTTACTGAATGCCATGCTCTAGTTGGACCTCATTTTGATTAAGCATGAACAAAGTTTAAGCATAATAGTAAATTGGACTCTAAAAGATTATGGGCCAACTTCGCCCTCGGGTCCTGTGCCAACCAAAATTGGTGAGCACGGGCTTTGTCTCGTCTTGCTGAACGCGCTGAAACTCGCCACGTAGTTTTTGGACTTCTAGATGTTAAGATCAAGGCAAAATAGTGCAATTAACATAAAGAGTTAAAGAGCTAACTTTGCTCTCAGGTTTCGCGTTGACCCAAAATGGTGAGCACGGGGTCTGTTTCATCAAAGGTGACGCGCTGAAAGTTACGGCGCAGCTTTTGGACCCCCGGATTTCAAGAACGAGCCGAAACGGGCCGGAATATAAGCTAATTATGCATTTTAAAAGCTGTTAGGGACCTAAATGCAATTTAGACACATATGCTGACTCTAGATAGTGTTTTACACCACTGGACATTTTGTTAGAGTCCCGTAGACTCTCGTTGATCGGGAATCGGGTTTCGTTCGATAAAACGGCTGTATCGAACCGTATTAGAGACACGTTACTATTGTGTCGTCGGGATGGGTCGTGCGAGTTTATTATTGACTATAGCTGCTTATACAGGGCCCAGTTGTCAGCACCAGCCTCCCGGTAGTCTAGCGGGAGTTCGGGATCGGCCTACATTCAGGTGGGTTCCATTTTCTTGGTCCTAGCATCTAACTCTATCATATTGGATGGGGTCAATTCTAGGTATACTGGGGTTAAATATTGAGGGGTGATAGCTTATGCATGTTAATGGGTTTCGTCATAATGTTTAGCGTCGGTCTTCCGACGGTCGTTTTCCTTTTGATAATTTCATGTTGGCGGGCTACCTTCGAGAGCACCTATTACTGCCTTTACTTTGATTATACCTGATAGCGGGTTACTTTCGATCGCATATGTTACGGCTTACTTTTGAGTATATATGTTGTCGTTTCACTTTTGTTATATATATTATGATGCTGACATGATGATGGTTATGGTTACTTGGCTCGAGGCTGCAACACGCGCACCCGCGGTTTGGCCACCGCAAAGGGTGCGCTTTTCCGGAAAAGTGGTCTCTGACCCGTGTATACCCACGAGGTGACGTAGTGGGGCCCCTTATTAGTGGTGGGGTTGAGGCGCCGAGGTGCGAGCGGTGCGACCCGTCGGTTTAGTTGTCCGACGTGGTCGGGTTTCTGCAGGTACGGTGTGGACCGTCGGTTTAGTTGTCCGACGTGTCCGGGTATTACAGGATACAGGTGTACCGGTTGCCTTTCCTCCTTGAGGGGGTGGTTGCTCCGGTTGTCTTCACGGTTTGTTTTATTATATTCTCCTGTTCTATTACTTTTACGTCACTGACATCCCACTTCGTGAAAGGGTTCGGACGGGGGGAGAGGTAGGCGGTGGTGAGGACGAGACAGGAGCAGCTGGGTCGCTGGGGACCCTGGTCTGCATTTCCTTTTCTTTCTCGCTTTTCATTGCATTGTAGTTATGTGAGAGGTTCGCGATACCCTCGTGGGGTCGGCGTGGATGTCGGTACGGGTTGCATTTAGTGCCCCTTGTGCGTTACTTTTCCTTTTATTTCCATTGGCCATTTGAAGATCAAAAAGGCAGAAGCCAAAGAAAAGATTGCGAAAACCGTTTTTAAAATCTAAGTGTCGTGTGGGCACTGGCTTCAAAACCCTGTGGATTTATGGATTGCGAAAGGGATTTCAAAACTTGGTGTCGGGTGGGCACCGCTTTCAAACCTTGTTGATTTATGCTGATTTCGAAACTAGCTTTCAAAACGTAAGCGCCGGGTAGGCGCTCTTTCAAAACTGTGGATTTATCCTTTCCAAATTGATCGGCCATATGTTCTTCTTTTATTAGTTTAGAATACTGGTTGCTTGTGAACAACTGTTGTGATTGATTGGTTGTGTATGTTGGAACATGTACTGAACGCTACGCCGTGCACGTACAGGGGAGACTCTGTCCGTTTGCAGAGTGATCCTGTATGTGTGGCAGGTCTGGGCACGTGCCGGGGAAGAGGGGTTCTCTTTTAAACAAAAAAAAAATTTTTACGCGTCAAATATTCGACTTTTATGAATCGTTTCCGCTAAAACAAACCCCCGGGGCGTGACAGATTAAATGGTATCAGAGCGTTCTTTCAATCACAACAGTTAGTGCCGACATCCGTCGACAACCCTCACATGCCTACATACGAATGAAATGGGTAGGGCATAGGACTGTAGAACGTGAGTGACCGAGGGGGGGGGAAATGTTGAGTCCTTTCTCTCACTTTATGGTTGTTGTCAGTAGGGTAGTCTAAAGTTGACTCTTGTGATGTGTGACAGACATGGCCCGTACTAGATCATCGGCCGGGGACGCAGAGTCAGTGTCCGACATCCACGGAGATACCACACTTAGCTACGAATGAATGAATTGAATAAGGCATAGAAGCGTAGAACGCGAGTGATCGGGGGAGCGGGGAAAAGTATATGTCCCGTTTTCTAGATAGTTGGTTAAGTGCTATACTAGCGGAGTCTAGAACTGACTTGTGGGGTGTGTGAGTACGGGTTAAGTCTTGTTTCTCGCTTTAGCTCGGTTGTCGCGTTTATGTAGTCGTGTTGCTTGGGCTCGTGTAGTAGTGTTGTTGTGGGGGTCTTGGGATTCCCCCTGGGGTTGAGAAAAGAGACCACCGGGACTAGCAAATCTTGTTCGTTTGGGCTTGATTCTTCCTTTTGTTGAGCGGACCTAGAGCTTAAATACCCCTAGTGGGGAATGTGATCGTTGGTCTGGGGGTACGCAGCTCGGCTCAGTGTATGGTGCTTGGAAGGGCAATGGATTGGGACCGAGCGGTAGAGGTTAATCAGAGTGTCGCACCCCCTTGGGTGCCAAGACGGAAGTAGGACCGTGCTCCCTGGGTTTTGTCGCCAGCTCCCCATGACCAAGGCATAGTCTTGAGGTTTTGGGTTGCGAGTTTGTGATTGTGAAGCAGTACAGATCACGAGGGGCGCAAGGCCAGTGGGAAGCGCAAGTCGGACATGTTTGGCCACTTTTCCCATGTATTGGATTCCTGGCGTATTTAAGTTTCGGGGATGAAACTTCTGATAAGGTGTGAATGATGTGGCGCTCGAGAAATTCTTGTGTGCTTGCGGGCGAGGAAGCAGATCTAACCTTAGCGATTTGCATGCCGGAGCGTGAATTGCACAGTTTCCGATGCACAATTCCGCCTTTCCGATCCGATACCTGGGTATTTGGTTAGGAACGAACTCTAGGATGACTTGTGTTCACGAGAGAGCGCAGGGTATTTGGCATAGTGGTTTGGGGCTCAGGTGTGCTTCACACAGTTGAGCCTCGTTGTTTCGGTTATTAGTCGTACGCACTCTGGTTTGGGATCGTTGTTATTGCAGGGTTAGCCGCGGTCATGGTTTCGGCTGTGGGCTTGATGTTTGAATGGAGCCAGAGTGCTCGGATCAGTTACAGTGGGTAAGGGTTAAATCACTGTTCTTGTCGTAATCGTCCAGCTGATGGCACAGCAGTAGATGACTCTTAATATTGCACTAGCCTCACAGTTTGCTTAGAGGATGAACAAGTTGTTGATCCTTCAGTGTCCCCGTGTCATAATTCAATGGCCTATGGGCCCGATGGTAACCCTGTTTGGGGCGGATGCAAATTGACCCCACCTTTTGCACAGATTTTGTGGATCGACGTGGACTCGCCTATGTGTTAGTCATGGTGATGTTTGTGACCACGAGGTGGTAGTAATCCTTGATAAAGGTTATGTTTTTAGCACTGAGATCGTGTTGGGAGGTATGTGATATACCTTCTGATAGGAATTGCGTCCCCAACTAGTTGTTGGCGACAGATCTATGGTATTTCGCTGTTCCTTTTGGTAAGCACGTTGGCTGCAGGCAACGGACTGTCGAGAGAACTGAGGAAATACTCTGCCCTGTAATGGGGAGTATCAGATTGGGTCTAAATTAGTAGCCTTAGAGTTGTAGATACCTTGCGACTGACCTGTAACCCACGATTAAACTTTTGAGCATTCTCATAAAGTATGACTTCAGGCTGAAAGCTCCGGGAATGAAACTTTTTAAGTTGTAAGTTTCGGGGACGAAACTTCTTTTAAGTTGTAAGTGATGTAAGAACTCGAAACATTTTATTTTAATGATTAGTCTAAAGGTGATTTTTGGCCTGGTTTTTGAATTCAAAAGACCTATGTTGATTTATTTAGTCAATTGCCAGTGTGCGAGTTGCACGTTTTACGAGACAAAAAGGCTACTTTCCAATCCGGACATGATCTTGGAAATCCGAGTTGACCGTTGCGATCGTCTCGTCGAACTGAGCGAGATTCATATTCAGCACTTTTCGATCTGACGGTCGGATCTTCCAGAATTCAACTAAGAAGTGGACGAATCTCGCGACCAATGTAACAGTGTCCTCTGTGCACAGTGCGCTTAAGTGAGTTACTGTAGATGAACAGTAACCCTGGTTTTCGAGACCCGACGAATACAACATTGACTAATTCACTGTTCGGAATCCGAATATAGTGATCCAGGTAGTCATTTCGAACGGTTTCGATGTTCTGAACGCAGTGGCGCAGTCGAAAATTCTGTTTGACGACTCTGGAATCTCGAAAAGCGCGAAAAACTGTATTTTGACACAGTTATTATGGACCGAGATTTTATCCGGGCAGTTTCGCGAAAATTAGAGATCGCTACCTGATAGGTCTCGTCGAGCCGGACGTCATGGCGCAGTCCATTTTCCGTTTCGACAACCGGATCGCCTCGGAAAGCGTGAAATGCGTCGAAAAATGCAAAAATTGCATAGAACCCCCGATATTTGTTGCCTCGGAAAGCGTGCCACTCATGGGAGAGGGACCTAGATGTGAATAAAAGCCACTGTGAGGGGTCTGAACCCAAAATACCAAGTGTAGAGGGACTACCTTGTAATTGTAGCAAAACCCTATATAACCATGCCACTCGAGCTAGGGTTTTCCAAAACCCTCGTAGCCCTCAGCCCTTAGCCGCACACTCCAACAGAACCCTCTTCTCTCTCTCTGCGCACTCCACGCAACCGAAGCTTCGCACCGGCCGCCACCACGTCGCCGGAGAAGAAGATCAAGAATCACCTTGATCGCGGGTGACTTGGAGTGAAGGGGGCTCGGGGGTGTCTTGGTCGATCAATAACTCACCTGAGGACTCCCCTGTGATGCCGCAACCAGGCTGCGTTGGACCCAGCCCTAGTCGCCGCCGAACGCCGCTGAGTGAGACGACCTCCTCCTTCCAAACTCCGGCGAAGAGAAAGGTTGGAAAAGACTTTAAACTTTTGGGTTTTTGATCCTTGAGAAGTCTTCCTGACGTCGAGGGGATCCTCCCTACGCAACCCGAGCCCTCGCCGCCGTCCCCGTTGCCGGCAAAGGCTAGGTTCACCAGAAATTATCGTTTTCCGACGAACTCGGTTTCCAATTTTTCCAACCATTGAACCTCGGATCAGAGCCGTTGATCCTCTTCTCCTTGGTGACTGCTCACTACGCGCGAAGTTTCAAGATGATCGGGTGAGTGGTTAAGCCGCGCGGAGAAGCCCTAGAACCCGGTTTTCTCCACCTTCGGCCGATCACGGCCGTCCGGCGCCGTCGCGGCCTTCCGACGCCGGCCACCTCTGCACCGAGACTCCTGGCACCGAGTGGAACCTTTTGGTCCAAGTCCCACCGGCCAGAACCTAGCCGGCCGGAATCCGCCATTAAAGCTCCTCCGAGCTTGGCCGAGCTCCACCGCCGCGGCTTGCCGATGACCCCCGGCACCGGTAGAACACGCGGGTAAGCTCCTCTGGTCCTTAAGAACTCTCCCATCAGGTTGCATGTAAGGCCTAACGTCGGGATTGTTGTCTCCAGAGCTGCACCCGAGTTGGCGTCGATTTCCCTCCCCGGCCATCACCGGCGACCTGGGCCTCGGCCAACCCCGCAGGTAAGCCCTGAACTTTGATTATAAGGTCCCCACGTTTCTTTTTAGATTGGGCCGAGAGACCCCTGTAATTAATCTCTAAATGGGTGCATCCGAGTTACCTAGTGTGGGCGGATCTCCGGCCACCGCCGCCTCCGGCCGCCGGGGCTCTACCCAACATGGATTAGTCCTCATCTGGGACCCCAAGCTAACTGCTGCTCACCTTGGTTGCTGACAGAGCAAGGTTGCATTGGAGCTTCACCAATCCGAGCTCTAGCCAATTTTCGGGTGTTGCTCCGGCCACTGTTCCGGCCGATCTCCGGCAAGCCTCAGGTGAGCCTCATCACCTTTAGCCCTTACTGAATGCCATGCTCTAGTTGGACCTCATTTTGATTAAGCATGAACAAAGTTTAAGCATAATAGTAAATTGGACTCTAAAAGATTATGGGCCAACTTCGCCCTCGGGCCCCGTGCCAACCAAAATTGGTGAGCACGGGCTTTGTCTCGTCTTGCTGAACGCGCTGAAACTCGCCACGTAGTTTTTGGACTTCTAGATGTTAAGATCAAGGCAAAATAGTGCAATTAACATAAAGAGTTAAAGAGCTAACTTTGCTCTCAGGTTTCGCGTTGACCCAAAATGGTGAGCACGGGGTCTGTTTCATCAAAGGTGACGCGCTGAAAGTTACGGCGCAGCTTTTGGACCCCCGGATTTCAAGAACGAGCCGAAACGGGCCGGAATATAAGCTAATTATGCATTTTAAAAGCTGTTAGGGACCTAAATGCAATTTAGACACATATGCTGACTCTAGATAGTGTTTTACACCACTGGACATTTTGTTAGAGTCCCGTAGACTCTCGTTGATCGGGAATCGGGTTTCGTTCGATAAAACGGCTGTATCGAACCGTATTAGAGACACGTTACTATTGTGTCGTCGGGATGGGTCGTGCGAGTTTATTATTGACTATAGCTGCTTATACAGGGCCCAGTTGTCAGCACCAGCCTCCCGGTAGTCTAGCGGGAGTTCGGGATCGGCCTACATTCAGGTGGGTTCCATTTTCTTGGTCCTAGCATCTAACTCTATCATATTGGATGGGGTCAATTCTAGGTATACTGGGGTTAAATATTGAGGGGTGATAGCTTATGCATGTTAATGGGTTTCGTCATAATGTTTAGCGTCGGTCTTCCGACGGTCGTTTTCCTTTTGATAATTTCATGTTGGCGGGCTACCTTCGAGAGCACCTATTACTGCCTTTACTTTGATTATACCTGATAGCGGGTTACTTTCGATCGCATATGTTACGGCTTACTTTTGAGTATATATGTTGTCGTTTCACTTTTGTTATATATATTATGATGCTGACATGATGATGGTTATGGTTACTTGGCTCGAGGCTGCAACACGCGCACCCGCGGTTTGGCCACCGCAAAGGGTGCGCTTTTCCGGAAAAGTGGTCTCTGACCCGTGTATACCCACGAGGTGACGTAGTGGGGCCCCTTATTAGTGGTGGGGTTGAGGCGCCGAGGTGCGAGCGGTGCGACCCGTCGGTTTAGTTGTCCGACGTGGTCGGGTTTCTGCAGGTACGGTGTGGACCGTCGGTTTAGTTGTCCGACGTGTCCGGGTATTACAGGATACAGGTGTACAGGTTGCCTTTCCTCCTTGAGGGGGTGGTTGCTCCGGTTGTCTTCACGGTTTGTTTTATTATATTCTCCTGTTCTATTACTTTTACGTCACTGACATCCCACTTCGTGACAGGGTTCGGACGGGGGGAGAGGTAGGCGGTGGTGAGGACGAGACAGGAGCAGCTGGGTCGCTGGGGACCCTGGTCTGCATTTCCTTTTCTTTCTCGCTTTTCATTGCATTGTAGTTATGTGAGAGGTTCGCGATACCCTCGTGGGGTCGGCGTGGATGTCGGTACGGGTTGCATTTAGTGCCCCTTGTGCGTTACTTTTCCTTTTATTTCCATTGGCCATTTGAAGATCAAAAAGGCAGAAGCCAAAGAAAAGATTGCGAAAACCGTTTTTAAAATCTAAGTGTCGTGTGGGCACTGGCTTCAAAACCCTGTGGATTTATGGATTGCGAAAGGGATTTCAAAACTTGGTGTCGGGTGGGCACCGCTTTCAAACCTTGTTGATTTATGCTGATTTCGAAACTAGCTTTCAAGGTTCAACCGCTCTCGTGGATTCGGAGCGAGGTACGTTCGTGGATTCGAAGCGTGCTACTGGGTGAAGACCGTGGATTCGGTCGGACGTCGTGGACTCGACGTTGGACGCCGTGGATTCGGCGTTGGACGCAGATCGTGGATTCGAGACGCGTTGCGGAACGAGCGGAGAAGATCAACTAGGAGCGTATGGTAAAAGGTTGAGTCGTCTGTGAGTACATTAAATCACCTTGTACGTGTGTCAATTCTAGTGGATTTCACCGTGTTATCGGTCCCGTGGTTTTTTACTCCGGTTTGGAGTTTTTCCACGTAAAAATCTTGCGTGTTCATTTTTATTTCCGCATTGGGTTTTATTGCGCAATGATTTTTTGAGTGTTTATTGTTTACACCTATTCACCCCCCTCTAGGTATTTTTTCCCCTATTTAGATCTATATTTCATATAACCCAACAAGTGGTATCAGAGCGGGAATAGGGTTGTAAACAATGGTTGAAGGTGGAAACATCAATCGACCCCCTTTCTTTGATGGAACAAATTATGCGTACTGGAAAGTACGGATGAAAGCCTTTTTAATTTCCAACGACGAAAGGGTGTGGCAATCAATTGAGTTAGGATGGTCTAATCCAACTGAGATTATTTCTGATGTTCGCACCTTAAAACCTAGGTCGAAATGGACCAAGGAAGAGTTAGATTCATCTTCTTACAATGGCAAGGGAATTAATGCTATTTTTAATGCCTTATCTCTAACTGAATTCTCTCGCGTCTCGGCATGTGAGACTGCGAAAGAAATCTGGGATGTTCTTCAGGTTACACATGAGGGAACTAACCTCGTAAAGATTCAAAAGCTGCAAATGCCTATGAGCAGATTTGACTCCATTTTTATGACAGAAAATGAATCTTTCACGGACTACTATACACGATTGCAAGATATCGTAAATTCATGTGCTAACCTGGGAGAGAAGATTCCAGAATTTAAAGTTGTAAGAAAGATCTTAAGAACTCTTCCTGAACGATTTCTCCCAAAGGTTACAGCCATTGAAACTATTAAACACCCGGACGAAATACGTGTAGAAGAATTAGTTGGTTCATTACAAACTTATGAAATGACATTTACTACTAACTATTCTTCGGGAAAAGCATCCTCTTCTAAGTCTTCAGGTTATGCGTTGAAAACAACTAAGGAAGAAGACGCGGATACATCCTCCTCAGACGATGACGAGAACCTTTCTATGGAGGACTTTGAGAAGCAACTCGCTCTCTTGACAAGGAAGTTTCGCCGCAACTTTCGAAGGGGTAATTCAAGTAAATCTCCATCCTTCGGAAAGTCGAAGAAAGGCAAGGGTACTTCAAGTTACAAGTCAAGAAAGCAAGAGAACTTCTCAAAGGATAAGAAAAGTTCAGAGGGACAACTACAATGCTTCAAATGTCGAGGCTACGGCCACATTGCAACGGAGTGTCCCAACAAGTATCCGGCAAAGAAGAAGGCGATGCAAGTCGTCACTTGGGATGACAACTCAATGTCAAATGAGTCGTCTTCAAGTGATGAAGAAGAAAGCGCAACGGCATTCCACGCGTCCACATCTTCACCATTCATGTGCTTAATGGCAAGTACATCCGAGTCATTGTCCAACTCCACTGTTGAAAAGAATGCAACGGACAATGAATCAGATGATTCGGAAGGTGAAGATTTTGTTTTAGCCTACCACAGACTTTTGAGGGATTCAAAGAAAGTGGCTAAGCAATACAAGAGTTTGAGAGGGAGATTGCATGATCTCGAAGAAGAAGCAAAAAGGGCAACTTCTCTCTCAAACGCTCTTAAAGTGGAAAGGGAAAATCTGATAAAAGTAAATGTTTCCCTTCAAGAGTCCAATGAGCTTTTTGAGAAGGAACATACAAAACTGGTGGATAAAGCGGATCACTTCTCAAAGCTCTACAACGAGGCTCGACAGAATAACCTGGAAATGACAAAGACCATTTTCCAACTCAAGGATGACTTGCAGCGATTCTCTTCTGGAAGGAGTAAGTTGGATAAGCTTCTTGGTCTTGGTCAATCAAATCGGTTCGGCCTCGGGTACACTCGAACTGAAAACAGTCCAAGTTCGAGTGGGACAGTCTTTGTGCCCCAGTCGGTATCTCCTCCTCCGACACCGGAACTAACGACAAGCAACGACAACAAGCCTACTTCATCCTCCTCGGGATCGTCAAGTACTAAGGTATGTTTTCGTTGTGGTATTTTAGGGCACATAAGGAGAAACTGCAAGATGGGAGCCAAACGCTCAACTCAAGCACTTCTTGCAACGACTACCAAAAGGGCGCCTCCCCGGAAATCAAAGCAAAACTTTTCAAATGAAAAGAGCCTTGGTAGTTCACCGCGCAAGACGACATCATCAAGGAGCGGCAATCGATCTGACAAGACGCCTTCACCTAGGAGAATAACCTCACGACCATTACCGACGCACTCCAAAAGGGTTTGGGTGCGCAAAGGTGAAATTTACCCTTGTCTTGTTACCAATGTTTCCTTGCATGCATATGATAGTTCGTCTTGGTATCTGGATAGCGGTTGTTCCCGTCACATGACCGGTGACAAAAATAGTTTTCAAAACTTTGAGAAAAACTCCGGAGGACTCGTTGTTTTCAGAGACAGTCGATCTTCCAAAATTGTTGGAAAAGGAACAGTAGCTATTCCAGATGGCCCGGTTCTAAATAATGTGTTATATGTAGAAGGCCTTAAGACTAACCTCGTTAGCATAAGTCAACTTTGCGACAATGGTTTTTCAGTTAACTTTTCATTTGTTGAATGTGTTGTAACTGATAAGGACCATGTATTCTTTTTAAAGGGCGTTAGATCTGAAAATAATTGTTATGTTGTTCCTAGTAAAACTTCTGAAAATTGTAACTTAGCCTCTTTGAATAAAGAAACACTTTGGCATGAAAGACTAGGTCACATAAATTTTAAGGAACTTGCTATAATTTCAAACAAGGACGTGGTCAAGGGGGTTCCAAAACTTTTACTTAAACAAAACATTGTGTGCGGCGGTTGTCAAAAGGGAAAACAGTCCAGGACTGCACACAAGAACTTGAACCACGTTGGTACAAAACGGCCTTTGGAACTTGTACACATGGATTTAATGGGGCCAACCCGTCAACCATCTTTGGGAGGTAAATGGTATATTTTCTTATTGGTTGATGATTTCTCTCGGTATTCTTGGGTAGCATTTTTAAAAGAGAAAGCTGATACTTTTGATTCTTTTCACGAGATTTGCCATCGTATTATGATTGAAAAGAATGAAAAGATCATTCGTGTTAGAAGTGATAGAGGTGAAGAATTCGTTAACTCTAAATTCATTGACTTTTGCACTTCAAACGGTATTAAGCATGAATTCTCAGCACCCTATACACCTCAACAGAATGGTGTTGTCGAGCGCAAAAACAGGGTTGTTCAAGAGATGGCACGTGTTATGCTTCACAGCCGGAATTTACCGCTACATTTTTGGGCTGAAGCTGTGAACACTGCAATCTATGTTATTAATCGAGTTTATTTGCGCCCGGGAATGTTAAATACACCATATGAACTATGGTGCGGTAGAAAACCCAACATCAAATATTTTCGCATCTTCGGGAGTCGGTGTTACATTTTACATGACCGTGAAAATCTTGGAAAGTTTGACTCTCGAAGTGACGAAGGGATTTTCTTGGGGTATTCTACAAACAGTAGAGCATATCGAGTATTTAACTTGGAATCTAAGACGATCGTAGAATCGATAAATGTTAAAGTAGATGAAGCTTTTCACTTTGCATCTGAAAAATCTACCCTCGATATCTCTCTAGATGATGATACACCTGCCATTGCATCTTCTCATGATAATACTTCCAATATTAATGATGCATCTAATGGTTCTTCAAGTCTATCTGATGTGCAGGAATCGTCTCATGTACCTCCGAGTACTCCGTTACCTCAAACTTTACGCATCTCCAAGGATCATCCTGAATCAAACATCATTGGAGACCCACAAGAAGGAGTTAGAACTCGGAGGCAGTTGGTTTGTGGATTCACTTGCTACGTATCTTTAATCAAACCAAAGAATATAGATGAAGCTCTTCAGGATGACTACTGGATTAAAGCAATGCAGGAAGAGCTCCATCAATTTGAGCGAAACAAAGTCTGGGAATTAACGAAGCCTCCAAAGCAACACAATGTGATAGGTACCAAATGAATTTTCAAGAATAAGAAAAATGAGGATGGTACTATCATCAGGAACAAGGCACGATTAGTTGCTCAAGGCTACTCTCAAGTAGAAGGTATAGACTTTGATGAAACTTTCGCCCCTGTAGCTAGACTCGAGTCCATTCGTATACTATTTGCTATTGCTTGTCATTTTAAAATCAAATTATTTCAAATGGACGTTAAGAGCGCGTTTCTAAATGGGTTTTTAAATGAGGAAGTTTATGTGGCTCAACCGAAAGGTTTTGTAGACCATAAACAACCTAATCATGTTTTTCGTTTGAAAAAGGCTCTTTACGGTCTGAAACAAGCACCGCAAGCATGGTACGAGAGGTTGACAAAGCACCTTTTGGAGAGGGCTATACTCGAGGGGGAGCTGACAGGACTCTCTTTGTGAAGCATTATCAAAACAATTTCATTGTAGCACAAATCTATGTCGATGACATTGTATTTGGCGCAACAAGAGATAATGATGCTTCTAAATTTGCGGAGACCATGGAAAGCGAATTTGAGATGTCCATGATGGGCGAATTGACTTATTTTCTTGGATTGCAAATTAAACAAAATGATGAAGGAATTCACTTGTGTCAATCCAAGTATGCAATGGAGTTGGTTAAAAAGTTTGACTTAGAAAATTCGAAGGATTTTCCGACTCCAATGGGAACTAGCCACAAGGGACTTGGAAGTGAATCACATAGTGAGAATGTAGACGAGAAACTGTATCGAAGTATGATTGGAAGTCTACTTTACCTCACGGCTAGTCGCCCGGATATATCCTTTAGTGTTGGGATTTGCGCGAGATATCAATCAGCACCAAAGGAGGTTCACCTGAAAGCGGTGAAAAGGATCATCCGGTACATCAAAGGATCAATTAATTTCGGAATTTGGTATCCTATGGGAACTAGTTTGGATATTGTTGGATACTCAGATGCCGATTGGGCAGGATCAGTGGATGATCGGAAAAGCACGAGTGGTGCATGCTTCTATCTTGGTCATTACCTTGTTGCATGGCACAGTAAAAAGCAGAATTGCATAGCACTCTCGACTGCCGAAGCGGAATACATTTCAGCGAGTAGTTGTTCAACCCAACTCATTTGGATGAAAAGTGTGTTGAGCGACTTCCGGATTTCAGCAACTTCGGTAACCATTCTTTGTGACAACACTAGTGCTATAAACATTTCCAAAAACCCTGTGTTGCACTCTAGAACAAAACACATTGAACTTAGATATCATTTTCTTAGAGAGCTAGTTGAATCAAATACTCTTCAACTTTCATATATTTCAACTGAAGATCAATTAGCTGACATTTTAACAAAACCTTTGGATCAAAAACGTTTTATTCATTTGCGTAAAGCAATTGGAATGCTTTCCTTGAAATAAACTTCTTTTTGAAACTTTTGCTTAGGTTAGGTTTTGTTTTTGTGTTTTTGTTCTTTATCTATGTTTATACATAGTACATTAATTGAGCATGTGTATTATTGACTTTACTTGCATCTTTTCATATAATTAGAAATCTATTATGCTTTGGATATCATAATAATTCAGTTGATGCATTGATCATTTATTTAAATTAAACCATTTTTATTTGATCAAAGTCAATTTCTCTCTCAATGATCTCTTGGTATTGTTGTTATCTTATTTGACTATTTAGTTGAGTATGAATTCGAGATCAATCCTTGGTTGAATACTTTATATTTTAAATTAATTGATAGCCAATTGAGGGGGAGTCAAAGAAAAGTAAAATGCTCAAAAGATGTGGAAAGAGTTACATCCCAATGAGGAGTGTGAAAACTACCACCACATGGAGGAAAGAGCTACCACCTCGGTCGTCCGAGTACTGTGTGCAGCTACCACATGTATACCAAGCATGGTTGTTCAACTTTTGATTAAGTAAAATGCATATTGAGATACTTGACTCTGTCAAATTTCAAGGTTGGTATAAGGTGGGATTTTAATGAAAGATGCTCAAAGAGCCACTCTCTTCAACAGATTGACTAGATACATTATATAATTTATTTGGGATTTCAAACATCTATTGATCTTGGTAATTCATTTTCTTTACCATTTTAATGATTTGATAAACGCCGTACTCATAAGATCATGATGGATGTGTTTGAACTTGATCAACTTTAAAAGTTTTAATTTCTGTAAATTGTCATGTCATTATTTGAATGTTACTGATAATTTAACATAATTTATTTCTCTTGACATGAAACGATGATTTTTGTTTAAAGTTGATATGCTAATATGCTTACATACTTTTTCTGGATTTTATGGATTTTTTCTAAATTTTTCTGAAGAAAAAGTTGCAGCTGATCCGGATCGGGTTAAATGATCCGGATCCCGAACGCAGGCTTCTTCCTGCGGCTAGCCGATCCGGATCGAAATCTCGATCCGATCCGGATCACGGCTAGGGTTTTTAATAGAACAAGCGGGTTTTGATTTCTTTTACCTTAATCTTTTGTTCTCAAGTCTCTAGAGCCTCTCTCTCTAGAATCCTTGCACCTTGGAGCTTTCCTAACCCAAGTTCCTCGAATCCAAGTAAGTTTTATTGATCAAAATCTCGTTTTTCACAGGTTTTCTCTTTTTTCTTCAAAACGTGATGAGATTTTTCTATCTTTTTCGTTTGTGAATGGTTTTTGGTCAAATCTTTTTTGAAATAAGAACTCTGGGTAGATTAGTTTTGATTATATGCTAGGTATTCTCCTGATTAACGAATTTTTGGGCTTCGATTTCTGAAAATTCTGTTTTAGGCCATATAATAGGAATTTTTGAAAAACATGCAATTGATCTATTTTTAAAATTCCTTTTGCAAAACTAATTTGATTCTTAGTCTCTCTACATGATTATGATTGTTTGGGTACAATTTTTCAAATTTTTGAAAATTAACAATTTTTTCATGTGTTCTTGAGTTTGTCTTCACAGGACTTTAATTCTATTAAGCACTTGCACCGATGGCGTTCGCCTGGATAATCTTCCTTTTGGTAGCAATGGTAGGACCTAGTGCATCTTCTATAAAAAGAGAACAAGATGACCCAAATCAAGGAGAGACAAGGAAAGTGTGTCAAAATAGTTCAGAATCAGATGAAGAAGACTGGGAAGAGATTTGTAACCAAGCACAACAAGCTGTTGACAAAGAAGATAGGTTGTATTTGAAGAACAAGAAGCTGATGAAATCTTCCTCAACAACCAAGCAGTACACTAGGCGAAAGAAGTCGAGGGGAACTGGAATTCAGATTGATAGACCCCTCGCCAGAGCTCGCTCTCTCCCTAGAGAATCTCCATGGACTGAAGGTCAAGATGCACCGTCTGGATCAATACTACATCCTTCAACGTCCTGGAGACACACAGCAAAAGCGAATGTATGGTCCTCAATTCGACAAGAACAGCGAAGATTGTCTGCTGGACAAGACAGTGTGTCTACAAATCTCCAACAGATTATCTCTGAGCAACATAAGATGAAAAGAAAGTGCTCCACAATGTCAAAAATGCTTCATGCAATTTTGAAGAAGTTGGATTGTACCAATCCCACTAGTTCTGATTCGGACTGACTTAACTTTCTTTCTAATCTTTTTGTGTAGGATTTCAGTTTTAATGTTATGTTTTTACTTTGCTTTAGTTTTAGTTCTCAGGTTCTTCTTGATTTTGAAATCTTTAACTCTCCTTAAATTTTTATAATTTTGGCTTAGTTTGTGACAAAAAGGGGAAGAGAGTTTAGAGAGAACTTGAACAATGATGATGTGAAAACTGTGTGAATGTGTGAACATCAAGGTAAGTATCACTTCAACTTCAACTTTGGTTTTTATCTTGTGATTTGTGTGCATGTCTCTACTAACTATTCGACTAACTATTTGGGCATGTAATATGACTAACAAGTTGATGTTGGACTAACACTTTGTGACATTTGGTTTTTGAATGCATAGAAGATATGTTGGTTTTTAACTATGATTCTCTTACATATCTGAATTCTCAAATGTCATGATGATCAGATAAACTCTATCTCTGTACTTGGTTTTGTATGTTTCAATTCTTGAGGTATCTAACGATTCTTTTTGTCAAGAATGATTTCTGTGTGCAGAGAGTACAGATGTCTAAGTCTAGAGTCTGTTTTAGGAGTTTATCTCATGTTTTTAAAATTTTTGGATCTCCATTATAAATTTTTGTTGTATGGTGATAGCAACAAAAATATCTTTTTGAATTTTCTTTAGTGGATCTGTGTTTTGTCACGAAACCGCCAAAGGGGGAGATTGTTACGGAATTTGTGTTGGCGTAATTTCGTGAAAGGTTCAAGTCTTGAAGATTGAAGGTGAAGAAGGTTGGATCATTTAAGTCAATCTCAAGAAAGAAGAATTCAAAAGGATCAGGTATGTTTAACTAAAGATTTTTGGTGATCCGAATACTTCTTGTAGTGTAGAAACACCTGGAAGAATTTTTCATTGCATAAAAATCAAAAACTGGACTTGGGACATGTTCAGGATCCGGATCAGATATTCCAATCCGGATCCCGAAGGGTGTTCGTTCATACACTGGTTCAATCCGGATCGCAGCATCTCATGATCCGGATCCCGAACACTAGTTTTACCTTTTTACTTGCACGATCCGGATCAGGATTTGCAATCCGGATCCCGAACGTTGATGTTTGGTGAAACTGTATGAACGATCCGGATCAGCCATTTCGATCCGGATCCCGAACCATCGTTTTTCTGGAAACCGTCTTTCTTGCTACTGCAATCCGGATCGCAGAAATCCGATCCGGATCGCCGTCCGTAAAATTTCCAGAAATGGTAGGTTTTTGATTCTTATCTCCTTCCTAGGGTTTCTAACCTATAAATAGACCCTATGATTCATTTTTCTAGGGCGAAGCCGATAAAAGAAAAATAGCCGTCATATTCAAATATCATCTTATACGGCCTAAGATCCACATATAGAGAAGAAAGGAAATCATTAGATATTACTCTATGTTTCTTCATCTATATTGATTAGTTTGATTCTAGGTTTTCATACTCACATCTTGAGTTGAATCAAACTAATGAATACTTAGATGGTATTTCCTATCTATCTTTGACCTAAGTATTCGGCGGATCATCACCACCCAAAAACAACGATTTCCCCAAAATCGGCGCGTGGACTCGCGTGTCCTTGTGGATTCAAGGTTCAACCGCTCTCGTGGATTCGGAGCGAGGTACGTTCGTGGATTCGAAGCGTGCTACTGGGTCAAGACCGTGGATTCGGTCAGACGTCGTGGACTCGACGTTGGACGCCGTGGATTCGGCGTTGGACGCAGATCGTGGATTCGAGACGCGTTGCGGAACGAGCGGAGAAGATCAACTAGGAGCGTATGGTAAAAGGTTGAGTCGTCTGTGAGTACGTTAAATCACCTTGTACGTGTGTCAATTCTAGTGGATTTCACCGTGACCGTGGTTTTTTACTCCGGTTTGGAGTTTTTCCACGTAAAAATCTTGCGTGTTCATTTTTATTTCCGCATTGGGTTTTATTGCGCAATGATTTTTTGAGTGTTTATTGTTTACACCTATTCACCCCCCTCTAGGTGTTTTTTCCCCTATTTAGATCTATATTTCATATAACCCAACATGTTTTTTTTCTTTGTTTTGCAGAGTCTTCTGCGGGAGCTGCTGAGTTTTCAGCGGCGGATCGAGGAGAGAGGACAACTGAGTAGATAGATCGTCTGCCCGACAGTGAGTTTAGCTGGACTTGTATCCCTTTTATCTCAGACGGTTGTATATTCATTTTGGGTCTAGCTTGGGCCAGCTGGTTGTATTTATTTAGGTGAGCAGAGAGAGACAGATGTATTATTTTTACAAATGTACTGTATTTTACTTCCAGTTCAGTCTGAGATGTAGTAGTTTTTAGTTTAGCTCTGTTTTATTGCTCTTTTATTGTATCTCTTATATCTGAGCAGGTTCTTGCGCTTCGTGTATGCAGGAAATTCCGTGTGCACGGCGGATCTGTAGACGGGCCCGGGTTCTGGTTTACACCCGGGGCGTGATAGTTTTTCCCCTATTTAGATCCATTATCCCATAACCCACATCAACTTGCATTTAAACAATATTACAAATTTTACATCATTTTCCTCACAATACATAGTTCACTCAAAATAAACAAAAGGTGACAACTGCTAGACCCTCTAGGTCTCTATACTGCTGGGACCTTACCCCTGTCGCATGCCTCACATGTTGTACCTGAACTTGGAAAAATGGTCACCCAATGGTGTGAGAGCTACTTAAAGTTCCCAGTGGGTTCAACCACCGAGAAAAAATGTTCTACACCGTTTGGTCCAATGGAAGTAAGATAGTAAGATAATACCAGCTAATAAACTATATATGCTAACTAACATGCTCATATACATGTAATATCTTTACACTAACTGTGTATGCTCAATGTCTCATTGCTACCATGACCTGCTTGTCACGCTCCGAGTTTTGAAAATTGGTCTAATTTTCTTTTCTTTTTTTTTTCTTTAAAAAAAAAAAAAGAGTTTAAACTTGAAAAATAGGACATGAACAGATCGTCACACGCATAGGAAATCCTCTGTCCACTCGAACAGAGTCTCTCCAATGCATGTACGGCTAGGCAAGTACAATATGTACAAATCAGAGTACTAAATGACATAAACTCAAACATACCAAATAATAACCATAATTCACAATACTAGAATCTCAAACACCAAAATATCATAAGTCTACCATAACTATACACAATCTATCCGTAATACAAAAGCTCGGCCAGTCGGAGCTGGCAATAGGGGATGACTCTATCGGATATGCTCTCAACAACGTCCCGACATCCCACCACCCGATCGACCTGAAATGGTGGTCACCCAAAGGGTGTGTCACGCCCCGGATGGTCTAAGGATAAGCGGAAAAGCGTATATATATATTTTTTGAATAATCGACCTCGCCCGCCGGTGCGCGTCAGACCGCCACATATACAAATTCACTCTGAAAACGGGCAGAGTCTCCTTTGTATATGCACGGCGTCACAATTACATTAACTTCTTTAACCACACAGTCACAGTGAAAAGACAAGAGAGAGTAATCCCATTTATTCACATCAAAACTTTCATTCATGACATCAAGAGATAAAACTACGGGTTTGTAAACGGTGTCCACACGACACCCAGTTTTCCAAAATGTTTACACGTTCATAATAAAGCGGCTACATCTTTTTGAAAGGATAAATCCAGAGATTTTCAAGATTGTGCCCACACGACACATGATTTTTGGAAAGCATTTTCGAAACCCTTATTTAACGTAAAACGGCCGCATAAGAGTTCATAACAGTATGTCAAATCCACAGTATCAACTAATTAACCATCCAACATCCAATATGATCCACAATCAAGCAAATGAAACTAACAGTTAAACGAGGAAGAGAAATGAGATAAACCAAAACAAGAATGATGTAGCAAAGCCTCATGCGGCTATGGTCCTCTAGACGCTGCCTCACTACCGTCCCGGTTACTACACCTAGTCGGACCTGTCACAGTGTGGGAAAGTCAGTGATAAATAAAGTAGATGATTCAAACATTTAACAGTAATTTTAAAGCAAACCGAATACACCGGAACCTTTCGCTTTTTCCTCCTCATGAGTCCACAATATTCCTTGATTTAATTACATGGTACCTGTCGGGAGGTCGACGATCCCCCCTCGTGAACAATTACTTTACTTACGTGATGCCTTTAACCCCTTCACGGTGCTAGTGCTGCACTTATAGCTGGCGTGAAGAGGTCCCCACACGGCACTTTCACTTTTGTGGGGTACACGGGTCATCCAGACCACTTCTCCGAAAAAGTACACCCATGCGGTGGCCAGACCGCCTGTGTACGTGTAAGCATCTAAGAACATGATAGCCGAAACCGGCGTGTAACAATCACCGCGACCCACAGTCGCCACAGTTAATAATAGACGAAATGGTAAATATTTATGCGAAAGGTTTAATCAGTTGAAACATCTCATCTACTTTATTAGACAGGTTATTATACTTTTTACGATGACATATTGCACTTATTGCAAGGGTACCCACCTGGTTGCGGGAAGATCGGAACACCTGGATCTTTGACACACTCCCGCTGCGCACTTGGACCTAAAGAAGTCCCAAAAAATGATAATTAATAAAATGCACTAACACCGCGAAAACGGAAATCCAAAACTAACCCCGCGACGAAAACCCAAAAACGACGCTCTTACAACACTTGATGGTACCCCGCGCGCCCACCCACGCGGACGTCGTCGCCCGCGGTGTTTGCCCGCGCGGATGCCGACGCCCGCAGATGCCCCGCGCGGCACGAAGCCGCGCGGCGTGCGTCTGCGGGCAGCGCCCGTGTCACACCCCGGGGTCGAAACTGCGACCCGGGCTCGCTAACAGATCCGCCATCTGTACGGAAACTGCCGTACAGACGAAACGTCTAACCTGCAGAAAGAAACAACTACAGTATACAGATATCAGAGCTGAAAGTAAACTACTGAAAAACTGAAAACCAAACACTGTACAACTGAAAATAATACAATATCCATCTCCCCAAATATCGATCATATAAAAAGTCCTCTGATACAAGAACTCAGAAGGGAGATAACTCCAATAAACTACATCAGTGTACAAGCTCTCAATACAAAAATATCCTCACTACATCAGTCTCTCAAACTGTAAAATAAAGTACAACTCTATACCTCACAACAAAGGTCTCTCAACAGAGGAAAAAGAAGTAAACTAATCTACTGAAGCTCTCCTCTGAATGGGGTACCGCTACACTCCAACGGGGGGTAGGGAACTAGCTCGCGACTCCCTCGAAACCGGTCGGAAGGATCAGCAACCGGAGCACAGGAACAGGAGAAGAAGTCCCTGGGGAAAAAGACACCACGACGGGTGTGAGAACTACTTCCCACAGTAGTTCTCAGTGGGTGCCGTCAACAAGTCCAACGGTCTGCCCACTAAGTCTACTAGAGGCAAAAGATAACAGTGCAATGAAATCTCAACAAGAAAAGCTGGAGCTACTCTACAGCTACCATGCCTCTAACTAGATGCACAAAAAGTGGAACAAATGAAAGTAAAAGTGACCACTCGCACCCAAGGTGCTCAATTGACCCAAACGAACTGACTGCCTCATAGGGTCCAGTCAAGCCTGCGCCTGTCGACTAGGAACGCACCTGCCCACTACCACACATCCACATGAGGACGGGATTTACGTGGGGCGTCCTGTCCGACTAACTCACCCCTCGCGCAAAACTGCCTCAACAGGCCCATCATCGCATCCACTGCGGAGAACTGCCTCAATAGGCCAACCATCGCATCCACAGCGGCATCTCAGAGGGCGCGACCCCAACTGAGGAAAACGGCGCGGCATAGAGTATCAAACATTGGCATATGCAGGCTATAGTCAAAATCCACGCTCACTCTCAGAACGGTAGGACTCAAGATCCCCAAAATATCTCGCACAACAGTCGGAGCACTCTCGACGACTCAGCTGATCAGCTCACACGAAACACGAGACACTAGCGGCTCACAGCACAGAGCACACTGGCTGGAGGTACTCCACAGCCAGGAACGACCCACAACTCAGGCTAACAATACAGGTCGGACAACACTCAACGACCTGGGCCCACCGTCAACCCCAACGGTTCCTAACAACACTGACCGGAAGATACTCGACGGTCCGGAACTACCGTCTGCTCAACGGCTCCCTTCCACGAAAGCACAACAGGGATACAAGACCTCCCGGGACTACCGTTTACCCAAACGGCTCCCGGCACAGATAAGCAACCTGCTACAACTACCAGACTCCACTCTGCTCCCAAGCACGAGTGCAAATGCATCCCACACTAAAATAAAGTCCCGACCTCTCGGCCTACTATCCGGGCGAGGATAACACTATGTCCAGGAATAGAAAACAGTGTGGATGTCTAAACGTAATAACCCTAGCCCAAGTGAGGGTTTTCTACTGGTCTGGTTACGCATGCAACATATGACGAGGATGCTAGGTCAAGTTCCAAGATAACTATATTAACAGATGATAAAAAGAATAACAATTCCTGCAATCTAGCATGCTACACAAGTAAATAAACTATCATGCATAGTCCTACATCAATAGAATTTCTGTACAGTCCATAAAACTTGGAGATAAGGCCACCCACCTCGGTTCGCCACCAATTGCTCGTAGACACTTGCAATTGGCCTCCACGCGAAACGGTGCCCGCTGCCGAAGTCCGCACGCAAAACGAAGCACGGTGCCGAAGTCCGCACGCGAAACGGAGTCCGCAAGCAAAACGGAGCACGCCGCCGGGGTCCGCACGCAAAACGGTGCACAGTGCCAGAGTCCGCACGCAAAACAAAATCCGCACGCAAAACGGTGCACCGTGTCGGAATCCGCACGCGAAACGGAGCACGATGCCAGAATCCGCACGCAAAACGGCGACCGCACGCAAAACGGTGCACGCGGTCGGGGTCCGCACGCAAAACGGTGCAGTAAAACACGGTCCCTAAAACGGATAAAAGTAAGGGGTCAAAAACAAAGTCCAAAGAACACCCCAAAACTGTGCTAAAACACCGTAAAATTAACACATGGGACCTACCCGACTGCGTCGCCGCCGCTGAAACGCTCCCATCGGAACCCCGCGCACGCTCCACGAGGTCCACGACGCGCCGCCGCACTTCCCACCATCTCCTCCCTCACTCTCCCTCTCGCTCGGTTGAAGAAGAAAGGAGAAGAAGAGGAGGAATCGCGTGCGGGGGAGAAAGAAGAAGAAGAAAAAGAAAAGAAGAGAAAGGGAGTGGTCCACGGTGCACCAATTCACGGTGCACCGGCCCAATCCGGGCTCTCCAGCAGCCCGGTCCACGGCATGGGGGCGCGCACCAGGCGCAGCGCGAGCCCCCCTGCTCCACGTGGCGCGCGGCCAGCGTGCCACGCGGGCACGGCAAACCGCGCGCCACACGGGCGCGCGGTACACCGCGCCACACGGGCGCGGGACACAGCGCGCGCCACACAGGCGCGCGCCCCCGCGCCCCAGCGGGCGCCAGTGGGGGCCCGCCACGTGGCGGCGCCCCCGCTGACCCGCGCACGGAGGCGCGCTTCCCCGGGCGCCTGTAGCGCCTTTCCCCACGCCGCGCGCTTCGGTCCGCGTGCCTCACACCACGGGATCCGCGCCGCGCCAACACCTCGGTTTTCGTGCCGCGTCGCCTCGAAAAACGTGCACGCCATCCGGGCTCCAAATCAAACAAATAAATAGTCCATTCTTAGCGATTTCGCGCGCTGAATCCAAAAACGATGTCCATTTTTCCAAATTCTCATCTGAAAATTGCGGAGTGCCCCCGGATAGCCCACTTGATCCGATTTTCCGCGCCGGGTCTAATTCTGAAGTCCGATTTGCCAAAATCCAACACTAAATATTCCCGAAGGCGACCGGAGAAATAATCTTGTATCCAAACTTCGCCCGAAGTCCAAATTTGACATCTACGCAGCGCGAAACCACCTCTAAACACTCGACGGGTCCTCCAATTTCCCACGGGATCTCCTTTTAAGCCCAAAGTCCAACACTTGTGTTCAAATTGCGCGCAAACACCACCGACACACCACGCAGGCCTCCAGCGATGCAACTAAATCCCAAATTGCATCACAAATCCATTTCTCGGGCCCGACACGCGTACAAACGCTCCCAAAGGCCACTAAACCGACAGTAATCTCCTAAGTGGGAATTCGGGTCCTCACATCCTCCCCCACTAAAAGAAAGTTTCGTCCTCGAAACTAGATCAAGTCCATCATGAGTCACAAATACCACGGGTAGGTTTCCATCAATACGCCTCCCGCTCCCGAAACACCACTCACTCCCCGTGATTACTCCGCAACAACAACAACAACAACAGCAAGTACGGTATGGCCCGATGTGCAGTTCTCTCATCTCTCGAGCCAGAAATTGCAACGAGCGTCCCTCGTACTCCAACAATCACAGATCTCAAAGGGGTAAGTAAATCACGGGCGAGGAAAAACACATCACTCCTGAGCTGAGACGTGAAATACCCAAGGGGCTCCAATAAAAGGCTGGGGGAAACTGAAATAACCACATCATGGTGCCAACCTCAACAAGACGACCTGAAGTATACCCACACATTCATCCAATAAGGAAAGGAATCCAATAAGCTGGGGTCTTCACTCGGTTACTTCCCGATCCAAAACCACCCGAGTGGACTACTCAACTGCAGGCTACCCTCAAAAGGGATCCTCAAGAGACAAAATCTCATGCCACAGTTGGTCGCTCAACATGCTATCATAACCCCCAACGGACCCACGGGTCGAAATCGATCCCTCAACTAATAAGGAACACCCTGACGGGGACCAAACCGTCGGTGAAAGGGACTGAAAACTGGCTCGCAAGGCGATCATAAAGCTGATGCCCAAACTCGCGGTCAAAAGTCCGAACCATCAAAAAACTCTCACCGTTGTGTACCTACAACGTGGCATCACGGCCGTGCACCAACAGCGTGACATCACCACCGTGTATCAACGGTGTGGCATCACTACCGTGTATCAGCGGTGTGGCATCATCACCGTGTATCAACGGTGTGGCATCACCACCGTGTATCAACGGTGTGGTATCACCACCGTGTATCAACGGTGTGGCATCACCACCGTGTATCAACGGGGTGGCATCATCACCGTGTATCAACGGTGTGGCATCATCACCGTGTATCAACGGGGTGGCATCATCACCGTGTATCAACGGTGTGGCATCACCACCGTGTATCAACGGTGTGGCAACACTCAAGCATCAAGGTCTCAGATCCGCGCGGTACCCGCCCGCCCGCGTGGCGCCCCTCGCGGCACGAGGCCGCGCGGTGCGCACCCGCGGGCGGCGCCCGCGTGGCGCCCGCCCGCCCGCGGGCGCCCCGCGCGGCAAGAGGCCGCGCGGTGTGCGCCCGCGGGGCGTCCGCTCGCCCGCTCGGTGCCCTAGCGGCGCCCGTGCGTCGTACGCCTGCCCGCGCGGTGCCCTAGCTACGCCCGCGCGTCGTCAGCCCGCCAGCGCGGTGTCCTAGATCGCGCGGCGGCGGCGGCGGGGTCAGCGATGACGACGAGGACGGAGACGGCGACGATGACAACGGAAAAGACACAAAAAACCCCAACAATACAATAAAACGAATTCTACTTACCGGAAATTCTGACGGGGAAGACGACCGATCGCACTCCTAATTCCGTTACGTTGCTCGGGGTGATCGGACTCCTCCGTCTTCTTCCTCTTTCTTTCTTTTTCCTTCCTCCAGTTAGGGTTCCGTCTTTTTCTTCTCTTTTCTCCCTCGTTCTCTCCGGCTAGGGTTTCTCTTTTTGCGAAAAGTTGGATTTTTTCTTTTCGTACGTACAACTAAATCCCACCTTTTAATATCCGTCACTGAATAATTAATTCTTTAATTAATTAATCATACGGGATAAACCCACATTTCCTCGGAAAGCGTGCAGGATATTCCGCACCGATTCTGATGCACGCTAAGTCACCGCGACTCTAAAAACCCTGTTGCGGGAGATCCCTAGGTCGGATTTCAGATCCGATTGCACCGTCGGTCATCATTTTTCGAGCCCTTTTACAGAAAAATACCCGTGCCTCACATCAACCGACTCACAAAAACTCGGTAATTCAAATTCACTAAAAGAAGCACTTTATTAACAGGAGGGTAAAAATTACTAGAAAAGTCGTGTCATTACACCACTCACACTTTATAAGAAGTTTCATCCTCGAAACTTAATTACAACCCTCGCTAAACAATTCGGGAAAACATTCCTTCATCTTCGATTCCAGTTCCCACGTTGCTTCACGTTCTTCGTGGTTGCTCCACTGGACCTTTACATAGGGGATGGTCCGATTGCGCAATTTCTTATCCTCTCGTGCCAAGATCCGCACTGGCGTCTCCTCGACGCTTAAGTCTTCTTGTAACTCGATAGTGGAAACATCTAGGGCGTGAGAGGGGTCGGGGAGGTACTTTCGGAGCATTGAAACGTGGAACACGTTGTGGACTCGATCGAGGTTCGGCGGCAAGGCCAACCGGTACACCACCGGGCCCACGCGTTCTAGGATCTCGAACGGTCCCACATACCTCGGACTTAACTTCCCCCTCAGGCCGAAACGTCGGGTCCCCTTTGAAGGCGAAACTCGGAGCAGCACGTGCTCGCCCACCATGAATTCCAAATCCCGTCGTCTATGGTCCGCGTAACTTTTCTGTCTGCTCTGGGCAGTCAGCAGCCGTTGCTTGATCAGGCGCACCTTCGCCTCGGTCTCCTCTACTAAATCCGGCCCCAAAAAGTTGCGCTCTCCAAAGTCGTCCCAGCATATTGGAGACCGACCGCGGCGCCCATACAGAGCCTCGTATGGCGCCATTTGAATGCTGGCTTGGTAACTGTTATTGTAGGTGAATTCCACAAGGGGTAGGTATCGAGACCACCCTTCACCCAAGTCAAGTACGCATGCCCGGAGCATGTCTTCGAGGATCTGGATCACCCGCTCCGATTGTCCGTCAGTTTGCGGGTGAAAAGTCGTGCTAAAATGCAGTTTGGTTCCCATTGCTCGTTGCAGGCTCTGCCAAAAGTTCGACACAAATCGCGTGTCTCTGTCCGACGTAATAAACGCCGGTATTCCATGCAACCTCACTATCTCATTAATGTATGTTTGCGCCAGTCGTTCCCGAGTCCACGTTGTATGTATGGGCAGGAAGTGGGCCGATTTCGTCAAACGATCCACTATGACCCATATCGCATCATGTCCTTGTGGCGATCTCGGGAAGCCGGTCACAAAATCTATCGTAATCATCTCCCACTTCCATTCCGGCACCGGCAACGGTTGTAACTTCCCTGCTGGGCGTTGATGTTCGGCCTCTACTTGTTGGCACACCAGGCAATGTGCCACGAATCGGGTCACGTCTCCCTTCAACTTAGGCCACCAGAAAGTTTGCTTAATATCTTTGTACATCTTTGTTCCCCCAGGTTGCACTGCGTAGAGAGCAGTATGCGCTTCCCTCAGGATTTCCTCCTTGAGTTTCGGTAGGTCCGGCACGCAAATTCGTCCTCAGAATCGTATTGTGCCATCAGCGCTTATTGCGAAATTGCCCTCTTGGTCTGAGGGTACTCTGTCTCGCACAAGTTGTAACTGGGTATCGGTCGATTGTCCTTCCAAGATCCTGTCCAGCAGGGTAGGTCTGACCACTAGGGTCATGAGTTGTGCGACCGTACCCGCTAGTACTACCTCCAGTCTCAATTGCGAAAACTCTGCAATCAGACGGTCCTGCTGGGTAAGGGCGTTTGTCATTGATTCCACCGTCTGCCCCTTGCGGCTCAGGGCATCGGCCACCACATTTGCCTTCCCCAGGTGGTAGTGGATCGACAAGTCATAGTCTTTCAGTAGCTCGAGCCACCGCCTTTGCCGCAAGTTTAGCTCCTTCTGGGTGAAAAGGTACTTGAGGCTCTGATGATCGGAATACACATCGCAGTGCGTCCCGTACAAATAGTGTCTCCACAGCTTGAGGGCAAACACGACTGCTGCAAGCTCCAAGTCGTGCACGGGGTAATTCCGTTCGTACTCCTTAAGTTGCCTTGACGCGTAGGCTATGACCTAACCCCGTTGCATAAGCACACCACCGAGACCGTTCCGCGACGCATCACAATAAATCTCATAGTCCTCTCCGGGCTCCGGTAGAGCGAGCACCGGGGGCCGCATCAACTTGTCCTTGAGTTCTTCAAAACTCTTCTGGCATTGGTCCGTCCAGATAAACTTCTCTCCTTTTCGGGTTAGACGATTCAAGGGGGTGGCTATTTTGTAGAAGCCTTCCACGAAGCGCCTGTAATACCCTGCCAGACCCAGAAAGCTTGAACCTCTGTTACCATTGTCGGTCGGGGCCAGTCTGTGACAGAGTCTATCTTCCTCGGGTCTACCGTGTTACGGAATTTGAGTTGGCGTAATTTCGTGAAAGGTTCAAGTCTTGAAGATTGAAGGTGAAGAAGGTTGGATCATTTAAGTCAATCTCAAGAAAGAAGAATTCAAAAGGATCAGGTATGTTTAACTAAAGATTTT
The DNA here is from genome assembly GCA_029204045.2 of Tillandsia leiboldiana. Taxonomy (NCBI): domain Eukaryota; kingdom Viridiplantae; phylum Streptophyta; class Magnoliopsida; order Poales; family Bromeliaceae; genus Tillandsia; species Tillandsia leiboldiana. The sequence goes on from CM055072.1 coordinate 14,674,142, forward strand.
TGGTGATCCAAATACTTCTTGTAGTGTAGAAACACCTGGAAGAATTTTTCAGTGCATAAAAATCAAAAACTGGACATGGGACATGTTCAGGATCCGGATCAGATATTCCAATCCGGATCCCGAAGGGTGTTCGTTCATACACTGGTTCAATCCGGATCGCAGCATCCCATGATCCGGATCCCGAACACTAGTTTTACCTTTTTACATGCACGATCCGGATCAGGATTTGCAATCCGGATCCCGAACGTTGATGTTTGGTGAAACTGTATGAACGATCCGGATCAGCCATTTCGATCCGGATCCCGAACCATCGTTTTTCTGGAAACCGTCTTTCTTGCTACTGCAATCCGGATCGCAGAAATCCGATCCGGATCGCCGTCCGTAAAATTTCCAGAAATGGTAGGTTTTTGATTCTTATCTCCTTCCTAGGGTTTCTAACCTATAAATAGACCCTATGATTCATTTTTCTAGAGTGAAGCCGATAAAAAGAAAAATAGCCGTCATATTCAAATATCTTCTTATACGGCCTAAGATCCACATATAGAGAAGAAAGAAAATCATTAGATATTACTCTATGTTTCTTCATCTATATTGATTAGTTTGATTCTAGGTTTTCATACTCACATCTTGAGTTGAATCAAACTAATGAATACTTAGATGGTATTTCCTATCTATCTTTGATCTAAGTATTCGGCGGATCATCACCACCCAAAAACAACGATTTCCCCAAAATCGGCGCGTGGACTCGCGTGTCCTTATGGATTCAAGGTTCAACCGCTCTCGTGGATTCGGAGCGAGGTACGTTCGTGGATTCGAAGCGTGCTACTGGGTGAAGACCGTGGATTCGGTCGGACGTCGTGGACTCGACGTTGGACGCCATGGATTCGGCGTTGGACGCAGATCGTGGATTCGAGACGCGTTGCGGAACGAGCGGAGAAGATCAACTAGGAGCGTATGGTAAAAGGTTGAGTCGTCTGTGAGTACGTTAAATCACCTTGTACGTGTGTCAATTCTAGTGGATTTCACCGTGTTATCGGTCCCGTGGTTTTTTACTCCGGTTTGGAGTTTTTCCACGTAAAAATCTTGCGTGTTCATTTTTATTTCCGCATTGGGTTTTATTGCGCAATAATTTTTTGAGTGTTTATTGTTTACACCTATTCACCCCCCTCTAGGTGTCTTTTCCCCTATTTAGATCTATATTTCATATAACCCAACAAGTGGTATCAGAGCGGGAATAGGGTTGTAAACAATGGTTGAAGGTGGAAACATCAATCGACCCCCTTTCTTTGATGGAACAAATTATGCGTACTGGAAAGTACGGATGAAAGCCTTTTTAATTTCCATCGGCGAAAGGGTGTGGCAATCAATTGAATTAGGATGGTCTAATCCAACTGAGATTATTTCTGATGTTCGCACCTTAAAACCTAGGTCGAAATGGACCAAGGAAGAGTTAGATTCATCTTCTTACAATGGCAAGGGAATTAATGCTATTTTAATGCCTTATCTCAAACTGAATTCTCTCGCGTCTCGGCATGTGAGACTGCGAAAGAAATCTGGGATGTTCTTCAGGTTACACATGAGGGAACTAACCTCGTGAAGATTCAAAAGCTGCAAATGCTTATGAGCATATTTGACTCCATTTTTATGGCAGAAAATGAATCTTTCACGGACTACTATACACGATTGCAAGATATCGTAAACTCATGTGCTAACCTGGGAGAGAAGATTCCAGAATTTAAAGTTGTAAGAAAGATCTTAAGAACTCTTCCTGAACGATTTCGCCCAAAGGTTACAGCCATTGAAACTATTAAACACCCGGACGAAATACGTGTAGAAGAATTAGTTGGTTCATTAGAAACTTATGAAATGACATTTACTACTAACTATTCTTCTGGAAAAGCATCCTCTTCTAAGTCTTCAGGTTATGCGTTGAAAACAACTAAGGAAGAAGACGCGGATACATCCTCCTCAGACGATGACGAGAACCTTTCTATGGAGGACTTTGAGAAGCAACTCGCTCTCTTGACAAGGAAGTTTCGCCGCAACTTTCGAAGGGGTAATTCAAGTAAATCTCCATCCTTCGGAAAGTCGAAGAAAGGCAAGGGTACTTCAAGTTACAAGTCAAGAAAGCAAGAGAACTTTTCAAAGGATAAGAAAAGTTCAGAGGGACAAGTCCAATGCTTCAAGTGCCGAGGATACGGCCATATCTCAACGGAGTGTCCAACTAAGAATCCGTCAAAGAAGAAAGTGATGCAAGCCGTCACTTGGGATCACAACTCAACGTCAAATGAGTCGTCTTCAAGTGATGAAGAAGAAAGCGCAACGGCATTCCACGCGTCCACATCTTCACCCTTCATGTGCTTAATGTCAAGTACATCCGAGTCATTGTCCAACTCCACTGTTGAAAAGAATGCAACGGACAATGAATCGGATGATTCGGAAGGTGAAGATTTTGTTTTAGCCTACCACAGACTTCTGAGGGATTCAAAGAAAGTGGCTAAGCAAAACAAGAGTTTGAGAGGGAGATTGCATGATCTCGAAGAAGAAGCAAAAAGGGCAACTTCTCTCTCAAACGCTCTTGAAGTGGAAAGGGAAAATCTGATAAAAGTAAATGTTTCCCTTCAAGAGTCCAATGAGCATTTTGAGAAGGAACATACAAAACTGGTGGATAAAGTGGATCACTTCTCAAAGCTCTACAACGAGGCTCGACAGAATAACCTGGAAATGACAAAGACCATTTTCCAACTCAAGGATGACTTGCAGCGATTCTCTTCTGGAAGGAGTAAGTTGGATAAGCTTCTTGGTCTTGGTCAATCAAATCGGTTCGGCCTTGGGTACACTCGAACTGAAAACAGTCCAAGTTCGAGTGGGACAGTCTTTGTGCCCCAGTCGGTATCTCCTCCTCCGACACCGGAACTAACGACAAGCAACGACAACAAGCCTACTTCATCCTCCTCGGGATCGTCAAGATCTAAGGTATGTTTTCGTTGTGGTATTTTAGGGCACATAAGGAGAAATTGCAAGATGGGAGCCAATCGCTCAACTCAAGTACTTCTTGCAACGACTACCAAAAAGGCGCCTCCCCGGAAATCAAAGCAAAACTTTTCAAATGAAAAGAGCCTTGGTAGTTCACCGCGCAAGACGACATCATCAAGGAGCGGCAATCGATCTGACAAGACGCCTTCACCTAGGAGAATAACCTCACGACCATTACCGACGCACTCCAAAAGGGTTTGGGTGCGTAAAGGTGAAATTTACCCTTGTCTTGTTACCAATGTTTCCTTGCATGCATATGATAGTTCGTCTTGGTATCTGGATAGCGGTTGTTCCCGTCACATGACCGGTGACAAAAATAGTTTTCAAAACTTTGAGAAAAACTCCGGAGGACTCGTTGTTTTCGGAGACGGTCGATCTTCCAAAATTGTTGGAAAAGGAACAATAGCTATTCCAGATGGCCCGGTTCTAAATAATGTGTTATATGTAGAAGGCCTTAAGACTAACCTCGTTAGCATAAGTCAACTTTGCGACAATGGTTTTTCAGTTAACTTTTCATCTGTTGAATGTGTTGTAACTGATAAGGACCATGTATTCTTTTTAAAGGGGGTTAGATCTGAAAACAATTGTTATGTTGTTCCTAGTAAAACTTCTGAAAATTGTAACTTAGCCACTTTGAATAATGAAACACTTTGGCATGAAAGGCTAGGTCACATAAATTTTAAGGAACTTGCTAGAATTTCAAACAAGGACGTGGTCAAGGGGGTTCCAAAACTTTTACTTAAACAAAACATTGTGTGCGGCGGTTGTCAAAAGGGAAAACAGTCCAGGACTGCACACAAGAACTTGAACCACGTTGGTACAAAACGGCCTTTGGAACTTCTACACATGGATTTAATGGGGCCAACTCGTCAACCATCTTTGGGAGGTAAATGGTATATTTTCTTATTGGTTGATGATTTCTCTCGGTATTCTTTAGTAGCATTTTTAAAAGAGAAAGCTGATACTTTTGATTCTTTTCACGAGATTTGCCATCATATTATGATTGAAAAGAATGAAAAGATCATTCGTGTTAGAAGTGATAGAGGTGGAGAATTCGTCAACTCTAAATTCATTGACTTTTGCACTTCAAACGGTATTAAGCATGAATTCTCAGCACCCTATACACCTCAACAGAATGGTTTTGTCGAGCGCAAAAACAGGGTTGTTCAAGAGATGGCACGTGTTATGCTTCACAGCCGGAATTTACCGCTACATTTTGGGCTGAAGCTGTGAACACTGCAATCTATGTAATTAATCGAGTTTATTTGCGCTCGGGAACGTTGAATACACCATATGAACTATGGTGCGGTAGAAAACCCAACATCAAATATTTTCGCATCTTCGGGAGTCGGTGTTACATTTTACGTGACCGTGAAAATCTTGGAAAGTTTGACTCTCGAAGTGACGAAGGGATTTTCTTGGGGTATTCTACAAACAGTAGAGCATATCGAGTATTTAACTTGGAATCTAAGACGATCGTAGAATCGATAAATGTTAAAGTAGATGAAGCTTTTCACTTTGCATCTGAAAAATCTACCCTCAATATCTCTCTAGATGATGATACACCTGCCATTACATCTTCTCATGATAATACTTCCAATATTAATGATGCATCTAATGGTTCTTCAAGTTTATCTGATGTGCAGGAATCGTCTCATGTACCTCCGAATACTCCGTTACCTCAAACTTTACGCATCTCCAAGGATCATCCTGAATCAAACATCATTGGAGACCCACAAGAAGGAGTTAGAACTCGGAGGCAGTTGGTTTGTGGATTCGCTTGCTACGTATCTTTAATCGAACCAAAGAATATAGATGAAGCTCTTCAGGATGACTACTGGATTAAAGCAATGCAGGAAGAGCTCCATCAATTTGAGCGAAACAAAGTCTGGGAATTAACGAAGCATCCAAAGCAACACAATGTGATAGGTACCAAATGGATTTTCAAGAATAAGAAAAATGAGGATGGCACTGTCATCAGGAACAAGGCACGATTAGTTGCTCAAGGCTACTCTCAAGTAGAAGGTATAGACTTTGATGAAACTTTCGCCCCTGTAGCTAGACTCGAGTCCATTCGTATACTATTTGCTATTGCTTGTCATTTTAAAATCAAATTATTTCAAATGGACGTTAAGAGCGCGTTTCTAAATGGGTTTTTAAATGAGGAAGTTTATGTGGCTCAACCGAAAGGTTTTGTAGACCATAAACAACCTAATCATGTTTTTCGTTTGAAAAAGACTCTTTACGGTCTGAAACAAGCACCGCGAGTATGGTACGAAAGGTTGACAAAGCACCTTTTGGAGAAGGGCTTTACTCGAGGGGGAGCTGACAGGACTCTCTTTGTGAAGCATTATCAAAACAATTTCATTGTAGCACAAATCTATGTCGATGACATTGTATTTGGCGCAACAAGAGATAATGATGCTTCTAAATTCGCGGAGACCATGGAAAGCGAATTTGAGATGTCCATGATGGGCGAATTGACTTATTTTCTTGGATTGCAAATTAAACAAAATGATGAAGGTATTCACTTGTGTCAATCCAAGCATGCAATGGACTTGGTTAAAAAGTTTGACTTAGAAAATTCGAAGGATTTTCTGACTCCAATGGGAACTAGCCACAAGGGACTTGGAAGTGAATCACATAGTGAGAATATAGACGAGAAACTGTATCGAAGTATGATTGGAAGTCTACTTTACCTCACGGCTAGTCGCCCGGATATATCCTTTAGTGTTGGGATTTGCGCGAGATATCAATCAGCACCGAAGGAGGTTCACCTGAAAGCGGTGAAAAGGATCATCCGGTACATCAAAGGATCAATTAATTTCGGAATTTGGTATCCTATGGGAACTAGTTTGGATATTGTTGGATACTCAGATGCCGATTGGGCAGGATCAGTGGATGATCGGAAAAGCACGAGTGGTGCATGCTTCTATCTTGGCCATTGCCTTGTTGCATGGCACAGTAAAAAGCAGAATTGCATAGCACTCTCGACTGCCGAAGCGGAATACATTTCAGCGGGTAGTTGTTCAACCACTCATTTGGATGAAAAGTGTGTTGAGCGACTTCCGATTTCAGCAACTTCGGTAACAATTCTTTGTGACAACACTAGTGCTATAAACATTTTCCAAAAACCCTGTGTTGCACTCTAGAACAAAACACATTGAACTTAGATATCATTTTCTTAGAGAGCTAGTTGAAATCAAATACTCTTCAACTTTCATATATTCAACTGAAGATCAATTAGCTGACATTTTAACAAAACCTTTGGATCAAAAACGTTTTATTCATTTGCGTAAAGCATTGGAATGCTTTCCTTGAAATAAACCTCCTTTTGAAACTTTTGCTTAGATTAGGTTTTGTTTTTGTGTTTTTGTTCTTTATCTATGTTTATACATAGTACATTAATTGAGCATGTGTATTATTGACTTTACTTGCATCCTTTCATATAATTAGAAATTTATTATGCTTTGGATATCATAATATTTCAGTTGATGCATTGATCATTTATTAAATTAAACCATTTTTATTGATCAAAGTCAATTTCTCTCTCAATGATCTCTTGGTATTGTTTTTATCTTATTTGACTATTTAGTTGAGTATGAATTCGAGATCAATCCTTGGTTGAATACTTTATATTTTAAATTAATGATAGCCAATTGAGGGGGAGTCAAAGAAAAGTAAAAATGCTCAAAAGATGTGGAAAGAGTTACATCCCAATGAGGAGTGTGAAAACTACCACCACATGGAGGAAAGAGCTACCACCTCGGTCGTCCGAGTACTGTGTGCAGCTACCACATGTATACCTAGCTTGGTTGTTCAATTTTTGATTAAGTAAAATGCATATTGAGATACTTGACTCTGTCAAATTTCAAGGTTGGTATAAGGGTGGGATTTTAAAGAAAGATGCTCAAGAGCGACTCTCTTCAACAGATTGACTAGATACATTATATAATTTATCTGGGATTTCAAACATCTATTGATCTTGTAATTTATTTTCTTTACCATTTTAATGATTTGATAAACGCCGTACTCATAAGATCATGATGGATGTGTTTGATCTTGATCAACTTTAAAAGTTTTAATTTCTATAAATTGTCATGTCATTATTTGAATATTATTGATAGATTTAACATAATTATTTCTCTTGACATGAAACGATTGATTTTTGTTTAAAGTTGATGTGCTAAAATGTTTACATACTTTTTCTGGATTTTATGGATTTTTTTTTTTCTAAATTTTTCTGAAGAAAAAGTTGCAGCTGATCCGGATCGGGTTAAATGATCCGGATCCCGAACGCAGGCTTCTTCCTGCGGCTAGCCGATCCGGATCGAAATCTCGATCCGATCCGGATCTCGGCTAGGGTTTTTAATAGAACAAGCGGGTTTTGATTCTTTTACCTTAATCTTTTGTTCTCAAGTCTCTAGAGCCTCTCTCTCTAGAATCCTTGCACCTTGGAGCTTTCCTAACCCAAGTTCTTCGAATCCAAGTAAGTTTATTGATCAAAATCTCGTTTTTCACAGGGTTTTCTATTTTTTTCTTCAAAACGTGATGAGATTTTTCTATCCTTTTCGGTTGTGAATGGTTTTTGGTCAAATCTCTTTTGAAATAAGAACTCTGGGTAGATTAGTTTTGATTATATGCTAGGTATTCTCCTGATTAACGAATTTCTGGGCTTCGATTTATGAAAATTCTGTTTAGGGCATATAATAGGAATTTTTGAAAAACATGCAATTGATCTATTTTTAAAATTCTTTTTTGCAAAACTAATTTGATTCTTAGTCTCTCTACATGATTATGAGTGTTTGGGTACAATTTTTCAAATTTTTGAAAATTAACAATTTTTTCATGTGTTCTTGAGTTGTTCTTCACAGGACTTT
>CM055072.1:14682157-14747264 GCA_029204045.2 Tillandsia leiboldiana
TAAGTGTGTACGGAATTTGAGTTGGCGTAGTTTCGTGAAAGTTTCAAGTCTTGAAGATTGAAGGTGAAGAAAGTTGGATCATTAACTCAATCTCAAGAAAGAAGAATTCAAAAGGATCAGGTATGTTAACTAAAGATTTTGGTGATCCGAATACTTCTTGTAGTGTAGAAAACACTTGGAAGAATTTTCATTGCATAAAAATCAAAAACTGGACATGGGACATGTTCAGGATCGGATCAGATGTTCGATCCGGATCCCGAAGGGTGTTGTTCATACATCGTTCAATCCGGATCGTAGCATCCCTTGATCCGGATCCCGAACACTAGTTTACCATTTTTCTTGAACGATCCGGATCAGGCTTCGCAATCCGGATCCCGAACGTTGATGTTTGGTGAACTGTATGAACGATCCGGATCAGCATTTCGATCCGGATCCCGAACCTTGTTTTTCTGGAAACTGTCTTTCTCGCTACTGCAATCCGGATCGCAGCCAGAAATCCGATCCGGATCGCCGTCCGTAAAATTCCAGAAATTAGGTTTTGATTCTTATCTCCTTCCTAGGGTTTCTAACCTATAAATAGACCCTATGATTCTTTTCTAGGGTTAATCCAAAATAAAAGGAAAATAGCCGTCATTTTCAATATCATCTTATACGGCCTAAGATCCACATATAGAGAAGAAAGGAAATCATTAGAGAATACTCTATGTTTCTTCATCTATATTGATTAGTTTGATTCTAGGTTTTCATACTCACATCTTGAGTTGAATCAAACTAATGAATACTTAGATGGTATTTCCGATCTATCTTTGATCTAAGTATTCGGCGGATCATCACCACCCAAAAACAACGATTTCCCAAAATCGGCGCGTGGATTCGCGTGTCCTTGTGGATTCAAGGTTCAACCGCTCTCGTGGATTCGGAGCGAGGCACGTTCGTGGATTCGAAGGGTGCTACTGGGTGAAGACCGTGGATTCGGTCGGACGTCGTGGATTCGACGTTGGACGCCGTGGATTCGGCGTTGGGCGCAGATCGTGGATTCGAGAAGCGTTGCGGAGCGAGCGGAGAAGATCCTCTAGGAGCGTATGGAAAAGGTTGAGTCGTAAGTGTGTACGGTAAATCACCTTGTACGTGTTTTAATTCTAGTGGATTTCACCGTGTTATCGGTCCCGTGGTTTTTTACTCCGGTTTGGAGTTTTTCCACGTAAAAATCTTGCGTGTTTTTTTATTTCCGCATTGGGGTTTTATTCGCAACGATTTTTTGAGTGTTTATTGTTTACACCTATTCAGCCACGCCCTCTAGGTGTCTTTTCCCCTATTTAGATCTTAGTTCATATAACCCAACAAGTGGTATCAGGAGCGGGAATAGGGTTGTAACAATGGTTGAAGGTGGAAACATCAATCGACCCCTTCTTTGATGGAACAAATTATGCGTACTGAAAAGTAACGGAATGAAAGCCTTTTTAATTTCCATCGGCGAAGGGTGTGGCAATCAATTGAATTAGGATGGTCTAATCCAACTGAGATTATTTCTGATGTTCGCACCTTAAAACCTAGGTCGAAATGGACCAAGGAAGAGTTAGATTCATCTTCTTACAATGGCAAGGGAATTAATGCTATTTTTAATGCCTTATCTCAAACTGAATTCTCTCGCGTCTCGGCATGTGAGACTGCGAAAGAAATCTGGGATGTTCTTCAGGTTACACATGAGGGAAACTAACCTCGTGAAGATTCAAAAGCTGCAAATGCTTATGAGCATATTTGACTCCATTTTTATGGCAGAAAATGAATCTTTCACGGACTACTATACACGATTGCAAGATATCGTAAACTCATGTGCTAACCTGGGAGAGAAGATTCCAGAATTTAAAGTTGTAAGAAAGATCTTAAGAACTCTTCCTGAACGATTTCGCCCAAAGGTTACAGCCATTGAAACTATTAAACCACCCGGACGAAATACGTGTAGAAGAATTAGTTGGTTCATTAGAAACTTATGAAATGACATTTACTACTAACTATTCTTCTGGAAAAGCATCCTCTTCTAAGTCTTCAGGTTATGCGTTGAAAACAACTAAGGAAGAAGACGCGGATACATCCTCCTCAGACGATGACGAGAACCTTTCTATGGAGGACTTTGAGAAGCAACTCGCTCTCTTGACAAGGAAGTTCGCCGCAACTTTCGAAGGGGTAATTCAAGTAAATCTCCATCCTTCGGAAAGTCGAAGAAAGGCAAGGGTACTTCAAGTTACAAGTCAAGAAAGCAAGAGAACTTTTCAAAGGATAAGAAAAGTTCAGAGGGACAAGTCCAATGCTTCAAGTGCCGAGGATACGGCCATATCTCAACGGAGTGTCCAACTAAGAATCCGTCAAAGAAGAAAGTGATGCAAGCCGTCACTTGGGATCACAACTCAACGTCAAATGAGTCGTCTTCAAGTGATGAAGAAGAAAGCGCAACGGCATTCCACGCGTCCACATCTTCACCCTTCATGTGCTTAATGTCAAGTACATCCGAGTCATTGTCCAACTCCACTGTTGAAAAGAATGCAACGGACAATGAATCGGATGATTCGGAAGGTGAAGATTTTGTTTTAGCCTACCACAGACTTCTGAGGGATTCAAAGAAAGTGGGCTAAGCAAAACAAGAGTTTGAGAGGGAGATTGCATGATCTCGAAGAAGAAGCAAAAAGGGCAACTTCTCTCTCAAACGCTCTTGAAGTGGAAAGGGAAAATCTGATAAAAGTAATGTTTCCCTTCAAGAGTCCAATGAGCATTTTGAGAAGGAACATACAAAACTGGTGGATAAGTGGATCACTTCTCAAAGCTCTACAACGAGGCTCGACAGAATAACCTGGAAATGACAAAGACCATTTTCCAACTCAAGGATGACTTGCAGCGATTCTCTTCTGGAAGGAGTAAGTTGGATAAGCTTCTTGGTCTTGGTCAATCAAATCGGTTCGGCCTTGGGTACACTCGAACTGAAAACAGTCCAAGTTCGAGTGGGACAGTCTTTGTGCCCCAGTCGGTATCTCCTCCTCCGACACCGGAACTAACGACAAGCACGACAACAAGCCTACTTCATCCTCCTCGGGATCGTCAAGATCTAAGGTATGTTTTCGTTGTGGTATTTTAGGGCACATAAGGAGAAATTGCAAGATGGGAGCCAATCGCTCAACTCAAGTACTTCTTGCAACGACTACCAAAAAGGCGCCTCCCCGGAAATCAAAGCAAAACTTTTCAAATGAAAAGAGCCTTGGTAGTTCACCGCGCAAGACGACATCATCAAGGAGCGGCAATCGATCTGACAAGACGCCTTCACCTAGGAGAATAACCTCACGACCATTACCGACGCACTCCAAAAGGGTTTGGGTGCGTAAAGGTGAAATTTACCCTTGTCTTGTTACCAATGTTTCCTTGCATGCATATGATAGTTCGTCTTGGTATCTGGATAGCGGTTGTTCCCGTCACATGACCGGTGACAAAAATAGTTTTCAAACTTTGAGAAAAACTCCGGAGGACTCGTTGTTTTTCGGAGACGGTCGATCTTCCAAAATTGTTGGAAAAGGAACAATAGCTATTCCAGATGGCCCGGTTCTAAATAATGTGTTATATGTAGAAGGCCTTAAGACTAACCTCGTTAGCATAAGTCAACTTTGCGACAATGGTTTTTCAGTTAACTTTTCATCTGTTGAATGTGTTGTAACTGATAAGGACCATGTATTCTTTTTAAAGGGGGTTAGATCTGAAAACAATTGTTATGTTGTTCCTAGTAAAACTTCTGAAAATTGTAACTTAGCCACTTTGAATAATGAAACACTTTGGCATGAAAGGCTAGGTCACATAAATTTTAAGGAACTTGCTAGAATTTCAAACAAGGACGTGGTCAAGGGGGTTCCAAAACTTTTACTTAAACAAAACATTGTGTGCGGCGGTTGTCAAAAGGGAAAACAGTCCAGGACTGCACACAAGAACTTGAACCACGTTGGTACAAAACGGCCTTTGGAACTTCTACACATGGATTTAATGGGGCCAACTCGTCAACCATCTTTGGGAGGTAAATGGTATATTTTCTTATTGGTTGATGATTTCTCTCGGTATTCTTTAGTAGCATTTTTAAAAGAGAAAGCTGATACTTTTGATTCTTTTCACGAGATTTGCCATCATATTATGATTGAAAAGAATGAAAAGATCATTCGTGTTAGAAGTGATAGAGGTGGAGAATTCGTCAACTCTAAATTCATTGACTTTTGCACTTCAAACGGTATTAAGCATGAATTCTCAGCACCCTATACACCTCAACAGAATGGTTTTGTCGAGCGCAAAAACAGGGTTGTTCAAGAGATGGCACGTGTTATGCTTCACAGCCGGAATTTACCGCTACATTTTTGGGCTGAAGCTGTGAACACTGCAATCTATGTAATTAATCGAGTTTATTTGCGCTCGGGAACGTTGAATACACCATATGAACTATGGTGCGGTAGAAAACCCAACATCAAATATTTTCGCATCTTCGGGAGTCGGTGTTACATTTTACGTGACCGTGAAAATCTTGGAAAGTTTGACTCTCGAAGTGACGAAGGGATTTTCTTGGGGTATTCTACAAACAGTAGAGCATATCGAGTATTTAACTTGGAATCTAAGACGATCGTAGAATCGATAAATGTTAAAGTAGATGAAGCTTTTCACTTTGCATCTGAAAAATCTACCCTCAATATCTCTCTAGATGATGATACACCTGCCATTACATCTTCTCATGATAATACTTCCAATATTAATGATGCATCTAATGGTTCTTCAAGTTTATCTGATGTGCAGGAATCGTCTCATGTACCTCCGAATACTCCGTTACCTCAAACTTTACGCATCTCCAAGGATCATCCTGAATCAAACATCATTGGAGACCCACAAGAAGGAGTTAGAACTCGGAGGCAGTTGGTTTGTGGATTCGCTTGCTACGTATCTTTAATCGAACCAAAGAATATAGATGAAGCTCTTCAGGATGACTACTGGATTAAAGCAATGCAGGAAGAGCTCCATCAATTTGAGCGAAACAAAGTCTGGGAATTAACGAAGCATCCAAAGCAACACAATGTGATAGGTACCAAATGGATTTTCAAGAATAAGAAAAATGAGGATGGCACTGTCATCAGGAACAAGGCACGATTAGTTGCTCAAGGCTACTCTCAAGTAGAAGGTATAGACTTTGATGAAACTTTCGCCCCTGTAGCTAGACTCGAGTCCATTCGTATACTATTTGCTATTGCTTGTCATTTTAAAATCAAATTATTTCAAATGGACGTTAAGAGCGCGTTTCTAAATGGGTTTTTAAATGAGGAAGTTTATGTGGCTCAACCGAAAGGTTTTGTAGACCATAAACAACCTAATCATGTTTTTCGTTTGAAAAAGACTCTTTACGGTCTGAAACAAGCACCGCGAGTATGGTACGAAAGGTTGACAAAGCACCTTTTGGAGAAGGGCTTTACTCGAGGGGGAGCTGACAGGACTCTCTTTGTGAAGCATTATCAAAACAATTTCATTGTAGCACAAATCTATGTCGATGACATTGTATTTGGCGCAACAAGAGATAATGATGCTTCTAAATTCGCGGAGACCATGGAAAGCGAATTTGAGATGTCCATGATGGGCGAATTGACTTATTTTCTTGGATTGCAAATTAAACAAAATGATGAAGGTATTCACTTGTGTCAATCCAAGCATGCAATGGACTTGGTTAAAAAGTTTGACTTAGAAAATTCGAAGGATTTTCTGACTCCAATGGGAACTAGCCACAAGGGACTTGGAAGTGAATCACATAGTGAGAATATAGACGAGAAACTGTATCGAAGTATGATTGGAAGTCTACTTTACCTCACGGCTAGTCGCCCGGATATATCCTTTAGTGTTGGGATTTGCGCGAGATATCAATCAGCACCGAAGGAGGTTCACCTGAAAGCGGTGAAAAGGATCATCCGGTACATCAAAGGATCAATTAATTTCGGAATTTGGTATCCTATGGGAACTAGTTTGGATATTGTTGGATACTCAGATGCCGATTGGGCAGGATCAGTGGATGATCGGAAAAGCACGAGTGGTGCATGCTTCTATCTTGGCCATTGCCTTGTTGCATGGCACAGTAAAAAGCAGAATTGCATAGCACTCTCGACTGCCGAAGCGGAATACATTTCAGCGGGTAGTTGTTCAACCCAACTCATTTGGATGAAAAGTGTGTTGAGCGACTTCCGGATTTCAGCAACTTCGGTAACAATTCTTTGTGACAACACTAGTGCTATAAACATTTCCAAAAACCCTGTGTTGCACTCTAGAACAAAACACATTGAACTTAGATATCATTTTCTTAGAGAGCTAGTTGAATCAAATACTCTTCAACTTTCATATATTTCAACTGAAGATCAATTAGCTGACATTTTAACAAAACCTTTGGATCAAAAACGTTTTATTCATTTGCGTAAAGCAATTGGAATGCTTTCCTTGAAATAAACCTCCTTTTGAAACTTTTGCTTAGATTAGGTTTTGTTTTTGTGTTTTTGTTCTTTATCTATGTTTATACATAGTACATTAATTGAGCATGTGTATTATTGACTTTACTTGCATCCTTTCATATAATTAGAAATTTATTATGCTTTGGATATCATAATATTTCAGTTGATGCATTGATCATTTATTTAAATTAAACCATTTTTAATTGATCAAAGTCAATTTCTCTCTCAATGATCTCTTGGTATTGTTGTTATCTTATTTGACTATTTAGTTGAGTATGAATTCGAGATCAATCCTTGGTTGAATACTTTATATTTTAAATTAATTGATAGCCAATTGAGGGGGAGTCAAAGAAAAGTAAAATGCTCAAAAGATGTGGAAAGAGTTACATCCCAATGAGGAGTGTGAAAACTACCACCACATGGAGGAAAGAGCTACCACCTCGGTCGTCCGAGTACTGTGTGCAGCTACCACATGTATACCTAGCTTGGTTGTTCAATTTTTGATTAAGTAAAATGCATATTGAGATACTTGACTCTGTCAAATTTCAAGGTTGGTATAAGGTGGGATTTTAAAGAAAGATGCTCAAAGAGCGACTCTCTTCAACAGATTGACTAGATACATTATATAATTTATCTGGGATTTCAAACATCTATTGATCTTTGTAATTTATTTTCTTTACCATTTTAATGATTTGATAAACGCCGTACTCATAAGATCATGATGGATGTGTTTGATCTTGATCAACTTTAAAAGTTTTAATTTCTATAAATTGTCATGTCATTATTTGAATATTATTGATAGATTTAACATAATTTATTTCTCTTGACATGAAACGATGATTTTTGTTTAAAGTTGATGTGCTAAAATGTTTACATACTTTTTCTGGATTTTATGGATTTTTTTTTTTCTAAATTTTTCTGAAGAAAAAGTTGCAGCTGATCCGGATCGGGTTAAATGATCCGGATCCCGAACGCAGGCTTCTTCCTGCGGCTAGCCGATCCGGATCGAAATCTCGATCCGATCCGGATCTCGGCTAGGGTTTTTAATAGAACAAGCGGGTTTTGATTTCTTTTACCTTAATCTTTTGTTCTCAAGTCTCTAGAGCCTCTCTCTCTAGAATCCTTGCACCTTGGAGCTTTCCTAACCCAAGTTCTTCGAATCCAAGTAAGTTTTATTGATCAAAATCTCGTTTTTCACAGGTTTTCTATTTTTTTCTTCAAAACGTGATGAGATTTTTCTATCCTTTTCGGTTGTGAATGGTTTTTGGTCAAATCTCTTTTGAAATAAGAACTCTGGGTAGATTAGTTTTGATTATATGCTAGGTATTCTCCTGATTAACGAATTTCTGGGCTTCGATTTATGAAAATTCTGTTTTAGGGCATATAATAGGAATTTTTGAAAAACATGCAATTGATCTATTTTTAAAATTCTTTTTTGCAAAACTAATTTGATTCTTAGTCTCTCTACATGATTATGATTGTTTGGGTACAATTTTTCAAATTTTTGAAAATTAACAATTTTTTTTCATGTGTTCTTGAGTTGTTGTTCACAGGACTTTAAATCTATTAAGTACTTGCACCAATGGCATTCGCCTGGATAATCTTCCTTTTGGTAGCAATGGTGGGACCTAGTGCGTCTTCTATAAAAAGAGAACAAGATGACCCATATCAAGGAGAGACAAGGAAAGTTTGTCAAAATGATTCAGAATCAGATGAAGAAGACTGGGAAGAGATTTGTAAACAAGCACAACAAGCTGTTGACAAAGAGGATAAGTTGTATTTGAAGAACAAGAAGCTGATGAAATCTTCCTCAACAACCAAGCAGTACACTAGGCGAAAGAATTCGAGGGGAACTGGAATTCAGATTGATAGACCCCTCGCCAGTGCTTGCTCTCTCCCTAGAGAATCTCCATGGACTGAAGGTCAAGATGCACCGTCTGGATCTATACTACATCCTTCAACATCCTGGAGACACACGGCAAAAGCGAATGTATGGTCCTCAATTCGACAAGAACAGCGGAGATTGTCTGCTGAACTAGACAGTGTGTCTACAAATCTCCAACAGATTATCTCTGAGCAACATAAGATGAAAAGAAAGTGCTCCACAATGTCAAAAATGCTTCAAGCAATTTTGAAGAAGTTGGATTGTACCAATCCCACTAATTCTGATTCAGACTGACTTAACCTTCTTTCTAATCTGTTTGTGCAGGATTTCAGTTTTTAGGTTTTAATGTTCTGTTTTTACTTTGCTTTAGTTTTAGTTCTCAGGTTTTTCTTGATTTTGAAATTTTTAACTCTCCTTAAATTTTTGCAATTTTGGCTTAGTTTGTGACAAAAAGGGGGAGAGAGTTTAGAGAGAACTTGAGCAATGAATTTGAACAATGATGATGTGAAAACTGTGTGAATGTGTGAACATCAAGGTAAGTATCACTTCAACTTCACACATCAAGGTAAGTATCACTTCAACTTCAACTTTGGTTTTTTATCTTGTGATTTGTTGCATGTTCCTACTAACTATTTGGGCATGTAATATGACTAACAAGTTGATGTTGGACTAACACTTTGTGACATTTGGTTTTTGAATGCATAGAAGATATGTTGGTGTTTGACTATGATTCTCTTACATATCTGAATTCTCAAATGTCATGATGATCAGATAAACTCTATCTCTGTACTTGGTTTTGTATGTTTCAATTCTTGAGGTATCTAACGATTCTTTTTGTCAAGAATGATTTCTGTGTGCAGAGAGTACAGATGTCTAAGTCTAGAGTCTGTTTTAGGAGTTTATCTCATGTTTTTAAAATTTTTGGATCTCCATTATAAATTTTTGTTGTATGGTGATAGCAACAAAAATATCTTTTTGAATTTTCTTTAGTGGATCTGTGTTTTGTCACGAAACCGCCAAAGGGGGAGATTGTTACGGAATTTGAGTTGGCGTAATTTCGTGAAAGGTTCAAGTCTTGAAGATTGAAGGTGAAGAAGGTTGGATCATTTAAGTCAATCTCAAGAAAGAAGAATTCAAAAGGATCAGGTATGTTTAACTAAAGATTTTTGGTGATCCGAATACTTCTTGTAGTGTAGAAACACCTAGAAGAATTTTTCATTGCATAAAAATCAAAAACTGGACATGGGGCATGTTCAGGATCCGGATCAGATATTCCAATCCGGATCCCGAAGGGTGTTCGTTCATACACTGGTTCAATCCGGATCGCAGCATCCCATGATCCGGATCCCGAACACTAGTTTTACCTTTTTACATGCACGATCCGGATCAGGATTTGCAATCCGGATCCCGAACGTTGATGTTTGGTGAAACTGTATGAACGATCCGGATCAGCCATTTCGATCCGGATCCCGAACCATCGTTTTTCTAGAAACCGTCTTTCTTGCTACTGCAATCCGGATCGCAGAAATCCGATCCGGATCGCCGTCCGTAAAATTTCCAGAAATGGTAGGTTTTTGATTCTTATCTCCTTCCTAGGGTTTCTAACCTATAAATAGACCCTATGATTCATTTTTCTAGAGTGAAGCCGATAAAAAGAAAAATAGCCGTCATATTCAAATATCTTCTTATACGGCCTAAGATCCACATATAGAGAAGAAAGGAAATCATTAGATATTACTCTATGTTTCTTCATCTATATTGATTAGTTTGATTCTAGGTTTTCATACTCACATCTTGAGTTGAATCAAACTAATGAATACTTAGATGGTATTTCCTATCTATCTTTGATCTAAGTATTCGGCGGATCATCACCACCCAAAAACAACGATTTCCCCAAAATCGGCGCGTGGACTCGCGTGTCCTTGTGGATTCAAGGTTCAACCGCTCTCGTGGATTCGGAGCGAGGTACGTTCGTGGATTCGAAGCGTGCTACTGGGTGAAGACCGTGGATTTGGTCGGACGTCGTGGACTCGACGTTGGACGCCGTGGATTCGGCGTTGGACGCAGATCGTGGATTCGAGACGCGTTGCAGAACGAGCGGAGAAGATCAACTAGGAGCGTATGGTAAAAGGTTGAGTCGTCTGTGAGTACGTTAAATCACCTTGTTCGTGTGTCAATTCTAGTGAATTTCACCGTGTTATCGGTCCCGTGGTTTTTTACTCCGGTTTGGAGTTTTTCCACCTAAAAATCTTGCGTGTTCATTTTTATTTCCGCATTGGGTTTTATTGCGCAATGATTTTTTGAGTGTTTATTGTTTACACCTATTCACCCCCCTCTAGGTGTTTTTTCCCCTATTTAGATCTATATTTCATATAACCCAACATACCGCAATTCCAGACGCCGAAACAATATGCCCCAAAAAGTCCACCTCGCGAAGCTAGAACTCACACTTTTTAAGTTTGGCATAAAGTTTCTGGTCCCGGAGGGTCTGAAGGACTATGCGTAGGTGCTCCTCATGTTCCTCATCTGTACGGGAGTAGATGAGGATGTCATCAATGAAGACCACTACGAAAAGATCTAAAAAGGGTTTAAACACCCTATTCATCATATCCATGAACACCGCTGGGGCGTTGGTGAGCCCGAACGGCATTACCGTGAATTTGTAGTGGCCGTAGCGAGTCCGGAAAGCTGTTTTGGGGATGTGTTCGCCCCTAACTCTGAGCTGATGATAGCCGGACTGCAGATCGACCTTTGAGAACACCGTTGCTCCTTGCAACTGGTCGAATAGATCGTCGATCCGCGGCAGGGGATATTTGTTCTTGATGGTGACCTTGTTTATTTCCCGGTAGTCTATGCACAAGCGAAGGCTTCCGTCCTTCTTTCTTACGAACAGAACGGGCGCGCCCCATGGCGACATGCTCGGTCTGATGAAGCCTTTATCCAAAAGGTCTTCCAGCTGTGCCTTGAGTTCCTTCAACTCGGTGAAAGCCATCCTGTACGGTGCTTTGGTGATGGGTTTAGTGCCTGGGAGCAGTTCAATAGGGAAGTCGACCTCTCGTTCGGGTGGCATCCCAGGGAGTTCCGCCGGAAATACATCCGAAAATTCCCTTACGACTGGGATGTCGGAAAGCGAGGGAGTGGGTCGAGCCGCTAAGTCCACCGAGGCCAAATAGGCAACGCACCCGCCCTCTATTAATTTCCTGGCTCGAGACGTGGAGATGATGTTTAAGAAGGAAGTACTTTTACACGCCAGGTAAACATGTTCCAGGAAACCCGGTTTCTGCAGTCGTACCTGACATTTCTCGTAATCAATTACCGCCTGGTACTCGGTTAGCCAATCCATGCCTAGCACCACGTCGAACTCTTTTAACGGGATGACCACCAGATCCCAAGGGCAGGACAACCTTCCCAGCTTTATCGAGTAAGAAGGTACAAAACTAGTTGCTTCAATTAGTCCCCCAGGGGTCTGGACGTTCATCAGGTCGCATAGGGGTCTACTCTCTAGAAGATGTGTATGTGCAAAGGTACGGGAGATGAAGGAGCGAGACGCTCCGGTGTCAAATAGAGTTCGAGCTCGAAAATCGAAAATTGAAGTAATACCTGCTACTACGTCCTCCGGTGGTTCCGCTCCTCGCTGGCTCATGGCGTAGACCCTCCCTCCCGGTTGTGGTCGCGTTTCCCCTTCCTGTCGAGATGCCGAGGGGCGTGGAGGTATCCCCGATGGTGCTCTCCCCCGTCCTTGTGGCTGTGGTGTCGTGGTGGAAGCCGCGGAGGATGCCGCCCCCGTGCCCAAGGGGCAGTTAAACCGGAGGTGTCCAGGCTTGCCGCAGCGATAACAATGGTCTTGTCTCTTAGGGCATTCTGTAACTCGGTACGTTCCCCCGCAAATAATGCAGGGTTTGTCCATTGGCCGCTGTCCCCCCGCCGGTGTACTCTTGGTCCCTTGTTGCGTCTTGGGATACTTTGGGGGCTGATTTCCGCCAGAAAAGCCCCCTCCTGGGTAGGACTGTGACCGCTTCTTGTCCCGATTGTATTCCGAACCTTCCCGCCGGGCACGTGTGACAGCAAAGCCACGTTCCACGATAGTGGTCCTATCGACTACTGCCCGGAAAGTGTGTAAATCTGCCGCTTGGACTACTTCGAAGATGTCGCTCCGTAGCCCGTCTACAAAAAGACGGGCCTTGTGGGATTCATCCCGTATGACGAACGGGACACAATTAGTTAATCTCACAAACTCTCGCTGGTATTCCATGACCCATCGATTCCCTTTCTTAATGTGTTTGAGGTCGTCTTCCATCTGTCGTTTAACACTGTTGGAAAAGAACGCTCCAAATAGTTCCTCTCTGAAAGCTGACCACGACGGTAGTGGAGTATTCGTAGACGGGTCCGGGCGTACCGTCTTCCACCAAATGCGGGCGTTCCCTTCAAGAAAGTGGACGGCTAAGGGGACCCGTTCATGTTCCTCCATCAATAGGTCTTCAAAAAGCTTCTCCATGGTATCCACCCATTTTTCTATGACCCAGGGGTCGGTCGTCTCTCCCTCAAAGATGGGCGGATCGTACTTCTTGAACTCTGCCAGGTTCGTCCTA
Organism: Tillandsia leiboldiana; assembly: GCA_029204045.2. Taxonomy (NCBI): domain Eukaryota; kingdom Viridiplantae; phylum Streptophyta; class Magnoliopsida; order Poales; family Bromeliaceae; genus Tillandsia; species Tillandsia leiboldiana. The sequence goes on from CM055072.1 coordinate 14,695,126, forward strand.
ACCCGTTCCCGTTCAGTTCGCTGATCTGTAGCTCCTCCTGCAGCTGCGGTACCCCCGGGAGTAGGGGTCGTCACCGCTTCCCTTGCTGAGTCCCCCGCAGTCGCTCCCAGTACGGGCCCTGAAGCTGCCGGGGTGGGGGAGTCCAACGGGGCTGTGGGTTGCTCTACCGACACGCCTGTCATCGAGGTCTGATGGGGTGCGGCTGCGGTTGCACCACCTGCCCCTGGCGGTCCCGTAGTGGGGGCGGTCGGTTCGAGCAGAGGGATCAGAGCGTCCTCCGCTGACGCAGTTGCATGCCGCTGCGTTAACTGACGGACTTGTTCCGTCAGCGTTGCCAATTGTCCGGCCATTTCTCGCAGTTGCTGTCGGAGGAGTTGGTTCTCCGCGGTGGTCGGGGCCGTACTTTCTGCACCCGCGTTATCGGTCGTTGACCTAGTCCGGGCCATTATCGGCTGTATACAAAGAAACCGCGTTAACCCTAAGGTTACTGGCCTAACACTTGACCTACGGACGCACCTAAATTAAATCCCCCTTTTCCCCTCGCACACTCGCGATCTACTGCACCTACGTCTTGGTTATCTCATGTTCAATTGCTTGTGGCATCATGCACTGTGGATGTTGGTCACTGACTACTGTGGTTAAAGTTGTTTTTCTCTGATACCATATAATCTGTCACGCCCCGAATGGTCTAAGGATAAGCGGAAAAGCGTATATATTTTTTTTTGAATAATCGACCTCGCCCGCCGGTGCGCGTCAGACCGCCACATATACAAATTCATTCTGAAAATGGGCAGAGTGTCACGCCCCGGGAGGTCTTAGTATAAGCGGAAAAACGTGTATTATATATATATATATATATATATTTTTTTTTTTTCTTCACACGTGAAGATCAACCTCGCCCCCGGCGCACGACAGACCGCCACATATACAAATTCACTCTGCAATCGGACAGAGTCTCCATTGTATATGCACGGCGTCCCATTTACAACACCAACCATCAACCATACAGCCGTCGTCAATCATAGAGCAGGAGAAGTGATTACCTACGGTTTTGCAAACGGTGTCCACCCGACACCCAATTTTTAAAACAATTACACATCCCAACAAGAGAGCGGCGACATCGTTTAGAAAGGATAAATCCAGAGGTTTACAAAATCTGTGCCCACACGGCATTCTGCTTTTGAAAACGTTTTCGCAATCATTTCTATGATAATAAAAACATGCCGCGCCCGAAATCACGATAGTATGTCTAAACCGTAAAAGTACATCCAATCCACAGCGCTAACTATAACTAATATGATCCACAGATGCGAATTAAACTAACAGTAGTTAAGAAAGAATTGAGATAAATCCAAGGAGCGACGAGTAGAAAGCCTCCTACGACTACGGTCCTCTCGACGCAGTCTCACCACCATCCCGACTAAAGTCCCTAGTCAAACCTGTCACGGAGTGGGTAAAGTCAGTGACAAACAAAGTAGATGTCTTAACAATTAATATTGAATTAAACACAAACCGATTATACGGGAACCTTTCGCCAAAACCCTGTTTCAAAAATAAGCTGGGCCCCAACCCCAGAGTACCTGTCGGAGAGACGGAAGTCTCCCCTCGTGCATAGTCACATTACCCCCATGATGCTTTTAACCTCTTCACGGTGCTAGTGCAGCGCCCTTAGCTGGCGTGAAGAGGTCCCCACCCCATACACGTGGGGCACACGGGTCACTCGGACCACTTCTCCGAAAAAGTACACCCATGCGGAAGCCAATCCGCTTGTGTACGTGCAGCATCTAAAACCGAAATTGCCGATGACGGCGTGTAACAAGCCCCGCGACCGCAGCCGCCATAATTATTAAATAAAAGTATTCATGCGAAGGTATAATAGTCCATCTACTTTATTAGACAAGTTAGCAAGCCTTTCACGATGATATGGTGCACTTACTGCACTCGTTGCACTTATAGCAAGGGTACCCACCTGGTTGCGAAGGGATCGGAGCACCTGGATCTTTCGCACACTCCCGTTGCGTATCTGGACCTAAGAAGATGTCCATAAGGGTAACCAAAGTCAGAACCACGCACTAACTCTACAAAATGAAAGTCCGACATTACCTATCCGACGGAAACCCAAGGAAATCGTCAAACTCGTCGATCGACGGATCCCCCCCCCCCCCCCCCCCCCCTGCGCAGCCGTCGCCGCCTGCCGGAGCCCCGCGCTGACGTAACCCATGCGGGGGGCCAATCCACGGGCAGCGCACGCGCGGGTGTGGTCCGCGCGGTGCCCGCGCGGCGCCCACACGGGTGCAGCCCGCGCGACGCCCGTGCGGCGCCCGTGCGGGTGCGGGCCCGCGCGGTGCCCCGCGCGGGTGTGACCCGCGCGGCGGCCGTGTGGTGCTCGCGCGGCACCGGTGCGGTGCCCGCGCGGGTATGATCCGCGCGGCGCCCGCGCGGTGCCCCTGCGGTGCCCGCTCGGTGCCCGCGCGGTGCCCCTGCGGTGCCCGCTCGGTGCCCGCGCGGGTACGATCCGCGCAGCGCCCGCGCGGTGCCCGCGTGGTGCCCGCGCGGCTCCCGCTGTTGCCGCCCGCGCGATGCCCTAGCGGCATCGCGTGTCTCCGCCGCCCGTGTCGTGCCCTAACTTGCGCAACGACGGCGGCGGTGGTGGAGATGACGGAGATGACCGAAACCCTAAACAAAAACGTAAAAGAAGATCCCGAAAACCCACAACGAGGATTCACTCACCGGATTAATCCACGGGGAAGTCGTCCGATCGCGCTCTTGTCTCCGGCTCGTTGTTCGGGGTGATCGGACTCCTTCGTTTCCTTTGGCTAGGGTTTTCTCCTTTCTCTCTCGCGTTCTTTCTTTTCGGCTAGGGTTCCCTTTTTTTTTTGAAAGTGAAATCCTTTCGTACGTATTAATTCAACCCCTTTTAAATCCTAGTCGCTGATCAATTAATTTCCAAAATTAATTAATCATAGGAGATAAAAACCCCAAATTTAAATGCACGTAACCGATTAATTAATTCCTTAATTAATTAATCACGCGGAATATCCAAATTCCCCTAAAAGGCATGCCGGATATTTTATGCGGATTTCGATGCACGCCTTAAGTCATCGCGATCTTACAAACCCCATTCCGGGAGATCCGTACATCGAATTCCCGATCCGATCGCACCATCGGTCTTCGTTTTCCGGGCCCTTCGACGGAAAGATACCCGCACCGCACACCGACCGAGTTCCAAACGTTAAATAATTTTATTCACTTAAGGGCATAAATAATTAGCATGTGAGTCACAAATAGCCGTAAAAGCCGAATCACTACACCACTCACACTTTATAAAACGTTTCGTCCTCGAAACTTAAGTACAAACCTCACCAAACAACCCGGGAAAGCATTCCCTCATTCTCGATTCCAGTTCCCATGTTGCTTCGCGTTCTTCGTGGTTGCTCCACTGGACCTTTACGTAGGGAATAGTTTGATTACGCAACCTCTTGTCCTCTCTTGCCAAAATCCGCACCGGCGTCTCCTCGATGCTCAAATCCTCACGCAACTCGATGGTGGAAGCATCCAAGGCATGAGAGGGGTCAGCGAGGTACTTCCGGAGCATTGAGACGTGGAACACGTTGTGGACTCGTTCGAGGTTCGGTGGCAAGGCTAACCGGTACGCCACTGGACCTACGCGTTCTAGGATCTCGAACGGTCCCACGTACCTCGGACTTAACTTTCCTTTTAGGCCGAAACGTCGGTTTCCTTTGGATGGTGAAACTCGGAGCAATACATGCTCACCTACCATGAACTCTAAGTCTCGTCGTCTCTTGTCCGCATAACTTTTCTGTCTGCTCTGGGTGGTCAGTAGTCTTTGTCTGATCAATAGCACCTTCGCCTCGGTCTCCTCCACCAAATCTGGGCCCAAAAACTTACGCTCACCCAAGTCATCCCAGCATATTGGAGACCGACAGCGGCACCCATACAGGGCCTCGTATGGCGCCATCTGGATACTGTCTTGATAGCTGTTGTTGTAGGCAAACTCCACGAGGGGTAGGTATCGCGACCATCCTTCGCCCAAGTCCAAAACGCACGCTCGAAGCATGTCTTCCGCAATCTGTATCACCCGCTCTGATTGCCCGTCGGTCTGCGGGTGAAACGCCGTACTAAAATGCAACTTGGTTCCCATCGCTTGTTGCAGGCTCCGCCAAAAATTTGACACGAATCGCGTGTCTCTGTCCGACGTAATAGATGTCGGTACCCCATGCAACCTTACTATCTCATTGATGTATGTTTGTGCCAGTCGTTCCCGAGTCCACGTTGTGTGTATGGCCAGAAAGTGGGCCGATTTCGTCAAGCGGTCCATAATGACCCATATCGCATCGTGTCCTTGTGGCGATCTCGGGAAACCGGTCACAAAATCCATGGTAATCTTTTCCCACTTCCATTCGAGCACCGGTAGTGGTTGCAACTTTCCCGCCGGTCGTTGATGCTCGGCCTTCACTCGTTGGCATACCAGGCAGTGTGCCACAAATCGAGTCACATCTTCCTTCATCTTGGGCCACCAGAAGGTTTGTTTGACGTCCTTGTACATCTTCGTTCCCCCGGGGTGCGCTACATAAGGAGCGGTATGCGCCTCCCTCAGAATTTCCTCTTTGAGCTCCGGTAGATCCGGCACACAGATTCGTCCTCGAAATCGTATCGTGCCATCGGAGCTTACTGCGAAATCGCCCTCCTGGTCGGCGGTTATCCTGCCTCGCACCAGCTGGAGTTGGTCATCGGTCGATTGCCCTTCAAGAATCCTGTCCAGCAGGGTGGGCCTGACCACTAGGGTCAGAAGTTGTGCGACCGTGCCTGCCGGTACCACTTCCAGTCTCAACCGCAAAAATTCCGCAATCAGACGTTCTTGCTGGGTGATAGCATCTACACCTGCTTCCTCGGCCTGCCCCTGCGACTCAAGGCGTCGGCTACCACATTTGCCTTTCCCGGATGATAGTGGATCATCATGTCGTAGTCCTTCAGTAGCTCGAGCCACCACCTTTGTCGCAAGTTTAGCTCCTTTTGGGTGAAGAGGTACTTGAGACTCTTATGATCAGAGTACACGTTGCAGTGTGCTCCATACAAGTAATGTCTCCATAGCTTGAGGACGAACACAACCGCTGCGAGTTCCAAATCATGCACGGGGTAATTCCGCTCATAATCCTTGAGTTGCCTTGACGCGTAGGCTATAACCCTTCCCCGTTGCATAAGCACTCCTCCCAGTCCGTTCCGCGATGCATCGCAAAATACTTCATAATCCTCCCCTGGTTCTGGTAAGGCGAGAATCGGGGCCCGCGTCAATCTACCCTTGAGCTCCTCGAAACTCCTCTAGCACTGATCCGTCTAAATAAACTTCTCCCCCTTTCGCGTTAAACGATTCAAGGGGGTGGCTATCTTAGAGAAGCCCTCCACGAAGCGCCGGTAATACCCGGCTAATCCCAGGAAGCTTCGAACCTCCGTCACCGTTGTCGGTCGGGCCCAGTCCGTCACCGAGTCTATCTTCCTTGGGTCCACCGCGACTCCGGACGCCGAGACTACGTGCCCCAAGAAATCCACCTTACGGAGCCAAAACTCACACTTTTTGAGTTTGGCGTAGAGTTTCTATTTCCGTAAGGTCTGGAGGACTGTGCGCAGATGTTCTTCATGTTCCTCATCTGTACGGGAATAGATGAGGATATCGTCGATGAAGACCACCACGAATAAATCCAGGAAGGGTTTGAACACCCTATTCATCATGTCCATGAATACTGCCGAGGCGTTAGTGAGCCCGAATGGCATCACTGTAAATTCGTAGTGTCCATAGCGAGTCCGGAAGGCCGTCTTGGGGACATCCTCCCCTTTAACCCTGAGCTGATGTGTAATAGCCGCGGGTTTTCGAACCGCTTTTAGGCAAAGGGGTCCGGGGGTTTGATTTTCTTTTGTCATTCTGGGCAGGCCGTCGGGGGCTCGCGGGCATTTTTTTTGAGAATAAAGCTCGCGAAGCGGAGGCCGGCGGCGCGATCGGATCGGATTTCCGACCCCGGAAGCTCCCGGAATAAATTTTCGAAGTTGCTGCGGTTCGGGTGTCCGGCACGTCCCTTTTGAGCATTTGGAGTTGGACGCGGGTTGGGCTCGATCGTACCAAAACAGCTAATTAATTGGGGGTTTGAGAGGTGAGGGTTGGGAACCCCTTCTCAGTCTGCTACCCCTTTGGCACGCACGACCCGAGCGAAGACGGTCGAGGAGAGGGGAGAACGCCGCATCCCCACCACCACCACACCGGACCTACGAGAACGGACGATCCCCTCTTCCCAAACCTTCGTCGTCCTCATCAAGGTGAGATGGGAATTTAGTTTCTTTTTCCTCGTGTTGAGTTCTTGATCATCTTGACCGGAAGGGGTGAGGCACAGGCGGCGGATTTCCCGGAATCCGCCGCACGTGCGAAGAAAAGCCCCCCCCATCCGGCGCCCTCATGCGACCCGCACGGGCCAGGCGGCGCCCAGCCCCCCCCGCGTGCGGGATGACCCGCACGGGGCCGGGCGCACGCCCAGCCGCGTGCGGGATGACCCGCACGGGGCCGGGCGGCGCCCAGCCCCCGCGTGCGGGATGGCCCGCACGGGGCCGGGCGCACGCCCAGCCGCGTGCGGGGTGACCCGCACGGGGCTGGGCGACGCCCAGACCCGCGTGCGGGGTGACCCGCACGGGGCCGGGCGGCACGCCCAGCCCGCGTGCGGGGTAGGCCGCAGGGCTGGGCGGCGCCCAGCCCCGCGTGCGGGGTGACCCGCACGGGGCCGGACGCGCGCTCAACCCCACGTGTGGGGTTGCCCGTACGGAGCTGAGCACGCGCACGGCCCGCGTGCGGACGGGGAGCCGCGAACCCGACGAGCGGTTCGCCCGCCTCTCGTCTTCATCCGCGTCTGAGCGTCGCTTTTCTCCTCGCGGCAGGTGTGCGAAGGAGCCGAGCGGGAGTACCAGGACGCGAGGGAGCGGAGCGTTGACGCCTACTAGCGACAGGTGGGTTGAGTGTGATATTTGGCATCAAACCACATTGATTGTTTTAATTTAAATATTATATGTTACCGTTCACTTCAGTAATCATTATTCTAGATGCTACGGATTATTGCTACACATCGATAGTTACGTGGTCTCGTGTTTTGATGCTTCAGCTACCGTCTTTCCTTCGACTATGCTAATAGTAGGGCAACATGAGTTTACACGCCTCTACCTTATTCTGATTCATGCATCATGGTTACTGCTTTACTATTTCATATACATTGCGATTACTGCATTACTATTGCTCATATATTGTGGTTACTGTGCTCGAGGCTGCAACACGTGCACCCGCGGTTTGGCCACCGTGAGGGGTGCACTTTTCCGGAAAAGAGGTCGTAGGACCCGTGTATACCCACGAGGTGACGTAGTGGGGCCCCTTATTAGCTGTGGGGTTGAGGCGCCGAGGTGCGAGCGGAGCGACCCGCCGGTTTAGTTGTCCGGCGCGGTCGCGGTGCTGCAGGTACGGTATGGGCCGTCGGTAGTGGACCGACGCGGCAGAGTATTACAGGATACAGATATACAGGTTACCATTTCCCCCCCCCCCCCCAAAAGGGTGGTTGCTCCGGTTGTCGCCACGGTTTGTTTTTATTATTCCCCCTGCACGGCATTTATTAGTCACTGACTTCCCACTTCGTGACAGGGCCCAGGCGAGGGGAGAGGTAGGTGGCGGTGAGGACGGGGCGGACACAGCGGGACCGTTGGAGACCCTGAATTTTATACTTTCCTTTTCTTTTCAGCTTTTCATTTATATTGTGGGCATGTGTGAGGTTCCCGATACCCTCGTGGGGTCGACGTAGATGTCGGTATTTGATTATCTGTTTATGCACTACCTTTCCCTTTATTTCCTACTGGCCATTTGAAAAGCGAAACAAAAACAAAGAAAAGATTGCGAAAACCGTTTTCAAAGTCTAAGTGTCGTGTGGGCACTGATTTCAAAACCTTGTGGACTTATGGATTGCGAAATGAGCTTTCAAAACTTGGGTGTCGTGTGGGCACCGTTTTCAAAACCCTGGGGTTTATGCTGATTTCGAAACTCGTTTTCAAAACTTAAGTGCCGGGTGGGCACTCTTTAAAAACCGTGGATTTATCCTTTCAAGTTGAAGTGGCCATGCGCTTAAATATTTAGAATACTGGTTGTATGAAATTGAATGTTGTGATTGAATGGTTATGTTTGCTTGGGAGATGTATTCAACCACACGCCGTGCACGTACAGGGGAGACTCTGCCCGTTTGCAGAGAGATCCTGTATGTGCGGCGGGTCTGGGCACGCACCGGGGAAGAAAGAGACCTTTCAAAAAAAAAAAAAAAAAAAAAAAAATGCCGTTTCCGCTAAAACAAACCCCCCCCGGGGCGTGACAGATTAAGATGGTATCAGAGCCTTCATTCAATCACAACAGCTAGTGCCGACATCCGTGGGAATGCCTCACATACCTACGAATAAATGAAATGGGTGGGGCATAGGATTTTAGAACGTGAGTGAACGGGGGGCGGGAGTTTGAATCTTTCCTCGCATAAAAGGGTACACTGGTTGTAGTTACTGTCTAATTTTGACCTTCTTGTGAGTGACAGATATGGCCCGTACAAGGTCATCGGCGGGGGACGCCGAGGCGGATGCGACAACGTCGACGGCCGCGGAGAACCAACTCCTGCGGCAACAATTGCGGGAAATGGCGGGGCAATTGGCTACCCTCACCGATCACGTACGCCAGATGACGCAGCAGCAGGCCGCACCTGTGACGGCCGCCCCGGTCCCTCCGCCGGGGCCGACAGCACCGGCCGCGGCACCGCCGACAGCACCACCACCAGCGGCGACTACGGGGCCGGCGCCAGGGACAACTAGCCGGGTTATTCTGGAGGAAACGGTGGTCACGCCTACCCCTATCGCGGCTGCCGCCGCCACGAGTGGAGGGGGGGTTGTGATGACCGAACGGGATCGAGTGCGGGCCAACTTGAAGGACTTTAAGAAGCACGACCCGCCCACGTTCGAAGGGGACACGACAGATCCGTGGGTCGTGGAGAACTGGGTGGGGTCAATGGAGAAACTCTTTGAAGACTTACTTATGGAGGATCACGAGCGGGTTCCCCTAGCCGTCCATTGCTTGGAAGGGAATGCCCGCTTGTGGTGGAAGACGATACGCCCCGATCCTGCTAAGGGTACCGCTCTTCCGTCCTGGACAACTTTCAAGAAGGAGCTGTTCGAGGCCTTCTTCACCAGCAGCGTCAAGAAAAGTTGGAGGATGACCTAAACCACATTCAACAAGGGGACCGGACGGTCATGGAATATCAACGGGAATTCGTCCGACTAGTAAATTGCGTCCCGTTCGTCGCACGGGACGAGGCTCACAAGGCACAACTCTTCGTCGATGGCCTGCGAAGCGACATCTTCGAGGTGGTGAACGCGGCTGGCCTGCATACCTTTCAGGGAGTGGTCGACAAGGCCACCACGGTGGAGCGGGGTTTCGCTGTGACCCGTGCCAGAAGGGAGAACGCGGCGCGGCTAAGGGATCAGAAGCGACACCAGCAAGGCTGGGGGGAGGGTTCTTCCAGCGGGAGCCGACCCCCCAAAAGATGGAGACCGCCGACAGGACCCCGGGGCGCGCCAACAGGAGGGCCGAGGCCGTGGAATAGGCCTTGTGTCATATGCGGGGGAGGACACCTGACGGGAGAGTGCCCCCAAAGAGACGACCATTGTTTCAGGTGCGGCAAACGGGGGCACTTCCGCCGCAACTGCCCCTTAGGCGGGGGATCGGCGCCCATGGGAGCACCTACGCCCAGGCCACAGCACTCAGGGCGGGGAAAAGCTCCTATGGCGTCGGCTTCCAGACCCCCCGCACCACGGCGTGAGGAGGACCGGCAACCACAACCAGGCGGGAGGGTTTTCTCAATGACCCGCCAAGGGACTGATCCACCGGAGGACGCTCTTGCAGCTACTACTTCCGTTTTGAATTCCCGTGCTAGAACTCTTTTCGATACCGGAGCAACGCACTCGTTCATTTCTCGTGATTTCGTTTTCATGCATAACCTCGAGGAGACACCCCTCCAAGCCTCCTTGACGGTGCAAACGGCGGGAGGGACTCTGGAGGCGACCAGTTTTGTGGCCGCCTGCCCGATTATGTTGGGACGGTTGGTCTGCCCTTGGGACTTGGCGGTGATCCCTTTGAAGGAGTACGACGTGGTGTTGGGCATGGACTGGCTCACAAGGTACCAGGCACTCATTGATTGCGACAAGCGACAACTGCGGCTGCAAGAACCGGGCTTCCCCGAACATGTGTACATAATGGGCAAGAGCATCTCCTTCCCGGCGGTTATTTCAGCGGCACGGGCCAGAAGACTGGTTGAGGGGGGGTGCGTGGCCTATCTAGCATCGGTGGATTTGGCTACTCGACCCTCGACGACACTTGCAGATATCCCAGTGGTGAGGGACTATCCTGACGTTTTCCCCGCGGAGTTGCCGGGGATGCCTCCGGAGAGGGAGGTGGAGTTCCCTATTGAGCTGCTGCCAGGCACGCAGCCTATTACGAAGGCCCCTTACCGAATGGCCTTCGCGGAGCTGAAGGAGCTTAAGGCACAACTGGAAGATCTCTTGGACAAAGGGTTCATCCGACCGAGTGTGTCACCCTGGGGCGCACCGGTACTCTTTGTACGGAAGAAAGATGGAAGCCTGCGGCTCTGCATTGACTACAGAGGGATAAACAAAGTCACGGTGAAGAATAAGTACCCCCTACCCAGAATCGACGACCTCTTCGATCAGTTACGGGGAGCGACGGTCTTCTCCAAAATTGACCTACAGTCGGGCTATCATCAACTCCGAGTTCGAAATGAAGATATCCCCAAGACCGCCTTCCGGACTCGATACGGCCACTACGAGTTCACGGTGATGCCTTTCGGGCTTACGAACGCCCCCGCTGTTTTCATGGACATGATGAACCGGATCTTCAGACCCTTCTTGGATCGGTTCGTGGTAGTCTTCATCGACGACATCCTGATTTACTCCACTACCGACGAGGAGCACGAGGACCATCTACGGACGATCCTGCAAACCCTCAGAGAGCAGAAGCTGTTCGCTAAACTCAAGAAGTGTGAATTCTGGCTGCGGGAAGTTGGCTTCCTAGGGCATGTGATCTCGGCACAGGGGATCGCTGTGGACCCCAAAAAGGTAGAAGCAGTGGTAGACTGGCGGCCGCCGACGTCGGTGACAGAAGTACGAAGTTTTCTAGGGCTGGCAGGATACTACCGGCGTTTCGTTGAGGGTTTCGCAAAGATCGCTACCCCTTTAAACCGATTGACCAGAAAAGGCGAGAAGTTCATATGGACGGCCAAGTGCCAGGAGAGTTTTGAGGAACTCAAGAAGAGATTAACTAAGGCACCAATACTGGTGCTGCCGACGCCCGGAGAGGATTATGAAGTGTACTGCGACGCGTCAAGGATCGGTCTTGGAGGTGTTCTGATGCAACAGGGGAAGGTGATCGCCTACGCGTCCAGGCAGCTGAAGGACTACGAAAGGAACTACCCGATACACGACTTGGAATTGGCCGCCGTGGTCTTCGTTTTGAAACTGTGGAGGCATTACCTCTTCGGAGTCCACTGCAACGTTTTCTCAGATCATCAAAGTCTTAAGTACATCTTTACCCAAAAAGAGTTAAACTTGCGGCAGAGACGGTGGCTCGAGTTGCTGAAGGATTACGACTTGACGATCCAATATCACCCCGGGAAGGCAAATGTGGTGGCAGACGCACTGAGCAGAAAAGGGCATCGGGACGGGGCGTCGGAGAGCGCGCTGACAAAGCAGGACCACCTGATCGCGGAGTTCGCGCGAATGCAGTTGGAGGTGGTGCCTGCGGGCACAGTTCTGCAACTCCTAGCCTTGGTGGTCAAGCCGACGCTATTCGAGAAGATCCAGGAGGGACAGCAGACCGATCTGCACCTACAGCGCTTACGAGACAAGATTCCCCAGGGTCAAGAGATTGACTTTGCGGTGAAAGACGACGGCACCCTATGTTTCCGCGGGCGGGTCTGTGTGCCGGATTCACCAGAGTTGAAGAATGAAATCTTAGCGGAGGCACATCGAGCCCCTTATGCGGCACACCCGGGGGGCACGAAGATGTACAGGGATCTCAAACAGACGTTCTGGTGGCCTAAGTTAAAAGAAGACGTGACGCGATACGTAGCCCACTGCCTAGTATGTCAACAGATAAAGGCCGAACACCAGCGACCAGCAGGGAAGCTACAGCCCTTACCGGTACCAGAGTGGAAATGGGACCAGATCACCATGGATTTTGTCACTGGATTCCCACGTTCACAACAGGGCCACGACGCGATCTGGGTTGTAGTTGACCGGTTAACCAAGTCAGCACACTTCCTACCAATTCACACCACTTGGACCCGCGAACGGCTAGCTCAAGTCTACATCAGCGAGATCGTGAGACTACATGGGGTACCGGCATCGATCACCTCGGACAGAGACACGCGCTTTGTCTCGAAGTTTTGGCAAAGTCTCCAGCAGGCCATGGGGACCAGATTACATTTCAGCACCGCCTTCCACCCTCAGACGGACGGACAGTCAGAGCGCACGATACAAACCCTAGAAGACCTGCTTCGCGCCTGTGTGCTTGATTGGGGAATCGGTTGGTCACGCTACCTACCTCTCGTGGAATTTGCCTACAACAACAGCTACCAGGCCAGCATTCAGATGGCGCCCTACGAAGCACTGTATGGAAGGCGCTGCCGATCCCCGATCTGCTGGGACGACTTGGGAGAGCGGAAACTTTTGGGACCCGACTTAGTGGAAGAAACTGAAGAGAAAGTGCGCCTTATCAGACAGCGCTTGCTGACCGCCCAGAGTCGACAGAAGAGTTACGCAGACCAGAGGCGCCGGGACTTGGAGTTTCAAGTGGGGGAACATGTGTTTTTGCGGGTCTCGCCATCCAGAGGAATCAGGCGTTTCGGGCTAAGGGGCAAGCTGAGCCCACGGTTTGTGGGGCCATTTGAGATTCTAGAGCGTATCGGCCCAGTAGCTTACCGCCTCGCCCTACCACCAAACCTCGACCGAGTCCACGATGTGTTCCACGTATCAATGCTTCGGAAATATCTCCCCGACCCATCACATGTCCTGGACACCTCTGCACTCGAACTTAAGGAGGACCTGAGCTTCGAAGAAACCCCAGTGAAGATCCTGGCAAGGGAAACAAAATCACTACGAAATCGGGCTATCCCCTACGTGAAAGTACATTGGAGCAACCATGAAGAGCGAGAAGCCACTTGGGAACTGGAATCCAAGATGAGGGAGTGCTACCCCGACCTTTTCACTCCTATCCAGGTTTGAGTTTCGAGGACGAAACTCGTTGTTAGAGGTGAGTGGTGTAATAGCCGCGGGTTTTTGAACCGCTTTTAGGCAAAGGGGTCCGGGGGTTTGATTTTCTTTTGTCATTCTGGGCAGGCCGTCGGGGGCTCGCGGGCATTTTTTTTGAGAATAAAGCTCGCGAAGCGGAGGCCGGCGGCGCGATCGGATCGGATTTCCGACCCCGGAAGCTCCCGGAATAAATTTTCGAAGTTGCTGCGGTTCGGGTGTCCGGCACGTCCCTTTTGAGCATTTGGAGTTGGACGCGGGTTGGGCTCGATCGTACCAAAACAGCTAATTAATTGGGGGTTTGAGAGGTGAGGGTTGGGAACCCCTTCTCAGTCTGCTACCCCTTTGGCACGCACGACCCGAGCGAAGACGGTCGAGGAGAGGGGAGAACGCCGCATCCCCACCACCACCACACCGGACCTACGAGAACGGACGATCCCCTCTTCCCAAACCTTCGTCGTCCTCATCAAGGTGAGACGGGAATTTAGTTTCTTTTTCCTCGTGTTGAGTTCTTGATCATCTTGACCGGAAGGGGTGAGGCACAGGCGGCGGATTTCCCGGAATCCGCCGCACGTGCGAAGAAACCCCCCCCCCCCCCCATCCGGCGCCCTCATGCGACCCGCACGGGCCAGGCGGCGCCCAGCCCCCCCCGCGTGCGGGATGACCCGCACGGGGCCGGGCGCACGCCCAGCCGCGTGCGGGATGACCCGCACGGGGCCGGGCGGCGCCCAGCCCCCGCGTGCGGGATGGCCCGCACGGGGCCGGGCGCACGCCCAGCCGCGTGCGGGGTGACCCGCACGGGGCTGGGCGACGCCCAGACCCGCGTGCGGGGTGACCCGCACGGGGCCGGGCGGCACGCCCAGCCCGCGTGCGGGGTAGGCCGCAGGGCTGGGCGGCGCCCAGCCCCGCGTGCGGGGTGACCCGCACGGGGCCGGACGCGCGCTCAACCCCACGTGTGGGGTTGCCCGTACGGAGCTGAGCACGCGCACGGCCCGCGTGCGGACGGGGAGCCGCGAACCCGACGAGCGGTTCGCCCGCCTCTCGTCTTCATCCGCGTCTGAGCGTCGCTTTTCTCCTCGCGGCAGGTGTGCGAAGGAGCCGAGCGGGAGTACCAGGACGCGAGGGAGCGGAGCGTTGACGCCTACTAGCGACAGGTGGGTTGAGTGTGATATTTGGCATCGAACCACATTGATTGTTTTAATTTAAATATTATATGTTACCGTTCACTTCAGTAATCATTATTCTAGATGCTACGGATTATTGCTACACATCGATAGTTACGTGGTCTCGTGTTTTGATGCTTCAGCTACCGTCTTTCCTTCGACTATGCTAATAGTAGGGCAACATGAGTTTACACGCCTCTACCTTATTCTGATTCATGCATCATGGTTACTGCTTTACTATTTCATATACATTGCGATTACTGCATTACTATTGCTCATATATTGTGGTTACTGTGCTCGAGGCTGCAACACGTGCACCCGCGGTTTGGCCACCGTGAGGGGTGCACTTTTCCGGAAAAGAGGTCGTAGGACCCGTGTATACCCACGAGGTGACGTAGTGGGGCCCCTTATTAGCTGTGGGGTTGAGGCGCCGAGGTGCGAGCGGAGCGACCCGCCGGTTTAGTTGTCCGGCGCGGTCGCGGTGCTGCAGGTACGGTATGGGCCGTCGGTAGTGGACCGACGCGGCAGAGTATTACAGGATGCAGATATACAGGTTACCATTTCCCCCCCCCCCCCCAAAAGGGTGGTTGCTCCGGTTGTCGCCACGGTTTGTTTTTATTATTCCCCCTGCACGGCATTTATTAGTCACTGACTTCCCACTTCGTGACAGGGCCCAGGCGAGGGGAGAGGTAGGTGGCGGTGAGGACGGGGCGGACACAGCGGGACCGTTGGAGACCCTGAATTTTATACTTTCCTTTTCTTTTCAGCTTTTCATTTATATTGTGGGCATGTGTGAGGTTCCCGATACCCTCGTGGGGTCGACGTAGATGTCGGTATTTGATTATCTGTTTATGCACTACCTTTCCCTTTATTTCCTACTGGCCATTTGAAAAGCGAAACAAAAACAAAGAAAAGATTGCGAAAACCGTTTTCAAAGTCTAAGTGTCGTGTGGGCACTGATTTCAAAACCTTGTGGACTTATGGATTGCGAAATGAGCTTTCAAAACTTGGGTGTCGTGTGGGCACCGTTTTCAAAACCCTGGGGTTTATGCTGATTTCGAAACTCGTTTTCAAAACTTAAGTGCCGGGTGGGCACTCTTTAAAAACCGTGGATTTATCCTTTCAAGTTGAAGTGGCCATGCGCTTAAATATTTAGAATACTGGTTGTATGAAATTGAATGTTGTGATTGAATGGTTATGTTTGCTTGGGAGATGTATTCAACCACACGCCGTGCACGTACAGGGGAGACTCTGCCCGTTTGCAGAGAGATCCTGTATGTGCGGCGGGTCTGGGCACGCACCGGGGAAGAAAGAGACCTTTCAAAAAAAAAAAAAAAAAAAAAAAAAAAAAATGCCGTTTCCGCTAAAACAAACCCCCCCCGGGGCGTGACATGATGATAGCCTGGCTGCAGATCAATCTTTGAAAACACCGTTGCCCCTTGGAGTTGGTCGAATAGGTCGTCGATCCTTGGCAGGGGATACTTATTCCTAATGGTGGCCTTATTTATTTCCCGGTAGTCTATGCACAACCGGAGGCTCCCGTCCTTCTTCCTCACGAACAGGACGGGCGTGCCCCATGGTGACGCGCTTGGTCTGATAAAACCTTTGTCCAAAAGGTCCTCCAGCTGTGCCTTGAGTTCTTTCAACTCAGCGAAGGCCATCCTGTACGGTGCCTTGGTGATGGGCTTGGTGCCGGGGAGTAGTTCAATAGGGAAGTCAACTACTCGTTCGGGCGGCATCCCAGGGAGTTCCGCCGGAAATACATCCGGAAAATCCCTTACGACTGGGATGTCGTGCCTAACCTAGATTATGGACCCACGCGACCAAACGATCTCTTGGGTCCTTAATCGCTAGGTAGAGGGGTGGGGCCCATTTATTCCTTACATGACCCCTAACAGGTCTCACTAAGTACAATAGGGTCTCCTACGCTCTGAAACCCGCCCGCGCACATAAGCCGAGGAGGTTTCGCCTAGTACTTAAGGATTCCTTCCCCAATCCGCACTAGGCGTGTCCGGGAATAGGGGAGGGAAAAGACAGGGGGAGAGAGAGAGTGTGTTGGACGAGGGTAATCAGCTTAGGTGAACCGGTGCTCTTAAACAGAAAGAAAAAGAAAACATCCGTTACCTGCTATCACTTGTTCTGGGACATCGCGTCCTCAACCGTGGTAGTTCGGGGAGTACGCCCACAACCCTCAGGCCAGCGTCGTACGGCGTGTTGAGGTAGGGGCTCGGTGTCTGGAGAGTCTGCGGAGTGCTGGTCGTCGGGTAGGTCCTTTTGCTGAACGGGGGCTGCAGCACTCTCTGGTTCTCCCGGCTGTGGTGCGGCGGGGGTAGGAGTTAACCCCTGAGGGCAGGAGGCACGGGTGTGGTCCGGCGTGCCACAAAGATCACAGTAATAGTACCTCCAAAGACATCTCGTCGATGGGTGTGCACTCCCGCAGATAACGCAGGGTTCCTGTTGCGATTCCGAGCTTCCCGATGGCGCTCGCTCGTCCTTCCACGCTTCCTTCGGGCGTTGATTTGCCCGGCTCTCTAGATTGGGGCCCCCATGAGGGGTGGGGGTAGCGGTTTTCTTTGTTTCGCCCGGTCGCGACGCCGGGGGTCTAGTGACAGCCGGCTTCCGGGGGCACGAGAAGCGTGAGTGACCCGGCTTGCCGCACTTGAAGCAGTGGTCGTCCCTCCAGGGGCAGCTCATAAGTCGGTGTGCACCGTCGCATATGACGCACGGCTTCCATTGTGGTTCGGGTCCCCTCTTTGTTGTTTGCCCCGCATTCCATTCTGTCCTTGGGCGTTTGGGCGCCCGTTCGTCCTTGGAGGGGCCCCCCGTCGGACCGGGGTGGTGAAATCTTTGACCCCAACGGTAACCGGGGTGACCCTGCCGAGCTCGTGCCTCGGCGAGTTCCCGCTCAGCCTGCATGGCCAGGCCGACCGCCTCTTGGAACGTGGGGTAACCTGCCGGCGACATTCCCCGATAGGCGTCGTCTCGCTGAGTGCGGTCGATACCCTCGAAGTCTCGAGTCAGTAGGCATAGGCGCTCAGTGAGAGTTAACAGTTGCCCTGCCACGTCACGTAGCTGGTTTCGGAGCAAGCGATTGGCTGCGGCTGCGGGGTCCATCCTGTCCATTTAAAAGAGTTAGCGCTCGGTGGCCGAATCCTGGTCGTTGTCCGCTATAAACAAAGAAGCCGCGTTAACCCTAATATTATCACCCTAGTACCTTGACTTACAACGCACTTATATTAAACCCTGTTTCCCCGTACTCTCACGTACTACCGCACCTATACCTTGGTTATCTCGTGTCCTAATTTGCTTGTGGCATCATACACTGTGGATGTGGATCTCCGACTACTGTGGTTATGGCTGTTTTTCTCTGATACCATATAATCTGTCACGCCCCGGGAGGTCTTAGTATAAGCGGAAAAACGTGTATTATATATATATATATTTTTTTCTTCACACGTGAAGATCAACCTCGCCCCCGGCGCACGACAGACCGCCACATATACAAATTCACTCTGCAATCGGACAGAGTCTCCTTTGTATATGCACGGCGTCCCATTTACAACACCAACCATCAACCATACAGCCGTCATCAATCATAGAGCAGGAGAAGTGATTACCTACGGTTTTGCAAACGGTGTCCACCCAACACCCAATTTTTAAAACAATTACACATCCCAACAAGAGAGCGGCGACATCGTTTAGAAAGGATAAATCCAGAGGTTTACAAAATCCGTGCCCACACGGCACTCTTCTTTTGAAAACGTTTTCGCAATCATTTCTATGATAATAAAAACATGCCGCGCCCGAAATCACGATAGTATGTCTAAACCATAAAAGTACATCCAATCCACAGCGCTAACTATAACTAATATGATCCACAGATGCGAATTAAACTAACAGTAGTTAAGAAAGAATTGAGATAAATCCAAGGAGCGACGAGTAGAAAGCCTCCTACGACTACGGTCCTCTCGACGCAGTCTCACCACCATCCCGACTAAAGTCCCTAGTCAAACCTGTCACGGAGTGGGTAAAGTCAGTGACAAACAAAGTAGATGTCTTAACAATTAATATTGAATTAAACACAAACCGATTATACCGGAACCTTTCGCCAAAATCCTGTTACAAAAATAAGCTGGGCCCCAACCCCAGAGTACCTGTCGGAGAGACGGAAGTCTCCCCTCGTGCATAGTCACATTACCCCCATGATGCTTTTAACCTCTTCACGATGCTAGTGCGGCGCCCTTAGCTGGTGTGAAGAGGTCCCCACCCCATACACGTGGGGCACACGGGTCACTCGGACCACTTCTCCGGAAAAGTACACTCACGCGGAGGCCAATCCGCCTGTGTACGTGCAGCATCTAAAACCGAAATTGCCGATGACGGCGTGTAACAAGCCCCGCGACCGCAGCCGCCACAATTATTAAATAAAAGTATTCATGCGAAGGTATAATAGTCCATCTACTTTATTAGACAAGTTAGCGAGCCTTTCACGATGATATGGTGCACTTACTGCACTCGTTGCACTTATAGCAAGGGTACCCACCTGGTTGCGAAGGGATCGGAGCACCTGGATCTTTCGCACACTCCCGTTGCGTATCTGGACCTAAGAAGATTTCCATAAGGGTAACCAAAGTCAGAACCACGCAATAACTCTACAAAACGAAAGTCCGACATTACCTATCCGACGGAAACCCAAGGAAATCGTCAAACCTGTCGATCGACGGATCCCCCCCCCCCCCCCCGGGCAGCCGTCGCCGCCTGCCGGAGCCCCGCGCGGACCTAACCCATGCGGGGGGCCAATCCGCGGGTAGCGCCCGCGCGGGTGTGGTCCGCGCGGTGCCCGCGCGGCGCCCACACGGGTGCAGCCCGCGCGGCGCCCGTGCGGCGCCCGTGCGGGTGCGGGCCCGCGCGGCGCCCGCTCGGTGCCCCGCGCGGGTGCAACCCCGCGCGGTGCTTGCGCGGCGCCCCGCGCGGGTGTGACCCGCGCGGCGCCCGCGTGGTACCCGCGTGGCACCCGCGCGGCGCCCGCGCGGGTATGATCCGCGCGGCGCCCGCGCGATGCCCGCGCGTTGCCAGCTCGGTGCCCGCGCGGGTACGATCCGCGCGGCGCCCGCGCGGTGCCCGCGCGGCTCCCGCTGTTGCCGCCCGCGCGATGCCCTAGCGGCATCGCGCGTCTCCGCCGCCCGTGTCGTGCCCTAACTTGCGCAACGACGACGTCGGTGGCGGAGATGACGCAGATGACCGAAACCCTAAACAAAAATGTAAAAGAAGATCCCAAAAACCCACAACGAGGATTCACTCACCAGATTAATCCACGGGGAAGTCGTCCGATCGCGCTCTTGTCTTCGCCTCGTTGTTCGGGGTGATCAGACTCCTTCGTTTCCTTTGGCTAGAGTTTTCTTCTTTCTCTCTCGCGTTCTTTCTTTTCGGTTAGGGTTCCCCTTTTTTTTGAAAGTGAAATCCTTTCGTACGTATTAATTCAACCCCTTTTAAATCCTAGTCGCCGATCAATTAATTTCCCAAATTAATTAATCATAGGAGATAAAAACCCCAAATTTAAATGCACGTAACCGATTAATTAATTCCTTAATTAATTAATCACACAGAATATCCAAATTCCCCTAAAAGGCATGCCGGATATTTTACGCGGATTTCGATGCACGCCTTAAGTCATCGCGATCTTACAAACCCCATTCCGGGAGATCCGTACATCGGATTCCCGATCCGATCGCACCATCGGTCTTCGTTTTCCGAGCCCTTCAACGGAAAGATACCCGCACCGCACACCGACCGAGTTCCAAACGTTAAATAATTTTATTCACTTAAGGGCATAAATAATTAGCATGTGAGTCACAAATAGCCGTAAAAGCCGAATCACTACATAGAGTCTCCTTTGTATAAGCACGACGTCACAATTACATTAACTTCTTCAACCACACAGTCACAGTGAAAAGACAAGAGAGAGTAATCACATTTATTCACATCACAACTTTCATTCATGACATCAAGAGATAAAACTACGAGTTTGCAAACGGTGTCCACACGACACCCAGTTTTCCAAAATGTTTACACGTTCACAATAAAGCGGCTACATCTTTTTGAAAGGATAAATCCAGAGATTTTCAAGATTGTGCCCACACGACACATGATTTTTGGAAAGCATTTTCGAAACCCTTGTTTAACGTAAAACGGCCGCATAAGAGTTCATAACAGTATGTCAAATCCACAGTATCAACTAATTAACCATCCAACATCTAATATGATCCACAATCAAGCAAATGAAACTAACAGTTAAACGATGAAGAGAAATGAGATAAACCAAAACAAGAATGATGTAGCAAAGCCTCATGCGGCTATGGTCCTCTAGACGCTGCCTCACCACCGTCCCGGTTACTACACCTAGTCGGACCTGTCACAGTGTGGGAAAGCCAGTGACAAATAAAGTAGATGATTCAAAATTTAACAGTAATTTTAAAGCAAACCGAATACACCGGAACCTTTCGCTTTTTCCTCCTCATGAGTCCACATTCCTTGATTTAATTACATGGTACCTGTCGGGAGGTCGACGATCCCCCCTCGTGAACAATTACTTTACTTACGTGATGCCTTTAACCCCTTCACGGTGCTAGTGCTGCACTTATAGCTGGCATGAAGAGGTCCCCACACGGCACTTTCACTTTTGTGGGGTACACGGGTCATCCAGACCACTTTTTCGGAAAAGTACACCCATGCGGTGGCCAGACCGCCTGTGTACGTGTAAGCATCTAAGAACATGATAGCCGAAACCGGCGTGTAACAATCACTGCGACCCACAGTCACCACAGTTAATAATAGACGAAACGGTAAATATTTATGCGAAAGGTTTAATCAGTTGAAACATCTCATCTACTTTATTAGACAGGTTATTATACTTTTTACGATGACATATTGCACTTATTGCATGGGTACCCACCTGGTTGCGGGAAGATCGGAACAACTGGATCTTTGACACACTCCCGCTGCGCACTTGGACCTAAAGAAGTCCCCAAAAACGATAATTAATAAAACGCACTAACTTCGCAAAAACGGAAATCCAAAACTAACCCCGCGACGAAAACCCAAAAACGGCGCTCTTACAACACTTGACAGCTCCCCGCGCGCCCACCCACGCAGACGTCGTCGCCCGCGGTGTTTGCCCGCGCGGATGCCGCCGCCCGCGGATGCCCCGCGCGGCACGAAGCCGCGCGGCGCCCACCGGCCCGCGGGCGCCCCGCGCGGCGCGAGGTCGTGCGGTGCGCGCCCGCGGGGGGCGCCCGCCCGCCCGCCCGCGCGGTGCCCGCCCGCCTGCGCGGTGCCCGAGCGGCGCCTGCGCGTCGTCCGCCTGCCCGCGCGGTGCCGTAGATCGCGCGGCGGCGGCGGCGGGGTCGGCGATGATGATGGGGACGGAGACGGCGACGATGACAACGGAAAAGACACGAAAAACCCCAACAATACAACAAAACGAATTCTACTTACCGGAAATTCCGACGGGGAAGACGACCGATCGCACTCCTAATTCCGGTACGTTGCTCGGGGTGATCGGACTCCTCCGTCTTCTTTCTCTTTCTTTTTTTTTCCTTCCTCCGGTTAGGGTTCCGTCTTTTTCTTCTATTTTCTCCCTCGTTCTCTCCAGCTAGGGTTTCTCTTTTTGCGAAAAGTGGAAATTTTCCTTTTCGTACGTACAACTAAATCCTACCTTTTAAAATCCGTCACCGAATAATTAATTCTTTAATTAATTAATCATACGGGATAAACCCACATTTCCTCGAAAAGCGTGCATGTCACGCCCCGGGGTCGAAACTGCGACCCGGCTCGCCAACAGATCCGCCACCTATGCCAAACCCGCATAGGCGAAGCGTCCTACCTGCAAGAAAAGTACTACAGCTAAACCGATATCAGAGCTATAATTAAAAATCTGCTGTATAACTAAATCAATCACTGTACAACTGGAAATAATACAACAATGTCCGTCTCCCAACAATGATAATCATACAGTATCCTCATATACAAACTCAGAACTCAACCGGGAGGTATCTCCAATAAATACATTAGTGTACAGGCTCTCAATACATAACAATCCTCACTACAACAGTCTCTCAAAGGAGGAAAATAAAAATAACTAATCTACTGAAGCTCTCCTCTGAAGGGGTACCGCTACACTCCAACGACGGGTAGGGAACTAGCTCGCGACTCCCTCGCCTCGGTCAGAAGGATCAGCAACAGGAACAACAGGAACTGGAGTAGAAGTTCCTGTAGGAAAAGACACCACGACGGGTGTGAGAACTACGTCCCAAGTAGTTCTCAGTGGGTGCCGCCAACAAGCCCGACGGTCTGCCCACTAAGTCCACTAGAGGCATAAAGTAACAAAAGCAGTGCTGTAAGGAAAGCTGGGAAAAGTAAACTCTACAGCTACTATGCCTCTATCTAGATGCTCAAAGAGTGGAACAGAAAGAACATGATGCCACAACTAACACTCATCTCCGATCACCCAATCTGAACTGACTGCCTCCTCGGGTCCAGTCAAGCCTGGGCCAACCTACTGCCGTTACATCCCGGAGGAGCGGACTTACGTAGGACGTCCATGACTGCCAACACAAGCACAGCCAGAGGGACAAATGCGATGACAAGTCGCAAAAGAAAAGCTCAAACTCTCGCCGGTACAACAGCCCGGTCTCGCCTACTCCGGAGTGGCACTCGAGGGGAGCGACCCGCTCGAGTCAATAAGTAACCCATATCAAGTATCTCTGTAAAGTATCTCTGTCAAGCCAAATGTGGCTCATGCAGGCTATGATCCACGATCAAACAGATCGGTAACTCCAAGCTCAAAACACAACTCAGTCGGAAAAAGAACCTCGACTCAACCAGCTAAGTCGGAGAACCCTCAACGACTCAATCTGATAATGCACGACCATGGCTGAGTCGGGAAACCTCCACGACTCGATCTGCCAGAACCCCAAGATCCTCAAGGCTAAGTGGGAGAGCCACCTCCACCACTAAATCAGAAAAACAACCTCTAGATCACACTCTACCAACTCATAGCACAAAGTCGCATCCACTGCGAGAAACTGTCTCAACAGGCCAAACAGGCCAAACGTCGCATCTACTGCGAACAACTGCCTCAACAGGCCAACATCGCATCCACTGCGAACAGCTGACTCAACAGGCCAAACAGGCCGAACATCTCAACCACTGACTCAAGGAAGGGTCCGGGAACACCGAAAGACTAGAACCTACAACCCAAATCAAACAAGAACAGGCTCTAGGCATAGCCTCTCGTTGTTCTCGTCCCAAGAAGAAGGCAGACCTTAGAACCCAGACCACTCGAATCATCTCGGTTGGTTAATTTATGAGAAAAAGGTGACATTTCTTACTGAAGTCATCTGATCTGTAAGAAATTCATATTTAATGATTTTTAGTTCTTTTTAGGAAAACAGTTGAAACCAAGTTTTATATCCAAGCCTCGAAGGGCTAATGCCTTCGTCCAATCAAACAAGAACAGACTCCGGCGACCCTACGATGCTTGGAAGAAACCATTTGGTTGACAAAAATCATATGTGTGTCCAAAAAGGTTCTGGGTTTAAGGTCCTGCTAACACTGATATACCACTGCCACTAACACAGCGGCGACAGATAAAACAAGAGAATAAAACATCTCGGGACCGCCGTCTACCCAAACAGCTCCCGCTACAGATGAACAACCAACTACATCTACCAGACTCCACTCTGCTCCCAAGCACGAGTGTAACATGCATCCCGCACTAAAAGATAACTCCTGACCACTCGGCCCACTACCCGGGCGAGGAAGAACACTATGTCCAGGAAAGTAGAAGTGTGGATGTCTAAAGCAGAAATAACCCTAGCCCAAGTGAGGGTTTTCTACTAGTCTGGTTACACATGCAACATATGACGGGGTGCTAGGTCAAGTTCCAATAACTATAACTTACAGATGGTAGAAGGCAAGGAGATGACAATACCATCAGATAAAACAAGGAATAGCAATTCCTACATTCTAACATGCTGCATAAGCATTTCACTATCATGCATAGTCCTACTATAGCAGATTTAAAGCACAGTCCATCAATCTTGGAGACAAGGCCACCCACCTGAAAATGCTATCTGTCCGGAGTTCCACAGCTGAGATAGTCCAGAAACAGATATCTCTACACACCCACCAATCCAACAGTACAGGGACAATGATCAATACTTCCTGGCACAAAAATACAACCCAAAGTTACACTTAATTCCATAAAATCCAAGTATCACAAATCTGCTGGGAACAGTCCCCTTAAAGCGAAATTTTCACCTATAAAACGAACTCCAAAAATTCCAATAAAAATACCGCTGCGATCCTCGCATCGATACCTTCGAAACGGGTACCTGCACGTCCAATTCGGAGCCCCGTAGGCCAAGTTACAAATTCCACAGTACAGGTGCGCAAACACTCACAACCATACAACTGTAAACTCAAACACAGACAAGAGAGGAATAGTATACCTCCGGGAAGGTCTCGGAAAAATCCAAGAAAACTATGATGATAATCCTTGCGATGAGTAGATCCAAAAAGTGTATAGGCTCATCTCGATCCGACACTCGGTTGCGGAGATAAAATTCCGGCAAGGGGCCGCTGTCCAAAAACTCCACCAGAAAACAGCAGCTTAGAAATGCCTCGAAAACTGTGTCATAAACTCTGAACCCAGCAAGATGATCAACATGAAAGTCGAAGAGGTACCTCTCGTGATTCCAACGCCGCAAAAATCGTCCAAAAATACTGAGGGAATAGCTCTGTAGACATCTCAGATCGAACTGCGACGATAACGGGCCTCCGATGAAAGATCGCCACACTGCGCTCCGATGCCGAAGTCGTCGACGCCGCGGCTTCCAAAAAATCCGGGCCTCTGCCAGAAGATGTGCAAGATGAAGATCTCCAACTTTGCTAAAGGGGCTATGGGCAGGGGAGCTCGGGAAAGGGGGCAAAAAGCCCAAGCAAGCCAGCTATTTATAGGCCCAGCCCGAAAATCCACCATTTGGACTTTTGGCCCAAACTTTCGGGCGCCCTAAACATCCGGGCTGCTACAGTAACGGGCCCGGCCCGTTACTGTTCACGCCCGGAACAACGCCAGGCCGCCACGCGTCCACCCAAACAGCAAACAGCTGTTTGGGCCAACCGCGCTGCGCCACGCGGCCGAAGCGGGTGCCGACACGTGGCGCCCCGAGCGGGAAGCGCGGGTCAACGCGACCACGTCGCGCCCACGCGCGCCCACGCGCGCCTGTCGGGCACGCATCCCGAGGCCACCTAAACACATTCCGTGGACCGTGTGCACAACACCGCACCAACCAAAGCCTGCCACGTGTCCGCCCCCGGTCCACCGTGCACCCGCGCCAATCCCGCGGACCGCGCCCACTGCGCCCGCCAACTGGGAGCCGCCACGTGGCCAGCCCCCGGGTGCACGCCTCCGCGGTGGACCGCGCGCCTCCGCCGCCGCCAGCCGCCGCGCTCCGCCGCCCGCCGCCGCCGCCGGCGGCCCTCCGGCGGCCGGAACAGTACCAAATCACCTCGAAATCCGTGCCGGGTCATCCGGGCTCCGAAAAATACAAGTAAATAGTCCATCTTGACCGTTTTCGCACGCTGAATCCAAATCCGAAGTCCGATTTGCCAAATTCCACTTCTAAAATTTACCAAAAATTCCCGGAAAGCAAACTTGATCCGTTTTTCATGCCGGGTCCAATCCTTGGGTCCAATATACGCGCAAACACCTCTAACACCCAACAGGGGTCTCCAGAAGCCGCAGATCCAACAGTAATCCAAACGTGGAAATTTCCGGGTCCTCACATCCTCCCCCACTAAAAGAAAGTTTCGTCCTCGAAACAAACACGGCTCAAAGGGAGTTCAAAGCCAAGGGTAAGCATCCAACAACACAGTCTCCAACTCCTCAGTCGCTACTCACTCCCCGTGATTACTCCTCAACAAAATAATAATCAGTACGGCATGGCCCGGTTGCGCAATTCTCTCATCACACGAGCCAGAATTCGCAACGGGCGTCCCTCGTACTCCCACACCCACAAATCTCAACTAGAGCGAGTCAATCACGGGCGAGGGGTCCAAAGCAAAACACCTCTGAGCTGAGACGCGGAAAACCTCAGGAACTCCAAAAAGCTGGGGACAAGGAAGATTAACCGAATCTACTCGTCCAAACTACACGAAGAACGTCACCACAACCCAACAAGAAAAGGTAAGGGCCCCACCAGCAGGAAAGTCGTCAACCCTAACTCTCTGTTTAGAAAAACAGCTGAAATTAACGAAAAGTCTGAAAATTCCGAAAGACCAGTGCCTTCGCCCCAATCAAACAAGAACAGGTTCGGGCACCGTCTCCATTTCTGGAGCAATCTTTCGAAGCTCTCGTCATGTTCGAAAATTTCAGTACAAGGCGAGAAAAGGGAGAGAAGTGTTGAAGCCGTTCCTGCTGTGGCTACAAAACAGAAGCTACGATCTAACCGTGACCCCTAGGAACACAACTCTAGTCCTAAACGTCACCTACGCTCAACAGGTAGCACCCAACCCAAAACCGCTGAAGCCACTGCTGCAGGAAGGATGCCACGGTGACCTGAGAAAATGATCTCCAGTTGTCCAACTCGCGGGAAGGTCACGGTTCTCAATCCACAATCAATCGTTGCGCGATACCGCACCAACTGGTCCATCCCGTGTGCTCAATCTGAGTCGTGGAGCTGTAACCCAACCGTCAACTGCCGGCAAAATTCCAAGTCTCAACAGCACAAGACATAATCCATAAGGCTTCCCCAAGTGCACAATACCAACAGGAACCCGTACCTCTAGTGCACGTGGTAACAACTCTACCTCCAGTCCAGACAGGAAAACCAAAAACACTCTATCTCAGACTGCTGTAAAGAAATCATGCCGGTGACAACCCAATCCGCTGCTGTGGCGCCCTCCAGCCGGGCGGCACCAATTTATCCGCTCGTTGAAAGTGGTCGTCGCTCAGTTTGCCAGAAAATCAAGACTATCCAAATAGGGAGCACGACCTCCGCCTCTACTCGCACAGGGGTGACAAATGCGGTCCTCCGCAGATAGCCAATCCATGCTACTGCCGCGCCACTCTGACGTAGATGCTGATGCTGCTATCGGGACCCGCCCAAACTCTGGCATCTCGGGGACCCGTTATCCAGGAAAAGAAATCAGAAATGTCTCTGCCGTCCGATCTGTCCTCCATCACTCGGCGCGAAGCACCAAAATCCAGAACTCGCCTCTAGTGGCAGATCCCTATCCAAAGGAACTGCAGCGCCACGCTCCACACACCACGCCTACTCTATCGAAGCGTCAATAATCCAAAACGGAGGGACCAACTAAACAGAAAGGTGTCCTGGCGCAAACCATTCCCAGTCAAACATATCCTATGCGCCTCGTCCCTCGAAACCTGGAGCGTGCAGTTCAACAACTGTATAAACTCCCTAGCACAGGGAGGCTCTCAGATAGTCTCTCCATCACCACCAACCCCAATTCTGCCTACAAGGCTCCAACTCAAACCTATGAATCGGGATGGTTCAGACTGCCGGGACTGGCTCCATCGGTCAATGATGTCCCTAAGCTCAGCTACTATCCACTATCCATCCTGCCTCGGTGCCTCGGCACTACTCATCGACACGGAGGGGCTGCTCGCTCAGTCGGTGCCACAAGTACAACTGAAGGTACCACTGCATAGGAAGAAAGTACTGGAGGACACTCAAGCGGTACTGCAACTAGCTGTGCTCTCTGCTCCAACAAGCGAATCAACCGTTCCATGGCCTCCTCCTGGCATCGGACAGCCTCCGACATCTGTGCCATCTGGATCCATAACTCTTGGGTCTCGCTCTGCTCTGATAGCTCTGCCTCCCGCTGCTCGGGTTACTAATCAGATGCGGAAAGCGCATTCCTCACTGCACGACGTCTCATAAGCATCGTAGACCACTGCACAATAACAAACATCAGGACACAACAACCATACGGCCCAATCCAGCGAAAGTCTAAGACATGTTATCAATTCCACAGCATTATGTTGTCTGCAGCCAACATAATCGCTTAGGAGCATAAACATGCCAATCACTCATCCCGTCTCTTGGGAGAGGTACAAAACTCGATCAGGACTCTCGCTAAAAGTCACGACTCTCACGTAGTCATCCTAATGTCCAACCACAAGCCTAGGGTTTCTAAGTCCTCAATGACCTACAACCTAGGCTCTGATACCACTCTAATCTGTCACGCCACGGGGTCGAAACTGCGACCCGGCTCGCCAACAGATCCGCCACCTATGCCAAACCCGCATAGGCGAAGCGTCCTACCTGCAAGAAAAGTACTACAGCTAAACCGATATCAGAGCTATAAATAAAAATCTGCTGTATAACTAAATCAATCACTGTACAACTGGAAATAATACAACAATGTCCGTCTCCCAACAATGATAATCATACAGTATCCTCATATACAAACTCAGAACTCAACCGGGAGGTATCTCCAATAAATACATCAGTGTACAGGCTCTCAATACATAACAATCCTCAATACAACAGTCTCTCAAAGGAGGAAAATAAAAATAACTAATCTACTGAAGCTCTCCTCTGAAGGGGTACCGCTACACTCCAACGCCGGGTAGGGAACTAGCTCGCGACTCCCTCGCCTCGGTCAGAAGGATCAGCAACAGGAACAACAGGAACTGGAGTAGAAGTTCCTGTGGGAAAAGACACCACGACGGGTGTGAGAACTACGTCCCAAGTAGTTCTCAGTGGGTGCCGCCAACAAGCCCGACGGTCTGCCCACTAAGTCCACTAGAGGCATAAAGTAACAAAAGCAGTGCTGTAAGGAAAGCTGGGAAAAGTAAACTCTACAGCTACTATGCCTCTATCTAGATGCTCAAAGAGTGGAACAGAAAGAACATGATGCCACAACTAACACTCATCTCCGATCACCCAATCTGAACTGACTGCCTCCTCGGGTCCAGTCAAGCCTGCGCCAACCTACTGCCGTTACGTCCCGGAGGAGCGGACTTACGTAGGACGTCCATGACTGCCAACACAAGCACAGCCAGAGGGACAAATGCGATGACAAGTCACAAAAGAAAAGCTCAAACTCTCGCCGGTACAACAGCCCGGTCTCGCCTACTCCGGAGTGGCACTCGAGGGGAGCGACCCGCTCGAGTCAATAAGTAACCCATATCAAGTATCTCTGTAAAGTATCTCTGTCAAGCCAAATGTGGCTCATGCAGGCTATGATCCACGATCAAACAGATCGGTAACTCCAAGCTCAAAACACAACTCAGTCAGAAAAAGAACCTCGACTCAACCAGCTAAGTCGGAGAACCCTCAACGACTCAATCTGATAATGCACGACCATGGCTGAGTCAGGAAACCTCCACGACTCGATCTGCCAGAACCCCAAGATCCTCAAGGCTAAGTGGGAGAGCCACCTCCACCACTAAATCAGAAAAACAACCTCTAGATCACACTCTACCAACTCATAGCACAAAGTCGCATCCACTGCGAGAAACTGTCTCAACAGGCCAAACAGGCCAAACGTCGCATCTACTGCGAACAACTGCCTCAACAGGCCAACATCGCATCCACTGCGAACAGCTGACTCAACAGGCCAAACAGGCCGAACATCTCAACCACTGACTCAAGGAAGGGTCCGGGAACACCGAAAGACTAGAACCTACAACCCAAATCAAACAAGAACAGGCTCTAGGCATAGCCTCTCGTTGTTCTCGTCCCAAGAAGAAGGCAGACCTTAGAACCCAGACCACTCGAATCATCTCGGGTGGTTAATTTATGAGAAAAAGGTGACATTTCTTACTGAAGTCATCTGATCTGTAAGAAATCCATATTTAATGATTTTTAGTTCTTTTTAGGAAAACAGTTGAAACCAAGTTTTATATCCAAGCCTCGAAGGGCTAATGCCTTCGTCCAATCAAACAAGAACAGACTCCGGCGACCCTACGATGCTTGGAAGAAACCATTTGGTTGACAAAAATCATATGTGTGTCCAAAAAGG
This sequence comes from Tillandsia leiboldiana, assembly GCA_029204045.2. Taxonomy (NCBI): domain Eukaryota; kingdom Viridiplantae; phylum Streptophyta; class Magnoliopsida; order Poales; family Bromeliaceae; genus Tillandsia; species Tillandsia leiboldiana. The sequence goes on from CM055072.1 coordinate 14,725,731, forward strand.
TTCTGGGTTTAAGGTCCTGCTAACACTGATATACCACTGCCACTAACACAGCGGCGACAGATAAAACAAGAGAATAAAACATCTCGGGACCGCCGTCTACCCAAACAGCTCCCGCTACAGATGAACAACCAACTACATCTACCAGACTCCACTCTGCTCCTAAGCACGAGTGTAACATGCATCCCGCACTAAAAGATAACTCCTGACCACTCGGCCCACTACCCGGGCGAGGAAGAACACTATGTCCAGGAAAGTAGAAGTGTGGATGTCTAAAGCAGAAATAACCCTAGCCCAAGTGAGGGTTTTCTACTAGTCTGGTTACACATGCAACATATGACAGGGTGCTAGGTCAAGTTCCAATAACTATAACTTACAGATGGTAGAAGGCAAGGAGATGACAATACCATCAGATAAAACAAGGAATAGCAATTCCTACATTCTAACATGCTGCATAAGCATTTCACTATCATGCATAGTCCTACTATAGCAGATTTAAAGCACAGTCCATCAATCTTGGAGACAAGGCCACCCACCTGAAAATGCTATCTGTCCGGAGTTCCACAGCTGAGATAGTCCAGAAACAGATATCTCGACACACCCACCAATCCAACAGTACAGGGACAATGATCAATACCTCCTGGCACAAAAATACAACCCAAAGTTACACTTAATTCCATAAAATCCAAGTATCACAAATCTGCTGGGAACAGTCCCCTTAAAGCGAAATTTTCACCTATAAAACGAACTCCAAAAATTCCAATAAAAATATCGCTGCGATCCTCGCGTCGATACCTTCGAAACGGGTACCTGCACGTCCAATTCGGAGCCCCATAGGCCAAGTTACAAATTCCACAGTACAGGTGCGCAAACACTCACAACCATACAACTGTAAACTCAAACACAGACAAGAGAGGAATAGTATACCTCCGGGAAAGTCTCAGAAAAATCCAAGAAAAATATGATGATAATCCTTGCGACGAGTAGATCCAAAAAGTGTACAGGCTCATCTCGATCCGACACTCGGTTGCGGAGATAAAATTCCGGCAAGGGGCCGCTGTCCAAAAACTCCACCAGAAAACAGCGGCTTAGAAATGCCTCGAAAACCGTGTCATAAACTCTGAACCCAGCAAGATGATCAACATGAAAGTCGAAGACGTACCTCTCGTGATTCCAACGCCGCAAAAATCGTCCAAAAATACTGACGGAATAGCTCTGTAGACATCTCAGATCGAACTGTGATGATAACGGGCCTCCGATGAAAGATCGCCACACTGCGCTCCGATGCCGAAGTCGTCGACGCCGCGGCTTCAAAAAAATCCGGGCCTCTGCCAGAAGATGTGCAAGATGAAGATCTCCAACTTTGCTAAAGGGGCTATGGGCAGGGGAGCTCGGGAAAGGGGGCAAAAAGCCCAAGCAAGCCAGCTATTTATAGGCCCAGCCCGAAAATCCACCATTTGGACTTTTGGCCCAAACTTTCGGGCGCCCTAAACATCCGGGCTGCTACAGTAACGGGCCCGGCCCGTTACTGTTCACGCCCGGAACAACGCCAGGCCGCCACGCGTCCACCCAAACAGCAAACAGCTGTTTGGGCCAACCGCGCTGCGCCACGCGGCCGAAGCGGGTGCCGACACGTGGCGCCCCGAGCGGGAAGCGCGGGTCAACGCGACCACGTCGCGCCCACGCGCGCCCACGCGTGCCTGTCGGGCACGCATCCCGAGGCCACCTAAACACATTTCGTGGACCGCGTGCACAACACCGCACCAACCAAAGCCTGCCACGTGTCCGCCCCCGGTCCACCGTGCACCCGCGCCAATCCCGCGGACCGCGCCCACTGCGCCCGCCAACTGGGAGCCGCCACGTGGCCAGCCCCCAGGTGCACGCCTCCGCGGTGGACCGCGCGCCTCCGCCGCCGCCAGCCGCCGCGCTCCGCCGCCCGCCGCCGCCGCCGGCGGCCCTCCGGCGGCCGGAACAGTACCAAATCACCTCGAAATCCATGCCGGGTCATCCGGGCTCCGAAAAATTCAAGTAAATAGTCCATCTTGACCGTTTTCGCGCGCTGAATCCAAATCCGAAGTCCGATTTGCCAAATTCCACTTCTAAAATTTACCAAAAATTCCCGGAAAGCAAACTTGATCCGTTTTTCATGCCGGGTCCAATCCTTGGGTCCAATATGCGCGCAAACACCTCTAACACCCAACAGGGGTCTCCAGAAGCCGCAGATCCAACAGTAATCCAAACGTGGAAATTTCCGGGTCCTCACAGTGCAGGATATTCCGCACCGATTCCGATGCACGCTAAGTCACCGCGACTCTAAAAACCCTGTTCCGCGAGATCCCTACGTCGGATTTCACATCCGATTGCACCGTCGGTCATCATTTTTCAAGCCGTTTTACAGAAAAATACCCGTGCCACACATCGACCGACTCACAAAAACTCGGTAATTCAAATTCACTAAAAGAAGCACTTTATTAACAGGAGGGTAAAAATCACTAGAAAAGTCGTGTCATTACAGGGTGTGAGATACAACATAAATGTATCCTAGTGGGTACGACGAGCCGAGAAATAGCAAATTGTACCTACTGGCATACTATAATCAGCGGATAGTAAAAGATCAGTAGGGAAAAGCTGATATAACAAGCAGATAACTGGATGAATCATAATCACAGTACTGAGCATATATGGGTACAAACAATACAGGTGCTAGAGCGTGCTGGAATAGAGATCTGAATCATAAAAAGTCACCACCATAACCTCACTAAAAAGAGCCAACCGGCACCACCCGACGTCAAAGCTAAACCCCCCAATAAAAAGTCACCACTTACGCACCCTTGTGCGAAGCGAGGCACGGCCTCTCTAACCGAAATCGAGCCCCAAACGTACAAGATTTTCTAGCCCCGGTGGTCTCCCTTTTTAACCCCAAAGGAGCACCCCGAGATCCCGTCCCGACGATTTCTACAACCATTGCCGTGACCACAGTAAAAAGCCAAACTATGGGTAACAACCGTAGGGGAAGGATTCCTCATTCCCTCCCATACCTTACCCATGGTGCAAGAAGAATCGGCTGACTACCTGTTGTAACCTAACACCAGAAGACCTAGAAGATACAAATTTAGACAAAAGGCCATCTAGTTACCCACGACCGGCAAAACGACCGACACACTAACAAACACCAGTGGGTTACACTACCACCCGTCACCGTTACTAACGACGACCAGAACATCGGCAGAGGAAGGGGTTCGGAAAAACAAAAGTCGGCGCAACAATCTGCTGTATTACCAGCCGCAGCAGGTGCATGAACACCGTCAGCAGACCCACCGTGTCCTGTGCTGGTTGCCTAATCCATTGATTCATAGCAACCATCAAGGCCCCGGTGGTAGCCGGCCTCGACCCCAACCTCCAAAACAACCCGACAACACTAGCACAACACCCGAGCTAAACCGGAAAACAAAACTCAACAATCCCGCACTCTCGCATCTTTACGCAATAATACCCTGATCATTTCATTAGTTAGTAGCCAGTGGTAATGTGCTCCTGTGGATGTTGGACAGCGACTACTGTGGTTAATGCTGTTTTGTCTCTAATACCATCTTAATCTGTCACGCCCCGGGGGTTTCATTAAGCGGAAGACGACCACTGAAAAGATTTAATTTGCGTATATATATATTTTTTTGAAACCAAACTCCCCCGGTGCGTGCCCAGACCCGCCGCATATACAAATTCACTCTGCGAACGGGCGGAGTCTCCTTTGTATATGCACGGCGTCCTGACTACAACAACCATACAATCATCACTTTAACCACACTAGTTCAACAGTCGAAATATACAACCACTTTCCATAAGTATTAAAGAGGCCGACTAATTTTGAAAGGATAAATCCACAAGTTTTAAAATGGTGCCCACACGACACCCACATTTTTAAAACAGTTTTCGAAATATTTTCTTTTTTTTCTTCCCTTTTGTAGTTTGAAAGCGGCCAATCCGGAAAAGCAAAACAACCACCCACAAGGATAATAAAAGACATTCCAACATCCACATCGACCCCACAAGGGTATCGCAATCCACATGGTAAGCTACTAGCAGGTAATGAAATGAGCAAAATAAGAAGTACATACAGTCTATGGCCTTGAAGGACCAAAAGTACTCCTGCCCCGGCCTCACCGTCGTCCTAGCACTCATCCCTGGACGAACCTATCATAGAGTGGGAAGTCAGTGACCAAAAAATAAAGCACGAAAGCAACTAGGGCTATAAATAAAGCAAACCGACGTAAAACCAGAGCAACCGCCCTCCTCATCGTGCAATCGACAGTATCCCTGCATAACCTGTCCTGGGCACCTGCCCCGGCAACCCGGACCGAGCACCAACCTCGAAGAACAAAACAGACCGAGCACCAACCTCGAAAAACCAAACCGAGCAGCAACCTCGGGAAACCAAACCGAGCACCAACCTCGGGAAACCAAACCGAGCACCAACCTCGGGAAACCAAACCGAGCACCTACCTCGGTAACCCACGTCGAGCACCTACCTCGACGGATCGCGCCTCAAACCCCCCACCTACGGGGGCCCCCACTACGTCACCTCATGGGTATACACGGGTCATAGACCACTTTTCCGAAAAAGCACACCCTTTGCGGTGGCCAAACCGCGGGTGCGCGTGCTGCAGCCTCGAGCATCGTAACCAAGTACACGAAACCAATCCAGTAATAAAAACCATAAACACTATCAACATTAGTACAGTTAAACGAACAATTGGAGATCATCAACAGCTTTCGAAAAGTCCCACACTAAGTCTCGAACGAAAACCCACAACATGATAAACATGAAAATAACGATACTGCGCATAAAGGGATTCTAAGAGTGTACCCACCTGAAACGCGAAGAAGAAGGTGTGCGGAAATGCCAGTTAAAATACCCTCACATTGCCCCCGAAAAACTACAAAAAGAAATATTGTTAAAACAATCATCGTCGTGGTCAAAAACACTAAAAAACGGAGCGAAACGGGCCAAAAACGGAGCTTCTGGATCATTTTCTGAATACTGGTGCACGAAACCAGGCGTCGACCGGGTCCACGACAGCAGGCGGCCGCGGCGCGGGCCGGGAGCACGCTGCAGCGATGGACCGGTGCGGCTTGGGCCGGGCCGCGCACGGGCTCGGGCGCGCACCGGCTTCACCGCTCCCCGCTGCGGTGACGAGCACCGGGTGCACGCCTAGGGCGTGCACCGAGCGGCCTGGCGCACGCATTCTGTGCACCGGGTCTGCGACCCTGGGCCGCGGAGGCGTGCGCCGGGTGCACGCCGGTCCGTTGGACCGTGCGGCCTGGCGCACGCATCCGTGCACCGGGTCTGCGCCCCCGGGCCGCGGAAGCGTGCGCCGGGTGCACGCGGGCGCGGTGGACCGCGGCCTGAATCCCTGTTGAAGAACAGTATTCCGTCCCCTTTTTCGGCTCCGGTTGCGACCCCGCGATCACGGCGGCTGCGGCAATGACTCCGTGAACACGATAACGGCGGCGGCGGCCTCCTGTTTAACAACGGAGGCGGCGGCTTCCCGTTACCAGAAAGCCCACATCGCGCGACAACCGAACAACCACCGCCCAAACCCTCGACCCCACAGAAATTGCAAAAGAAGGAAAACGACGAGAGGGTTTGCCCCGATCGCTTACCGTGATCTCGCGAGGAAGGAGAAGATGGATCGTCCCTCTCGTCACCAACGTGCTGCTCCATGAGAGGAGGGTTCGCCCCCCCTTTCTTCTCCTTTTTCTCTCGCTCCCCTAAATCGGATTTTATTTTTTTTGAAGTTCGAACTCTCCCTCTCCGTTCACGTTCGCCCAAAGAAAAGAAAAAGGGTTTGCTACAAAAAGGGTGCTATTTATGAATACCTCCAATCAACCCTAGGTCAAGGTCCGACTCAGACCTCCTCGAAAATCATGCAGATTACCACGCACGAATCTCGGTGTACTTAACAGTCACCGGGAGCTTCAAATCCCTATTCCGGGAGATCCGTAAGTCCGATTCCAGATCCGATCGCACCGTCGTTCCTCATTTTGCGAGCCCTACCACCTAAAAATACCCGCAATCCTCGACGGTCAGCCCAGAAATTCTCGAACTTCTAACCCCCTCTAACAACTAAGAAGATCCAATTAAGACCAAACGGAAAACCGGAAGGTCGAGGTATTACCAAAAAGAGGATAAACCAAAAACCTAAATAACGTGAAAAAGTCTGATCGTAGAAGGATCCCGTCCGATCACCTCAAAAAGCGTGCCGGTCACTTAGCACGGATTCCGACGCACCACTCGAAGGCAAACGCTTTGACCCCCATTCTGGGAGATCCAAAAATCGGAATCCGAATACGTTCGCTTTGCTGTTCTCCGATTTTCAAGCTCAATCGCAGAAAAATACTCGCGGTCCAGGCCAGTCGATTGCAGAAAACACAGTGAAAAGCTTCCCTAACAACTCCGTCATAAAAAGAAGGTATTCAAAGGCAAAGGAATGCTAGGACTCTACAGCCGTACGCCCCGTGGCGAAACGGGGGTCGCGGCGCTGTGGGCTCGGCCCACGAGAGTTGGCGTGGGTAGGCGCGCGGGCAGCGTGGCGCGTTGGAGACCGGAGTGCCATGTGGGGGCTTCTCTTTGGCCTGCTGTGTACACGTGGCAGCAGAGGAGTGGTTGGCGCATCAGGCGCGGTCCATAGAGCAGGCAGGGAGGCATCTCGGGCTGCGTGCAAGTCAGGTGGCAGGCAGCGGGCACAAGCGCGCACGTGGGCGCTGACCGGCGTGGCGTGGGTGCGGTCCACGTGGCGCGTGGTTGGCGGGCGCCAACCACCGTGCCGCACTATGCGCGCCACGCGGCGCGGCCAGGTTGGCCGGTTCCGCTGTGCGCTGTTCGGGGCCACGTGGTGCATCGGCAGCATTTCGGGCGCTCATCGCAGGGGACCCCGCGGGGGATTCGGGCGCTCAAATGTGGTCCGAGCGCCCGAATCCCGGGGCAAATCCGGTATTTTTGGGTTTGTTGGGCTGGGCCTATAAATAGGCCCAGTACTGCTTCGATGCTGGGTTTTCTGGCCTATTTCTCACGGAGACTTCTATAGCAAACTTCTACTTCCTTGTGTGCTGCATCTTGTGGAGGATTCCCAGATTTTTTGGAGGTCGCAGCATCGGCGTTTTCTGCAACGCGGCGCACTTCGACGCTCCTTTGATTTTAGCTTCTACCGTCGCATTTCAGTGCGTGAGGTCCCCTGAGCTACCCCAATATAATTTTGAGCCGATTTTTGTGGCAGCGCGTTCAAGAGAGGTACGCCTTCGTTTTTTGTGTTGATCACTTTGCTTTGTTTCAAGTTTTTGGTGGTGTTCCCGAGGTATCTTTTGACCCTATTGTACTACTGCGAGGTATAGGACAACGGTAGAATATTGTTGGGATTTTTGGGCCTACGGGCATCGGATCGGGGTGTATGAGGACTCGATCGGCATCTACGCTTCAAGAGGAACGCGCTCGTATTTTTATTGGAATTTTTGGAGGACTCTTCGAAGGTGATAATTATGCTTCTTCGCGGCTGTTTTTCCGCAGACTTGTGTTCGTGGGGTAGTTTGACTTACCGCATTGTTTTGGGTGTATCTTGGCCTACAGTTGTCGGAATGTCACGCCCCGAGGGTTTCAATCAGCGAAAACAATCAACGAAAAAGGATTTGTTTTGCGTATTAATTTTTTTTTAAAATTCCTTCTTCCCCGATGCGTGCCCAGACCCGCCGCATACACAGAATCACCCTGCAAACGGACAGAGTCTCCTCTGTATATGCACGGCGTCGCGGCTAATACAACATGCAATCATAGTAGTTTATTCAATCACAACAGTTCTCAATGTTTACACAACGTACCCATTCTCAAGGCCGACCAATTTGAAAGGATAAATCCATAATTTTTAAAGCGGTGCCCACCCGGCACCCGGATTTCTAAAACAGTTCGAAAACCATAAATCCACAGAGTTTTTTTTGAAACAGTGCCCACACGACACTCAGGTTTTGAAATCCGTTTTCGCAATTTCTTTTTCTTTTCCTTTCTTTCCTTTTGAAATACGGCCGAACAGAGATAAGAAATTAACATCCACATAACCAAAGAGTAGAGTACCAACATACACACCGACCCCACGAGGGTATCGAGAACCACACAATAGTCTACAAGAAGTAAATGAAATGCGACAGAAAGGGTAACACCGTCTGGGAATTCGAAGGACCCGAAAGCTCCTGACTCGGCCTCACTGTCGCCTAGCTCTCACCCCTGGAGGAACCTGTCATAGAGTGGGAAGTCAGCGACACGATAATACCCAAATAAAGCAGGAAAAGTAGTAAAGCCGACCGTCAGACGATCCGGAGCAACCACCCTCCCAAGAGGGGAAGAGAAACACGAACACCTGTAAAATCTGACCACGTCGAGCATCTACGTCGACTGGTCGCACCACTCACAAAGAGCCACGAACACCTGTAACACCTGACCACGTCGAGCATCTACGTCGACTGGTCGCACCGCTCACAAAGAGCCACCGCTCGTAAAGAGCCACCGCTCGTAAAGAGCCACCGCTCGTAAAGAGCCACCGCTCATAAAGAGCCACCGCTCGCACCTTGGCGCCTCAAAACCCCACAACTACAGGGGCCCCACTACGTCACCTCGTGGGTTTACACGGGTCATAGACCACCTTGTTACGGATTTTGTTTTGGCGCATTTCGTGAAAGTGTTAAGTCTTGAAGATTGAAGATGAATGAAGTTTGGATCATATACCTCAATCTCAAGAAAGAAGAATTCAAAAGGATCAGGTAAGTTTAACTAAATATTTTTGGTGATCCGAATACTTCTTGTAGTGTAGAAACACTTGGAAGAATTTTTTATCGCATAAAAATCAAGAACTGGACATGGGACATGTTCAGGATCCGGATCAGACAGTCCGATCCGGATCCCGAAGGGTGTTTGTTCATTGGCAAATCCGATCCGGATCATAGCCATTTCGATCCGGATCCCGAACATGGGAATTTGCTGAAATACATGAACGATCCGGATCATGCATTACAATCCGGATCCCGAACCCTGTTTCTCTGGAATTGCCTGACTCGTTACGACGATCCGGATCACAGCTAATCCGATCCGGATCGCCGTCGTGAAAATTTCCAGAAACAGACAGTTTTTGATCCTTATCTTCTTCCTAGGGTTTCTAACCTATAAATAGACCCTATGATTCTTTTTCTAGGGTTAATCCAGATAATCCACATAGAGCCGTCATAATCAAATATCATCTTATACGGCCCTAGATCCACATATAGAGAAGAAAGGAAATCATTAGATATTACTCTATGTTTATTCATCTATATTGATTAGTTTGATTCTAGGTTTTCATACTCACATCTTGAGTTGAATCAAACTAATGAATACTTAGATGGTATTTCCTATCTATCTTTGATCTAAGTATTCGGCGGATCATCACCACCCAAAAACAACGATTTACCCCAAAATCGGCGCGTGGACTCGCGTGGCCTTGTGGATTCAAGGTGCAACCGCTCTCGTGGATTCGGAGTGAGGTACGTTCGTGGATTCGAAGCGTGCTACTGGGTGAAGACCGTGGATTCGGTCAGACGTCGTGGACTCGACGTTGGACGCCGTGGATTCGGCGTTGGACGCAGATCGTGGATTCGAGACGCGTTGCGGAGCGAGCGGAGAAGATCAACTTGGAGCGTATGGAAAAGGTTGAGTCGTCTGTGAGTACGGTATATCACCTTGTACGTGTTTAATTCTAGTGGATTTCACCGTGTTATCGGTCCCGTGGTTTTTTACTCCGGTTTGGAGTTTTCCACGTAAAAATCTTGCGTGTTCATTTATATTTCCGCATTGGGTTTTTATTGCGCAATGATTTTTTGAGTGTTTATTGTTTACACCTATTCACCCCCCTCTAGGTGTTTTTTCCCCTATTTAGATCCATTATTACATATAACCCATCAGGTGGTATCGGAGCGGGAATAGGGTTGTAAACAATGGTTGAAGGTGGAAACATCAACAAACCCCCATTCTTTGATGGAACAAATTATGCGTACTGGAGAGTACGGATGAAAGCCTTTTTAATTTCCATCGATGAACGGGTGTGGCAATCAATTGAATTAGGATGGTCTAATCCAACTGAAATTATTGGTGATGTTCGCACCATCAAACCTAGGTCGAAATGGACCTAGGAAGAGTTATATTCATCTTCTTACAATGGCAAGGGAATTAATGCTATTTTTAATGCCTTATCTCAAACTGAATTCTCTCGCGTCTCGGCATGTGAGACTGCGAAAGAAATCTGGGATGTTCTTCAGGTTACACATGAGGGAACTAACCTCGTGAAGATTCAAAAGCTGCAAATGCTTACGAGCAGATTTGACTCTATTTTCATGGCAGAAAATGAATCTTTCACGGACTACTATACACGATTGCAAGACATCGTAAACTCATGTGCTAACCTGGGAGAGAAGATTCCAGAATTTAAGGTTGTAAGTAAGATCTTAAGAACTCTTCCTGAACGATTTCGCCCAAAGGTTACAGCCATTGAAACTATTCAACACCCGGACGAAATGCGTGTAGAAGAACTAGTTGGTTCATTACAAACTTATGAAATGACATGTGGTGACCCAGATCTCCGCAGGGCTTCTACAGTGCGATTAGCAGCTTCTGGAGGCCTATGTGGCATGTCGGCGGTGTTTCTGCACCAATTTGGACTCAAGTGATGGACTTCGGGTGTATAATGGATCACGTGAGTGATCGGAGGACCCCGTCGGATGTTTTGATGTGGTTTCGCGCGAAATGGTTATTAAAATTGGACTCAGCGCGAAATTTGAGTAAAGAACACTTCTCCGGGAATTTTCGGCAAATTTTAGAAGAGGAATTTGGCAAATCGGACTTCGGATTTGGATTCAGCGCGCGAAAACGGTCAAGATGGACTATTTACTTGTATTTTTCGGAGCCCGGATGACCCGGCACGGATTTCGAGGTGATTGGTACTGTTCCGGCCGCCGGAGGGGCGCCGGCGGCGGCGGCGGGCGGCGGAGCGCGGCGGCTGGCGGCGGCGGAGGTGCGCGGTCCACCGCGGAGGCGTGCACCCGGGCGCTGGCCACGTGGCGCCTCCCGGTTGGCGGGCGCTGTGGGCGCGGTCCACGGGATGGCGCGGGTGCACGGTGGACCCGGGGGTGGACACGTGGCAGTTCGGGGTTGGTGCGGCGTTGTGCGCGCGGTCCACGGTGCGGGGAGCTGGTACCTCGGGCCGCATGCCCGGCAGGCACGCGTGGGCGCACGTGGGGCGCGGCGTGGGCGCGTTGACCCGAGGCTCCCGGTGTGGACGCCACGTGTCGTCGCTGGGTTCGACCACGTGGCGCTTGGCTGTTGGCCCAAACAGCTGTTTGCTGTTTGGGTGTACACGTGGCGGCCTGGGGTTCTTCCGGGCGTGAACAATAACGGGCCGGGCCCGCTACTGTAGCAGCCCGGAAGTACCGGGCGCCCGAAACTTTGGGCCAAAATTCCCAAGTTCGGATTTTCGGGCTGGGCTTTAAATAGCCGTCTTGTGAGGGAGTTTTGCCCCCTTTCCCGAGCTCCCCTGCCCATGGCCCCTTTAGGAAAGTTGTAGATCTTGGTGTTGTGCATCTTCTGACAGAGGCCCGGATTTTTTGGAAGCCGCGGCGTCGACGACTTCGGCATCGGAGCGCAGTGTGGCGATTTTTCATCGGAGGCCTGTTATCGTCGAAGTTTGATCTGGGAGGTCTACAGAGCTACTCCGTCAGTATTTTTGGACGATTTCTGCGGCGTTGGAATCACGAGAGGTACATCTTCGACTTTCGTGTTGATCATCTTGCTGGATTCAGAGTTTATGACACGGTTTTCGAGGCATTTCTAAGCCGCTGTTTTCTGGTGGAGTTTTTGGACAGCGGCCCCTTGCCGGAATTTTATCTCCGCACCCGAGTGTCGGATCGAGACGAGCCTATACACTTTTTGGATCTACTCGTCGCAAGGATTATCATTGTATTTTTTCGGGATTTTTCTGAGGCTTGCCCGAAGGTATACTATTCCCCTTTTATCTGTGTTGGAGTTTACAGTTGTGTGGTTGTGAGTGTTTGCGCACCTGTACTGTGGAATTTGTAACTCGGACTACGGGGCTCGGATTTGGGCGTGCAGGTACCCTTTTCGAAGGTCTCGACGAGACGCTCGCTGTGGTATTTTTATTGGAATTTTTGGAGTTCGTTTTACAGGTGAAAATTTCGTATTAAGGGGACTGTTCCCAGCAGATTTGTGATGCTTGGATTTTATGGAATTAAGTGTAACTTTGGGTTGTGTTTTTGTACCCAGGAGGTATTGATCACTGTTCCTGTATTGTTGGATTGGTGGGTGTGTAGAGATATCTGTTTCTGGACTTTCTCGGCTGTGCGACTCCGGACTGTTAGCATTTTCGGGTGGGTGGCCTTGTCTCCAAAATTGACGGACTGTGCTTTAAATCTGCTATAGTAGGACTATGCATGATAGTGAAATGCTTGTGCAGCATGTTAGAATGTAGGAATTGCTATTCCTTGTATTATCTGATGGTATTGTCATCTCCTTGCTTTCTACCACCTGTAAATTATAGTTATTGGAACTTGACCTAGCACCCCGTCATATGTTGCATGTGTAACCAGACTAGTAGAAAACCCTCACTTGGGCTAGGGTTATTTCTGCTTTAGACATCCACACTTCTACTTTCCTGGACATAGTGTTCTTCCTCGCCCGGGTAGTGGGCCGAGTGGTCAGGTGTTATCTTTTAGTGTGGGATGCATGTTACACTCGTGCTTGGGAGCAGAGTGGCGTCTGGTAGATGTAGTTGGTTGTTCTTCTGTAGCGGGAGCTGTTTGGGTAGACGGCGGTCCCGAGATGTTTTATTTTTCTTGTTTTATCTGTCGCCGCTGTGTTAGTGGCAGCGGTAGATCAGTGTTAGCAGGACCTTAAACCCAGAACCTTTTTGGACACACATATGATTTTTGTCAACCAAATATTTTCTTCCAAGCATCGTAGGGTCGCCTGAGTCTGTTCCTGTTTGATTGGACGAAGGCATTAGCCCTTCGAGGCTTAGATATAAAACTTGGTTTCAACTGTTTTCCTAAGCAGAACTAAAAATCATTAAATATGGATTTCTTACAGATCAGATGGCTTCAGTAAGAAATGTCACAGTTTTCCTATAAATTAACCACCGAGATGATTCGAGTGGTCTGGGTTCTAAGGTCTGCCTTTTCTTGGGACGAGAACAACGAGAGGCTATGCCTAGAGCCTGTTCTTGTTTGATTTGGGTTGTAGGTTCTAGTCTTTCGGTGTTCCCGGACCCTTCATTGGGTCAGTGGTTGAGATGTTCGGCCTGTTTGGCCTGTTGAGTCAGCTGTTCGCAGTGGATGCGATGTCGGCCTGTTGAGGCAGTTGTTCGCAGTAGATGCGACGTTTGGCCTGTTTGGCCTGTTGAGGCAGTTTCTCGCAGTGGATGCGACTTGGTGCCATGAGTTGGCAGAGTGTGATCTAGAGGTTGTTTCTCTGATTTAGTGGTGGAGGTGGTTCTCCCACTTAGCCTTGAGGATCTTGGGGTTCTGGCAGATCGAGTCGTGGAGGTTTCCCGACTCAGCCATGGTCGTGCATTTATCAGATTGAGTCGTTGAGGGTTCTCCGACATAGCTGTGAGAGTGTGTTGGGCTATTCCTGTTCGAGTCGAGGTTCTTTTTCCGACTGAGTTGTGCTTTGAGCTTGGAGTTACCGATCTGTTTGATCGTGGATCATAGCCTGCATGAGCCACATTTGAGCTTGACAGAGATACTTTACAGAGATACTTTACAGAGATACTTGAGATGGGTTACTTTGACTCGAGCGGGTCGCTCCCCTCGAGGGCCACTCCGGAGTAGGCGAGACCGGGTTGTTATACCGGCGTGAGATTGAGCTTTTCTAATCGCGACTTGTCGTTGCATTTGTCCCTCTGGCTGTGCTGGTGTTGGCAGTCATGGACGCCCTACGTAAGTCCGCTCCTCCGGGACGTAACGGCAGTAGATCCTACGTAAGTCCGCTCCTCCGGGACGTAACAGCAGTAGATCCTACGTAAGTCCGCTCCTCAGGGACGTAACGGCAGTAGGTTGGCGCAGGCTTGACTGGACCCGAGGAGGCAGTCAGTTCAGATTGAGTGATCAGAGATGAGAGTTAGTTGTGGCATCATGTTCTTTCTGTCTCACTCTTTGAGCATCTAGATAGAGGCATAGTAGCTGTAGAGTTTACTTTCCCAGCTTTCCTTACAGCACTGCTTTTGTTACTTTATGCCTCTAGTGGACTTAGTGGGCAGACCGTCGGGCTTGTTGGCGGCACCCACTGAGAACTACTTGGGACGTAGTTCTCACACCCGTCGTGGTGTCTTTTCCCACAGGAACTTCTACTCCAGTTCCTGTTGTTCCTGTTGCTGATCCTTCTGACCGAGGCGAGGGAGTCGCGAGCTAGTTCCCTACCCGTCGTTGGAGTGTAGCGGTACCCCTTCAGAGGAGAGCTTCAGTAGATTAGTTATTTTATTTTCCTCCTTTGAGAGACTGTTGTAGTGAGGATTGTTATGTATTGAGAGCCTGCACACTGTTGTATTTATTGGAGATACCTCCCGGTTGAGTTCTGAGTTTGTGTATGAGGATTCTGCATGATTATCATTTTTGGGAGACGGACATTGTTGTGTTATTTCCAGTTGTACAGTGATTGATTTAGTTATACAGCAGATTTTATTTTATAGCTCTGATATCTGTTTAGCTGTAGTACTTTTCTTGCAGGTAGGACGCTTCACCTATGCGGGTTTGGCATAGGTGGCGGATCTGTTGGCGAGCCGGGTCGCAGTTTCGACCCCGGGGCGTGACACATTAGAGTGGTATCAGAGCCTAGGTTGTAGGTCATTGAGGACTTAGACACCCTAGGCTTGTGGTTGGACATTAGGATGACTACGTGAGAGTCGTGACTTTTAGCGAGAGTCCTGATCGAGTTTTGTACCTCTCCCATGAGACGGGATGAGTGATTGGCATGTTTATGCTCCTAAGCGATTATGTTGGCTGCAGACAACATAATGCTGTGGAATTGATAACATGTCTTAGACTTTCGCTGGATTGGGTCGTATGGTTGTTGTGTCCTGATGTTTGTTATTGTGCAGTGGTCTACGGTGCTTGTGAGACGTCGTGCAGTGAGGTATGCGCTTTCCGCATCTGATTAGTAACCCGAGCAGCGGGAGGCAGAGCTATCAGAGCAGAGCGAGACCCAAGAGTTATGGATCCAGATGGCACAGACGTCGGAGGCTGTCTGATGCCAGGAAGAAAGCCATGGAACGTTTGATGCGCTTGTTGGAGCAGAGAGCATAGCCAGTGGCAGTATCGCTTGAGTGTCCTCTAGTACTTTCTTCCTATGCAGTGGTACCTTCAGTTGCACTTGTGGCACCGACTGAGCGAGCAGCCCCTCCGTGCCGACGAGTAGTGCCGAGGCACCCGAGGCAGGGTGGATAGTGGATAGTAGCTGAGCTTCGGGACGTCATTGGTTGATGGAGAGACTATCTGTGAGCCTTCATGTGCTAGGGATGTTTATACAGTTGTCGAACTGCACGCTCCAGGTTTCGAGGGACGAGGCGCATAGGATATGTTTGGCGGGGAATGGTTTGCGCCAGGATACCTTTCAGTTTAGTTGGTCCCTCCGTTTTGAATTATTGACGCTTCGATGGGTAGGCATGTGGGTGTGGAGCATGACGCTGCAGTTTCTTTGGATAGGGATCGGCCGCCAGAGGCGAGTGCTGGATATCAGGCGCTTGCGTCGGGTGATGGAGGACAGACTGACCGGCAGAGGCAATTTCTCATCTCCGTACCTGGATGACGAATTGTCGAGATGCCAGAGATCGGGTGGACCCCGATGGCAGCATCAGCATCTATATCAGAGTAGCGCAGCGGTAGCGTGGATTTGTTATCTGCGGATGACTTTATTCGTCGCCTCAATGTGAGCAGAAATAGAGGTTGTGCTCCCTTGTGGTTTATGTCCTATGCAGTTGAGGCCGCGAGTTATACGGGTGGACTTATTGGTAATTATTGCAGTTCGGCGTTTCGACCTAGTGCTTGGGTTTTGGTTGGCACAGGTGCCACAGGATGTTAGACTGGCGGGAGGTGAGGACTTTGACCTTCTGCGAGGCAGACGAGAGGAGATTTGGTTGTTGAGGGTCGTTAGAGCACAATGGTTATAGCAACAGTGTGAGAGGTGCTTACGGCGGCACCGGGACCCAAAGATATCTCAGTTGCCACGAGATTCCGGGTGTGATTTCACCTGAGCTGTTGATAATGCCGCCGGTTAGGGAGATAGAGTTTGAGTTTGGCGTGGTTCGGGGAACCGCGCCACCCTCGGCAGCACCTCATTGGTTATTGCCAGTAGAGCTGTGAGAGCTGATGGCGCAGTTGCAGGATCTGATGGATCGAGGGGTCTGTTTGACCTAGTGCCACGCCGGTGATATACGGTGGTGATGCCACATCGTTGATACACGACTGTGAGGGCCCTTTTATGGGTCGAGTGTAGACAGGTCCAAGTATTATTCTGGACCTTTTGATGGAATTATACTCCGGCAGTTGTACGATTGATGCAGGTACAGATTTTGGAATCATACGGCTGAGTATTTCGCCAAGATGGTGTTCAGGACACGGTAGGGGCATTATGTTTAGTGAGGCCAATTGGATTGATTAGCGCCCTGCCACTCTTTTGGTTTGAGGAATTGTGCTCTAGCTGTACTTGATTGTATTGGTAACAAGATCCTCCAGGGGTATTATGATCTACTCCCAAAGCGACTTGGAGCGTGAGGGGCACTGGTGGATGCGTTACCATGCTGTGTGGGTGAAGCTGTATGCCAGGTTATTGAGATACAAGTTTTAGCTGTTAGCCGTAGGAGCGGCGGTGGAATTCCGGCCAATGTGGATGCTATTGAGTTTGGCTGAGATCAACATGTATTGTTGAGGTGAGGAGCTTTTTGGATTTGGCAGTGCCAGGAGAGCATGGCGAATGGATGATGAGGCTGGTACTAGCGTCGATTGCAGCTTTGCCAGAGATGGGGGATGGACCTTTGTGTCTGTGATGCCTCCCATTGTGGCTGTGGAGTTACCATTGGGTTATTCTTGAGCATTTTGTATCACCCCGCTAGGGCCACTGTGGTGGCGGATACCTGGAACCGGAGAGCTATTTGGGGTTGAGTTTGATGATTCCGTTGCTGGCGCTGGGTGGGACCGTTGCGGAACAGGGCTCGTGGTTGTGTCCCTGAGGGTCCCTTTTAAACGGTAGACTGTGGTGAAGCAGTCCATGCGATTGGTCAGGATCCGAGAGTGATTGAGCGAGGACCCTAGCCGATTAGGGCTTCTTTTCCTTGGATGACCGTATGGGTATGTCTCGGATCGCCTGGTTGAGCTGGCACCAGGGAGCGGTTTTGGGTGCGTGCTGCATTGGTTGTTCTCTCTTTTCCCCCAGCCTTTTTCCTTCCACGTCTCAGCTCAGGAGTGTTAGGCATGTGGATTCCTCGCCCGTGATGGACTCGTTTCCTTTGAGATCTGCGAGTACTTGTGGTACGAGGGATGCCGTTGCAAATTCTGGCTCGTGAGATGAGAGAATTATGCAATTTGGGCCATGCCGTACCGGTTGTTGTTGTTGTTGTGGAGTATTCACGGGGAGTGACAGGTGACTTGAGAGCTGGAGACGGCGGTGTTATGTACCTACCCTTATTTTTGTGGCACCTTTGGGGGTTGAGCTAGTTTCGAGGACGAAACTTTCTTTTAGTGGGGGAGGATGTGGTGACCCAGATCTCCGCAGGGCTTTCTACAGTGCGATTAGCAGCTTCTGGAGGCCTATGTGGCATGTCGGCGGTGGTTTCTGCACCAATTTGGACTCAAGTGATGGACTTCGGGTGTATAATGGATCACGTGAGTGATCGGAAGGACCCCGTCGGATGTTTGATGTGTGTTTTCGCAACGAAATGGTTATTAAAATTGGACTCAGCGCGAAATTTAGAGTAAAGAACACTTCTCCGGGAATTTTCGGCAAATTTTAGAAGAGGATTTGGCAAATCGGACTTCGGATTTGGATTCAGCGCGCGAAAACGGTCAAGATGGACTATTTACTTGTATTTTTCGGAGCCCGGATGACCCGGCACGGATTTCGAGGTGATGGTACTGTTCGGCCCCGGGGCGCGGGGGGCCCGGCGGCGGCGGCGGCGGGCGGCGGAGCGCGGCGGCTGGCGGCGGCGGAGGTGCGCGGGTCCACCGCGGAGGCGTGCACCCGGCGCTGGCCCACGTGGCGCCTCCCGGTTGGCGGGCGCTGTGGGCGCGGTCCACGGGATGGCGCGGGTGCACGGTGGACCCGGGGTGGACACGTGGCAGTTCGGGGTTGGTGCGGCGTTGTGCGCGCGGGTCCACGGTGCGGGGAGCTGGTACCTCGGGCGCCGTGCCCCGGCAGGCACGCGTGGGCGCACGTGGGGCGCGGCGTGGCTGCGTTGACCCGAGGCTCCCGTGTGGACGCCACGTGTCGTCGCTGGGTTCGACCACGTGGCGCTTGGCTGTTGGCCCCAAACAGCTGTTTTGCTGTTTGGGTGTAACACGTGGCGGCCTGGGGTTCTTCCGGGCGTGAATAGTAACTGGCCGGGGCCCGCTACTGTAGCAGCCCGGAAGTACGGGCGCCCGAAACTTTGGGCCAAAATTCCCAAGTTCGGATTTTTCTGGGCTGGGCTTTAAATAGCCGTCTTGTGAGGGAGTTTTGCCCCCTTTCCCGAGCTCCCCTGCCCATGGCCCCTTTAGGAAAGTTGTAGATCTTGGTGTTGTGCATCTTCTGCAGAGGCCCGGATTTTTGGAAGCCGCGGTGTCCGACGACTTCGGCATCGGAGCGCAGTGTGGCGAGTTTTTCATCGGAGGCCCGTTATCATCGCAGTTTGATCTGGGAGGGTCTACAGAGCTACTCCGGCAGTAATTTTTGGACAGATTTCTGCGGCGTTGGAATCACGAGAGGTACGTCTTCGACTTTCGTGTGATCATCTTGCTGGATTCAGAGTTTATGACATGGTTTTCCGAGGCTATTTCTAAGCCGCCTGTTTCTGGTGGAGTTTTTGGACAGCGGCCCCTTGCCGGAATTTTATCTCCGCACCCGAGTGTCGGATCGAGAAGAGGCTATACACTTTTTGGATCTACTCGTCGCAAGGATTATCATTGTATTTTTTTCGGGGATTTTTCTGAGGCTTGCCCGAAGGTATACTATTCCCCTTTTATCTGTGTTGGAGTTTACAGTTGTGTGGGTGTGAGTGTTTGCGCACCTGTACTGTGGAATTGTTACTCGGCCTACGGGGCTCGGATTTGGGCGTGCAGGTACCGTTCTTCGAAGGTCTCGACGAGAGCCTCGCTGTGATATTTTTATTGGAATTTTGGAGTTCGTTTTACAGGTGAAAATTTCGCATTAGGGGACTGTTCCCGCAGATTTGTGATGCTTGGATTTTATGGAATTAAGTGTAACTTTGGGTTGTGTTTTTGTACCCAGGAGGTATTGATCAATGTTCCTGTATTGTTGGATTGGTGGGTGTGTAGAGATATCTGTTTCTGGACTTTCTCAGCTGTGCGACTCCGGACTGTTAGCATTTTCAGGTGGGTGGCCTTGTCTCCAAAATTGACGGACTGTGCTTTAAATTGCTATAGTAGGACTATGCATGATAGTGAAATGCTTGTGCAGCATGTTAGAATGTAGGAATTGCTATTCCTGTATTATCTGATGGTATTGTCATCTCCTTGCTTTCTCCCACCTGTAAATTATAGTTATTGGAACTTGACCTAGCACCCGTCATATGTTGCATGTGTAACCAGACTAGTGTAGAAAACCCTCACTTGGGCTAGGGTTATTTCTGCTTTAGACATCCACACTTCTACTTTCCTGGACATAGTGTTCTTCCTCGCCGGGTAGTGGGCCGAGTGGTCAGGTGTTATCTTTTAGTGTGGATGCATGTTACACTCGTGCTTGGGAGCAGAGTGGCGTCTGGTAGATGTAGTTGGTTGTTCTTCTGTAGCGGGAGCCGTTTGGGTAGACGGCGGTCCCGAGATGTTTTATTTTTCTTGTTTTATCTGTCGCCGCTGTGTTAGTGGCAGCGGTAGATCAGTGTTAGCAGCGACCTTAAACCCAGAACCTTTTTGGACACACATATGATTTTGTCAACCAAAATATTTTCTTCCAAGCATCGTAGGGTGGCATGAGTCTGTTCCTGTTTGATTGGACGAAGGCATTAGCCTTTCGAGGCTTAGATAAAAACTGGGTTCAACTGTTTTCCTAAGCAGAACTAAAAAATCATTAAAATGGATTTCTTACAGATCAGATGGCTTCAGTAAGAAATGTCACAGTTTTCCTATAAATAACCACCGAGATGATTCGAGTGGTCTGGGTTCTAAGGTCTGCCTTTCTTGGGGACGAGAACAGAGAGGCTATGCCTAGAGCCTGTTCTTGTTTGATTTGGGTGTAGGTTCTAGTCTTTCGGTGTTCCCGACCCTTCATTGGGTCAGTGGTTGAGAGTTCGGCCTTGGCCTGTTGAGTCAGCTGTTCGCAGTGGATGCGATGCGGCCTGTTGAGGCAGTTGTTCGCAGTAGATGCGACGTTTGGCCTGTTTGGCCTGTTGAGGCAGTTTCTCGCAGGGGATGCGACTTGGTGCCATGAGTTGGCAGAGTGTGATCTAGAGGTGTTTCTCTGATTTAGTGGTGGAGGGGGTTCTCCCACTTAGCCTTGAGGATTTGGGGTTCTGGCAGATCGAGTCGTGGAGGTTTCGACTCAGCCATGGTATGTGCATTTATCAGATTGAGTCGTTGAGGGTTCTCCGACATAGCTGTGAGAGTGTGTGGGCTATTCCTGTTCGAGTCGAGGTTCTTTTTCCGACTGAGTTGTGCTTTGAGCTTGGAGTTACCGATCTGTTTGATGTGGATCATAGCCTGCATGAGCCACATTTGAGCTGACAGAGATACTTTACAGAGACTTGACAGAGATAATTGAGATGGGTTACTTTGACTCGAGCGGGTCGCTCCCCTGAGGGCAACTCCGGGTAGGCGAGAACCGGGGTATTACCGGCGTGAGATTGAGCTTTTCTATCGCGACTTGTCGTTGCATTTGTCCCTCTGCTGTGCTGGTGTTGGCAGCATGGACGCCTACGTAAGTCGCTCCTCCGGGACGTAACGGCTAGAGTAGATCCTACGTAAGTCCGCTCCTCCGGGCAGTAACGGCAGTAGAGCCTACGGAAGTCCGCTCTCAGGGGACGTAAACGGCAGTAGGTTGGCGCAAGCTTGAGGACCAGAGGAGGCAGTCAGTTCAGATTGAGTGATAACGAGATGAGAGTAGTTGTGGCAGAGACATGTTCCATTTCTGTTCACTCTTGAGCATAGAATAGAGGATAGTAGCTGTAGAGTTTACTTTACCAGCTTTCCTTACAGACTGCTGTTTGTTACTTTACTGCCTCTGTGGACTTAGTGGGCAGACGTCGGGCTGTTGGC
>CM055072.1:14747364-14865904 GCA_029204045.2 Tillandsia leiboldiana
GGTCCCGTGGTTTTTTACTCCGGTTTGGAGTTTTCCATGTAAAAATCTTGTGTGTTCATTATATTTCCGCATTGGGTTTTTATTGCGCAATGATTTTTTGAGTGTTTATTGTTTACACCTATTCACCCCCCTCTAGTGGGTTTTTTTCCTCTATTTAGAATCGATTATTACATATACCCCTCACACCTTTCCAGAAAGCGCACCCCTTTGCGGTGGCCAAACTGCGGGTACGCGTGCTGCAAGCCTCGACATAGTAACCAGTACACCAGATAAAACCGATAGTAATGAACCATAAAGATCACCAAATATACAAAGTATCAATATAGCAAGGACATAAAGACTATCCACGTTAGCACACAGTTAAACGTAAAATCAGAAGAGTTGCGACCGTCGGAAGCCCGACCTAAGTCTCAAAATAAAAACCCACCTCGAGTCAGTCGACGACCCCCTGATGTAGGCCGATCCCGAACTCCCCGCTAGATAGACTGGTGCGGGACTGCTGGGCCCTGAACAGAAACTGTAGTCAGTAATAGACTCACACATACCCATCCCGACAACACTACAGCAATACAATGCTAACACTGGGTAAACTTAGCCGATTTACGGAACAAGATCCAATTCCCGCTCAACGAGAGCGCACGGGGCTCTAACAAAATGCCCAGTAGGTGTGAAAATGCTGTCAGAAGACAGCCAGCGTGTCCCAACTGTATTTAGGTCCTTAATACACTTTAAAATTCCATAAAATACTAGTTCAAATAATTGCTTTCGATCCGTTCTCGGAATTCGGGAAACCAAAGACAACGCTGTAGTTTCAGCGCGTCCGTTTCGACGAGACGAAGCTCGTGCTCACAGGCTTAGGCCAGCACAAGGCCCATTTACAAAAGTTGGCCCATAAATACTTAGGGACCAAAACACCACTTTGCTACAACTATTTATATACTTGATCAAATTGGAAGCTAACTGAAGCATGGCACTTAGTGAGGACAGAGCACAGTGATGCTCACCTGTGGCTTGCCGGAGAGTGGCCGGGAAGTTGGCCGGAGCTACACCACTCAAATACACAAAGCTCGGTTTGCACAAGTTGAACCAAACCTAAAACACAAGGCCAACAGAGGAAAGCATCAGTGCAAGGGTGATCCCAGAAGAGGTTCGGACCAAGCCAGGCACGGGCGGCGGCGGCCGGAGGCGGCGGCTGGCCGGGAAAAAGCCTAACAACACACCCTACTACAAGGTTGGAACAACTTAGCTTCCAAGGGTTCTCAGGCCAAACCAACTAGATAGAAACAATCTAAAGGGTATTTAGGACTCACCTGAGTGGTTGGCCGGCGACCAGGAGCAGCGGCGGCGGCCGGTGCTCGAGGCTCGGGTTGCATCTATGGTGCAACATGTTGGGTTATATGTAATGTAGATCTAAATAGGGAAAAAAAAACACCTAGAGGGGGGTGAATAGGTGTAAACGTATAAACACTCAAAAATCGTTGCGATAAAAACCCAATGCGGAAATAAAATAACACGCAAGATTTTTACGTGGAAAACTCCATCACCGGAGTAAAAAACCACGGGACCGATAACACGGCAGAAATCCACTAGAATTAAAACACGTACAAGGTGATTTACCGTACACACTTACGACTCAACCTTTTCCATAGGCTCCTAGAGGATCTTCTCCGCTCGCTCCGCGACGCTTCTCGAATCCACGATCTGCGCCCAACGCCGAATCCACGGCGTCCAACGTCGAATCCACGACGTCCGACCGAATCCACGGTCTGCACCCAGTAGCACCCTTCGAATCCACGAACGTGCCTCGCTCCGAATCTATGAGAGCGGTTGAACCTTGAGTCCACAAGGACACGCGAATCCACGCGCCGATTTTGGGGAAATCGTTGTTTTTGGGTGGTGATGATCCGCCGAATACTTAGATCAAAGATAGATCGGAAATACCATCTAAGTATTCATTAGTTTGATTCAACTCAAGATGTGAGTATGAAAACCTAGAATCAAACTAGTCAATATAGATGAAGAAACATAGAGTATTCTCTAATGATTTCCTTTCTTCTCTATATGTGGATCTTAGGCCGTATAAAATGATATATGAATATGACGGCTATATTCCTTTTATCGGCCTCTTTTTATTTTTTGGATTAACCCTAGAAAAAGAGTCATAGGGTCTATTTATAGGTTAGAAACATTTGGAAGGAGATAAGAATCAAAAACCTAACATTTCTGGAATTTTTACGGACGGCGATCCGGATCGGATTTAGGCGATCCGGATTGCAGTAGCAAGAAAGACGGTTTCCAGAAAAACACACGTTCGGGATCCGGATCGGAATGCCTGATCCGGATCGTTCATACAATTCTGAGAACTCAACGTTCGGGATCCGGATCGTGAGATGCTGCGATCCGGATTGAAGTAATGTATGAAACAACAACCTTCGGGATCCGGATTGCTGGCTCTGATCCGGATCCTGAACATGTCCGAACACCAGTTTTTGATTTTGATGCAGTTAAAAAACTCTTCCATGTGTTTCTACACTACAAGAAGTATTCGGATCACCAATAATCTTTAGTTAAACATACCTGATCCTTTTGAATTCTTCTTTCTTGAGATTGAGCTAATGATCCAACTTTCTTCACCTTCAATCTTCAAGACTTGAACCTTTCACGAAACTACGCCAACTCAAATTCCGTAACAATCTCCCCCTTTGGCGGTTTCGTGACAAAACACAGATCCACTAAAGAAAATTCAAAAAGATATTTTTGTTGCTATCACCATACAACAAAAATTTACAATGGAGATCCAAAAATTTAAAAACATGAGATAAACTTCTAAAACAGACTCTAGACTTAGACATCTGTACTCTCTGCACAAAGAAATCATTCTTGACAAAAAGAGATCGTTAGATACCTCAAGAATATTTAGCATTCAAAACCTAACAGAGATAGAGTTTATGCTCACCATGACATTGAGTAATTCAGATATGTAATAAGATCACAATCAAACATTGACATATCTTCTAAGCAATAAAATTCCAAATGTCATAACTTTGCTTTGTTAGTAATCAAACAACTTGTTAGTAATAATACATGTCCAAATAGTTAGTCGAATAGTTAGTAGGAACATGCAACAAATCACAAGATAAAATCCAAAGTTGTGATACTTACCTTTCACCAAAGTCAAAGTTGAAGTGATACTTACCTTGATGTTCACACATTCACATCATCATTGTTCAATCATTGTTCAAGTTCTCTCTAAACTCTCTCCCCCTTTTTGTCACAAATAAAGCCAAAATTACCAAAAATTTAGAGGAGAGTTAAATAGATCAGAATAAAGAAACGTGAGAGCTGAATAATAACAAAAACGTAAAAACCTGCAAAAGAAAGATTAGAAACAAAAGTTTATGCAGAGTCGTCGGAGCTGATACACCCAAGCTTCTGAAACATTTTTTTGATCCGTTTGTTCATAGAAGCTTGTTCCTTCTTAACTTCTTTGATATCTTCTCTCATTTCAGCGAAATCAGTAGCCATGCGTTCTTGCTCGTTTGAGAGTCGCTGTTGCTCCTTAAAGATTGAGCTAACCGACGCATCATCATCAGACGTTGATGGAGGTGCTGGTTGTGCTGCTGGTGTAGAGGTTGTTGCTTGTTGTTGTTGTGCTCGTTGGCAGTGAAGAGGTATTATGGGATCATCTGTCTTCGTCGAGAGAGACTTCACAATTGTCGTCTCATTAATGGTGCCCAAACTGTACATGTATGAGCTCGCGCTTGTATCGACTTTAAACTTTCTAAGGATGCGCATGATAATCATTGGGTAGGGTAGTCTCTCTGTGGGATGAGAGTGTTCCACATACCGCGCCATCCTTGACCAAATGAGATAAGGAATATTCAAGTTTGCTCCCATCAATGCGGCCGGGTTTCCAAGAAGATAAAGGAATAACATTCTGTCCCATCGAAGAACCTTCGTATTCATGTTGGGAAGAATGTTGTAGCAGACAATGAAGTTTATATACCGATACTCTGGTCGAAGCTCTTTAGAGAAAACAGAATTTTCGGTCGACCGAGTATCTGGAAGACATATTCCATTAACTACAACTCTCCAGGAGTTGTCATTGAAGCTTTGAGTTTTTAGGTAATGGAGTCCATCAGCTCTGGCTGTCATACCTAGCACTTCTCCAATCAGCTGGGGTGTGACTTTGATTTTGATATTTTTAACCAAAGTGTGAAATTCTCGACGTCCATCCTCGTGATCAATCAGACTTGCAGCGTTCTGATAAAACATTCGAACTGAGTGTGGACAGTACCCAGTAGTCTCAGGGAAGTTGCAAATTGGAGCAAGACCAACTTGGTCAAACAAAGTCCCAAAGACTGCAGATCGTTCCTTCATTGGTTTGACATTGACATGTCTCTCGCCAATGCATTCCCTCTTCTCAAAATCCTTGATTCTAGCGGAGCTGATGAAGTCTTGTGGAGAAGGCTGTCTAGCAACTGGTTGCTCGATGGAGATTCCTTGGGCACTGCCTCGTTTTCTTGCACCGGTTTTTCTTTTTGTTCCAATTGGACTTGGTTCCATTGGCGCTTTCCCTTTTTCAGCTGCAGTGGCCGGAGCCTTTGAGGTTTCAGCAGGGGCCTTCCCTTTGGAGATAATGGGGATAGTTCCCTTGATTTCGATGTTATCCCAGTTAATCGACTCCGTCTCTGATTCAGTGTCAGAATCATCCTTAGTCTTCTTCGCTTTCTTAGCCTTCTTAGGCTTGGCAGTATCCTTGACATGTACCATGGCAGCAAGTAGGAAAATAATCCAAGTGATCACCATCTTGATTACTAGTGAAAAATGTATCCTGTGAAGACCAACTCAAGAACACATGATAAAATGTTAATTTTCAAAGATTTGAAAAATTGTACCCAAACAATCATAATCATGTAGAGAGACTAAGAATCAAATTAGTTTTGCAAAAGGACTTTTAAAAATAGATCAATTGCATGAATTTCGAAAATCCTTATTATATGCCCTAAAACCGAATTCTTTAGAAATCGAAGACCAAAAATTCGTTTAACCTGGGAATACCTAGCATATAATCAAAACTAATCTACCCAGAGTTCTAATTTCAAAAGAAATTTGATCAAAAACCATCCACAAACGAAGTCGATACAAGAAATTCATCACGTTTGAGGAGGAAAAAGAAAAACGGTGAAAAACCGAGATTTTGATCAATAAAACTTACTTGTATTCGAAGAACTTGAGTTTGAAAAGATCCAAGTGCAATCGTTCTAGAGAGAGAGGCTCTAGAGACTTGAGAACAAAAGATTAAGGTAAAAGAAATCAAAACCCTCTTGTTCTTATTAAAACCCTAGCCGTGATCCGGATCGGATCGAGATTTCGATCCGGATCGGCCAGCCGCAGGAAGAAGCCTGCGTTCGGGATCCGGATCACCTTGCCCGATCCGGATCGGCTCCAACTTTTTCATCAGAAAAATTTAAAAAAATTCCAGAAGATCCAGAAAAAGTATGTAAGCACAATTGTATATCAACTTTAAACAAAAATCATCGTTTCATACAACAAGAATTAGATTATGCCAAATCTATCAATAATATCCAAAAATGAAACGAGAATTTACAAAAATTAAATCCCTTAAAGTTGAACACCTTCAATTACATCTAACTTGATCTTATGAGTAATGCCTTTATCAAATCATCAATTCAGTAAAGAAAATGAAATACGAAGATCAATAGATGTTTGAAATCCCAAATATGGTAGATAATTTATCTAGACAATCTGTTGAAGAGAGTGGCTCTTTGAGCATCTTTCTTTTAAAAACCCACCTTATACCAACCTTGAAATTTGACGGAGTCAAGTATTTCAACATGCATTTTACTTAATCAAAAATTGGACAACCATGCTTGGTATACATGTGGTAGCTGCACACAATACTCGAACGACCGAGGTGGTAGCTCTTTCCTCCATGTGGTGGTAGTTTTCACACTCCTCATTAGGATGTAACTCTTTCCACATCTTTTGAGCATTTTACATATCTTTGACTCCCCCTCAATTGGCTATCAATTATTTAAGATATAAAGTATTCAACCAAAAATTGATCTCGATTTCATACTCGACTAAGCAGTCAAATAAGATAATGACTATACCAAGAGATCATTGAGAGAGAAATTGACTTTGATCACTCAGAAGATGATTTAATTAACATAAATGATCATTGCAACAGTGAAATATTATGATGGCAAAAGCATAATAAATTTCTAAATGTGCGAAAAGATGCAATTAAAGTCAATTATGATCTATGCTCAATTAATGTCCTATGTACAAACATAGAAAATGAACAAAACAAAACAAAAACAAAACCTATCCTAAGCAAAGGTTTCAAAAAGAAGTTTATTTCAAGGAAAGCATTCCAATTGCTTTTCGCAAATGAATAAAACGTTTTTGATCCAAAGGTTTTGTTAGAATGTCAGCTAATTGATCCTCAGTTGAAATATATGACAGTTGAAGAGTATTTGATTCAACTAGCTCTCTAAGAAAATGATATCTAAGTTCAATATGTTTTGTTCTAGAGTGCAACACAGGGTTTTTAGAAATGTTAATTGCACTTGTGTTGTCACGAGGAATTGTTACCGAAGATGCTGAAATCCGGAAGTCGCTCAACACACTTTTCATCCAAATGAGTTGGGTTGAACAACTACCCGCTGAAATGTATTCCGCTTCGGCAGTCGAGAGTGCTATGCAATTCTGCTTTTTACTGTGCCATGCAACAAGGCAATGACCAAGATAGAAGCATGCACCACTCGTGCTTTTCCGATCATCCACTGATCCTGCCCAATCGGCATCTGAGTATCCAACAATATCCAAACTAGTTCCCATAGGATACCAAATTCCGAAATTAATTGATCCTTTGATGTACCGGATGATCCTTTTCACCGCTTTCAGGTGAACCTCCTTTGGTGCTGATTGATATCTCGCGCAAATCCCAACACTAAAGGATATATCCGGGCGACTAGCCGTGAGGTAAAGTAGACTTCCAATCATACTTCGATACAGTTTCTCGTCTACATTCTCACTTTGTGATTCACTTCCAAGTCCCTTGTGGCTAGTTCCCATTGGAGTCGGAAAATCCTTCGAATTTTCTAAGTCATACTTTTTAACCAACTCCATTGCATACTTGGATTGACTGAAGTGAATAACTTCATCATTTTGTTTAATTTGCAATCCAAGGAAATAAGTCAATTCGCCCATCATGGACATCTCAAATTCGCTTTCCATGGTCTCCGCGAATTTAGAAGCATCATTATCTCTTGTTGCGCCAAATACAATGTCATCGACATAGATTTGTGCTACAATGAAATTGCTTTGATAATGCTTCACAAAGAGAGTCCTGTCAGCTCCCCCTCGAGTATAGCCCTTCTCCAAAAGGTGCTTTGTCAGCCTTTCGTACCATGCTCGCGGTGCTTGTTTCAGACCGTAAAGAGCCTTTTTTCAAACGAAAAACATGGTTAGGTTGTTTATGGTCTACAAAACCTTTCAGTTGAGCCACATAAACTTCCTCATTTAAAAACCCATTTAGAAACGTGCTCTTAACGTCCATTTGAAATAATTTGATTTTAAAATGACAAGCAATAGCAAATAGTATACGAATGGACTCGAGTCTAGCTACAGGGGCGAATGTTTCATCAAAGTCTATACCTTCTACTTGAGAGTAGCCTTGAGCAACTAATCGTGCCTTGTTCCTGATGATAGTACCATCCTCATTTTTCTTGTTCTTGAAAATCCATTTGGTACCTATCACATTATGTTGCTTTGGAGGCTTCGTTAATTCCCAGACTTTGTTTCGCTCAAATTGATGGAGCTCTTCCTGCATTGCTTTAATCCAGTAGTCATCCTGAAGAGCTTCATCTATGTTCTTTGGTTCGATTAAAGATACGTAGCAAGCGAATCCACAAACCAACTGCCTCCGAGTTCTAACTCCTTCTTGTGGATCTCCAATGATGTTTGATTCAGGATGATCCTTGGAGATTCGTAGCGTTTGTTGAAACGGAGTACTCGGAGGTATATGAGATGATTCCTGCACATCAGATAAACTTGAAGAACCATTAGATGCATCATTAATATTGGAAGTATTATCATGAGAAGATGCACTTACAGGAGTATCATCATCCAGAGAGATATCGAGGGTAGATTTTTCAGATGCAAAGTGAAAAGCTTCATCTACTTTAACATTTATAGATTCTACAATCGTTTTAGATTCGATGTTAAATACTCGATATGCTCTGCTATTTGTAGAATAACCCAAAAAGATCCCTTCGTCACTTCGAGAGTCAAACATTCCAAGATTTTCACGGTCACGTAAAATGTAACATCGACTCCCGAAGATACGAAAGTATTTGATATCCGGTTTTCTACTAAACCACAGCTCATATGGTATATTTAAAGTTCCTGGGCGCAAGTACACTCGATTAATGACATAGACAGCGGTGTTCACAGCTTCAGCCCAAAAATGTAGCGGTAAATTCCGGCTATGAAGCATCACACGCGCCATCTCTTGAACAACCCTGTTTTTGCGCTCAACAACACCATTCTGTTGAGGTGTATAGGGTGCTGAGAATTCATGTTTTATGCCGTTGGAAGTGCAAAAATCAATGAATTTGGAATTTATGAATTCTCCACCTCTATCACTCCTAACACGAATGATCTTTTCATTTTTTTCAAACATAATACGATGGCAAATCTCATGAAAAGAATCAAACGTATCAGCTTTCTCTTTTAAAAATGTTACCCAAGAAAACCTAGAGAAATCATCAACCAATAAGAAAATATACCATTTACCTCCCAAAGATGGTTGATGGGTCGGCCCCATTAAATCCATGTGCAAAAGTTCCAAAGGCCGTTTTGTACCAACGTAGTTCAAGTTCTTGTGTGCAGTCCTAGACTGTTTTCCCTTTTGGCAACCACCACACACAACGTTTTGTTTAAGCAAAAGTTTTGGAACCCCCTTGACCACGTCCTTGTTTGAAATTCTAGCAAGTTCCTTAAAATTTAAGTGACCTAGCCTTTCATGCCAAAGTGTCTCATTATCCAAAGAAACTAGGTTACATTTGTCAGAAAATTTATTAGGAACAACATAACAATTGTTTTCAGATCTAACCCCTTTTAAAAAGAATACATGGTCCTTATCAGTTACAACACATTCAAGAGATGAAAAGTTAACTGAAAAACCATTGTCGCAAAGTTGACTTATGCTGATGAGGTTAGTCTTAAGGCCATCAACAAATAACACATTATTTAGAACCGGGCCATCTGGAATAGCTACTGTTCCTTTTCCAACAATTTTGGAAGATCGACCGTCTCCGAAAACAACGAGTCCTCCGGAGATCTTCTCAAGATTTTGAAAACTATTTTTGTCACCGGTCATGTGACGCGAACACCCGCTATCCAGATACCAAGACGAACTATCATATGCATGCAAGGAAACATTGGTAACAAGACACGAAAAGATTTCACCTTTGCGCACCCAAACCTTTTTGGAGTGTGTCGGTAATGGTCGTTAAGTTATATGCCTAGGTGAAAGCGTCTTGTTAAAACGATTGCTGCTCCTTGATGACGTCGTCTTGCGCGGTAAACTACCAAGGTTCTTTTCCTTCAATTGATTTGCAATTGATTTCCGAGGAATCACCTTTGTGGTAGTCATTGCAAGAGGTGTTTGAGGTGCGCGTTTGACTCCCGTCTTGCAATATCTTCTTATGTGCCCTGAAACACCACAACGAAAATATACCTTAGATCTTGACGATCCCAAAGAGGATGAAGTAAGTTTGTTGTCGTTGTTTGTCTTGAATTCCGGTGTCCGAGGAGGAGATACCGACTGAGGCACAAAAACTGTCCCACTCGAACTTGGACTGTTTCCAGTTTGAGTGTACCCGAGGCCGAACTGATTTGTTTGACCAAGACCAAGAAGCCTATCCAACTTACTCCTTCCTGAAGAGAATCGCTTCAAGTCATCCTTGAGTTGGAAAATGGTCTTTGTCATTTCCAGGTTATCCTGTCGAGCCTCGTTGTAGAGCTTTGAGAAGTGATCCGCTTTATCCACCAGTTTTGTATGTTCCTTCTCAAAAAGCTCATTGGACTCTTGAAGGGAAATATTTACTTTTATCAGATTTTCCCTTTCCACTTCAAGAGCGTTTGAGAGAGAAGTTGCTCTTTTTGCTTCTACTTCGAGATCATGCACTCTCCCTCTCAAACTCTTGTTTTGCTTAGCCACTTTCTTTGAATCCCTCAAAAGTCTGTGGTAGGCTAAAGCAAAATCTTCACCTTCCGAATCATCCGATTCGTTGTCCGTTGCATTCTTTTCAACAGTAGAGTTGGACAATGACTCGGATGTACTTGCCATAAAGCACATGAAGGGTGAAGATATGGACGCGTGGAATGCCGTGGAGCTCTTTTCTTCATCACTTGAAGACGACTCATTTAACGTTGAGTTGTCATCCCAAGTGACGACTTGCATCGCCTTCTTCTTTGCCGGATACTTGTTGGGACACTCCGTTGCAATGTGGCCGTAGCCTCGACATTTGAAGCATTGTAGTTGTCCATCTGAACTTTTCTTATCCTTTGAGAAGTTCTCTTGCTTTCTTGACTTGTAACTTGAAGTACCCTTGCCTTTGTTTGACTTTCCGAAGGATGGAGATTTACTTGAATTACCCCTTCGAAAGTTGCGGCGAAACTTCCTTGTCAAGAGAGCGAGCTGCTTCTCAAATTCCTCCATAGAAAGGTTCTCGTCATCGTCTGAGGAGGATGTATCCGCGTCTTCTTCCTTAGTTGTTTTCAACGCATAACCTGAAGACTTAGAAGAGGATGCTTTTCCAGAAGAATTGTTAGTAGTAAATGTCATTTCATATGTTTGTAATGAACCAACTAATTCTTCTACACGCATTTCGTCCGGGTGTTTAATAGTTTCAATGGCTGTAACCTTTGGGCGAAATCGTTCAGGAAGAGTTCTTAAGATCTTTCTTACAACCTTAAATTCTGGAATCTTCTCTCCCAGGTTAGCACATGAGTTTACGATGTCTTGCAATCGTGTATAGTAGTCCGTGAAAGATTCATTTTCTGCCATCAAGATAGAGTCAAACTTGCTCGTAAGCATTTGCAGTTTCTGAATCTTCACGAGGTTAGTTCCCTCATGTGTAACCTGAAGAACATCCCAGATTTCTTTCGCAGTCTCACATGCCGAGACGCGAGAGAATTCAGTTTGAGATAAGGCATTAAAAATAGCATTAATTCCCTTGCCATTGTAAGAAGATAAATCTAACTCTTCCTTGATCCATTTCGACCTAGGTTTTAAGGTGCGAACATCAGAGATAATTTCAGTTGGATTAGACCATCCTAATTCAATTGATTGCCACACCCTTTCGTCGATGGAAATTAAAAAGGCTTTCATTCGTACTTTCCAGTACGCATAATTTGTTCCATCAAAGAAAGGGGGTCGATTGATGTTTCCACCTTCAACCATTGTTTACAACCCTATTCCCGCTCTGATACCACTTGTTGGGTTATATGTAATGTAGATCTAAATAGGGGAAAAAACACCTAGAGGGGGGTGAATAGGTGTAAACGTATAAACACTCAAAAATCGTTGCGATAAAAACCGAATGCGGAAATAAAAATAACACGCAAGATTTTTACGTGGAAAACTCCATCACCGGAGTAAAAAACCACGGGACCGATAACACGGCAGAAATCCACTAGAATTAAAACACGTACAAGGTGATTTACCGTACACACTTACGACTCAACCTTTTCCATACGCTCCTAGAGGATCTTCTCCGCTCGCTCCGCGACGCTTCTCGAATCCACGATCTGCACCCAACGCCGAATCCACGGCGTCCAACGTCGAATCCACGACGTCCGACCGAATCCACGGTCTGCACCCAGTAGCACCCTTCGAATCCACGAACGTGCCTCGCTCCGAATCCACGAGAGCGGTTGAACCTTGAGTCCACAAGGACACGCGAATCCACGCGCCGATTTTGGGGAAATCGTTGTTTTTGGGTGGTGATGATCCGCCGAATACTTAGATCAAAGATAGATCGGAAATACCATCTAAGTATTCATTAGTTTGATTCAACTCAAGATGTGAGTATGAAAACCTAGAATCAAACTAATCAATATAGATGAAGAAACATAGAGTATTCTCTAATGATTTCCTTTCTTCTCTATATGTGGATCTTAGGCCGTATAAAATGATATATGAATATGACGGCTATATTCCTTTTATCGGCCTCTTTTTATTTTTTGGATTAACCCTAGAAAAAGAGTCATAGGGTCTATTTATAGGTTAGAAACATTTGGAAAGAGATAAGAATCAAAAACCTAACATTTCTGGAATTTTTACGGACGGCGATCCGGATCGGATTTGGGCGATCCGGATTGCAGTAGCAAGAAAGACGGTTTCCAGAAAAACACACGTTCGGGATCCGGATCGGAATGCCTGATCCGGATCGTTCATATAATTCTGAGAACTCAACGTTCGGGATCCGGATCGTGAGATGCTGCGATCCGGATTGAAGTAATGTATGAAACAACAACCTTCGGGATCCGGACTGCTGGCTCTGATCCGGATCCTGAACATGTCCGAACACCAGTTTTTGATTTTTATTCAGTTAAAAACTCTTCCAGGTGTTTCTACACTACGAGAAGTATTCTGATCACCAATAATCTTTAGTTAAACATACCTGATCCTTTTGAATTCTTCTTTCTTGAGATTGAGCTAAATGATTCAACTTTCTTCACCTTCAATCTTCAAGACTTGAACCTTTCACGAAACTACGCCAACTCAAATTCCGTAACACAACAGCAGTGGGCAAAAACCCCACGTCAAAACTCACATGCAAATGCATACAAAGCTTCTAAAAGACCAAACTAAGTTACCTGGGCCACTTGACGGCGGCGCGGAGCGTCGGCGATCGCCGGCGACGAAACCCATCCAAGCTCGGTTGAAGATGGAGAGCTCTAATGGCGGATTCCGGTCGGCGAGGCCTGGGCCGGCACAATATGGACCAAAATGTTCCCCTCGATGCCAGGAAGCTTCCTATGGTGGTGTCCGGCGGCGCGGGTGAACGGCGGCGCCGGACGGGGAAGATCGGCGGAGGTGCAAAATAGCCCGGTTCTAGGGCTGGCTCGTACGACTCGGATCCTTATCCGATCGGCCTGAAACTTCATGGGGCCCTTGCAGTCATCGAGAGGAAGAAGTTCAACGGCCTTGATCTTCATCTCGATGGTTGGAATCTTCCCGAGCACGAGATCGGCCAAATAATAGACTTCCGGCGAAGAGTCGCTCCCGCCGGCGACCGGGACGACGGCGGCGGCTCAAACTTCACAGGCACGATCCACTCGATGTCAGGAACACACTTATAGGGTCCATGGGCCATTTAAAAACAAAACTTCCATAAACTTACCTCGCCGGAAAAGTAGAGGAGGAAGGAGGTGGCCCGCGGCGGCGCACGGCGGAGCTAGGCGTCGGGTTCACCTCGGCTCGACGTCAACCTCGCAGAGGCACACCCAGATGATGCTTGGAACCACCCAAAGCCTCTGGGATCCAATCTCTCACCTTCCCAACCGAGGTGTAGGAGAATCCTTGGTTCTCCTTCCTCTCCGGCGACGGGACGGCGGCCGGTGCGCTACCTCCGTGGAGTGCGGCAGAGGGAGTGGAGTACACTGGAGCTGGCGGCTGCTGGGGCTGAGGCTACAGGGTTAGTGTTTTTTTTTTGAGAACCCTAACCAAACACATACGTATATATGCATGTGACAAAAAAATGATTTAACCCCTCTACAGTTGATATTTGACTCCAAGTCCCTCACAGAAATTTCATCTCGCTATCTAGTCCCTACCCAAAGAGTTGTATGTTTTTCAGAGCACAATATATTGGGTTTACGCGCAAAATATCCATTTATTTATCGCATTTCACGCCTTTCGAGGCATTTCGGTCGTCGAAACGAAAAATGGACTTCGCCACGACGTCCGGCACGTCAAAATTTATTAGGTAGCGATTTTTGTTTTTCGATGAAAAATCCAGGTAAATCGCAGATCCATAAAATACTGCGATATCTACAGTTCAGCACGTTTTTCGAGGCTTTCGGTTCGTCAAACGGAAAATTGGTCAATGCCACTGCGCTCAGAACGACGACGCCATTCAAATCGACTACCTGGATCGCCAGATTCGGATTCCAGACAGTCGATCTGCCGACGTTGGCTAGCGAGAGAATTAAATCAGGAGTTACTATTTACTTCACTATTCACTTAAGTCGTGGGTCCCACTAGTTTCCTTGTTAAGTTCAGGACGATCCGGCCGTCGGATCGACAAACGGTCTATACCATTTTCACTCGATTCGATGAGACGGTCGCACTGGAGGCCTCAGATTTCCGAAATCAGACTCAGATCAGAAAAGCAGAATTTGTGCTCGGAAACTGTGCCATCTTGTACTGTTCTGGTTTTTCCCCGTTCAGTTTTCCGTTGAATTCACTGTGTAGAACACCTAGTGTTGGTGTGTCTGGCCCATGGTGCATCAAAGGGGTGCCACAGATGGACCCTGTGTGGTATTTGAGCTGATTTGGTCTTCGGCGGTGTTTGCCGAATTTTAGAAAAGGAATTGGGCCAAGCGGAGTTCGGATTTGGATTCAGCGCGGAAAAACGCTTGAAAACGAATATTTATTTGTCGAATTTGGAGTCCGGATGACAAAAAACGGGTTTCCGGAAGTTTCGGGGGATTTTTGGTGCATGGGGGTGCTTCGTGGACCGGCCTATGCCACGTGGCAGCTCACCATTGGGCGGCCCACATCGCTCAGTCCACGGGAAAGGGCGCGGCGGTGCATGGACCGCACGGCGGGCCACGTGGCAGGCGCGGACTGGCGGGCGTGTGGGGCGCGGTCCAGGGAGGTTGGCGCGGGGCTCGTGGACCGGGCGCACGACACGCGTCGCCGGCTGGTTGGGTGGTCCACCTGGACTCGGTCCACGCGTGCCCGAGGCGGCGCCTCGGGGCGCGGGCCGGTGCAGGGCCACAGTGCGGCTGGTCGGCCGCACATGGCCCGCACTCGAGTGCGGGCCACGTGTCGGCCGGCCAGCGGAGGGGTGCATGCACCGCCTCCAGCGCACCCGGGCCACGTGGCGGGCGGCCAGTCGCCCCGCACGGCTGTTTGCTGTGCGGGGGACACGTGGCCGCTCCAGGGACTTTCGGGCGGTCGGACGGCCCCCCCGTCCGACCTGCTTTGAGGATTCGGGCGCCCGAAAGTGGCGCCCGAATCCGACAAAAAGGGGGGGGGGTGTTGGCAGCCTATATAAAGGCCTTTTGGGGGGCCCTTTTGCTCACTTTCTGGGAGGATTTCCACAGTGAACCCTTAATGAAAAATTTTCCTCTACCTGAAACCCTTCTTGTTGCTCACTCCTGAGATTTTTAGGAGCGCGTTTTTCGAGGTTGGTCATTTTCCGGCGCGGCGCAACACTCGTTCTTCGACGACCCGTTTCGTCCCTTCGCAGTGTTTAGGCTCCCTCGGCTCACCCCGACCTCCGATTCGGGTGATTTTTGCGCCGTTGGACTCTCGACAGGTAGGGCTTCATTTTTCATATTTTGAGTTGCCCCTGGTTTTCTTGTGGATTTTGAGTTTTCCCGAGCTTCTTTGTGACCCATTTTTCCTCGCGGAGTTTTGGACAGCACCTGCTTGATTTGGCTATAACTTCGAGCTCAGGTGACGGATCGAGGCGATTCAAAAGGCATTTCTCATCTACATCTCGCGAGGAATCTTCTATAATTTTCTTAGATTTTTCTGAATATTTTTCGAAGGTGGAAATCTCCTTTCTCTGTAACTTTTTGGTGCAGAAATTCTGCACAGTTTTGTTTGGGGTGTTCCCCTTGCCAAATTTGTATCTCAACGAAGGAAGCTCGGTTTTGAACGTGCAGGTACTCGTTTCGACGGGTTCGTCGCAAGGAACGCGACGGTATTTTTA
Organism: Tillandsia leiboldiana; assembly: GCA_029204045.2. Classification (NCBI taxonomy): domain Eukaryota; kingdom Viridiplantae; phylum Streptophyta; class Magnoliopsida; order Poales; family Bromeliaceae; genus Tillandsia; species Tillandsia leiboldiana. Next base: position 14,763,354 of record CM055072.1, read on the forward strand.
TTAGAATTTTCTGAGCAACCTTCGTAGGTGAAAATCTGAGATCTTTGGATCGGTAATTTTGGGACAGATTTTGTGATGTTTGAAGGACTAAAATTATGTATGTTCTTCTTGGAGGTTTGGCACAGCATTGCGGTGAGTTTTGGTGCGAGCGCGGGTTTTCGCATTTGGGACAGGATTTTAGCGCTCGAGGTGGGTACCGTTGTTAACCTCTTATTTTTGGACAACCCACTAGGCATATTGGAGCTTGTATTTTGTAATATGGCCAACATACTAGTAAAAATGAACATAGTATGCTTAATGAAAGGAAAAGGACTCACGATTGATACTTGCATCTTTAGAGGACTAGACACTAATAAATGGTAATAACCGGCTAAATCTGTTTCATACTTAATGTTTATTGAAGGACTTAGGCATGTGTCTAAATCAGCTTATGGCAGGTTAATATTTTGGATATTTTTACCCAAGGCATAATGTAAGAATTGGAATATTAAAATTATCTTGCTTAGTAAAGGACTTTTGCATGCTTGAATGGTCATCTAGTTAGGCCACCTTTTTCTGCTGAACTATCATGCTGGAATTGACTTGGGAGAAACCATGATTTCATTTTCTCCAGTTATCTTGACATAGGGGATGTCATGCTCAGGTTAGAGCAGGGGCTGGGATAGTGTAGTGCTGGAATTGACTTAGGAGAAACCATGATTTCATTTTCTCCAGTTATCTTGACATAGGGGATGTCATGCTCAGGTTAGAGCAGGGGCTGGGATAGTGTAGTCAGATACTTGGGGTATAGATTGGTTTGGTCAGGCAGGCTTTGTTATTCTGATGTATATATGTAGCTATCTTTTAGCTGGGCATGTAGAGGCATACTAGTGGTAGCTTTTATCAGTAGTTTTATTTTCAGTTTACCACTTTTATTCTTTTCGCCTCTGGTAGTCCTAGTGGGCAGGTTCGAGTTGAGGTTTACCCACTAGGGGAGGCTACTGTCTTTATAGTAGTTCTCACCCCCACTCTTTTTCCCTCTTCTTTTCCCCTTTGTTTTGCAGAGTCCTCTGCGGGAGTTGCGGGACCCTCTTCCCTGGACCGAGGTAAGAGGATCGTTGACTAGCTAGCTGTTTTCCCCTGATCCTGAGTTTGATAGATTTGGATGTATCCCCGGTACACTCAGACTGTTGTACTTCCTTTTATTTTGGGTCTGGCTTCGGCCAGCTGGATGTTTTTTTTTTGTGAGCTGGGAGAGACACATGTATATTTTTGAGAATTATGTTGTACTTTACTTTCCAGTATTCTTCTGAGATGTACTAGTTTTAGTTTAGCTCTGTTTTATGCTCCTTTATTATATCTTCATATCTGAGCAGGTTACCAGCGCTTCGTGTACACGGGAAATTCCGTGTGCACGGCGGATCTGTGGACGAGCCCGGGTTCTGGTTTACACCCGGGGCGTGACAGATTAAAATGGTATCAGAGCTTAGGGATAGGTCAGTTGGGACTTAGGAAACCCTAGGCTTTTAGCAGACCCTAGGATGGCAGGGCGCGAGTGACGCGACATTTTGCGAAAGTCGGCAATTTATTATTAACTCTTCCTGTGAGTGGAGAGGGATTGGCATATCCTATTTCTGGTAGACTATTATGTTGGCTGCAGACAACATAAGGTTACAGAAATAGGGGGATGTTCATGACTTTCGCTGGATTGGGTCGAGAGTGCTTTTGTTTACTGACCCGTGGTTTCTTGTGTGGCAGGATGCCTCCTAGGCGGCAGATCCCTACTCGGGGTACTCCTACACCCCCGGAGGAGCCGGAGCAGTCCGGTCCTTCGGAGATTAGTGAGCTCAGGGCCATGGTGGCCCAGTTGGCGGAGAGCCACCGCCGTCAGGAGCAGAGGTTTGACCAGTTGCTTGCCCAGGTTGGGGCACCTCCCCCTGCTACTGTAGAGGCCCCTGTACCACCTGTTGTACCACCGGCTATTCCACCAGTCCCTACGGCACCGTCGTCGAGCAGTGGGGCCCAGGGGATGTTCAGGCCGTTGACCCCGGCGGAGGAGCGGGAGTTTGCTGACAAGCTCTCACAGTTTTGCAAGCGAGGACCGCCTAGGTTCTCAGGGCGGAGCACACATCCGTGGGAGATAGGATCGTGGCTGGCAGCAATGGAGAAGTTATTTCGGGACTTCTTCATTGACCATAGATACAGAGTGCATATGGCAGTACACTGTCTAGAGGGGGATGCAGATGCTTGGTGGCGTCGGGTTGAGCCTTTGGAGTTTCAAATTACCCGACGGCTGCCTTGGTCAGAGTTTCGGCGGATGATTATGGACACCTATTTCTCCACGAGCGTGAAGAAAAAGATTGAGGATGACTTGAAGAATCTACAGCAAGGTGATCGGGCTGTATGGGATTATTTTCAGGAGTTCACGCAGTTGCTCAACTGCGTGCCCTATGTTGCCAGGGATGGGCCGCACCAGGTAGAGCTTTTTGAGACGGGCCTTCACCCAGAGATTTATACCTTAGTGCACGCCCAGAGGCTTCAGACCTTATCAGAGGCGGTGGATCATGCACAGTGGGTCGAGAGGGGAGACCACGTTGTCGCTAGACGTGGAGGCTTGGTCGCTCAGGGTTCTGAGAGGAAGCGACCAGCGCCAGATGATGGGGGACAGGCCAGTTCCTGGAGGCCGCCCCGACCGCCACCGCCTCAGATTACGGGCCGTGGGCGCTCGGAGCGGCGAGGGTCTGGGGGATCCCAGAGGCCCCCGCAGCATCAGCAGCAGCAGCCCCAGCGACAACAGCAGCATTCGCAGCAGCAGAGGTCGCTGTCTCGACAGCAGGGGTCACAGCGGCAGAGGCAGCAGCAGCAGCAGTCGAGGCAGTCTCAGTCGGCGGTCAGGTGCATCTTTTGCAGGGGACAGCACCCGTCGGATACTTATGATCAGAGGTATGGCCGCTGTTATCGGTGTGGACAGTCTGGCCACATTCGTGCTACTTGCCCTTTCTCGGCATCGCCGGCTCCTTCCTCAGCATCAGCCCCTTCGGCGCCCCAACAGCGGCCTTATGCTCAAGCGAGCAGGGCTCCTTCTTCGCATCCTGCAGACTACAGACCCCCGGCACAGAGTGGGCGTGTTTACGCCGCCCAGGAAGAGGACTCCGCAGCAGCCGACCACGTGGTGGCAGGTATCACTTTACTTTTTGGTACTAGAGCTCGCACTTTATTTGATACCGGTGCATCATATTCTTTTATCAGTAGATCATTTGCATCATCCTATGGATTAGAGTTAGGTCGGTTGCCACATGCATTAGAGGTACGGATTCCTGAGCATACATTGCATGTAGAGGAGTGTTGTTGGTCTTGCCCTGTACAGCTTGAGTCTTGGGTTTTGCCAGCGGACCTTATGGTCCTTAGTCAGCTGCGAGATTTTGACATTGTACTGGGGGTGGATTGGCTGGCCCGCTATTTCGCGACGATTGACTGCGCCGCGAGGACTGTTACTTTTAGCGAGCCAGGCCAGGAGGTGTTCGTTTATAGGGGGTGCCAGAGTGCTTTCTTTGCCTCTGTGGTTTCGACTTCTCGGGCGAGGCAGATGATGCGCAGTGGCTGCGTAGCCTTTTTGGCTTGTGTGGTAAAGGAGCCTACGGCGGCACCGGGACTCACGGATATCCCTATTGTCCATGAGTTCCCGGACGTGTTTCCACCGGAGTTGACTTGTATGCCGCCGGATAGGGAGGTTGAGTTTTTGATTGACGTAGTCCCAGGAACTGCGCCAATCTCTAAGGCTCCGTACCGGATGGCACCGGCTGAGTTGCGAGAGTTAAAGGCGCAACTTCAGGATTTAATGGATAAAGGCTTTGTGAGGCCAAGTGTATCGCCTTGGGGAGCGCCGGTGCTATTTTTGAAGAAGAAAGATGGATCACTTCGACTGTGTGTTGATTATCGAGAGCTGAATAAAGTGACCATCAAGAACAAGTACCCTTTGCCGCGCATCGATGATCTATTTGATCAGCTGCAAGGGTCTTGTGTCTTCTCCAAGATTGACTTACAGTCTGGTTACCACCAACTGAAGGTGAAGGCCGAGGACATCCCGAAGACGGCATTCAGGACGCGGTACGGGCATTATGAGTTTACCGTCATGCCTTTTGGATTGACTAATGCCCCTGCTGCTTTTATGGATTTAATGAATAGGATTTTTCGGCCATATCTGGATCGATTCGTGGTGGTGTTTATTGATGATATCCTGATCTATTCACGGAGTGATGCAGAGCACGAGGAGCATCTGAGGATTGTGCTACAACTTCTCTGGGAAAAGAAGTTGTATGCCAAACTATCTAAGTGCGAATTTTGGCTTAGAGAGGTCACCTTTTTGGGGCATGTGATCTCCGCCGCAGGAGTGGCCGTGGACCCGGCGAAGATTGAGGCAGTCCGGGATTGGCCTCGACCAACGACGGTATCTGAGGTTCGCAGTTTTATGGGCTTAGCCGGATACTACCGTCGGTTTGTGGAAGGTTTTGCGAAACTTTCCACACCCCTCACTCGTCTGACTCGTAAAGGGATTAAGTTTATTTGGAGTGAGGATTGCCAGAGGAGCTTTGAGGAATTAAAGAACAGATTGATGTCGGCTCCTATCCTTTCCCTCCCTATTATGGGGAAAGGATATGTGATTTATAGTGATGCATCGCACAATGGACTTGGTTGCGTGCTGATGCAAGAGGGTAGAGTGATCGCGTATGCCTCTCGGCAGCTAAAAGATTATGAAAAGAACTACCCCACCCATGACTTGGAGCTTGCTGCAGTGATTTACACAGATCACAAGAGCTTGAAATACTTGTTCACACAGAAGGAGCTCAACTTGAGGCAACGCCGATGGTTAGAATTATTAAAGGATTATGATGTGGATATACTCTACCATCCCGGCAAGGCCAACGTGGTTGCTCATGCCTTGAGCAGGAGAGCAGTGCAGAGCTTATCTTTGATGATCACCGATCAGGCGCCACTACTTGAGCAGATGAGGCGGTTAGAGCTCGAGGTTGTATCCCCTGGGGTCTCTGCGCGACTTATGACTCTAGTCGTACAGCCCACTCTGTTGGACAGGATTCGGGAGAGACAGAGTGAGGACCCCCACTTGATGAGGGTTCGAGAGCAGATTCAGACGGACTCGGCAGGGGATTTTTCAGTTGATGCTTCGGGAGTACTTCGGTACAGGGACCGAGCTTGTGTGCCCATGGATACAGAGATTCGAGAGCAGATCTTGAGGGAGGCCCACTATACACCTTATACCATCCATCCTGGGGGGACTAAGATGTATAGGGACCTCAAGGCACAGTTCTGGTGGAACGGGATGAAAAGAGACATTGGGAGGTTTGTAGCACATTGCTTAATTTGTCAGCAAGTAAAGGCTGAGCATCGTGTACCTGCTGGCAAGTTGCAGAGCCTCCCAATCCCTGAATGGAAATGGGAACATGTTACCATGGATTTTGTCACCGAGTTGCCGAGGGCACAGTCAGGAGCAGACGCGATCTGGGTAGTCATGGACATACTCACCAAATCCGCTCACTTTTTACCGGTACAGGTGACTTGGCCACTAGACCGACTGGCACAGCTGTATTTAGACGAGGTAGTGAGGTTGCATGGCGTGCCTGCCTCCATTGTATCTGATCGAGATTCGAGGTTTGTTTCGCGCTTTTGGAGGAGTCTACAGGCCACTTTGGGGACGCAGCTAAGTTTCAGCACGGCTTTCCACCCACAGACAGACGGACAGTCAGAGCGGACTATACAGATTCTTGAGGACATGCTCCGGGCTTGCACGCTAGACTTTGGAGGAGGATGGGTGCGACACTTATCACTGGCAGAGTTTGCGTACAACAATAGCTTTCAAGCAAGCATCCAGATGGCTCCGTTCGAAGCATTGTATGGACGCAAGTGTCGTTCCCCACTTTATTGGAGCGATGTGGGTGAAAGACGGACTTTGGGTCCAGAGTTGTTGCGAGAGGCAGAGGATAAAGTCAGGATAATCAGGCAACATCTTCAGACAGCTCAGAGCAGACAGAGGAGCTACGCCGATGTGCGGAGACGAGACCTGGAGTTTAGGATTGGAGATCATGTCTTTTTGAAGGTTTCGCCTTCAAAGGGTATCCGGAGATTTGGGATTCGTGGGAAACTGAGCCCTCGTTATATTGGACCTTTTGAGGTATTGGAGCGCATAGGGCCAGTTGCCTACAGGCTTGCACTTCCTCCCAGGCTTGCCGGTGTTCACGATGTATTTCATGTATCGACCCTGAGGAAGTATGTTCATGATCCGTCTCACATCATCGATTTCACCCCACTGGAGGTTGCTGAGGATCTGAGCTTTGTTGAGCGGCCATTGAGAATCTTGGACCGCGAGGTTAGAGAGCTGCGCAGCCGGGCCATCCCTTATGTGAAGATCCTCTGGAGCGGTCGTGATGAGCACGAGGCTACCTGGGAGCTAGAGTCAGCGATGATGGATGCTTACCCCTATTTGTTCGAGGCCCCGGCTTGAGGTATGGCTTTTGTTTCGAGGACGAAACTCTTTTTAGTGGGGGAGGATGTAGTGTTCTGGTTTTTCCCCGTTCAGTTTTCCGTTGAATCCACTGTGTAGAACACCTAGTGTTGGTGTGTCTGGCCCATGGTGCATCAAAGGGGTGCCACAGATGGACCCTGTGTGGTATTTGAGCTGATTTGGTCTTCGGCGGTGTTTGCCGAATTTTAGAAAAGGAATTGGGCCAAGCGGAGTTCGGATTTGGATTCAGCGCGGAAAAACGCTTGAAAACGACTATTTATTTGTCGAATTTGGAGTCCGGATGACCAAAAACGGGTTTCCGGAAGTTTCGGGGGATTTTTGGTGCATGGGGGTGCTTCGTGGACCGGCCTATGCCACGTGGCAGCTCACCATTGGGCGGCCCACATCGCTCGGTCCACGGGAAAGGGCGCGGCGGTGCATGGACCGCGCGGCGGGCCACGTGGCAGGCGCGGACTGGCGGGCGTGTGGGGCGCGGTCCAGGGAGGTTGGCGCGGGGCTCGTGGACCGGGCGCACGACACGCGTCGCCGGCTGGTTGGGCGGTCCACCTGGACTCGGTCCACGCGTGCCCGAGGCGGCGCCTCGGGGCGCGGGCCGGTGTAGGGCCACAGTGCGGCTGGTCGGCCGCACATGGCCCGCACTCGAGTGCGGGCCACGTGTCGGCCGGCCAGCGGAGGGGTGCATGCACCGCCTCCAGCGCACCCGGGCCACGTGGCGGGCGGCCAGTCGCCCCGCACGGCTGTTTGCTGTGCGGGGGACACGTGGCCGCTCCAGGGACTTTCGGGCGGTCGGACGGCCCCCCCGTCCGACCTGCTTTGAGGATTCGGGCGCCCGAAAGTGGCGCCCGAATCCGACAAAAAGGGGGGGGTGTTGGCAGCCTATATAAAGGCCTTTTGGGGGGCCCTTTTGCTCACTTTCTGGGAGGATTTCCACAGTGAACCCTTAATGAAAAATTTTCCTCTACCTGAAACCCTTTTTGCTGCTCACTCCTGAGATTTTTAGGAGCGCGTTTTTCGAGGTTGGTCATTTTCCGGCGCGGCGCAACACTCGTTCTTCGACGACCCGTTTCGTCTCTTCGCAGTGTTTAGGCTCCCCCGGCTCACCCCGGCCTCCGATTCGGGTGATTTTTGCGCCGTTGGACTCTCGACAGGTAGGGCTTCATTTTTGATATTTTGAGTTGCCCCTGGTTTTCTTGTGGATTTTGAGTTTTCCCGAGCTTCTTTGTGACCCATTTTTCCTCGCGGAGTTTTGGACAGCACCTGCTTGATTTGGCTATAACTTCGCGCTCAGGCGACGGATCGAGGCGATTCAAAAGGCATTTCTCATCTACATCTCGCGAGGAATCTCCTGGAATTTTCTCAGATTTTTCTGAATACCTTTCGAAGGTGGAAATCTCCTTTCTCTGTAACTTTTTGGTGCAGAAATTCTGCACAGTTTTGTTTGGGGTGTTCCCCTTGCCGAATTTGTATCTCAACGAAGAAAGCTCGGTTTTGAACGTGCAGGTACTCATTTCGACGGGTTCGTCGCAAGGAACGCGACGGTATTTTTATTAGAATTTTCTGAGCAACCTTCGCAGGTGAAAATCTGAGATCTTTGGATCGGTAATTTTGGGACAGATTTTGTGATGTTTGAAGGACTAAAATTATGTATGTTCTTCTTGGAGGTTTGGCACAGCATTGCGGTGAGTTTTGGTGCGAGCGCGGGTTTTCGCATTTGGGACAGGATTTTAGCGCTCGAGGTGGGTACCGTTGTTAACCTCTTATTTTTGGACAACCCACTAGGCATATTGGAGCTTGTATTTTGTAATATGGCCAACATACTAGTAAAAATGGACATAGTATGCTTAATGAAAGGAAAAGGACTCACGATTGATACTTGCATCTTTAGAGGACTAGACACTAATAAATGGTAATAACCGGCTAAATCTGTTTCATACTTAATGTTTATTGAAGGACTTAGGCATGTGTCTAAATCAGCTTATGGCAGGTTAATATTTTGGATATTTTTACCCTAGGCATAATGTAAGAATTGGAATATTAAAATTATCTTGCTTAGTAAAGGACTTTTGCATGCTTGAATGGTCATCTAGTTAGGCCACCTTTTTCTGCTGAACTATCATGCTGGAATTGACTTAGGAGAAACCATGATTTCATTTTCTCTAGTTATCTTGACATAGGGGATGTCATGCTCAGGTTAGAGCAGGGGCTGGGATAGTGTAGTGCTGGAATTGACTTAGGAGAAACCATGATTTCATTTTCTCCAGTTATCTTGACATAGGGGATGTCATGCTCAGGTTAGAGCAGGGGCTGGGATAGTGTAGTCAGATACTTGGGATTCAGGACGGACAGGCTGTGATGGCAGGGTGTTGCGGCAACCGCGGATTTTGGGCGGTTGACCGGACAGTTGTTATTGCATCAGATCGGGGAGAGGATTTGGGTTTCTTTTAGTGGATGGTTATTTCCATTTAGATCAGTGTCATGATCCAGTCCTGCGGACTTTTTATTCAGGCATTTTACTCGTGTGGGTCGCTCCCCTCGAGTGCCACTCCGGAGTGCGCGTTATGCAGACTTGAGTCCTTGAGACTCCTATCCCCTATCGGTGTTATGCGTAGGGTGGCATACCCGATTTGGCAGGCATCGCAGGCAGTACCAGGTTTTACTGGGGTATAGATTGGTTTGGTCAGGCAGGCTTTGTTATTCTGATGTATATATGTAGCTATCTTTTAGCTGGGCATGTAGAGGCATACTAGTGGTAGCTTTTATCAGTAGTTTTATTTTCAGTTTACCACTTTTATTCTTTTCGCCTCTGGTAGTCCTAGTGGGCAGGTTCGAGTTGAGGTTTACCCACTAGGGGAGGCTACTGTCTTTATAGTAGTTCTCACCCCCACTCTTTTTCCCTCTTCTTTTCCCCTTTGTTTTGCAGAGTCCTCTGCGGGAGTTGCGGGACCCTCTTCCCTGGACCGAGGTAAGAGGATCGTTGACTAGCTAGTTGTTTTCCCCTGATCCTGAGTTTGATAGATTTGGATGTATCCCCGGTACACTCAGACTGTTGTACTTCCTTTTATTTTGGGTCTGGCTTCGGCCAGCTGGATGTTTTTTTTTGTGAGCTGGGAGAGACACATGTATATTTTTGAGAATTATGTTGTACTTTACTTTCCAGTATTCTTCTGAGATGTACTAGTTTTAGTTTAGCTCTGTTTTATGCTCCTTTATTATATCTTCATATCTGAGCAGGTTACCAGCGCTTCGTGTACACGGGAAATTCCGTGTGCACAGCGGATCTGTGGACGAGCCCGGGTTCTAGTTTACACCCGGGGCGTGACACATCTGCACACCGGTATACACACCACTATGGTTAAATTTGTTTCCTTGCACACATTCACACCTAAAAAACACTCTTTATACCCACTCAAATTTCCCGAGTATTACACGGAACGAGATTTATAAGTACTCGATTTGGATCTACTCGTCGTGAGGATTGCAACCGTGATTTTTCTGGATTTTTCTGAGGACTGCACGCAGATGAAAATCCCCTATCTCTCTGCTGGATTGTAAAAATAGCAAACGCTATTTGGTGTGTGTGGGGTATTGATTAGTGTGTTGTGGTTGTGATGTTGGTTGGAGCAGAGGCTTGTGCGACTGAGTACCGAGGGTGCAGTTTCGGCGGATTTTGTTAGTGAGTGACTGCGCACTTCACTGACTTTAGCTTTGCCTGCGGAAAGCGATTCAGGTGGGTTGCTTCGTCTCCAGAACCGGTGACGGTTCTCTAATTCTATCTGTTAGAATGCATGCATGTTTAGGGTACAATTTATGTGATTGAGGGGTAAGCTTAGTAATGGTAATTGTATAAGGAATTGCATGATTTATTTGTGTTTTGTCATATGACAATTGCAATAGTGGATATTCTTGTGGATGGTTAATGTAAGCTTACCCAAGAGAATGTTACCCTCTGTGATTGATAGCATGCATGATTAATGTACAACCAATATGAGTGAGATGTAAGCATGAGAATTGGCCTAGATCATGTGGATTGATGCTTAGAGGATTTGAGATCTAGCATATTGTAGATGGCTATGTTCATTTTATACTAGGTGAGATAGAGATCATGCTCGATTACCCATTGGCATATTTATGCGGGATAGATTTATTATAGTAGCGATTTATTATCATGCCATGTTAGCACATAACCTTTCGTGAGGATTGATTATTCGAGGGGACTGGATGATATATCTATGTGCCGGTACTACTCTGAGGAGTTATTATGGATCATGGATTATAGACAGGTGTAGTTCATTAGCGAATTTGGCATGTTGTTTATACCTATGTAAAGCTACTATTTGTCATACTCTTACTTCTATCTTTCTTGAGGACAAATGCATGTTTGTATGGACATCTATATAGACCATTTTTTACTGCTACACTATCATGTTAGGACTTGACTTAGGAGAAACCATCTTTGCTTCTCTTCTCCTTTTTAGTCAGTATTGTGGTTCATGTTGCTCGGGTTCGAGCAGGGGTTTGGGATAGTGTAGCCGGGATCTTGGAGTCAGGGACTGTGACGCCCCACTTCCCAGGGGGTCACCCATCCTAGAACTACTCTAGCTCTAGCACGCTTAACTCTCATAACCTCTTGGATCTTGCTACCATCTAAAATGCTATAGCCGGGTTAAGAGATTTAGTCCTATTATATCAATTATATATAGGACTAATCCAAATTCCGGGGGTGTCACATTCTTCCCCCCTTTAAGCCCTGACGTCCACGTCAGGCTCAAGCACACTCACAAGCACCAGGCGATGTGAGACTCATCTCGCTAGCCTTAGCTGACCTTGTGGGGAGCTGCAGTCCACCCACAACGGTCATTAGCCGTGGAGCCTCGCTCTACCCGCTATATAATCCTGGCTCAGCCGAGACTCATCTCACATTTTCGGCTGGCGAATGTCTCTGATACCAACTGTGACGACCCACTTCCCGGGGTCACCCATCCTAGAACTACTCTAGCTCTAGCACGCTTAACTCTCATAACCTCTTGGATCTTGCTACCATCCAAAATGCTATATGTTAAGGAATTTGTTTTGGCGTATTTCGTGAAAGTGGTTAAGTCTTGAAGATTGAAGATGAAGAAGCTTGGATCATATACCTCAATCTCAAGAAAGAAGAATTCAAAAGGATCAGGTACGTTTAACTAAATAAGTTTGGTGATCCGAATACTTCTTATCGTGTAGAAACACTTGGATGGATTTTTAATCGCATAAAAATCAAAAACTGGACATGTTATATGTTCAGGAACCGGATCAGGGTACTACTGTAGAGTACCGGGACTTGGTGGAGTGTACCGACCTTGCAAGATGGCCTGGTGCGGAGAAATCGCCTCGGACGTGTTCCATATTTATTTGCAGATGATTTCTGGTTGATTCGGATCGACGCGGAAGCCCCAGCCTGAATCGGAGTTTTTCCGGGCTTTGTGCGGCGTTAGAGGACTGGTTTGCTAGAGTCGCGACTCTACTGTGGTTTGCAGTGTGACACCCCCGGAATTTGGATTAGTCCTCTATATAAACGATATAATAGGACTAAATCTCTAACCCGGCTATAGCATTTTGGATGGTAGCAAGATCCAAGAGGAACATGAGAGTTAAGCGTGCTAGAGCTAGAGTAGTTCTAGGATAGGTGACCCCCTGGGAAGTGGGGCGTCACAGTTGGTATCAGAGCCATTCACCAGCCAGAAATGTGAGATGAGTCTCGGCTGAGCCAGGGTTATATAGCGGGTAGAGCGAGGCTCCCCGGCTAATGACCGTTGTGGGTGGAGTGCAGCTCCCCACAAGGTCGGCTAAGGCTAGCGAGACGAGTCTCACATCGCCTGGTGCTTGTGAGTGTGCTTGAGCCTGACGTGGACGTCAGGGTTTAAAGGGGGGAAGAATGTGATACCCCCGGAATTTGGATTAGTCCTCTATATAAACGATATAATAGGGCTAAATCTCTAACCCGGCTATAGCATTTTGGATGGTAGCAAGATCCAAGAGGAACATGAGAGTTAAGCGTGCTAGAGCTAGAGTAGTTCTAGGATGGGTGACCCCCTGGGAAGTGGGGCGTCACATGCAGAAATTGGGAAAGGTTTGGAACATGTGTATTTTCTGTTTACAGATGAGTTCGGGAGGTTTCGGACTGGTGCGGAGACTCCAAAGGCGAAAAGTGAGTTGGAATCGGCAGTTATGGGAGCCGGTTTTTGGATTGAGCACATTGACTCTACGGTTGAGCTTATTGAGTGGGGGAAACTTTGGACATGTGTATTTTCAGATTACAGCGGAGTTCGGGATGTTCCGGACTGGTGCGGAGGCCCCGAGAGCAAAAAGTGAGTTGGAGTGGGCTTAATTGGATTATTTAATTGATTAATTAATTATTTTGTGTTGGCTGTGGAGGAAATTAGAGAAAGAATGAATTAAGAAAGAAAAGGAATTAAAGAGAGTGTGTTTTGGTGTATGGAATGAATTGGTGTTGGTGTTGGAAAGGGAATGTGGGTCTTTACACCATGCACCATGCACCAACACTAATTAATTAAGAGTGCCACGTCATCCTTCTTCTTCCCAAAATGCAAACAGGGGAAATTAAAGAGAACAGAGGAAAGAGAAAAAGAAGAAGAAGGAGAAGAAGAAGAAGAATTGAAGGGAAGTAAAAGAGGGTTTTGATCGTCTTGACGGCGCGAATCTACTGTTAGTAGCCGCGCGGAGCCGAGCGGAGCACGCGCGAAGAACTTGAGTGAGGAGTAATGGTTCTTATTTCTAAAGCTTGAGTTTTTAGGATTTTTGTTGATTTTGTTGGAGTTGAATGGGGTTTTGGAAGAGGATGGTGTTGATGATTGGTGGTGTGGACTTGGTTTTTGCGATTCTTGGGTGGAGGAGCCGCGCAGCTTGGGCGTGGGCGCGCGCAACGCATGCGGGCGCGCGCATGGGCGCCGCGCAGCTAGCGCATGGGCGCCGCGCTTGCGCACTTGGGGTGGATTTGGTGGGGTTAGCTTGGTGTTCCGGAACCCAAATGGGGATTCCGGAACGGGCCTTTGGGTACCGGTACCACACGGAGTGTACCGGTACCCCATAGTGCAGGATGTTTTTTTTGATGGATTTTAAGCAGGGGCTTTTTAGTCTTTTCCCTCCCCAAGCACACCACCCTCTATAAAGAGCCCCCCAACCTGCCTTCTTCTCTACGATAGAAAGAAAGAAAAAAAAAGGAAAGTAAGGAAAAGAAAAGAGAAGAAGATAAAGAGAGTGAGAGAGGTTGAGAGGGAGTTGATTGTGCAGCTTAGTGTTCTTGAGGCATGGAGTCGAGCGAAGCCGCGCGCGCGTCGGCCGCACCTACGAGGTGAGTTGGCAGATTTTGTATTTTTGGATTTGGTTTTCTTAGATGGATTTGATGATGGTTTTTGGATGGAGCTTTGAGCTTGTAGTGTTCTGGTTTTTCCCATGCAACCTTCCGATGAATCCACTACGTATAACACCTAGTGTTGGTGTGTCTGGCCCATGGTGCATCAAAGGGGTGCCACAGATGGACCCTGTGAGATATTTTCAGCTGATTTGGCCTTCGGCTGTATTTGCCGAATTTTAGAAAAGGTTTTGGGCCAAACAGAGGTTGGATTTGGATTCAGCGCGGAAAAACGCTTGAAAACGGCTATTTGCTTGTTAAATTTGGAGTCCGGATGACCAAAAACGGGCTTCCGGAAGTTTACGGGGTTTTTCAGTGCATGGGAGGTGTGTGGACCGCCGGCTTGCCACGTGGCGGCCTGTTATTGGCCGGTTCGCGGTGTTCCGTCCACGGGGCGGCGCGGTTGGGTGCATGAGCCCGGCGCAGGACACGTGGCAGGCGGGGATAGGTTGGCTTTCGGTGCGCGGTCCACGGGATTTTGAGCGGCGGTGCACGGTTTGAACGGCGGTGCAGGGATCTGAGCGGGAAACACGTTTCGATCCCTGGTTGGCGGGCGCTGGGTGCGCGGTCCACGGAGTTCCCCGCGCGGGTGCATGGACCCGGCGCAGGGACACGTGGCGGCAGGCTAGTGGCGGGCTCACGAGGCGCGGCGCACGGGCGAGCGCCTCGGGACGGATGCATGGCAGGCGCATAGTGCGGCGCCTGCCCGCACGTGTGACCGCGACAGGTCGGGGACACGTGGCGCCCGGCTACTCGCGGGCGCCACCTACCCGCCTGACCGGGCGGCGCCACGCGTCGGCGCCGGACGCGCCCGGACAACTGTTTGCTGTGCGGGACACGCGTCCGTCGCCCAGGCGGGCCACGCAGCGGCTTTTGACGCGTCCCGCACAGCTGTTTGCTGTGCGGGACACGTGTCAGCTTGGGGGTGTTCCGGGCGCGTCGGACGGTACGCCGTCCGACCCGTCTGGCGGATTCGGGCGCCCGAATCTTGGGCCCGAATCCGCCAGGCCTTTAGTTGCGGGTTGGGCCTATAAATAGACAACTTTGGGGCCTTTTTGCTCTTTTTCTGAGCGGTTTTTCACAGCAACTTCTTCAGAGATTTTCTTCCTCCACCTGAGCTACATCTCTCAGAGCAACCTTGGGATTTTTAGGGGCACGCATCCCGAGGTTCCCATTTTTACGGCGCGGCGTGACGCTCGTTCTCCGGCGACCCGTTTCGTCACAGTTCAGTGCGTGGACTCCCCCGGCTCACTTCGACCTCCGTTTTTGACGATTCATGCGCCATCGGACTCTCGATAGGTAGGGCTCCAACTTCCGTGTTTTAAGTTTCCTCGATTTTCGTGCTGACCTTGGAGTTTCCCGAGCTTTCATTTGACCCATTTTTCTTTTGGACAGCACTGCGGTGTTCTAGCTGTATCTTTGCGCACAGGCGACGGATCGAGGCGATTCAAAAGGCATTTTTCATCTACATTTCGCAAGGAATCTCCTGGATTTTTCCCAAATTTTTTTGAAGATTTTTAGAAGGTGAAAATCTCCTTTTACTGTAGTCCTTTGGTACAGAATTTCTGTACTGTTTATTTTGGGGTGTTTCCCTTGCCGAATTTATATCTCAGCATAGGAAACTCGGTTTTGAGCGTGCAGGTACTCGTTTCGACGGGTTCGTCGCGAGGATCGCGATAGTATTTTTCTTGGAATTTTCCGGGCATTTTTCGCAGGTGAAAATTAAGAAATTCTGGACTGTTGTAGTTTTGGACAGATTTTGTGAACATTGTATGTTTAAATTATGTATATTCTTTTGGGGTATGTTGTGCAGTGTTGTGGTGACTGTTGGACCGAGCGTGGGTTCCGCTTTTGGACAGGGATTTAGCGCTCGAGGTGGGTACCGTTGTAATCCTCCTACTTGTGATATCCCACTAGGCATATTGGAGCTAGTCCTTTACTACATTGCTAATAAACCAGTGGAATAAATATAGCTTGCTTAATTGGAAATTGGACTTATGTTAGCCCTTGCATCTCTAGAGGATTATGAATAAATTAAATGTTAATTCTTGAAAAAGGTATATTGTCTAAACCCTTTAGGAATATTTTGCTAAACCATTTTATGTTGCATGTATCTTGGGACATCTTATGCATGTATAGAGACCGGCTTATGGCAACTTGGTACAGGGGATATTCATGAGATAGAATACTCTAATTTTGTAAGAATTAGAATACCTAAATCATGTTATTAAGTAAAGGACTTTTGCATGCTTGTATGGTCACCTAGATAGGCCACCTTTTTCTGCTACACTATCATGCTGGAATTGACTTAGGAGAAACCATGCTTTTTATTCTTTCTCCTGTTGTCTAGTCTTAGGGGATAGTGTGCTCGGGTTCGAGCGGGGTCTGGGATAGTGTAGTCAGATGTTCAGAGTTTGGGACAGATGGGGATTGATGGTTGGGTATTGTGGCAACCGCGGACTGTGGGCGGTTGACCGGATTATTATTATTATTATTATTATTATTGCATCAGATTGGAGGTGAGGGATCGGGCTTCCTTAGTGGACGGTCTTACCCACTTACTTAGAGTCTTGATCCCTATATCAGATACTTATGGTTACTTACTTTACTCGTGTGGGTCGCTCCCCTCGAGTGCCACTCCGGAGTAGGCTTAGGGCCGAGCCATGTGCCGGTCGATTGGATACTTTGGGATCGTGCCGTGTGCCGATCAGATACTGGGTTCTTGAGTTGACAGCAGAGCAGGCAGTACCAGTGTTTACTGGTGTATTGATTGGGTTTGGTCAGGCAGGCTTTGACATTCTGATGCATACTTTTAGCTATTCTTTTAGCTGGGCATTTTAGAGGCATATTAGTGGTAACTTTTTCATCAGTAGTTCTACTTATAGCTTACCACCTTTGTTTTATTTTCGCCTCTGGTAGTCCTAGTGGGCATGTCTGAGTTTGAGGTCTACCCACTATGGGAGGCTACTGTTTTTATAGTAGTTCTTACCCCCCACTGTTTTCCCTTTTCTTTTTCCCTTTGTTTTGCAGAGTCCTCTGCGGGAGTTGCGGGACCCTCTTCCCAGGATCGAGGTAAGAGGATCGCTCATTAGATAGCTACTTCCCCGATCTCGAGTTTAGCAGTTTTGATGTATCCCCTATACACTCAGACGGTTGTATTTTTCCTTTATTTTGGGTCTGGCTCCGGCCAGCTGGTTGTATTCATTTCGTGAGCTGGGAGAGACACATGTATATATTTGAGAGTTTTATTGTACTTTTATTTCCAGCATTTGTCTGAGATGTATTAGTTTTAGTTTAGCTCTGTTTTATGCTCCTTTATTATATTTCTTATATCTGAGCAGGTTACCAGCGCTTCGTGTACACGGGAAATACCGTGTGCACGGCGGATCTGTGGACGAGCCCGGGTTCTGGTTTACACCCGGGGCGTGACAGATTAGGTTGGTATCAGAGCTTAGGGATAGGTCAGTTGGGACTTAGGAAACCCTAGGCTTTTGACAGACCCTAGGATGGCAGGGCGTGAGTGACGTGATATTTTGCGAAAGTCGGCAATTTATTATTATTAAACTCTTCCTGTGAGTGAAGTGGGACTGGCATACCCTATTTCTGGGGGACCATTATGTTGGCTGCAGACAACATAAGGTTACAGAAATAGGAGGATGACCATGACTTTCGCTGGATTGGGTCGAGAGTGGTTTTGCTTACTGACCCGTGGTTTCTTGTGTAGCAGGATGCCTCCTAGATGGCAGATCCCTACCCGGGGTACTCCTACACCCCCGGAGGAGCCGGAGCAGTCTGGGCCATCTGAGATCAGTGAGCTGAGGGCCATAGTGGCCCAGTTGGCGGAGAGTCACCGCCGACAGGAGCAGAGGTTTGAGCAGTTGCTCGCCCAGGTTGGGGCACCTCCCCCTACTACTGTAGAGGCCCCTGTACCCCCAGTTGCACCGCCGGCTATTCCACCAGTCCCTACGACACCGTCGTCGAGCAGTGGGGCTCAGGGAGTGATCACGCCATTGACCCCAGCGGAGGAGCAGGAGTTTGCTGACAAACTCACCCAGTTTTGTCAGCGAGGACCACCTAGGTTCTCTGGGCGGAGCACTCACCCATGGGAGATAGGATCATGGCTAGCAGCAATGGAGAAGTTGTTTCGGGACTTCTTCATTGACCCGAGATTCAGAGTGCATATGGCAGTACATTGTCTAGAGGGGGATGCAGATGCCGGGTGGCGTCGGGTCGAGCCTTTGGAGTTCCAGATTATCCTACAGCTACCATGGTCAGAGTTTAGACGGATGATTCTCGACACTTATTTCTCCATGAGCGTGAAGAAAAAGCTAGAAAATGATTTGAAGAATCTTCAGCAGGGTGACCGGCCAGTGTGGGACTATTTCCAGGAGTTCACGCAGTTGCTCAACTGCGTACCCTATGTTGCCAGGGATGGACTGCACCAGGTGGAGCTCTTTGAGACGGGTCTGCGCCCTGAGATCTATACCTTGGTGCATGCCCAGAGGCTTCAGACTTTATCAGAGGCAGTGGATCATGCGCAGTGGGTTAAGAGGGGAGATCACGTTGTCTCTAGACGTGGAGGCTTGGTCGCCCAGAGTTCTGAGAGGAAGCGACCAGCGCCGGACGATGGGGGACATGCCAGTTCCTGGAGGCCGCCCCGACCGCCACCGCCTCAGTTTACGGGCCGCGGGCGTTCGGAGCGGCGAGGGCCTGGGGGATCCCAGAGGCCCCCACAGCAGCAGCAACAGCAGCCACAACGACAGCAGCAGCACTCGCAGCAGCAGAGGTCACAGTCGCGACAGCAGGGGTCACAGCAGCAGCCACAGCGACAGCAGCAGCAGCAATCTCGGAGGCCACAGCAGCAGTCCCGACAGCCCCAGTCGTCAGATAGATGTGTCTTCTGTGGAGGGCAGCACTTTCCCAGTACTTGCGATCAGCGGTGGGGACGCTGTTATATTTGTGGACAGTCCAGTCATATGCGAGCTACTTGCCCTTTTGCGGCGTCGACGGCTCCTTCCTCAGCATCAGTCCCTTCGGTGCCCCAGCAGCGACCTTATGCTCCAGCGAGCAGAGCTCCTTTCTCCCACCCTGCAGACTACCGACCACCAGCTCAGAGCGGGCGAGTCTACGCCGCCCAGGTAGGGGACTCCGTGGCAGCCGACCACGTGGTGGCAGGTATCACTTTACTTTTCGGTACTAGAGCTCGCACTTTATTTGATACCGGTGCATCACATTCTTTTATCAGTAGAGTATTTGTATCATCTCATGGACTAGAGTTAGGTCGGTTGCCACATGCATTAGAGGTACAGATTCCTGATCATACATTGCATGTAGAGGAGTGTTGTTGGTCTTGCCCTGTACAGCTTGAGTCTTGGATTTTGCCAGCGGACCTGATGGTCCTTAGTCAGCTGCGAGATTTCGACATTGTACTGGGGATGGATTGGCTGGCTCGCTATTTCGCGACAATTGATTGCGCCGCGAGGATAGTTACTTTTAGCGAGCCAGGCCAGGAGGTGTTTGTTTACAGGGGGTGCCAGAGTGCTTTCTTCGCCTCGGTAGTTTCGACTTCCCGTGCGAGGCAGATGATGCGTAGTGGATGCGTGGCCTTTTTGGCTTCTGTGGTTAAGGAGCCTACGGCAGCACCGGGACTCGCGGATATCCCTATTGTCCACGAGTTTCCGGATGTGTTTCCACCAAAGCTGATTAGCATGCCGCCGGATAGGGAGATTGAGTTTTTGATTGACGTAGTCCCAAGAACTGCGCCAATCTCTAAGGCTCCTTACCGTATGGCACCGGCTGAGCTGCGAGAGTTAAAGGCGCAACTCCATGATTTAATGGACAAAGGCTTTGTGAGACCAAGTGTATTGCCTTGGGGAGCGCCGGTGCTATTTGTGAAGAAGAAGGATGGTTCACTTCGACTATGTGTTGATTATCGAGAGCTGAATAAAGTGACCATCAAGAACAAGTACCCTTTGCCGCGCATTGATGACTTATTTGATCAGCTGCAAGGGTCTTGTGTCTTCTCCAAGATTGATTTACAGTCTGGTTACCACCAATTGAAGGTGAAGGCCGAGGACATCCCAAAGACGGCATTCAGGACGCGGTACGGGCATTATGAGTTCACCGTCATGCCTTTTAGATTGACAAATTGTCACGCCCCGAGTGTAAACCAGAACCCGGGCCCTTATAAACAATAAAAGAGCATAATACAGAGCTGAACTAAACATAATAATCCCAGACTGATAGGGTACAAGCTGTAATAATACAATAATCTCCCAGCTCACCGAAATAAATACAACCAGCTGGCGAAAACCAGACCCAAAGTAAAGTGCTATAGTCTGAGATATAAAAAGGGGTACGATATAAGTCCAGCTACTCTTATGGTCGGGGCAGACGATCTAGCTAGTCCGCTATCCTCTTACCTCGATCAGCTGCCGATGGCCTAGCAGCTCCTGCAGACGACTCTGCAAAAATAAAGGAGAAGAAAGAGATAGAAAATAACAATGGGGGTGAGAACTACCAGATAAACCAGTAGCCTCCCCTAGTGGGTAAAACCTCAACTCTGACGCACCCACTAGGACTACTTGTGATGATCCGGACTTCCGCAGGAACTGTTGCAACCTTAAACAGTGACTGTAGGAAGCTTATACGGTGCAACGGAACTTGTAGAGTCGAAATTGGACCTCAGAAATAGACTCGGCGCGAAAATCGGATCAAATGGGCTTTTCCGGAGGCTTTCGGGAAAATTTCGGTTGAGAATTTGGCGAAACGGACGGCGGATTTGGACTCAGCGCGCGAAAACGATCAAAATGGTATATTTACTTTATTTTTCGGCGCAAAATTACTATTCACCGGAACAGTAATTCCGGCGGCCAGAATCACTGTTCCGGCAGCCGTGCACCGGGAGCACCGAAGATGGGTGTTGCCACGTGGCGTTCCCTCATTGGTTGGACGGCTTCTAGAAGGCGACGGGGAGGTGACACGTGGCAGCACCCCATTGGCTAACATTTTCCGGAAAACCCGGAGCGGGGACCCGAGCACGTGCACCTTGTGGGACACGTGGCAGATTTTGAGTGGGCTTGCAGGGATGTTTCCTGTTTTGTGGACACGTGGCGCGTCCTGGTTGGTCCATTTTGGTGTTTCCTGTTCTGCCCGGATCTGCTGTGGAAGATTCCCTGGCCCATTATATAAGGAATCCCCCTCTCCCACCCTTTCTCACCTCGGTTTTCGAGCTATAGAGAGAGAAACAGAGCTTGGGTCCTATAGGAAAATTGTTCTCCTCTCTCTTCTCTCTCTCTTCTAAAAATTTCAGAATTTTTGGAATTACCCATAGCGAGTTATCTGCGACGCGGCGCACTGCGACGATTTCCTTTTTCGGCCCATTTTCCATCCCAGTTCAGTCGAAAAATCCCTGTGTGCTAACCAGGAGGAATTTTCGAACAATTTTTGCAGCAACGCGTTCCTAAGAGGTAAGGCTTCGATTTCCGTGTTGATCACTTTGCTCCATTTCGCACTTTTGGCATGTTTCCTGAGGCCTCTTTGACCCCCCTTTTTGTTGTGATAATTTCTGGACAGCATCGACTTCTCCGAATTATATCTTGAGCTAGGAGCATCGGATCGATGCGTTTAAAGAGTCGATTTCGATCTACTCGTCGCAAGGAACGTAACCATAATTTTTTTGGATTTTTCTGAGCACTGTACAGAGGTGAAAAACTCTTCTCTTTTCGTGCTATTTGAAAAATAGCAAAAGCTGTGTTTTTATGAATAATATAGTTACACCCTGTGCAATGTGTGTTGCTGTAGGGCACCGTTTTTGGCAGACAACAGTTTTAGGGGACTGTGGACAGCCAGGAGACTATCTGGGTGTGGTTTGAGCTGCTCGATGTGGGCGGTTGTTGCTTACCTCATTTTTGACAAGCTCACTGGGATTACTAGAACTCCTCTAAAATTTAATTGATGAGAACCATTGGGACGAACTAATATGACAATTGATGAGAACCATTGGGACGAACTAATATGACAATTGATGAGAACCGCTGGGACGAACTCTCCAAAAAATAAATGTGACAATTAATGAGAACCATACATATGACCCCACAGATTATATGATAACTTATTTTGGGACACTGTGATTGGGACAAAGGCTATAATCTCGCATGCAAATAACTTTTATTCAGTAAATCAATCTTTTAAAATAAATCTTTGACACTATTTTACAGCTTTTAAAATAAGACAGTTGCATGCATGACTGAACATCTAGTGAGGCCACTATTTATTGCTACACTATCATATTGGGACTTGACATGTTTTATTGCTCTCCTTTGCATTCAGATATTTGTCGCTCGAGTATGAGCAAGGGTTTGGGATAGTGTAGTCAGGATTGCACTAGATTATAGACTTGTGGGGTATTGCGGTGACCACGGACAGCAGGTGGTCGATCGGATGTTTATCCTTGCATCAGATTGGGGTTGAGTCTGGTTTATTTGCATCAGCTGGGGATTGGGTTTTCTGTAGTGGACGGAGTTTCCCACTTTGATCATAGTCATGATCTAGTCCTGCTACTGTGAGACATTGGTTACAGAGATGCTTGATACAGAGATACTTTACTCGTGTGGGTCGCTCCCCTCGAGTGCCACTCCGGAGTAGGCTTTTGGCCGTGCCGAGTGCCGGTCAGTTGGTGAGTTGTGAGTGATGGCAGAGCGGGCCGTGCCGAGTGCCGGTCAGTTGGTGAGTTGTGAGTGATGACAGAGCAGGCAGTGCCAGTGTTCCCTGGCCCTTTGATTGGGTTTCTTTGGGCGATTAGCCTTATAGTTGCATGCATACAGTTATCTTTTGGCACTACATTTAGAGGCATTGTGGTAGTAGTTTCTTTTTCAGCAGCCTTTATAGCTTACTACTGTTCCTGCCGTTTGCCTCTAGTAGTCCTAGTGGGTCCGTCAGAGTTGAGGTTTTATGTCACGCCCCGGGTGTAAACCAGAACCCGGGCCCGTCTACAGATCCGCCGTGCACACGGTATTTCCCGCGTACACGAAGCGCCAGAACCTGCTCAGATATAAGAGATAAAAATAAAAGAGCAACAAAAACAGAGCTGAACTAAAACTAATACATCTCAGACTAAAGCTGGAAATAAAATACAATACATCTGTATAAATGATACATCTGTCTCTCCCAGCTCACCAAAATAAATACAACCTGCTGGCAAAAGTCAGTCCCAAAGGTAAAAGTACAACCGTCTGAGGAAACCTGGGTACACCAACAGTCCAGCTAACACGCTCATCCTGCCTCGAGATCTATCTACTCAGCCGTCCTCTCTCCTCGACCCGCCACTGAAAGCCTAGTAGCACTCGCAGAAGACACTGCAAAACAAGGGAGAAGAAAAAGAGGAAAGAAGAATGGGGGTGAGAACTACTAGTAAACCAGTAGCCTCCCCTAGTGGGTAAAACCTCAAACTCTGACGCACCCACTAGGTCTACCAGAGGCAAAAAGGAAAGAATTGTGGTAAGCAATAATGACTGCTGAAGAAAGGAAACTACCACTACTATGCCTCTAAAATGCAGTCCTAGACTGGAATAACCGTATGCAACAGTAACCAATCGTCCCAGATGAACCCAATCTGTGCCGCCCTCATCATCGGGCAAGTAAGCCGCGCCGATGTGATAGCAAAACTCCTGCTGCCGTCCTCATCATCGGGCAATAAGCCGCGCCGATGTGATAGCAAAACTGTCAATAACTGTCTGGCCCCAGCCTCCGGAGGGGATCTCGAGGGGAGCGACCCACACGAGGAAAGCATCACCGGGCAATAACCGCGCCGGTGTGATAAGTAACAAAAGCAGGACTGGATCACTACTACTCTCAAGTGGAACAAAACCCTCCACTAAAGAAACCCGATCCCCAATCTGATGCATAAGAGACATACGGTCAACCGCTCAATATCCGCGGTCACCGTAATACCTCACAAGCCACAACCAGGTCTCACAACCGACCTCTGGTCAACCGCCCAAAATCCGCGGTCGCCGGAATAACCCACAATCACAATCATATCCCACGTCCGACATTCGGTCAACCGCCTACTATCCGCGGTAGCCGCTATAATCCCCCAATCCAAAATCGGGTAAAAAAAATAATATGTATCCGGTCAACCGCCTACTATCCGCGGTAGCCGCAATACCCCACAACCCATAATCAAAATACCACCTGTCCCCGACCCCAAGGTCCCGGCTACACTATCCCGTACCCCTGCTCAAACCCGAGCAACAAGACTCAAAAGACTAAATGAGAAGGAGAAAGAAAACAATCATGGTTTCTCCTTAAGTCAAATTCCAATATGATAGTGTAGCAATAAATAGTGGCCTATCTAGATGTCCATACAAGCATGCAAATGTCCTCATGCAAGATGAAAGAGAAAATATCAAATAACAGTTCCACATGTGTATCGAATAATCAATCCGCATAGATATAACCATCATGCTAAAATCATCAGCTAACTACACATGTAAGTAATCCCTGATCCATAATAATTCACCAAAGTGGTATCCGCACATAGATCTGTCATCATGTACCAACAATTGATCCATTTAACCAACTTTCATCAAATCTATGTGCTAACATGGCATGTTAATTATCACTAACAAAATATTTCAATAATCATGTTCCAACAACACTATTATCCCGATAATATTCCCAACATGCTATGTCCACAGAATTAATCCCAAATGATAGGCTCACATTAATATCATTTAATCATGCATGGTAATCAATCAATATGTCCAATAGAGGGCTTCTCTAATAAACTTAGTGAGCAAGTCAAAAGTAGAGGTATGCAACAACAACCCACTTCGATTGCTAAATCCAAGTCCAAAAAGTGCTCTCGCCCAAACAAACCAACCGCCACAAGCACTGCACAACAATTACCCCAAAACATACAATTAAACTCAAGAACACGCTGTCCCAATGTTAACAGTCCAAAGTTGTGCCATTTTCACCTGCGAGCTCTGCGCAAAAAATTTCCAAAAAAATACCGTCGCGATCCTCGCGACGAGCCCGTCGAAACGAGTACCTGCACGTTCAAATCCGAGTTCCGTACGTCAAGATATAAATTCGACAAGGTAACCATCTCAAAAGAATCCCCCAAAAAAACTGTAGCACTTAACTCTGGAAAAACAGGGATTTCTCACTTTCTGGAAAATCAAAAAAATCCAAGAAAAATACGGGGGCGTTCCTCTCGAAGAGTAGATATCAATCGAGTCTTTAAACGCCTCATTCCGATGCACGAGCGCAGAGATAAAAATCTGACAAGCCTCCGCTGTCCAAAAATCCACCAGGAAAATAGTGGCTCAGAGATGCCTCGTAAACCATGCCAAGAATTCAAATCGAGACGAAGTGATCAACACGAGAATCGAAGGCGTACCTTTTGTGAATGCGCTACCACAAAAATCAGCACAAAATACTATCGGGGTGATCCAGGGTGCCTCGCGGACAGAAAAGTGACGGTGGAAGCCAAAATCCAAGAAATGTCGCAGTGCGCCGCGTTGCAGAAAGCGTGCATATTGAGGCCTCCAAAAAATCTGAGAATCCATCACGAAATGCTCCACAAGATGGTGAACAATCTTCCTTAAGGCTTCAAAGAGAGATGAGCTCGGGAAAAGGCTCAAAAGAGCAGCCCAATTGCTGTATTTATAGCCCAATCCAAACATTTGAAATAATCCCCACTGTGTCCCTAAATCCGGGCGCCCGAAAATTTTCGGGCGGCTACAGTGGCTCGATCCGGGCCAATCCGGGCCGTCCGTACCAGCGCCCGGAACCACCAGATTGCGCCACGTGTCCACCAGCTGCCCGCAAACAGCGGACAGCCGCCCCAGCCACCCGTAGCGCGACACGTGGCGCCTCCCGCGCTCCTCCCCCCGCGCGTCAACGCCTCGGGAACCGCGCCGACGTGCGGCGCGCGTGCCTGCCGCGCCACCTGCCGCGTATGGCCACCTGCCGCGTACGGCCGCCAGCCCCGCTCGCCCGCGTGGACCGAGCGCACGTAGACCGGCCAACCACCGGCCGCCACGTGTCCCCACCCCGGTCCACGCACCCGGCCGAGCCCCCCGTGGACCGCGCCCCTTGCGCCGTCCAACAGGAAGGCTCCACGTGCCCCTCCGCCCCGGTGTACGCCCGGCCCGTGCACCGGGCGGCCCGCGCCTCTGCCCGCCGCACTGCCCGTGGCCGAGCCGCCGCCGGCGCTGCCCGCCGGCCGGAACAGTGCCCAAATGCCTCGAAATCCGTGTTTTGGCATCCGGGCTCCGAAAAAAATAAGTAAATAGTCTATTTTCACCGTTTTCGCGCACTGAGTCCAAATGCGGTGTCCGATTTGCCAAATTCTAATTCCAAAATTTGTCGAATGCATCCAGACAAGTGTTTTTAACCCAAATCTTGCACCGAGTCCATTTTTGATATCCGTTTCGCACGAAACCACTTCTAAACATCCGACAGGGTCAACCGATTACCCTCGTGATCCATTTTAATCCATGAGTCCCACACTTGTGTCCAATCGTGCACAAACACCTCCAATACACAGTACAGGCCCCCCAGAAGCTGCCAAACACACTACAAAAGCTCTGCTGATCCAACAGCAATCCTCTTGCGGAAATTCGGGTCCTCACATTTTACCCACTAGGGGAGGCTACTGGTTTATCTGGTAGTTCTCACCCCCATTGTTGTTCCTCGCTTTCTTCTCCTCTATTTTGCAGAGTCGTCTGCGGGAGTTGCTGGGCCATCAGCGGCAGATCGAGGTAAGAGGATAGCAGACTAGCTAGATCGTCTGCCCCGACCATGAGAGTAGCTGGACTTATATTGTACCACTTTTTATATCTCAGACTGTAGCACTTTACTTTGGGTTTGGTTTTAGCCAGCTGGTTGTACTATTTTGGTGAGCTGGGAGATTATTGTATTTATTACAGCTCTATTTTTAGTTCCAGTGTGACGCCCCACTTCCCAGGGGGTCACCCATCCTAGAACTACTCTAGCTCTAGCACGCTTAACTCTCATGTTCCTCTTGGATCTTGCTACCATCCAAAATGCTATAGCCGGGTTAAGAGATTTAGTCCTATTATATCATTTATATATAGGACTAACACACATTCCGGGGGTGTCACATTCTTCCCCCCTTTAAGCCCTGACGTCCACGTCAGGCTCAAGCACACTCACAAGCACCAGGCGATGTGAGACTCGTCTCGCTAGCCTTAGCCGACCTTGTGAGGAGCTGCACTCCACTCACAACGGTCATTAGCCGGGGAGCCTCGCTCTACCCGCTATATAACCCTGGCACAGCCCAGACTCATCTCACATTTCCGGCTGGTGAATGGCTCTGATACCAACTGTGACGCCCCACTTCCCAGGGGGTCACCCATCCTAGAACTACTCTAGCTCTAGCACGCTTAACTCTCATGTTCCTCTTGGATCTTGCTACCATCCAAAATGCTATAGTCGGGTTAAGAGATTTAGTCCTATTATATCATTTATATATAGGACTAACACACATTCCGGGGGTGTCACATCCAGTCTGACATACTATGTGGTTCTTCTATTTCAGCTCTGTATTATGCTCTTTTATTATACATCTTATATCTGAGCAGGTTACCAGCGCTTCGTGTACGCGGAAAGTTTCGTGTGCACGGCGGATCTGTAGACGGACCCGGGGTCTTGTTTACACCCCGGGGCGTGACACTACTAGAGGCAAAAAGGAACGGCTGCTGATAAAAGGAAACTACCACTACTATGCCTCTAAATGCCATGTAGCACAAAGGGACTGAATGTATGCATCAATACCGAACATGCCTGCCTGAAATAACCCAATCAATGAACCAGTAAGGACTGGTACTGCCTGTTGTGCCTTGCCTGCCAAATCGGGTATGTCGGCCAATCCATAACACCGATAGGAAATATGAGTCTCAAGGACTCAAAGTCTGTCTGTCGCACACTCCGGAGTGGCACTCGAGGGGAGCGACCCACACGAGTAAAGTATCTCAGTGATAAGTATCTCAGTGTCATAAAATAGCAGGACTGGATCATGACTATGATCAAAGTGGGAAAAGCCATCCACTAAAGAAAACCCAGATCTGATGCCATAGTACTCAATAAGTGGGAAAAACATCCACTAGAGAAACGCCCGATCCCCGGCTGATGCAAAAATAAACCAGACTCAACCCCAATCTGATGCAAGAATAAACATCCGGTCGACCGCCTACTGTCCGCGGTCACCGCAATACCCCACAAGTCCACAATCTAGCACAATCCTGACTACACTATCCCAAACCCCTGCTCATACTCGAGCAACAAGGCTCCGAATGCAAAGGAGAGCAATAAAACATGTCAAGTCCCAATATGATAGTGTAGCAATAAATAGTGGCTAACTAGATATCCAAGTAAGCATGCAATTGTACTATTTAAAAGCTGTAAAAAAGTGTCAAATATTTATTTTAAAAAGATTGATTTACTGTACTGATATAAAAGTTATTCGCATGCGAGATTATAGCCTTTGTCCCAACCACAGTGTCCCAAAATAAGTCATCATATAATCTGTGGGGTCATATGTATGGTTCTCATCAATTGTCACATTTATTTTTAGGAGAGTTCGTCCCAATGGTTCTCATCAATTGTCACATTAAATTTTAGGAGAGTTCGTCCTAATGGTTCTCATCAATTATCACATTAAATTTTAGGAGAGTTCGTCCCAATGGTTCTCATCAATTGTCATATTAAATTCTCTTTTAATGGGAGGAGTTCTAATAATCCCAGTGAGTTAGTCAAAAATGAGGTAAGCAACAACCGCCCACCTCGAGCAGCTCAAACCACACCCAGATAGTCTCCTGGCTGTCCACAGTCCCCTAAAACTGCTGTCTGCCGAAAACGGTGCCCTACAGCAACACACATTGCACAAGGTGTAAATATACTATTCATAAAAACATAGCTTTTACTGTTTTTCCGAATAGCACGGAAAACGAGGCATTTCACCTCTGTATAGTGCTCAGAAAAATCCAGAAAAATTACGGTTGCGTTCCTTGCGACGAGTAGATCGAAATCGACTATTTATACGCCTTAATCTGATGCTCCTACGCCAAGATAAAAATCGGAGAAGTCGATGCTGTCCAAAACACACCACAGCAAAAAGGGGGTCAAAGAGGCCTCGGGAATCGTGCCAAAAGTACAAAACGGAGTGAAGTGATCAACACAAAAATTGAAGCCTTACCTCTTAGGAACGCGCTGCCGCAAAAATCGTTCAAAAATTCCTCCTGGTTAGCACACTGGGATTTTTCGACTGAACTGCGACGGAAAATGGGCCGAAAAAGGAAATCGTCGCAGTGCGCCGCGTCGCAGATAACTCACTATGGGTAACTCCAAAAATTCTGAAATTTCTAGGGGAGAGAGAGGACAGGGAGAGAAACAATTTTTGTAGAGGCCTCGAGCTCTGATTCTCTCTCTAAGGCTCACAATTGGCAGTGAGAAGGGAGAGAGGGGGATTCCTTATATAATGGGCCAGGGAATCTTCTCGGGCTCCACATGGGATCCGCACAAAACAGGAAACACCAAAATGCACCAACCATAATGCGCCACGTTTCCACAAAACAGGAAACATTCATGCAATGCCGCTAAAAATCCGCCACGTGTCCCACATGGTGCACATGCCCGGGTCCCCGCTCCGGGTTTTTCGGAAAATGTTGGCCAATCGGAGTGTGCCACGTGTCACAGACCCCATCGCCTTCTAGAAGCCGGCCAACCAATCAGAGGACGCCACGTGTCATCGCCGATCTTCAGTGCACCCGGTGCACGCCATGCCGTGGACCCCGCTAGCCTGCGCCTGCCCGCGCTGCCCGCGCCGCGCTCCGCTGCGCTCTGCCGCGCTCCGCCGCTGCGCCGCCGCTGCGCCTCCTCCCACCGGCTGCAGCCGGTTGCCGCCGGCTGCCGCCGGTAGCCGCCGGCTGCCAGAACAGTAATTCCGGCCGGCCGGAGTTACTGTTCCGGTGAACAGTACTTTTGCGCCGAAAAATAAAGTAAATATACCATGTTGATCGTTTTCGCGCGCTGAGTCCAAATCCGCCGTCCGTTTCGCCAAATTCTCATCCGAAATTTTTGCCGAAAGCCCCTGGAAAAGCCCACTTGATCCGATTTTCGTGCTGAGTCTATTTCTGAGGTCCAATTTCGATTCTACAAGTTCCGTTACACCGTATAAGCTTCCTACAGTCACTGTTTAATGTCGCAACAGTTCCTGCGGAATTCCGGATCATCACATCCTCCCCCACTAAAAGAGTTTCGTCCTCGAAACGAGACTAAACAGTAATCCTCAGTCCAATGTCTCAAATAAGTAGGGGTGGGTATCCCTCATCTCTGACTCGAGCTCCCATGTAGCCTCGCGCTCGTCCTGATTTCTCCAAAGGATCTTCACATAGGGAATGGCCCGACTGCGCAATTCTCTCACCTCTCGATTCAGAATTCGCAGTGGGCGCTCCTCATACCTCAAATCCTCGCTAATCTCCAGCGGGGTGAAATCGATGACGTGCGACGGGTCGAAGACATACTTCCTCAGAGTAGAAACGTGAAATACATCGTGGACACCAGCAAGCCTCGGAGGAAGTGCAAGTCGGTAGGCAACTGGCCCGATACGTTCTAATATCTCAAAGGGTCCAATATATCGGGGGCTAAGTTTCCCACGAATGCCGAACCTCCTGATTCCTTTGGATGGCGAGACTTTCAGGAATACATGATCACCAACCTAAAACTCTAAGTCTCGTCGCCGAACATCGGCATAACTCCTCCGTCGGCTTTGGGCGGTCTGAAGATGCTGTCGGATCACTCGGACCTTCTCTTCTGCCTCTAACAATATATCTGGTCCCAAGGTCCGCCTCTCGCCCACGTCACTCCAGTAAAGCGGTGATCGACACTTGCGTCCATACAATGCTTCAAACGGAGCCATCTGAATGCTCGCTTGAAAGCTGTTGTTGTACGCGAACTCAGTTAAAGATAAGTGTCGAATCCACCCTCCGCCGAAATCCAGGACGCAAGCCCTCAGCATGTCCTCCAGGATTTGTATAGTCCGCTCTGACTGTCCATCAGTCTGCGGATGAAAAGCTGTACTGAACCTGAGTTGAGTCCCCAAGGCTGTTTGTAAAGTCCTCCAGAAACGCGAAGCAAACCTTGGGTCTCTATCTGAAACAATGGAGGCGGGTACTCCATGTAATCTCACTATCTCATCTAGATATAGCTGGGCTAGTCGCTCAAGTGGCCACGTAGTCTGCATGGGCAGAAAGTGCGCCGACTTGGTAAGTCGATCTACAACTACCCAGATAGTGTCTGCTCCTCCCTGTGCCCTCGGCAGTCCGACCACAAAATCCATCGTAATGTGGTCCTATTTCCACTTGGGGATTGGGAGACTCTGTAACTTGCCAGCTGGCACTCGATGCTCAGCTTTCACCCGCTGACAAGTTAAACACTGAGCCACAAATCTCTCAATATCCCTCTTCATTCCATTCCACCAGAAGTGTGCCTTGAGGTCCTTATACATCTTAGTCCCACCAGAATGTAGGGTATAAGGTGTATGATGGGCCTCTCACCATATCTGTTCTCTAATCTCCACATCTATTGGGACACATGCTCGGTCTCTGTACCTTAGTACTCCCGAAACATCCACTGTAAAGTCCCCTGACTGATCGCTCGGGATCTGATCTCTAATCCTGGTCAAGTGGGGGTCCTCACTCTGTTTCTCCTTGATCCTGTCCAGCAGAGTGGGCTGCACGACTAAAGACGTCAGTCTAGCAGAGACCCCAGGGGACACAACCTCTATCTCTAGTCGCCTCATCTCTTCTAACAGTGGCGCCTGATCTGTAATCATCATGGACAAACTCTGTACTGCCCTCCTACTCAAGGCATCTGCAACCACATTTGCCTTGCCCGGATGGTACAGGATGTCCACATCATAATCCTTTAGTAATTCCAACCACCTACGTTGCCTCAAATTTAACTCCTTTTGCGCGAATAGGTACTTTAGGCTCTTGTGGTCGGTGTAGATTTCACAGTGTTCCCCATAAAGATAATGACGCCAAAGCTTTAGTGCAAACACTATAGCAGCAAGCTCAAAGTCATGGGTAGGGTAATTCTTCTCCCAATCCTTGAGTTGCCTTGATGCATATGCAATTACCCTCCCTTCCTGCATCAACACACAACCAAGTCCGCTGTGTGATGCGTCACTGTAGATCACATATCCTTTCCCCATAACAGGGAGGGAAAGGATAGGAGCGGTCATCAGTCTACTCTTCAGCTCCTCAAAGCTCTGCTGGCAGTCCTCACTCCAGATAAACTTCACTCCTTTACGCGTCAAGCGAGTGAGGGGTGTGGAGAGCTTCGCAAAGCTTTCCACAAACCGACGATAATATCCAGCTAAGCCCATAAAACTACGCACCTCAGAAACGGTCGTCGGTCGGGGCCAATCCCGGACCGCCTCAATCTTTGCCGGGTCCACCGCCACACCTGCGGCGAAAATCACATGGCCCAAGAAGACTACCTCCCGAAGCCAAAATTCGCACTTCGCCAATTTGGCAAACAACTTCTTCTCTCGCAGAAGTTGCAGCACCATCCTCAGGTGCTCCTCATGCTCAGCATCACTTCGGGAGTAGATCAAGATATCATCAATGAAAACTACCACGAATCGATCTATGTATGGTCGGAAGATCCGGTTCATTAAATCCATGAATGCGGCAGAGGCATTAGTTAGTCCAAAAGGCATAACTGTGAATTCATAATGCCCGTACCGTGTCCTAAATGCCGTCTTTGGAATATCTTCGGCCTTCACCTTCAACTGGTGGTAACCGAACTGCAAATCTATCTTAGAAAAGACACAAGACCCTTGCAGCTGATCAAAGAGATCATCGATGCGCGGCAAAGGGTACTTGTTCTTGATGGTCACTTTATTCAATTCCCTATAATCCACACACAATCGAAGTGATCCATCCTTCTTCTTTACGAATAGCACCGGCGCTCCCCAAGGCGACACACTTGGCCTAATGAAGCCCTTGTCCATCAAATCCTGGAGTTGCGCCTTAAGCTCTCTCAACTCAGCCGGTGCCATCTGGTAAGGAGCCTTAGAGATTGACGCAGTTCCTGAAACTACGTCAATCACGAACTCAATCTCCCTATCTGGCGGCATGCTAGTCAGCTCAGGTGGAAAAACATCCGGGAACTCGCGGGCAATAGGGATATTCCCGAGTCCCGGCGCCGCCGTGGGCCTCTCAACAACACTAACCAAAAAGGCTACATATCCTTGACGGATCATCTGCCTCGCTCGGGAAGTCGAAACCATAGAGGCAAAGAAAGCACTCTGACATCCCCGGTATACGAACATTTCCTGGTCTGGCTCTCTAAAAGTGACGGTCCTTGCGGCACAATCAATAGTCGCAAAATATCGAGCCAGCCAGTCCATCCTGAGAACCACATCGAATTCCTTCAGCTGTCTCAAGACCAACAGGTCTGCGGGCATAATCCAGGACTCGATCTGCATCGGGCAGGACCAACAACCCTCCTCCACGTGCAAAGTGTGATCGGGAATCTGAATCTCTCGTGCACGTGGTAAAAGTCCTACCTCTAACCCATGTAGTGATGCAAATGATCTACTAATAAAAGAATACGATGCTCCAGTATCAAATAAAGTACGAGTCCTAATGCCAGAAAGCAAGGTGATACTTGCCACCACAAGATCTGCGGCTGAAGAATCCTCTACCTGTACAGCATACACTCGCCCACTCTGAGCTGGAGGGCGATAGTCCGTGGGATGGGAAGAAGATGGCCTGCTCGTTGGAGCATATGGCCGCTGAGCCGTCGACCGCTGCTGCGATGAAGATGGAGCAGATGCTGAAGAAGGGGCTGTCGATGGCGCATAAGGGCAAGTAGTTCGGACGTGGCCAGACTGTCCACATCGATAACAGCGGCCAAACCTCAGATCACAAGTATCAGAAGTATGCTGTCCCTGGCAGAAAATGCACCTGACCGTAGCCTGGGGCTGCCTCGCCTGCTGCCTCCGTCTCCGAGACTGTTGCTGAGACTTCTTCTGGGATGCGATAGAGGCTAACGCTAAGGAAGGTGCTACAAAGGTCGGGAGAGGGCATGTAGCTCGGATGTGGCCCGGCTGCCCACAACGGAAACATCGACCACACCTCAAGTCACAGGTATCTTCTGGATGCCGTCCCTTACAGAAAATACACTTGCCGCGAGGCCGTGGCCGTCTCCAAAAACTAGTCTGTCCATCAACATCCGGGGCTGGGTGTTTTCTCTCAAAATGCCGCTCAGGAGCCCTGGCCCTCTCCCCGACTGCCGGATCACTCCTCTGTGCCAACAGCTGCTCCAAGCACTGGTCCCGTCGAAAGCTCCTTGCCACTAAATGAGTCACCAAGGCCCGCAGTTCCTTCAGTTCGGCAGATGCCACCTGCTCGGGCTCTTCAGAAGGGATGGGAATACCCCTGGCGGAAAAACGACGAAGGGGCGACATGCTGTCACCAGAAGCCACAAATCAGGAAAACAAAACCCCACACGACCCAATCTAGCGAAAGTCAAAGACATTCCCCTATTTCTGGGACTATATGTTGTCTGCAGCCAACATAACTGTCCACCAGAAATAGGCTATGTCGATCCCTCTTCCCTCACTGGAAGAGTCAAACTAATAAATTAACGACTTTCGCAAAATGTCTCGTCTCTCACGCCCTATCCTCCTAGGGTCTGCCAAAAGCCTAGGGTTTCCTAAGTCCCAACTGACCTATCCCTAAGCTCTGATACCAACTTAATCTGTCACGCCCCGGGTGTAAACCAGAACCCGGGCCCGTCTACAGATCCGCCGTGCACACGAAATTTCCCGCGTGCACGAAGCGCTGGTAACCTGCTCAGATATAATATAAACAATAAAAGAGCATAATACAGAGCTGAACTAAACATAATAATCCTAGACTGATAGGGTACAAGCTGTAATAATACAACAATCTCCCAGCTCACCGAAATAAATACAACCAGCTGGCGAAAACCAGACCCAAAGTAAAGTGCTATAGTCTGAGATATAAAAAGGGGTACGATATAAGTCCAGCTACTCTCATGGTTGGGGCAGACGATCTAGCTAGTCCGCTATCCTCTTACCTCGATCAGCTGCCGATGGCCTAGCAGCTCCTGCAGACGACTCTGCAAAAATAAAGGAGAAAAAAGAGACAGAAAATAACAATGGGGGTGAGAACTACCAGATAAACCAGTAGCCTCCCCTAGTGGGTAAAACCTCAACTCTGACGCACCAACTAGGACTACTAGAGGCAAAAAGGAAGAACAGTGGTAAGCTATAACGGCTGCTGATAAAAGGAAACTACCACTACTATGCCTCTAAATGCCATGTAGCACAAAGGGACTGAATGTATGCATCAATACCGAACATGCCTGCCTGAAATAACCCAATCAATGAACCAGTAAGGACTGGTACTTCGTGCTGTGCCTTGCCTGCCAAATCGGGTATGTCGGCCAATCCATAACACCGATAGGAAATAGGAGTCTCAAGGACTCAAAGTCTGTCTGTCGCACACTCCGGAGTGGCACTCGAGGGGAGCGACCCACACGAGTAAAGTATCTCAGTGATAAGTATCTCAGTGTCATAAAACAGCAGGACTGGATCATGACTATGATCAAAGTGGGAAAAGCCATCCACTAAAGAAAACCCCGATCTGATGCCATAGTACTCAATAAGTGGGAAAAACATCCACTAGAGAAAAGCCCGATCCCCGACTGATGCAAAAATAAACCAGACTCAACCCTAATCTAATGCAAGAATAAACATCCGGTTGACCGCCTACTGTCCGCGGTCACCGCAATACCCCACAAGTCCACAATCTAGCACAATCCTGACTACACTATCCCAAACCCCTGCTCATACTCGAGCAACAAGCCTCCGAATGCAAAGGAGAGCAATAAAACATGTCAAGTCCCAATATGATAGTGTAGCAATAAATAGTGGCTAACTAGATGTCCAAGCAAGCATGCAATTGTACTATTTAAAAGCTGTAGAAAAGTGTCAAATATTTATTTTAAAAAGATTGATTTACTGTACTGATATAAAAGTTATTCGCATGCGAGATTATAGCCTTTGTCCCAACCACAGTGTCCCAAAATAAGTCATCATATAATCTGTGGGGTCATATGTATGGTTCTCATCAATTATCACATTTATTTTTAGGAGAGTTCGTCCCAATGGTTCTCATCAATTGTCACATTAAATTTTAGGAGAGTTCGTCCTAATGGTTCTCATCAATTGTCACATTAAATTTTAGGAGAGTTCGTCCCAATGGTTCTCATCAATTGTCACATTAAATTCTCTTTTTAATGCGGGGAGTTCTAATAATCCCAGTGAGTTAGTCAAAAATGAGGTAAGCAACAACCGCCCACCTCGAGCAGCTCAAACCACACCCAGATAGTCTCCTGGCTGTCCACAGTCCCCTAAAACTGCTGTCTGCCGAAAACGGTGCCCTACAGCAACACACATTGCACAAGGTGTAAATATACTATTCATAAAAACACAGCTTTTGCTATTTTTCCAAATAGCACGGAAAACGAGGCATTTCACCTCTGTATATTGCTCAGAAAAATCCAGAAAAATTACGGTTGCGTTCCTCGCGATGATTAGATCGAAATCAACTCTTTATACGCCTTGATCTGATGCCCCTACAACAAGATAAAAATCGGAGAAGTCGATGCTGTCCAAAACACACCACAGCAAAAAGGGGGTCAAAGAGGTCTCGGGAATCATGCCAAAAGTACAAAACGGAGTGAAGTGATCAACACAAAAATCGAAGCCTTACCTCTTAGGAACGCGCTGCCGCAAAAATTGTTCGAAAATTCCTCCTGGTTAGCACACAGGGATTTTTCGACTGAACTGCGACGGAAAATGGGCCGAAAAAGGAAATCGTCGCAGTGCGCCGCGTCACAGATAACTCACTACGGGTAACTCCAAAAATTCTGAAATTTCTAGGGGAGAGAGAGGACAGGGAGAGAAACAATTTTTGTAGAGGCCTCGAGCTCTGATTCTCTCTCTACGGCTTGCAATTGGCAGTGAGAAGGGAGAGAGGGGGATTCCTTATATAATGGGCCAGGGAATCTTCTCGGGCTCCACATGGGATCCGGACAAAACAGGAAACACCAAAATGCACCAACCATAATGCGCCACGTTTCCACAAAACAGGAAACATTCATGCAATGCCGCTCAAAATCCGCCACGTGTCCCACATGGTGCACATGCCCGGGTCCCCGCTCCGGGTTTTTCGGAAATTGTTGGCCAATCGGAGTGTGCCACGTGTCACAGACCCCATCGCCTTCTAGAAGCCGGCCAACCAATCAGAGGACGCCACGTGTCATCACCGATCTTCAGTGCACCCGGTGCACGCCATGCCGTGGACCCCGCCAGCCTGCGCCTGCCCGCGCCTGCCCGCGCCTGCCCGCGCTGCCCGCGCCGCGCTCCGCTGCGCTTTGCCGCGCTCCGCCGCTGCGCCGCCTCCCGCCGGCTGCCGCCGGTCGCCGCCGGCTGCCGGAACAGTAATTCCGGCCGGCCGGAGTTACTGTTCCGGTGAAGAGTACTTTAGCGCCAAAAAATAAAGTATATATACCATGTTGATCGTTTTCGCTCGCTGAGTCCAAATCCGCCGTCCGTTTCACCAAATTCTCATCCGAAATTTTTGCCGAAAGCCCCCGGAAAAGCCCACTTGATCCGATTTTCGCGCCGAGTCTATTTCTGAGGTCCAATTTCGACTCTACAAGTTCCGTTACACCGTATAAGCTTCCTACAGTCACTGTTTAATGTCGCAACAGTTCCTGCGGAAGTCCGGATCATCACACAAATGCCCCTGCTGCTTTTATGGATTTAATGAACAGGATTTTTCGACCATACCTGGATCGGTTCGTCGTTGTTTTTATTGATGATATCCTGGTTTATTCCCGGAGTGATGTGGAGCACGAGGAGCACTTGAGGATTGTGCTGCAACTTCTGAGAGAGAGGAAGTTGTATGCCAAGTTATCTAAGTGTGAATTTTGGCTTCGGGAGGTTGTCTTTTTGGGCCACGTGATTTCAGCCGCAGGAGTGGCAGTAGACCCGGCGAAGATTGAGGCAGTCCGGGATTGGCCCCGACCGACAACAGTATCAGAGGTTCGCAGTTTTATGGGCTTGGCTGGATATTACCGTCGGTTTGTGGAAGGTTTTGCGAAACTTTCCACACCCCTCACTCGTCTGACGCGTAAAGGGATTAAGTTTATGTGGAGTGAGGATTGCCAGAGGAGCTTTGAGGAATTAAAGAACAGATTGATGTCGGCTCCTATCCTTTCCCTCCCTATTATGGGGAAAGGATACGTGATTTACAGTGATGCATCGCACAGTGGACTTGGTTGCGTGCTGATGCAGGAGGGTAGGGTAATCGCTTATGCATCTCGGCAACTGAAGGATTATGAAAAGAATTACCCTACCCATGACTTGGAGCTAGCTGCGGTGATTTTCGCATTGAAGTTGTGGCGCCATTATCTGTATGGGGAGCACTGTGAGATTTACATAGACCATAAGAGCTTGAAATACCTGTTCACACAGAAGGAGCTCAACTTGAGGCAGCGCAGATGGCTGGAATTGTTAAAGGACTACGATGTAGACATATTATACCATCCTGGCAAGGCCAACGTGGTTGCTGATGCCCTGAGCAGGAGAGCAGTACAGAGTCTATCTTTGATGATCACTGATCAGGCGCCATTACTTGAGCAGATGAGGCGGTTGGAGCTCGAGGTTGTGTCCCCTGGGGTCTCTGCTAGACTTATGTCTCTTGTGACGCCCCACTTCCCAGGGGGTCACCCATCCTAGAACTACTCTAGCTCTAGCACGCTTAACTCTCATGTTCCTCTTGGATCTTGCTACCATCCAAAATGCTATAGCCGGGTTAGAGATTTAGTCCTATTATATCATTTATATAGAGGACTAATCCAAATTCCGGGGGTGTTACATTCTTCCCCCCTTTAAGCCCTGACGTCCACGTCAGGCTCAAGCACACTCACAAGCACCAGGCGATGTGAGACTCATCTCGCTAGCCTTAGCCGACCTTGTGAGGAGCTGCACTCCACTCACAACGGTCATTAGCCGGGGAGCCTCGCTCTACCCGCTATATAACCCTGGCTCAGCCGAGACTCATCTCACATTTCCGGCTGGTGAATGGCTCTGATACCAACTGTGACGCCCCACTTCCCAGGGGGTCACCCATCCTAGAACTACTCTAGCTCTAGCACGCTTAACTCTCATGTTCCTCTTGGATCTTGCTACCATCCAAAATGCTATAGCCGGGTTAGAGATTTAGTCCTATTATATCATTTATATAGAGGACTAATCCAAATTCCGGGGGTGTTACATCTCTAGTCGTGCAGCCCACTCTCTTGGACAGGATTCGAGAGAGACAGAGTGAGGACCCCCACCTGATGAGGATTCGAGAGCAGATCCAGACCGGTTTGACAGTGGACTTTTTAGTTGATGCTTCGGGAGTACTGCGGTACAGGGACCGAGGTTGCGTGCCTATGGATACAGAGATTCGAGAGCAGATCTTGAGAGAGGCCTACTATACACCTTATGCCATTCATCCAGGTGTGACTAAGATGTATAGGGACCTCAAGGCAGAGTTTTGGTGGAATGGGATGAAAAGAGACATTGGGAGATTTGTAGCACACTGTTTAACTTGTCAGCAAGTAAAGGCTGAGCATCGTGTACCTGCTGGCAAGTTACAGAGTCTCCCAATCCCTGAATAGAAATGGGAACATGTTACCATGGATTTTGTCACTGGTTTGCCGAGAGCACAGACGGGAGCGGATGCTATCTGGGTAGTCGTGGACAGACTTACCAAGTCCGCTCACTTTTTACTGGTTCAGATGACTTGGCCGATTGAGCGACTGGCACAGGTGTACTTGGCTGAGGTGGTTAGATTGCACGGGGTACCCATTTCCATCGTATCAGATAGAGACCCGAGATTTGTCTCACATTTCTGGAGGAGTTTACAGACAGCCTTGGGGACGCAGCTCCGATTTAGTACAGCATTCCACCCACAGACCGATGGACAGTCAGAGCGCACTATTCAGACCCTCGAGGATATGTTGAGAGCCTGCGTTATGGACTTTGGAGGAGGGTGGTACCGACACTTGGGATTAGTTGAGTTTGCGTACAACAACAGCTATCAAGCGAGCATTCAGATGGCTCCGTTTGAAGCGTTGTATGGACGCAAGTGTCGGTCACCCCTATATTGGAGTGACGTGGGTGAGAAGAAGATTTTGGGTCCTGATCTACTATTAGAGGCAGAGGAAAAGGTCAGATTGGTACGACGACATCTCGAGACCGCCCAGAGTCGACAGAGGAGTTATACTGATACACGACGGCGAGACTTAGAGTTTCAGGTGGGCGATCATGTCTTTTTGAAAGTCTCGCCTTCGAAGGGGATTCGGAGATTTGGTATTCGGGGGAAACTGAGCCCTCGTTATATTGGACCTTTCGAGGTGTTGGAGCGCTTAGGGCCAGTTGCCTACAGGCTTGCACATCCTCCCAGACTTTTAGGTGTTCACGATGTTTTTCATGTATCGACTCTGAGGAGGTATGTTTATGACCCGTCGCACATTAAAGATTTCACCCCACTGGAGATCGCTGAGGACTTGAGCTATGTCGAGCGGCCATAGAGGATTTTGGACCGGGAGGTTAGGGAGTTGCGCAGCCGAGCCATCCCTTATGTGAAGATCCTCTGGAGCAGTCATGATAAGCGCGAGGCTACTTGGGAGCTGGAGTCAGCGATGATGGATGCTTACCCCCACTTGTTCGAGGCCCCAGCTTGAGGTATGACTTTTTTTTCGAGGACGAAACTTTTTCTTGTAGGGGAGGATGTAGTGTTCTGGTTTTTCCCATGCAACCTTCTGATGAATCCACTATGTATAACACCTAGTGTTGGTGTGTCTAGCCCATGGTGCATCAAAGGGGTGCCACAGATGGACCCTGTGAGATATTTTCAGCTGATTTGGCCTTCGGCTGTATTTGTCGAATTTTAGAAAAGGTTTTGGGCCAAACAGAGGTTGGATTTGGATTCAGCGCGGAAAATGGCTTGAAAATGGCTATTTGCTTGTTAAATTTGGAGTCCGGATGACCAAAAACAGGCTTCCGGAAGTTTACGGGGTTTTTCGGTGCATGGGAGGTGTGTGGACCGCCGGCTTGCCACGTGGCGGCCTGTTATTGGCCGGTTCGCGGTGTTCGGTCCACGGGGTGGCGCGGCTGGGTGCATGAGCCCGGCGCAGGACACGTGGCAGGCGGGGATAGGTTGGCTTTCGGTGCGCGGCCCACGGGATTTTGAGCGGCGGTGCACAGTTTGAACGGAAGTGCAGGGATCTGAGCGGGAAACACGTTTCGATCCCTGGTTGGCGGGCGCTGGGTGCGCGGTCCACGAATTTCCCCGCGCGGGTGCATGGACCCGGCGCAGGGACACGTGGCGGCAGGCTAGTGGCGGGCTCACGAGACGCGGCGTACGGGGGCACGGGCGAGCGCCTCGGGGCGCGTGCATGGCAGGCGCATAGTGCGGCGCCTGCCCGCACGTGTGACCGCGACAAGGCGGGGACACGTGGCGCCCGGCTACTCGCGGGCGCCACCTACCGGCCTGACCGGGCGGCGCCACGCGTCGGCGCCGGACGCGCCCGCACAGCTGTTTGCTGTGCGGGACACGCGTCCGTCTCCCAGGCGGGCCACGCGGCGGCTTTTGACGCGTCCCGCACAGCTGTTTGTTGTGCGGGACACGTGTCAGCTTGGGGGTGTTCCGGGCACGTCGGACGGGAGGCCGTCCGACCCGTCTGGCGGATTCGGGCGCCCGAATCTTGGGCCCGAATCCGCCAGGCCTT
Organism: Tillandsia leiboldiana; assembly: GCA_029204045.2. Lineage (NCBI taxonomy): Eukaryota > Viridiplantae > Streptophyta > Magnoliopsida > Poales > Bromeliaceae > Tillandsia > Tillandsia leiboldiana. The sequence continues at coordinate 14,805,203 of CM055072.1, forward strand.
TAGTTGCGGGTTGGGCCTGTAAATAGGCAACTTTGGGGCCTTTTTGCTCTTTTTCTGAGCGGTTTTTCACAGTAACTTCTTCAGAGATTTTCTTCCTCCACCTGAGCTACATCTCTCAGAGCGACCTTGGGATTTTTACGGGCACACATCCCGAGGTTGCCATTTTTACGGCGCGGCGCGACGCTTGTTCTCCGGCGACCCGTTTTGTCACAGTTCAGTGCGTGGACTCCCCTGGCTCACTCCGACCTCCGTTTTTGGCGATTCTTGCGCCATCGGACTTTCGACAGGTAGGGCTCCAACTTCCGTGTTTTGAGTTTCCTCGATTTCCGTGCTGACCTTGGAGTTTCCCGAGCTTCCATTTGACCCATTTTTCTTCGCGGATTTTTGGACAGCACTGCGGTGTTCTAGTTGTATCTTTGCGCACAGGTGTCGGATCGAGGCGATTCAAAAGGCATTTTTCATCTACATTTCGCAAGGAATATCCTGGATTTTTTCCAGATTTTTTTGAAGATATTTCGAAGGTGAAAATCTTTTTTTACTGTAGTCCTTCGGTACAGAATTCCTGTACTGTTTGTTTTGGGGTGTTTCCCTTGCCGAATTTATATCTCAGCGTAGGAAACTCGGTTTTGAGTGTGCAGGTACTCGTTTCGACGGGTTCGTCGTGAGGATCGCGACAGTATTTTTCTTGGAATTTTCCGGGCAATTTTGCAGGTGAAAATTAAGAAATTCTGGACTGTTGTAGTTTTGGACAGATTTTGTGAACATTGTATGTTTAAATTATGTATGTTCTTTTGGGGTATGTTGTGCAGTGTTGTGGTGACTGTTGGACCGAGCGTGGGTTCCGCTTTTGGACAGGGATTTAGCGCTCGAGGTGGGTACCGTTGTAATCCTCCTACTTGTGATATCCCACTAGGCATATTGGAGCTAGTCCTTTACTACATTGCTAATAAACCAGTGGAATAAATATAGCTTGCTTAATTGGAAATTGGACTTATGTTAGCCCTTGCATCTCTAGAGGATTATGAATAAATTAAATGTTAATTCTCGAAAAAGGTATATTGTCTAAACCCTTTAGGAATATTTTGCTAAACCATTTTATGTTGCATGTATCTTGGGACATCTTATGCATGTATAGAGACCGGCTTATGGCAACATGGTACAGGGGATATTCATGAGATAGAATACTCTAATTTTGTAAGAATTAGAATACCTGAATCATGTTATTAAGTAAAGGACTTTTGCATGCTTGTATGGTCACCTAGATAGGCCACCTTTTTCTGCTACACTATCATGCTGGAATTGACTTAGGAGAAACCATGCTTTTTATTCTTTCTCCTGTTGTCTAGTCTTAGGGGATAGTGTGCTCGGGTTCGAGCGGGGTCTGGGATAGTGTAGTCAGATGTTCAGAGTTTGGGACAGATGGGGATTGATGGTTGGGTATTGCGGCAACCGCGGACTGTGGGCGGTTGACCGGATTATTATTATTATTATTATTATTATTGCATCAGATTGGAGGTGAGGGATCGGGCTTCCTTAGTGGACGGTCTTACCCACTTACTTAGAGTCTTGATCCAGTCCTGCTATATCAGATACTTATGGTTACTTACTTTACTCGTGTGGGTCGCTCCCCTCGAGTGCCACTCCGGAGTAGGCTTAGGGCCGAGCCGTGTGCCGGTCGATTGGATACTTTGGGATCGTGCCGTGTGCCGATCAGATACTGGGTTCTTGAGTTGACAGCAGAGCAGGCAGTACCAGTGTTTACTGGTGTATTGATTGGGTTTGGTCAGGCAGGCTTTGACATTCTGATGCATACTTTTAGCTATTCTTTTAGCTGGGCATTTTAGAGGCATATTAGTGGTAGCTTTTTCATCAGTAGTTCTACTTATAGCTTACCACCTTTGTTTTATTTTCGCCTCTGGTAGTCCTAGTGGCCATGTCTGAGTTTGAGGTCTACCCACTAGTGGAGGCTACTGTTTTTGTAGCAGTTCTTACCCCCCCACTGTTTTCCCTTTTCTTTTCCCCTTTGTTTTGCAGAGTCCTCTGCGGGAGTTGCGGGACCCTCTTCCCAGGATCGAGGTAAGAGGATCGCTGATTAGATAGCTACTTCCCCGATCTCGAGTTTAGTAGTTTTGATGTATCCCCTATACACTCAGACGGTTGTATTTTTCCTTTATTTTGGGTCTGGCTCCGGCCAGCTGGTTGTATTCATTTCGTGAGCTGGGAGAGACACATGTATATATTTGAGAGTTTTATTGTACTTTTATTTCCAGCATTTGTCTGAGATGTATTAGTTTTAGTTTAGCTATGTTTTATGCTCCTTTATTATATTTCTTATATCTGAGCAGGTTACCAGCGCTTCGTGTACACGGGAAATACCGTGTGCACGGCGGATCTGTGGACGAGCCCGGGTTCTGGTTTACACCCGGGGCATGACAGAGCTTATTGGATTATTCCTTCCATCTTGGCATTGTGCTGTGATCATGCGGACCTTGCGCTGCGTGGAGCCGAGGGTGTGCGCGCGCGTGCTGTGAGTTGACAGCGAGGAGCCGGAGCGCGCCGGATTTTTATTAGAGGACTCGAGAGGATTGATCGAGCTTCCGGGGGATTTTCCCGAGGACCGCGGCAGCGCGAGCGCGTGCGGCGCGATTTTTGGGCGTTCCGGCAGATTCTGACAGTGAGCGGTGCGGCGCTTCACCGACTTCAGCGTTTGCCTGCGGAAAGCATTCCAGGTAGGTTGGGATTTCTTCAGAATGTATGGAATGCCTTCTAAAGCTATTGTATGCGTGTTGATCTTGTTTAGCTTAATATTTATATAGCCGGTAAATCTGATAATTGCCTAGAAAACTATAGAAAGACATTTATGAGCCCCAGATATTTTTAGCATGATCTAGGGATGAATTGACACTAGTCTGCAGGATTAGTTGGCAGTAGATTAGCATCTGAACCGTTTTAAAAATCGGCGGACCGGTTTTAATGAAATTGAGACCTTAAAAACAGTTTGGAATTTTTGTGAGCTTCCAGAGGGTTTGAGTAGGTTTAGGATGCATGTGTCCTCGTGCCAGGGGGGCGAGTGGATTTTTAGAGCTCTGTGTGACGAGCTTCTAGTGTCAGGTGAGTTGAGATCCCTGGTGGGATTATTCTAGATCATGGGTATGTATATTCTGATTTGATAGTGGAGATGGTTCTCCGAGTTGGTTTTGAGAGGTTGGGCTCTGGCAGATTAAGTCGTGGAGGTTTCCCGACTTAGCCATGGGATGTGCATTATCAGATTGGGTCGTTGAGGGTTCTCCGACATAGCTATGAGAGTGTTTGGCATTCCCTGATCCGGTCGTGGACGGTTCCCGACTGTGATGTGTTATCTAGTATTGGGTATCCGATCTGTTTGATCAAGGATCATAGCCTGCATGTGCCTTTTATGAGACAGTTGAGACTGACTAGATACTAGAGCTCGGTAGGGTCGCTCCCCTCGAGTACGCTCCGGATGCGTGACGATGATTGAGATGGACCGACTAGGACGCCCCACGCGGAGTGGGCAGGTGTGTTCGTAGTAGTCGGCAGGACGCCCCACGTGGAGTGGGCAGGTGCGTCCATAGTAGTCAGTAGTACGCCCCACGCGGAGTGGGCAGGTGCGTAGTACGCCCCACAGGGAGTGGGCAGGTGCGTAGTACGCCCCACACGCAGTGGGCAGGTGCGTAGGACGCCCCACGTGGAGTGGGCAGGTGCGTCCATAGTAGTCGGTAGGACGCCCCACGTGGAGTGGGCAGGTGCGTTCCTAGATGACAGGCGCGGGCTTAACTGAGCCAGCTTTTGGCAGTCATTGAGATTTCGGTTTTGAGAGCACCTTGTGTGCGAGTGGTGCATAGCTTGCTCTTAGATGGGTATTCCTTTGAGCATGATACTTGAGGCATTTAGTAGTGAGGGAGTATGCATAGCAGGTTCATACTAGAGATTTTCATGAGCATTATGTTGAGACATATTAGTTGTAGCTCTTTTCCTGCTTTCATTATATATCTATCTGCATACCTATCTTTTGTGCCTCCAATAGACTTAGTGGGCATACCGTGGATATTGGTGACGGTACCCACTGAGATCTACCTTCTGCAGTAGATCTCACACCCGCTGCGATGACAGGTTCCTGAGGTAGCTGTTCCGGTTGGGTTCGCGCGGAGACAGCCGATCAAGGTGAGGACGTGGCTGAGTAGTTCCTTACCCGTATTGAGAGTCAGAGGTAGATGTACCCGGTATTTTGTGTTTCCACTTTTGTACTAGACAGTCTGAGAGATTGGTGAGGTTTTGTATTTATTTGTCAGCTGAGAGTGGTTGTATTGAGGATCACTATTTTGTATATATATCAGATGTTCAGTGGATTTCTATAGCTTTGGTTTTTAGTTTTATTTCATCTCTGATACATGTTTAGCTATAGATCTGACTTGCAGGGTAGACGCTTCGTCTGTGCGGCAGTTCCCGTACAGATGGCGGATCTGTTGGCGAGCCCGGGTCGCAGTTTCGACCCCGGGGGCGTGACAACTACAGTCCGGACCCCGAACATAGGGTAGTTCATGCGCAAATCCAGTTCGGAACACGCCTGGTTCAGTCCGAACCCCGAACGTGGATTTGCAGAAACTGCATGAACAGTCCGGACCATGGTTACTTCAGTCCGGACCCCGAACATGGTTTTCTGGAAAAGTTCTGTTTAGTGACGACAGTCCGGATCGCACTTATTCCAGTCCAGACCGTCGACCTGAAAACTTCCAGATAAGGTTAGTTTTTGATTCTTATCCTCTTCCAATGGTTTCTAACCTATAAATAAACCCTACGATTCATCTTTTAGGGTAATCCAAAATAATCAAAAATACGGCCGAAAAAGAGAAAAATCCACATATAGAGAAGAAAGGAAATAACTAAAATTAATTCTATGTTTCTTCATCTATATTAATTAATTTGATTCTAGGATTTCAAACTCAGATTTTGAGTAGAATCAAATTAATGAATACTTAGATGGTATTTCCGATCTATCTTTGATCTAAGTATTCGGCGGATCATCACCACCAAAAACAACGATTTTACCAAAAATCGGCGCGTGGACTCGCGTGGCCTTGTGGATTCAAGGTGCTACCGCTCTCGTGGATTCGGAGCGAGGTACGTTTGTGGATTCGAGACGTGCTACTTGGTGAAGACCGTGGATTCGGTCGGACGTCGTGGACTCGACGTTGGACGCCGTGGATTCGGCGTTGGACGCAAATCGTGGATTCGAGGCGCGTTGCGGAGCGAGCGGAGAAGGTCTACTAGGAGCGTATGGAAAAAGGTTGAGTCGTGAGTGAGTGCGTTATATCACCTTTGTACGTGTTATAATTCTAGTGGATTTCACCGTGTTATCGGTCCTGTGGTTTTTTACTCCTGGCTTTGGAGTTTTTCTACGTAAAATCTCTGCGTGTTATTTATTTTTCCGCATTGGGTTTTATTACGCAAAGATTTTTGAGTGTTTATTGTTTATACCTATTCACCCCCCCTCTAAGTGTTTTTTTCCCTATTTAGATCCATATTAGACATAACCCAACAAGTGGTATCGGAGCGGGAATAGGGTTGTAAACAATGGTTGAAGGTGGAAACATCAACAGACCACCGTTCTTCGATGGAACAAATTATGCCTACTGGAAAGTATGGATGAAAGCATTTTTAATTTCCATCGATGAACGGGTGTGGCAATCAATCGAGTTAGGATGGTCAAATCCAACTGAAATTATTGCTGATGTTCGCACCATCAAACCTAGGTCGAAATGGACCAAGGAAGAGATTGACTCATCTTCTTACAATGGCAAAGGAATTAACGCCTTATTTAATGCTTTGTCACAAACTGAATTCTCTCGCGTCTCGGTATGTGAGACTGCGAAAGAAATCTGGGATGTTCTACAAGTTACACATGAGGGAACAAACCTTGTGAAGATTCAAAAGCTGCAAATGCTTACGAGCAAATTTGACTCTATTTTCATGGCAGAAAATGAATCGTTCACAGATTACTATACACGATTGCAAGACATCGTGAATACATGTGCTAACTTGGGAGAGAAAATTCCGGAATCTAAAGTTGTAAGAAAGATTTTAAGGACTCTTCCTGAAAGATTTCGTTCCAAGGTTACAGCCATTGAAACAGTTAAACACCCGGACGAAATCCGTGTAGAAGAATTAGTTGGTGCACTTCAAACATATGAAATGACTTTTCCTACTAACTATTCTTGTGGAAAGGCACCTCTTCTAAGTCTTCAGGTTTTGCGTTGAAAACAACAAAAGAAGAAGACGCGGATTCATCCTCCTCAGACGATGACGAGAACCTATCTATGGAGGATTTCGAGAAGCAACTTGCTCTCTTGACAAGAAAATTTCGCCGAAACTTTCGAAGGGGTAATTCAAGTAAAACTTCATCCTTCGTAAAGTCGAAGAAAGGCAAAGGTTCTTCAAGCTCTAAGTCAAGAAAGCAAGAGAGTTTTTCAAAGGACAAGAAAATCTCAGAGGGACAAGTCCAATGCTTCAAGTGCCGAGGCTATGGCCACATCTCAACGGAGTGTCCCAATAAGAATCCGTCAAAGAAGAAGGCGATGCAAGCCATCACTTGGGATGACACCTCAACGCCCAATGAGTCATCTTCCAGTGATGAAGAAAATAATGCAACGGCATTTCACGTGTCCACAACTTCACCTTTCATATGCTTTATGGCGAGTACATCCGATTCATTGTCCAACTCCTCCCAAGTTGAAAAGAATGCAACGGACGACGAATCGAGTAATTCCGAAGGTGAAGACTTTGCTTTTGCCTACCATAAACTTTTAAAGGACTCAAAGAAACTGGCAAAGCAAAACAAGAGTTTGAGAGGGAGATTGCAGGATCTCGAAGAAGAAGCAAAAAGGGCAACTTCTCTCTCAAACGCTTTTGAAGTGGAAAGGGATAACTTGATCAAAGTAAATGTTTTCCTTCAAGAGAAAAATGTGCATTTCGAGAAGGAACACGTAAAATTGGTGGATAAAGCAAGTTACTTCTTGAAGCTCTACACCGAGGCTTGTCAAGAAAAAATGGAAATGACAAAGACCATTTTCCAACTCAAGGATGATTTAAAGCGATTTTCTTCTGGAAGGAGTAAGTTGGATAAGATGCTTGGTCTTGGTCAAACAAATCGTTTGGGCCTTGGATACAATCGAACTGGAGACAGTCCTAGTTCGAGTAAGACAGTTTTTGTGCCCCAGTCGGTATCTCCTTCTCCGACGACGGAATTCATTGCGTACAACGACAACAAGCCTACCTCACCTACTTCGGGATCGTCAAGTACAAAGGTATGTTTTCGTTGTGGTTTTGCAGGGCACATACGAAGAAATTGCAAGATTGGAGCGAAACGTGCAAATCAGGCACCTCTTGCAACAACTACCTGTAGGTTTTTATAGGATCCACAAGGATCTAAATAGGTACTATCAAACAACTAGAGGGGGGGTGAATAGGTGTAATACTTACAAACTCAATCTCAGTGCAAAATAAAAACCAATGCGGAAAATAAAAACAGCACACCGAGATTTACGTGGAAACTCCAATCCAGGAGAAAAACCACGGGACCAACACGCAATAACAATCCACTAAGAATAGAAGAATAACAAGGTGATTACCGACTCCACGGACTCAACCCCTCCTTCAGCTTCTTCGGACCTTGCGCTGAACGGTTGGATGTCCACGCAATAACAATCCTCTAAGAAAAGAAGAATAACAAGGTGTCAACCCCTCCTTCAATTTCTTCGGACCTCGCGCTCCACCGATTGCACGTCCACTGCACACGTTCGAATCCACGAACGCCACTCGAATCCACGAGCACACGTTTCGAATCCACGAAACGCCTTCAACACATCGAATCCACGATGTCACGCCGAATCCACGACGCAAATAGCCGATATAGAATATAGGCTTCGATGGTGATCCTTTGCTTAGATTATCATGAAGGAACCGTAGAAGAAATCTCTAAGCAAAGACTAGATCAATTCGACGAAAGATAGATCATGGAAGAACCGTCGAATTGACCTAATAGAGGCGAAAGAGAAGAACGGTAAAAACCAGCCTCTAGGGTTGCTCACGAGTGTTTCTGAATTGATTCGTATTGGTCACCCTCGTTTAGAAACCCTAAGTATCTATTTATAGCCCTTGGAAAAAGATAAAAGTCGGTTTAGGAAATTTATCCCGAAGGGGCATTGTGTACCGGTACCAAATATCACGTTCCGGTACGCAATGGTGCAAACCACAGATTTTTCTATTGTGTTCCGGTACGCGAGTCCGTGTTCCGGTACGCAGTGCAATTTACAGAAAATTCTGTGTCGGGTTAGAGGAACTTCAAGTGTGGTTCCGGTACGTAATGTAAAAACTGATTTTTCCAAGATAAGCTTTATCCAAATCAAACCAAGTACCGGAAACCAAACTTAAAATAGATTGTAAGTTAAATCCAAGTTCCTAAAACCAAGTCTAAACCGGTTTTCACTAAGTTCCTGATTCCAATGGTTATAAATGAACTTAAATCACCATGGTTTAATTAACCATACCTGAGTGTTATCTTGAGCTCATGTTGAATCTTCAATGAGTCTTCGAAAGCCGATTTGACAATTTGTTCCCTTTAAGACTCCGACTCAAACTCACGAAATGTGCCAACACAAAATGCCGTAACAATCTCCCCCTTTGGCAATTTCGTGACAAAACCCAAAAATACATAAAGTCGCTCAAGTCACTCATCTTAAACCAAAAAGATGAAACTCAATGTTATCACCAAAACATTGATTTTCTTTGCGTGAAAGATCCAATAAATACAAAATACATTTGAACCAAACAGTCCTAGAACATACTCTATGACTTAGGACTTGGAGTCTTAAAGTGATGTAATTCCTGCAAAACAAAACTCCAAACAAAATCAAACGTTAGTCGTTAGAAGTTAAAATCCTACATTTGATTCGTCTTCCATTTGGTTCTTTTGTTTTTCCAGCTTTTGTTTTGTGGCTCTTTCAATCTGTTCTTTATCTCCCCCTATCTTAAGCATCCATGTTCTCCATGTTCTCCCCCTGTCTTGAGCATCTATATCCTCCCCCTTTGTGATGCAATCATTATTTTCTGTCTCCCCCTTTTTTTGATATGTCCATCATTTCCGTTATTTCCGTTCTCCCCCTTTTTGTCACAAATTGTCAAATGGTTAATATAAACAAAAAGTAAAAATACTAGGAGGATAAGTTCTTAGTTACAAGACGATTAGAGTTCTTGTTCATCACAACGTGAAAGGAAACTGAGAACCAAAAAAAACAAGAAGGAAAAGAGATCACTCATCCTCATTTGAATCATCATCATGTGATGTTGGTCCATGCGATGTACTCGGTGCAGTTGCTCCAGTGACCACATCATCATGTTTGCACCCAAGGATATCGAAGATTTTCTTTAAACCATCCTCAAGTTTCTTGAAGCCTTGCTCCATCCTTTGCTCCATCCTTTGCTTTAATGAACGAACATCCCGATGCAAGGTTTGAAGAGTTATGACCTCATCTGGTTCAGGAGATTCTTGACGAGGTGGTGCACTCACTGTCGCTTCACTTGCATAGGCTTTTGTATGCCCAAAAGTCTTCAAAGTGCTGATTGACTTGGCTAAAGTGATTCCATCAATTGCCCCCAAGCCATAATCATATTTGGCACAAGAAATGTCAACTCCGTGATCTTCCAGAATACTAGTAATCAAGATTGGATACGGTAGAAGGTCACGTTGCCTTGATCCTTCAATGACATGTACCATTTGCTGCCAAATGAGAAATGGAATGTTTGTGTTAATTCCATTTGCACTTTCCGGGTGACCGAGGACAAAGAGAAGTAACAATCGATCCCATCGAATCCTTTTGGTCCCCAGTGTGGGCAATAGGTTGTAGCATACAATCAAGGACAAAATATGATACTCTGGTTTTAGGTCCTTTGATTCAACATATGATCTGTTCGTGCGCGTCCCTGTCTTGCAAATAGAGTCCACAACCATATCCCAATGGGTATCATGTTGGAAATTACCCTCAGTGTAATAAAGACCAGAAGTGTCAACAGCTAATCCAAGGTTTGCACCAATTACTGCTGGAGTAATGTCAAACTTGACGTCTCTAACTGTTGTTTCAAAGACGAAAGCTCCGGATTCATGGTCTTTTTGAAGTATGTTACCTCGCATGTAAAACTCCCTGATGATCTCCACACAAAAGCCCATCTTAGGTTGAACTCTGCCAAGTGGCCGAATATGGCTTCGTTCCAAAAGCCTTGCAAAGTCTGGCACCTCACGACATAGCTCGTTAAAGTTCACGTGTCGCTCTCCAATGCATGTGCGGTTCGCAAATCTGGCACGGCGTTTTGCACTCACATGCGGTTCACTTTCATCAACATTTGATCTCCGTTGAGAGCGCTCACGTATTACCGGTCCACCGGTACTTCTACGCGGAGGAGAATCCGCACCCTTCTTTTTCCTTGAAGCCAAAGGTGCTTTCCCCTTTCCTTGAACTGATTCCTCTTCATATTCTGAGGAATGTTCAGAATCTGAGCTAGTTGAATCCTCGTTGCGTGATCGCTTGGTAGCCTTTTTCTTTCCTGAACCGCGACCACGTCCACTTCCAGTGGCCATCAAAACCACTAATGCAAGAAGCCATGAAAATGCCATTTCCTACAAAGAACACAATGCACTATGATTTGATCGCATAGGAAGGCTTAAACATGTCCAAGAAACATTCTAAACAAGTCACAATTGATGTTTCATCATTTAAAAATCATTTACATTAAAAGCCCTAATTCTCAATTTCTTTTATGCTAAGAACATATGAAAAAGTTAGATTCAATCAAATAAGCATGGAAACATGAATCTAATTAGATAGAAAGCAACCATATATGTTCTAAACATGAATTAAGAGTGATTTAAGCAAGAGATTTCATTTAGAGTAAGGATCAACTCAAAAATCCCAAAATAAAACATCAAAACCTAAAAACTAGGGTTTTGAAACAAAAGTAAACAAGATTAGTGAAGAAACTTACAAATCAAAGCAACAAATCACTTGATCTTGATGAGAAACCCCTTAGAGATGTTTTAGAGAGAGAGAGGGAGGGTTTTGAAGTGGGAGAGATGAAATAAAACAATGTAGTCTCGGAATATAAGGAATCCCAGATCGCGTACCGGTACCAGAAGCCGCGTACCGGTACGCAGTGTAAAAGCCGAAAAAACCATCGTTCGGGATCCGGATTGTCAGGCAGGGGGATCCGGATCCGCAATGTAGTTCCGGTACTAAAAATGTAGTACCGGTACGCAAGTGAAAAACCAGAAAACATCACATTCGGGATCCGGATTGGATTTTCTAATCCGGATTGAATTTTCAGGTACTAAAAAGCAGGTACCGGAACAACAGAGCCAAAAAGCAAAAATTTCTTGAAACAAATCCAAATTTTAGGAACTCTTCAAATACCGATTTGTATTCCATCAAGAAATCAATTTAAGTGCTTTAAACAGTGAATTCACATAGATGTCATTCAATCCAATTAATTTCACAAAATTAAAAAGATTTACTCCAAAATCATGAAAAATAAAGGTAAAACATTATAAACCGTTTTTCATGTTATATTCATCAAACACAAGTCATCAAAAATAATCTTGAGATCCAAAGTCTATCAAGATGTAACGGATTTACAAAGATGACATACGGAGATTTCCAAACGACATCAATCTTGAATTCTACCCTTTCAAATTGAGATAATCACTAAAATACCTAAGGGTGGCTCTTTGAGCATCTTTCAACTATCCCACCTTATACCAACCAGGAGATTGTTCAAAATATAAGAGTTTTGCATATTAATCTCCAAATGCTTCAACTAAATATTTTCTCATAAAATACTATCAAGCATCCATAACATGTGGTAGCTTCACACACAAACCGGACGACCGGGGTGGCAGCTCTTTCCTACATGTGGTGGTAGTTTTCACACTCCTTTCGGATGTAACTCTTTCCACATCTTTTAAAAAATCATTTATTTACCCTTGTAAGAAAACAATCTCTTACGTGAAAGAATTAAATCCCAAATTTCAATCAATCGGTTGTCTCACGTTTATCACAATGAATTCACACAACCGAGATAGATTAAGCATCTAAAGATCACACATGATTTCTAAAATTTGATGCTTATAAGATCAAAAACTCCTATAATGAAGTATCTTCAAGATTATGATTATGGAGTAAAGTTGATAATCCAAATAAAATTAAATTGGAGTGATTGAAAGTGAAAACCCTTTTCATTCAATGCACTTGTTCGATAAAAAAAACCTTTTGTCTTAAAAGAAACAAAACATAAAAACGAAGAGCATTGAAAACATGTAATGCAGAGATTCAGAAAAATATTAAGGGAAAACCAATCAAAGCATTACATACAGTCATAAGCTAATTAGAACTTAAGACAAGGAAAGATATCACCTTTCCGAATCCAAAATCGCTGGATTTTGGGTTGTCTTGATTCGTTGTGTCCGGGGGTTGTCCGCTTTGACTGTTGATCCACCTTAGGTCTTTGCCTCGCAGTGATCCACTTGAATGATTGATGTTGTGGCTCGGACCTTTGGTGGGTTGAGTGAACTCCTTTGACTTGATGTGTCTTTTGATTCCGTTGAGTTCGCTCCGTAGATGAAGTTGCCGAAGAATTCTTCTTTCTCTTTTTCGGGCAATTCTTCACCAAATGACCTTCAAGTCCACATAGGTGACAAGTTCTTCCTTTCAATTTAGTTGTGGAACTTGAAGCCTTCACAGTTTGGTTCTTTTTGAATCCCAAACCAACCTTGCTTGTTTGACCTAATCGGGACATACATTCAAGTTTCTTGGAACCGGTTGAAATCCTTTGTATGTCGGATTTAAGTTGATGAACTTGCTTGGTCAATGCTTGGTTGGTGACATGAATTTCCTCAAACTGCTTTTCAAGAAAATCAATCTTGTTAATATGGGAATTAACGATCGTTTCAGATTGATTTATCTTTTCTTGGAGGATTTTATTATTATTCAATAAAAGCTCTCGTTCCTCCTCGAGATCATGAAGTTTGATCTTTAAAGCATGATTCTCGTCTTGATTTTCAAGTCGTTGCTTTCTCAACTTCTTGATATGTTTGGCCATCTTCTTAGATTCCGCAAGAAGTTGTTGATATGCCTCAACGAGTTCTTCCTCGTCCGACTCCCCCTCACTTGATGACTCTCCGCCGGTTGTTGATGTTTCATACAAAATCAAAGGAGTAGAGTTAGTGACTAATGATGATAAACAATTATTAGAAGAGGGAAAATGAGAGGCATGTAAATTAACGACTTTTTCCTCTTTACTTGAGGTCGATTCATTAGAAGTAGAATCGTCCCAAGTTTTCACTTGCAAAGCCTTCTTTTTATATAATTTCGGAGTAGGACAATCCGTTGAAATATGGCCGTAGCCTTTGCATCTATAACATCGGATTTCCCCTTCGAATTCATCTTTTTCCTTAGAAGGTTTTGCAAGGCTTTTGAGGTTAGAGGATTTAGAACCCGATGATCCTTTAGATGGTTTCGTGGATGAAGATCCATCGGTTCGATTCTTCCAAAATTTCCGACGAAATTTCTTTGTGATCCGCGCCAATTGTTCTTCAAAATCGGCAAAAGAGATTTCATCGTCGGAACTCGATTCGCTATCTTCTTTCTTTGTGGATTTGAATGCAATACCTGTAAGCTTAGAAGAAGACTTGGAAGAAACTTGATTAGTAGGAAAAGTCAATTCATAAGTTTGCAAAGCACCTACTAATTCCTCAACACTCATCTCATCCGGATGACTAACGGTTTCAATGGCGGTAACCTTTGCCCTAAACCGTTCCGGAAGAGTCCGAAGTATCTTTCTTACAATTTTCGACTCCGGGATCTTTTCTCCTAAATTAGCACATGTATTAATTACATCTTGAAGTCTAGTGTAATAATCTGTAAACAATTCATGCTCTTCCATATGAATAGAGTCAAATTGACTTGTAAGCATCTGGAGCTTTTGAATTTTTACAAGATTAGTACCCTCATGTGTAATTTTGAGAATATCCCAAATTTCCTTCGCGGTTTAACATGCGGAAATTCTTGTAAATTCAGTCGAGGAAAGAGAATTAAATAAAGCGTTCATACCTTTCCCATTGTAAGAAGATCTTTCAAATTCCTCTTTGGACCATCTAGAGCGAGGTTTTGGGGTAGTAGAATTTCCTACTTCCTCAACAGGATGCACCCAACCGCATTCCACGGATTGCCATACTCGCTCATCAATTGCGATGAGAAAAGCTCTCATCCGCACTTTCCAATAAGCATAATTAGTCCCATCAAAAAGAGGAGATCTATAAATATTACCACTTTCACCCATCATGATAGATAAACCTAAAACCCGCTCTGATACCACTTGTAGGTTTTTATAGGATCCACAAGGATCTAAATAGGTACTATCAAACAACTAGAGGGGGGGGTGAATAGGTGTAATACTTACAAACTCAATCTCAGTGCAAAATAAAAACCAATGCGGAAAATAAAAACAGCACACCGAGATTTACGTGGAAACTCCAATCCAGGAGAAAAACCACGGGACCAACACGCAATAACAATCCACTAAGAATAGAAGAATAACAAGGTGATTACCGACTCCACGGACTCAACCCCTCCTTCAGCTTCTTCGGACCTTGCGCTGAACGGTTGGATGTCCACGCAATAACAATCCTCTAAGAAAAGAAGAATAACAAGGTGTCAACCCCTCCTTCAATTTCTTCGGACCTCGCGCTCCACCGATTGCACGTCCACTGCACACGTTCGAATCCACGAACGCCACTCGAATCCACGAGCACACGTTTCGAATCCACGAAACGCCTTCAACACATCGAATCCACGATGTCACGCCGAATCCACGACGCAAATAGCCGATATAGAATATAGGCTTCGATGGTGATCCTTTGCTTAGATTATCATGAAGGAACCGTAGAAGAAATCTCTAAGCAAAGACTAGATCAATTCGACGAAAGATAGATCATGGAAGAACCGTCGAATTGACCTAATAGAGGCGAAAGAGAAGAACGGTAAAAACCATCCTCTAGGGTTGCTCACGAGTGTTTCTGAATTGATTCGTATTGGTCACCCTCGTTTAGAAACCCTAAGTATCTATTTATAGCCCTTGGAAAAAGATAAAAGTCGGTTTAGGAAATTTATCCCGAAGGGGCATTGTGTACCGGTACCAAATATCACGTTCCGGTACGCAATGGTGCAAACCACAGATTTTTCTATTGTGTTCCGGTACGCGAGTCCGTGTTCCGGTACGCAGTGCAATTTACAGAAAATTCTGTGTCGGGTTAGAGGAACTTCAAGTGTGGTTCCGGTACGTAATGTAAAAACTGATTTTTCCAAGATAAGCTTTATCCAAATCAAACCAAGTACCGGAAACCAAACTTAAAATAGATTGTAAGTTAAATCCAAGTTCCTAAAACCAAGTCTAAACCGGTTTTCACTAAGTTCCTGATTCCAATGGTTATAAATGAACTTAAATCACCATGGTTTAATTAACCATACCTGAGTGTTATCTTGAGCTCATGTTGAATCTTCAATGAGTCTTCGAAAGCCGATTTGACAATTTGTTCCCTTTAAGACTCCGACTCAAACTCACGAAATGTGCCAACACAAAATGCCGTAACACTACCAAAAAAGGTGATTCCCCGGAAATCAAAAGAAAATTTTTCAAAGGAAAAGAACCTTGGTAGTTCACCTCACAAGACGACGACGTCAAAGAAAAACAATGAATCAAACAAGACGCTTTCACCGAAGAGAATAACTTCACATTCAGTGCCAACGCAGTCCAAAAAGGTTTGGGTGCGCAAAGGTGAAATCTTTCCTTGTCTTGTTGTTCATATTTCCTTGCATGCTTATGACAACTCGTCTTGGTATCTGGATAGTGGATGTTTCCGTCACATGACCGATGACAAAAACAGTTTTCAAACTTTAGAGAAAATCTCCGGAGGACTTGTAGTTTTCGGAGACGGTCGTTCTTCTAAAATTGTTGGAAAATGAACAATTGCTATTCCAGAAGGCTCGGTTTTGAACAATGTTTTATTTGTTGAAGGCCTTAAGACTAACCTCATTAGCATTAGTCAACTTTGTGATAATGGTTTTTCAGTTAAATTTTCCTCTGCTGAATGTATTGTAACTGATAAGGACCATGTATTCTTTTTGAAAGGGGTTAGATCTGAAAATAATTGCTATGTTGTTCCAAATAAAATTTCTGAACATTGTAACCTAGTTTCTTTAGATAATGAAACTCTTTGGCATGAAAGACTAGGTCACATAAATTTTAAGGAACTAGTAAGGATTTCTAATAAAGACGTGGTTAAAGGGGTTCCTAAACTTTCTTTTAAAGAAAATATTGTGTGTGGAGGTTGTCAAAAGGGAAAACAATCAAGGGCTGCACACAAGAACTTGAACCACCTGGGTACCAAACGGCCTTTAGAATTATTGCATATGGACTTAATGGGGCCGACTCATCAACCAAGTTTGGGAGGTAAATGGTATATTTTTCTTTTGGTTGATGATTTCTCTAGATATTCATGGCTAACATTTTTAAAAGAGAAAGCGGATACTTTCGATTCTTTTCATGAGATTTGTCATCGTATTATGATTGAAAGAAATGAAAAGATCGTTCGTGTTCGAAGTGATAGAGGTGGAGAATTTATAAATTCTAAATTCATTGATTTTTGCACTTCCAACGGCATAAAACATGAATTCACAGTCGTTGGAAGTGTATTTGCGCCCGGAAACTTTGAATACACCATATGAACTATGGTTTTGTAGAAAACTAAATATAAAATATTTTCGTATCTTTGGGAGTCGCTGTTACATTTTACGTGACCGCGAAAATCTTGGAAAATTCGACTCTCGAAGTGACAGGGATTTTCATGAGTTATTCTACAAATAGTAGAGCATATCAGGTATTTAACCTAGAATCTAAAACGATGGTAGAATCTATTAATGTTAAAGTAGATGAAGCTTTTCACTTTGCATCTGATAAATCTACCCCTGATATGTCTATTGATGATGATACTCCTGTACATGCATCTTCTCATAATAATTCTTCCGATAATGTTGATGCATCTAATGGTTCTTCAAGTTTATCTGATATGCAGGAATCATCACACGTACCTCCAAGTACTCCGTTACCGCAAACTTTATGTATCTCCAAGGATTATCCAAAGTCGAACATTATTGGAGACCCACAAGAAGGAGTCAGGACTCGGAGACAGTTGGTTTGTGGAGTCGCATGTTACGTCTCCATGATAGAACCAAAGAACGTCGATGAAGCTCTTCAGGATGATTACTGGATTGAAGCGATGCAAGAAGAGCTCCATCAGTTCGAAAGAAACAAAGTCTGGGAACTAACGAAGCCACCGAAGCAACACAACGTAATTGGTACTAAATAGATTTTCAAGAATAAGAAAAACGAGGATGGTACCATCATCAGGAACAAAGCACGTCTAGTTGCTCAGGGCTACTCACAAATTGAAGGAATAGACTTTGATGAGACGTTCGCCCCGGTAGCTCAACTCAAGTCGATTCGTATTTTGTTCGCAATTGCTTGTCATTTTAAAATCAAACTCTTTCAAATGGACGTTAAGAGTGTTGGGTTATATGTAATAATGGATCTAAATAGGGGAAAAAACACCTAGAGGGGGGTGAATAGGTGTAAACAATAAACACTCAAAAAATCATTGCGCAATAAAAACCCAACGCGGAAATATAAATGAACACGCAAGATTTTTACGTGGAAAACTCCAAACCGGAGTAAAAAACCACGGGACGATAACACGGTGAAATCCACTAGAATTAAACACGTACAAGGTGATATACCGTACTCACAGACGACTCAACCTTTTCCATACGCTCCTAGTTGATCTTCTCCGCTCGCTCCGCAACGCGTCTCGAATCCACGATCTGCGTCCAACGCCGAATCCATGGCGTCCAACGTCGAGTCCACGACGTCTGACCGAATCCACGGTCTTCACCCAGTAGCACGCTTCGAATCCACGAACGTACCTCGCTCCGAATCCACGAGAGCGGTTGCACCTTGAATCCACAAGGCCACGCGAGTCCACGCGCCGATTTTGGGGTAAATCGTTGTTTGTTTGAGTGGTGATGATCCGCCGAATACTTAGATCAAAGATAGATAGGAAATACCATCTAAGTATTCACTAGTTTGATTCAACTCAAGATGTGAGTATGAAAACCTAGAATCAAACTAATTAATATAGATGAAGAAACATAGGGTAATATCTAATGATTTCCTTTCTTCTCTATATGTGGATCTTAGGCCGTATAAAAGATGACGGCTTGTATGTGGATTTACGGCTTCCTTGGATTAACCCTAGAAAAAGAATCATAGGGTCTATTTATAGGTTAGAAACCCTAGGAAGAAGATAAGGATCGAAAACTGTCCGTTTCTGGAAATCTTCACGACGGCGATCCGGATCGGATTAACTGTGATCCAGATCGTCGTAACGAGTCAGGCAATTCCAGTAAAACAGGGTTCGGGATCCGGATTGTAATGCACGATCCGGATCGTTCATGTATTCCAGCAAATTCCCATGTTCGGGATCCGGATCGAAATGACTATGATCCGGATCGGATTTGCCAATGAACAAGTACCCTTCGGGATCCGGATTGGACTGTCTGATCCGGATCCTTAACATGTCCCATGTTCAGTTCTTGATTTTTATGCAGTAAAAAATTCTTCCAAGTGTTTCTACACTACAAGAAGTATTCGGATCATCAAAAATATTTAGTTAAACTTACCTGATCCTTTTGAATTCTTCTTTCTTGAGATTGAGGTATATGATCCATACTTCATTCATCTTCAATCTTCAAGACTTAACACTTTCACGAAATGCGCCAAAACAAAATCCGTAACAATCTCCCCCTTTAGCGGTTTCGTGACAAAACACAGATCCACTAAAGAAAATTCAAAAAAGATATTTTTGTTGCTATCACCATACAACAAAAATTTACAATGGAGATCCAATACATGAGATAAACTCCTAAAATAGACTCTAGACTTAGACATCTGCACTCTTTGCAAAAAGAAATCATTCTTGACAAAAAGAGATCGTTAGATACCTCAAGAATATTTAGCATTCAAAACCTAACAGAGATAGAGTTTATGCTCACCATGACATTGAGTAATTCAGATATGTAATAAGATCACAATCAAACATTGACATATCTTCTAAGCAATAAGATTCCAAATGTCATAACTTTGCTTTGTTAGTAATCAAACAACTTGTTAGTAATAATACATGTCCAAATAGTTAGTCGAATAGTTAGTAGGGACATGCAACAAATCACAAGATAAAAACCAGAAGTTGTGATACTTACCTTTCACCAAAGTCAAAGTTCAGTTGTGATACTTACCTTTCACCAAAGTCAAAGTTCAAGGTTTGTTCAAAGTTCTCACCAAAAGTCAAAGTTCTCAAGAGTTCACTCTAAACTCTTCAAAGTTCTCACAGAGTTCACTCTAAACTCTCTCCCCCTTTTTGTCACAAACGAAGCCAAAAATTCAAAATTTAAGGAGAGTTAAGAAGTTCAAAATCAAGAAAAACCTGAGAACTAAAACTAAAGCAAAGTAAAAAGCAGAACATTAAGAACCTAAAACCTGAACCTGCACAAAGAAAGATTAAAATCCTGCACAAAAAGATAAGAAAGAAAGTTAAGTCAGTCTGAATCAGAACTAGTGGGATTGGTACAATCCAACTTCTTCAAAATTGCTTGAAGCATTTTTGACATTGTGGAGCACTTTCTTTTCATCTTATGTTGTTCAGAGATAATCTGTTGGAGATTTGTAGACACACTGTCTTGTTCAGCAGACAATCTCCGCTGTTCTTGTCGAATTGAGTACCATACATTCGCTTTTGCCGTGTGTCTCCAGGATGTTGAAGGATGTAGTATAGATCCAGACGGTGCATCTTGACCTTCAGTCCATGGAGATTCTCTAGGGAGAGAGCGAGCTCTGGCGAGGGGCCTATCAATCTGAATACCAGTTCCCCTCGAATTCTTTTGCCTAGTGTACTGCTTGGTTGTTGAGGAAGATTTCATCAGCTTCTTGTTCTTCAAATACAACCTATCTTCTTTGTCAACAGCTTGTTGTGCTTGTTTACAAATCTCTTCCCAGTCTTCTTCATCTGATTCTGAATCATTTTGACAAACTTTCCTTGTCTCTCCTTGATTTGAGTCATCTTGTTCTCTTTTTAGTTTATTGGTTGCTCGAGTATGCACCATTGTGACTAACAGCAAGATGATCCATGAGAATTCCATAGCTGTGTGTGCCTTAAGAGGATTGAGATCCTGTGAAGAGCAACTCAAGAACACGAAAATTATGTAAGTTTGAAAATTTTGAAAGATTGTACCCAAACAAACATTATCGTGTAGAGAGACTAGGAATCAAATTAGTTTTGTAAAGGGAAATTTAAAAATAGATCAATTGCATGATTTTGGAAAATTCCCATTATATGCCCTAAAACCGAAATTTTTGAAATCGAAGACCAAAAATCCGTTTATCTTGAGAATACCTAGCATATAATCAAAACTAATCTACCCAGAGTTCTTATTTCAAAAGAGATTTGACCAAAAACCATTCACAAATGAAAAAGTTCCATGATTTCTACTCACGTTTTGAGCAAACAAGGAAAAAACAGTGAAAACCCGAGATTTTGTTCAATAAAACTTACTTGGAATCGAAGAACTCGAGTTTGAAAGGCTCCAAGAAGGATGAATTCTAGAGAGAGAAACTCTGGAGTCTTAAGAACAAAAGATTGGAATAAAAGAAATCAAAAACCCTCTTGTTCTAATAAAACCCTAGCCGTGATCCGGATCGGATCGAGATTTCGATCCGGATCGGCTACCCGCAGGAAACACCTGCGTTCGGGATCCGGATCATTCATGTCCGATCCGGATCGGCTCCAACTTTTTCTTCAGAATAATTTAGAAAAATTCAATAAAATCCAGAAAAAGTATGTAAGCACTTTTGTGTATCAACTTTAAATGAAAATCATCGTTTCATACAACAAGAACTAGATTATACCAAATCTATCAATAACATCCAACAAATGAAACGAAAATTTATAAAAATTAAATCCCTTAAAGTTGAACAACTTCAATTACATCTAACTTGATCTTATGAGTAATGCCTTTATCAAATCATCAATTTGGTAAAGAAAATGAAATACAAAGATCAATAGATGTCTAACATCCAAGATAAATTAGATAATGTATCTAGTCAATTTATTGAAGAGAGTGGCTCTTTGAGCATCTTTCATTAAAAATCCTACCTTATACCAACCTTGAAATTTTGACAGAGTCAAGAATTTCAACATGCATTTTATTTAATCAAACTTGAAAAACCTTGCTTGGTATACATGTGGTAGCTGCACACAATACTCGGACGACCGAGGTGGTAGCTCTTTCCTCCATGTGGTGGTAGTTTTCACACTCCTCATTGGGATGTAACTCTTTCCACATCTTTTGAGCATAATACTTTTTCTTTGACTCCCCCTCAATTGGCTATCAATTATTTAAGATATAAAGTATTTAGCCAAAAATTGATCTCGATTTCATACTCGACTAAACAGTCAAATAAGATAAAAACTATACCAAGAGATCATCGAGAGAGAAATTCACTTTGATCAAAACAAAGATGAGTTAATTGACATAAATGATCATTGCATCAAATGAAATATTATGACATCTAAAGCATAATAGATTTCTAAATATATAAAAGGATGCAGTTAAAGTCAATCAAACTAATGCTGAATTAATATTCTATGTCTAAGCATAGACAATGAACAAAAACACAAAAACAAAACCTAACCTAAGCAAGAGTTTCAAAAAGAAGTTTATTTCAAGGAAAGCATTCCAATTGCTTTACGCAAATGAATAAAACATTTTTGATCCAAATGTTTTGTTAAAATATCAGCTAATAGATCTTCAGTTGAAATATATGACAGTTGAAGAGTATTTGATTCAACTAGCTCTCTAAGAAAATGATATCTAAGTTCAATGTGTTTTGTTCTAGAGTGCAACACAGGGTTTTTGGAAATGTTTATAGCACTAGTGTTGTCACAAAGAATTGTTACCGAAGTTGCTGAAATCCGGAAGTCGCTCAACACACTTTTCATTCAAATGAGTTGGGTTGAACAACTACCCGCTGAAATATATTCCGCTTCGGCAGTCGAGAGTGCAATGCAGTTTTGCTTTTTACTGTGCCATGCAACAAGGCAATGGCCTAAATAAAAACATGCACCACTCGTACTTTTCCGATCATCCACAGATCCTGCCCAATCGGCATCTGAGTATCCAATAATATCTAAACTTGTTCCCATAGGATACCAAATTCCGAAATTTATGGTTCCTCTAATGTATCGGATGATCCGTTTCACCGCTTTCAGGTGAACCTCCTTTGGTGCAGATTGATATCTCGCGCAGATCCCAACACCAAAAGATATATCCGGGCGACTAGCCGTGAGGTAAAGTAGACTTCCAATCAAACTCCGATAAAGTTTCTCGTCTACATTCTTACTAAAAGATTCACTTCCTAATCCTTTATTGCTAGTTCCCATTGGAGTTGGAAAATCTTTACAATTTTCTAGATCAAACTTTTTGACCAACTCCAAAGCATACTTGGATTGACACAAATGGATGCCTTTGTCACTCTGTTTCACTTGCAATCCAAGGAAATAAGTCAATTCGCCCATCATTGACATCTCAAATTCGCTTTCCATGGTTTCAGCGAATTTAGAAGCATCATTATCCTTTGTTGCTCCAAAAACAATGTCATCGACATAGATTTGTGCAACAATGAAGTTATTTTGATAATGCTTCACAAAGAGAGTCCTGTCAGCTCCCCCTCGAGTATAGCCCTTATCCAATAGGTGCTTTGTTAGCCTTTCGTACCATGCTCGCAGTGCTTGTTTTAAACCGTAAAGAGCCATTTTCAAACGAAAAACATGGTTAGGTAGTTTACAGTCTACAAAACCTTTCGGTTGAGCCACATAAACTTTCTCATTTAAAAACCCATTTAAAAATGCGCTCTTAACGTCCATTTGAAATAATTTTATTTTAAAATGACAAGCTATCGCAAATAAGATACGAATGGACTCGAGTCTAGCTACAGGGGCAAAAGTTTCATCAAAGTCTATACCTTCTACTTGAGAGTAGCCTTGAGCAACTAAACGTG
Source organism: Tillandsia leiboldiana (assembly GCA_029204045.2). Taxonomy (NCBI): domain Eukaryota; kingdom Viridiplantae; phylum Streptophyta; class Magnoliopsida; order Poales; family Bromeliaceae; genus Tillandsia; species Tillandsia leiboldiana. The sequence goes on from CM055072.1 coordinate 14,828,489, forward strand.
CTTTGTTCCTGATGATGGTACCATCTTCATTTTTCTTATTCTTGAAAATCCATTTGGTACCTATCACATTGTGTTGCTTTGGAGGCTTTGTTAATTCCCAGACTTTGTTTCGCTCAAACTGATGGAGCTCTTCCTGCATTGCTTTAATCCAGTAGTCATCCTGAAGAGCTTCATCGATGTTCTTTGGTTCGATCAAGGAAACGTAGCAAGCGAATCCGCAAACCAACTGTCTCCGAGTTTTGACTCCTTCTTGTGGGTCTCCAATGATGTTTGATTCAGGATGATCCTTGGAGATTCGTAACGTTTGTTGTAACGGAGTACTCGGAGGTACATGAGATGATTCCTGCATATCAGATAAACTTGAAGAACCATTAGATGCATCATTAATATTGGAAGTATTATCATGAGAAGATGCACTTACAGGAGTATCATCATCAAGAGAGATATCGAGGGTAGATTTTTCAGATGCAAAGTGAAAAGCTTCATCTACTTTAACATTTATAGATTCTACAATCGTTTTAGATTCCATGTTAAATACCCGATATGCTCTGCTATTTGTAGAATAACCCAAAAAGATCCCTTCATCACTTCGAGAATCGAACTTACCAAGATTTTCACGATCACGCAAAATAAAACATCGACTCCCAAAGATACGAAAGTATTTGATATCCGGTTTTCTACTAAACCACAGCTCATATGGTGTATTTAAAGTTCCTGGGCGCAAATATACTCGATTAATGACATAGACAGTGGTGTTCACAGCTTCAGCCCAAAAATGTAGCGGTAAATTCCGGCTATGAAGCATCACACGCGCCATCTCTTGAACAACCATGTTTTTGCGCTCAACAACACCATTCTGCTGAGGTGTATAGGGTGCTGAGAATTCATGTTTTATGCCGTTGGAAGTGCAAAAATCAATGAATTCTCCACCTCTATCACTTCTAACACGAATGATCTTTTCATTATTTTCAATCATAATACGATGGCAAATCTCATGAAAAGAATCAAACGTATCAGCTTTCTCTTTTAAAAATGCTACCCAAGAAAACCTAGAGAAATCATCAACCAATAAGAAAATATACCATTTACCTCCCAAAGATGGTTGACGGGTTGGTCCAAAGAAAGAAAAATAGTCTACATAAACTACACAACATTTAATCGTAGAAAGATTAAAGACAAGGAAAGATTTCACCTTTGCATACCCAAACCTTTTGAGTTTTAGAGTATGTTGGCAATGTTTGAGAAATTTTCCTTGATGAAGACGTCTTGTATGATTGATCTTTTTCTTTTGTCATCATCTTGTTTGAAGTACTACCAATGTTCTTTTCTTTTGAAAAGTCCTTCTTTGATTTGTGGGGAGTGAACTCATTGGTAGCAGTTGCAAGATGTGATTGATTTGATCTTTGAGCTCCAATCTTGCAATTTCTTTCTATGTGCCCTGCAAAATTACAACGAAAACATACCTTAGTGCTTGACGATCCCGAGGAGGGTGAAGTAGGCTTGTTGTCGTTGCTAGTCGTGAATTCCGGTGTCGGAGGAGGAGATACCGACTGAGGCACGAAAACTGTCCCAACTGAACTAAAATCGTCTTTAGTTCGATTGTATCCGAGGCCGAACTTGTTTGATTGACCAAGACCAAGAAGCTTATCCAACTTACTCCTTCCTGATGAAAATCGCTGCAAGTCATCCATGAGTTGGAGAATGGTCTCAGTCATTTCCAATTTTTCCTGTCGAGCCTCGCCGTTGAGCTTCAAGAAGTAATTCGCTTTGTTCACCATATCTATATAATTCTTCTCGAATTGCTCATTGGACTCTTGAAGGGAAACATTTGCTTTTATCAGATTATCCCTTTCCACTTCAAGATCGGTCGAGAGAGAAGTTACCCTTTTTAGTTCTTCTTCGAGATCCTGCAATCTCCTTCTCAACCCCTTGTTTTGCTTAGCCAGTTTCTTTGAATCCCGTAAAAGTCTGTGGTAGGCTAAAGCAAAATCTTCACCTTCCGAATCATCCGATTCATTGTCCGTTGCATTCTTTTCAACAGTGGTGTTGGGCAGCGAGTCGGATGTACTTGCCATTAAGCACATGAAGGGTGAAGATGTGGACGCGTGGAACGCAGTTGCGTTGTCTTCTTCATCACTTGACGATGACTCATTTGACGATGAGGTGTCATCCCAAGTGACGGCTTGCATCGCCTTTTTCTTAGACGGATTCTTAGTTGGACACTCCGTTGAGATATGGCCGTATCCTCGGCACTTGAAGCATTGGACTTGTCCCTCTGAACTTTTCTTATCCTTTGAAAAGTTCTCTTGCTTTCTTGACTTGTAACTTGAAGTACCCTTGCCTTTCTTCGACTTTCCGAAGGATGGAGTTTTACTTGAATTGCCCCTTCGAAAGTTGCAGCGAAACTTCCTTGTCAAGAGAGCGAGCTGCTTCTCAAATTCCTCCATAGATAGGTTCTCGTCATCGTCTGAGGAGGATGAATCCGTGTCTTCTTCCTTTGTTGTTTTCAAAGCATAACCTGAAGACTTAGAAGAGGATGCCTTTCCCGAAGAATAGTTAGTAGTAAATGTCATTTCATAAGTTTGTAATGAACCAACTAGTTCTTCTACATGCATTTCGTCCGGGTGTTTAATAGTTTCAATGGCTGTAACCTTTGGGCGAAATCGTTCAGGAAGAGTTCTTAAGATCTTTCTTACAACCTTAAATTCTGGAATCTTCTCTCCCAGGTTAGCACATGAGTTTACGATGTCTTGCAATTGTGTATAGTAGTCCGTGAAAGATTCATTTTCTGCCATGAAAATAGAGTCAAATCTGCTCGTAAGAATTTGCAGCTTTTGAATCTTCACGAGGTTAGTTCCCTCATGCGTAACTTGAAGAACATCCCAGATTTCTTTCGCAGTCTCACATGCCGAGACGCGAGAAAACTCAGTTTGAGATAAGGCATTAAAAATAGCATTAATTCCCTTGCCGTTGTAAGAAGATGAATCTAACTCTTCCTTGGTCCACTTCGACCTAGGTTTGATGGTGCGAACATCAACAAAAATTTCAGTTGGATTAGACCATCCTAATTCAATTGATTGCCACACCCGTTCGTCGATGGAACTTAAAAAGGCTTTCATCCGTACTCTCCAGTACGCATAATTTGTTCCATCAAAGAATGGGGGTTTGTTGATGTTTCCACCTTCAACCATTGTTTACAACCCTATTCCCGCTTTGATACCACTTGTTGGGTTATATGTAATAATGGATCTAAATAGGGGAAAAAAACACCTAGAGGGGGGTGAATAGGTGTAAACAATAAACACTCAAAAAATCATTGCGCAATAAAAACCCAATGCGGAAATATAAATGAACACGCAAGATTTTTACGTGGAAAACTCCAAACCGGAGTAAAAAACCACGGGACCGATAACACGGTGAAATCCACTAGAATTAAACACGTACAAGGTGATATACCGTACTCACAGACGATTCAACCTTTTCCATACGCTCCTAGTTGATCTTCTCCGCTCGCTCCGCAACGCGTCTCGAATCCACGATCTGCGTCCAATGCCGAATCCACGGCGTCCAACGTCGAGTCCACGACGTCTGACCGAATCCACGGTCTTCACCCAGTAGCACGCTTCGAATCCACGAACGTACCTCGCTCCGAATCCACGAGAGCGGTTGCACCTTGAATCCACAAGGCCACGCGAGTCCACGCGCCGATTTTGGGGTAAATCGTTGTTTGTTTGGGTGGTGATCATCCGTCGAATACTTAGATCAAAGATAGATAGGAAATACCATCTAAGTATTCATTAGTTTGATTCAACTCAAGATGTGAGTATGAAAACCTAGAATCAAACTAATCAATATAGATGAAGAAACATAGGGTAATATCTAATGATTTCCTTTCTTCTCTATATGTGGATCTTAGGCCGTATAAAAGATGACGGCTTGTATGTGGATTTACGGCTTCCTTGGATTGTGGTGATCCGGATCTTTGCAGGGCTTCTACAGTGTGACCAGCAGCTTCTGGAAGCCTACGTGGCATGTCGGCGGTGTTCGCGCGCCAATTGGGACACAATGGGAATTTTTCCAATTGTTTCCTCAGCCTATAAATAGGCAGCCCGAGCCCTCTTCTTTGGCTCTTTTCTCTCAGCCCACGCACCATCTGCCCGAGCACCTTGAAGAAGACTTGTTCAACTCTTAATTCTTGATCTTCCTGCCAAGTTCTACGATTTTAGGAGCACGCATCCCGAGGTTCTGGATTTTACGGCGCGGCGCGACGTTGCATTCCTGGGTTCTTCTTCGGCGCAGCGACAGTGTTTTTGCTCCCCTGGGCTACCCCGAGATCATTTTGCAGTGATTCTTGCGCCGACAGACTCCTAAGAGGTAGGGCTTCATCTTTCATATTGATCGCGCTTTCCCGTTGCGAGCTTTTGGCACGGATCCCGAGGCAACACTGTGACCCATTTTCTGTTTGGCTTTGTGGGACAGCATCGAGGTGTTGTGGCCATATCTTTGCGTACGAGCGTCAGCCGGAAACGAGCCTATACAACTTTTTCATCTACAGATCGCAAGGAACGCGCTCGTATTTTTCTTGGATTTTTCTGAGATTTCATCAGAGGTGAAAATTACTGTTTTCTCAGTGAACAGTGTACAGTTTTAACTCAGATTTTTGTATGAGTGTACCCCCTTGCCGAATTTTTATCTTGACTTACCGAACTCCGATTTGGGCGTGCAAGGTACCGTTTCGAAGCTATCGACGCAAGGATTGCTGTGATATTTTTATTGGAATTTTCTGGGCACTATCTGCAGGTGATAATTTAACAGTTCAGAATTTGAGGTTGTATGTGGTTTTAAGTGCTATAATTGGGAGCCTAGTGTAATTAGTGGACTTTGTATTGTGCCAGGAGAGTTACGGGTGTGCTGAACTTATTGGAGCAAGGGATTAGAGTTATTTGGTGTTTTCAGCTGTTGGGCTTTGGACAGTCAGCTTTTCAGGTGGGTGCCTTATTCCCGGAACCGGTGGACGGTTCTCTAAATTTTCATATGTTAGCATTGCATGCAGGTGAATGGTACAATAACTGGGATTGATCGGTAAGTTTAACAATGAGGATTTTATGGAAATTGCAAGCGAATTATTCACAGTATGACAATGGTATTAATCAAATGGTCATGTTGATGATTAGTGGAAGCTTATCTAAGGCAAGGATACCCTATATGATTAATTATCATGCCATATTAGCACATAACCTTTTATGAGGATGGTTTATGCATTGGGATAGGATTATGTAGTTATGTGCAGGTTCTACTCTGAGGAGCCATTATGGATTGAGAATTATGGACAGGTATGGTCATTGATAATTTTGGCATGAGGTTTATTTTCTTTATTCTTCTTGAGGACAAATGCATGCTTGTATGGACATATGTGTATAGACATATAGTTAGGCCATCTTTTACTGCTGCACTACATATTGGAATTTGACTTAGGAGAAACCATGATTGCTTTCTTTCTCCTTTTTATTTAGACTTTTGAGTCATGTTGCTCGGGTTCGAGCAGAGGTTTGGGATAGTGTAGCTGGGACCTTAGGGTCAGAGACAGGGTGTGCTTGATGTTGGATTGTGGGTTATTGCGGCAACCGCGGACAGTAGGCGGTTGACCGGATCTTGATTAATTTACCCAATTGTGGATTGTGGGTTATTGCGGCAACCGCGGACAGTAGGCGGTTGACCGGATCTTGATTAATTTACCCAATTGTGGGTTGTGAGTTATTGCGGTGACCGCGGACTTTGGGCGGTTGACCGGATGTTGACTATTGCATCAGATTGGGTATCAGATTTGTTCTAGTGGATGGTGTTTCCCACTTTTTGAGTACTATTGCATCAGATCGGGGTTTTGTTAGTGGACGGAGTTTCCCACTTTGATCATAGTCTTGATCCAGTCCTGCTATTGTGAGACAGTGGTTACAGAGATACTCGATACAGTGATGCGTGATACAGTGATACTTTACTCGTGTGGGTCGCTCCCCTCGAGTGCCACTCCGGAGTAGGCTTTCCACGGTGTGAGCGCCGGGCACCAGGCAGGGTTCTTGAGTTCGACAGCAGAGCAGGTAGTACCAGTGATTACTGGTCTATCGATTGGGTTTATTCAGGCAGATACTTTTTGTTACACTCGTGCCTGGGGGACCGAGTGGAGTCTAGTAGCTGTGTTTAGACCAGTGCTAGTATTGTTGGGAACCGTTCGGGGTTTGACGGTGGTCCCGTGGTCGTTGTGAGTTCTTTGACCATTGTGTGAGAGGTTGAGCATCTTGAGTCTATCCGTTCTGAGAGAGAGAGCATGGATTATGACTATAGCCTGCATGAGCCACTACTCAATAGCGAGTTAGTCCGTTTGGACGCCCTACGTAATTCCTGCCCGTCAGCGGGAGGTGGTTGTAGGTGGGCGCAGGTTTGACTGGACCCGATGTGGCAGTCAGCTCGATTGGGTCGATTGAGCACCTCGTGTGCGAGTGTTGCATATATCTATCAGAGTTTCCCCATTTGAGCATTCAGATAGAGGCATGGTAGCTGTAGAGTGTCTTCTGCTTCCTCTTTAAGTCTTACTGCATTAGTTATCTTTTGCCTCTAGTGGTCTTGGTGGGCAGATCGTCGGGCCTAGTGGCGATACCCACTGAGAACTCCCTTTTTGCGTAGTTCTCACGCCCGTCGGGGGTTTTTCCCCCTTTTTTGTCCTTTCTCTCTCTTGTTTTGCAGAGTCTTGGCGGGTGTTGCTGTTTCTGCGGTTGCTGTTCGCGGTGAGGGAGTAGCGAGCTAGATCCTGACCCATCTTTGGAGAGTAGCGGTACCCCCTTTTGTGGAGATCTTCAGTATAGTCGGTAGATTGGTATTTACTTCCTCTTTTGAGAGACTGTTGTAGTGAGGATATGATGTATTGAGAGCTTGTACACTGATGTTTTATTTGAGATATCTCCCTGTTGGGCTATGAGTTTTGTACTCGAGGTTAATGTATGATTATCATTTTTGGGAGATGGACCTTGTTGTTTTATCTTCAGTTGTACAGTGGTTGATTTTATTCTACAGCAGTTTTATCTTTTAGCTCTGATATCTGTTAGCTGTAGCTCTTTTTGCAGGTAGGACGCTTCGCCTATGTGGGTTTGGCATAGGTGGCGGATCTGTTGGCGAGCCCGGGTCGCAGTTTCGACCCCGGGGCGTGACAGATTAGGTGGTATCAGAGCCTAGGTTGTAGGTCATGGTGGACTTAGAAACCCTAGGCTTGTGGTTGGACCCTAGGATGACTTCGTGAGAGTCGTGATTTGTAGCGAGAGTCCTGATTGAGTTTTACACCTCTCCCGAGGGACGGGATGAGTGATTGGCATGTTTATTCTCCTAAGTAGTTATGTTGGCTGCAGACAACATAACGCTATGGAATGGGTGACATGCTCTAGACTTTCGCTGGATTGGGTCGAGCGTTGTTGTGTGCTGATTTGTGGTTTCGTCGTGGCGAGCGGTGTCTCCCCGACGCTGGGTTTGGGACCCTTGTGCATCCTGTCATGGCAGTTGAGCTTGAGCGGTTGGTTTTGGGCCGGATACCCGGATTGAGGTCAGAGAACTCCGGACCCAGATGACAGGATTGTCAGAGGCATATCAGCGGCAGAGTGAGCAGCTAGTTTGGTGACGCAGTTGTCAGAGCAGTGGGCAGCCCGACAGTACTTTTCTTTTGAGACCACCAGGATGTAGTATCCTCAGCGGCAGGGATTTCTGTAGTGCCAATAGAGCGAGTGGCCCCTCCGTGCCAATGTTTAGTGCCAAGGCACTGAGGTAAGGTGGATGGTTGACAGCAGAGGAGCTGTGGGGCATGTTTGATTAAGTGAGCCAGATTTGGCGGATGAACCACCCCGACTCGTAAGATTAAGCTTGGAGCCTTTGGAGGTAGAGTCGTGGTTGGGGGGGTGATGGAGTGATCAATTGAGAGCCTCCCTGTGCTAGAGAGTTTATGCAGTTGTTGAACTGGCGCTCCAGGTTTCGAGGGACGAGGCACATAGGATAAGTGAGATTGGGAGTGGATTGCGCCAGGATACTCCTTAGTTTCTTTTCGGTCCCTCCTGTTCGGGTTTTGGACTGTGGATGCCTCGCCGGAGTAGGCATTGTGTTTGGAGCTGGACACTGCAGTTCCTTGGATGGGGATCTGCCGCTAGAGGCGAGTTCTGGAGGGAGGCGCTTGGCGCTAGATGATGGAGGACAGATCGGCATGCATAGGCATTTTCGTTTAGCTTTCCTGGGTGGTGGATATCCTTGTGGATGGTTAATGTAAAGCTTACCCAAGGGGGGATGTTACCCTGTGTGATTGATAACTGGCATGTTTGGGGTGCAATATATGTGATTGAGGGGTGAGCTTAGTAAGGATAATTGTATAAGGAATTGCATGAATCAATCGTGCTTGGTCGTATGACGATGATACCCAAGTGGATTTCTGAGACGTCAGGGGTTGGGTGGACCCCGATGACAGCAACAGCCATTTTATCAGAGTGGTGCAGCGGTAGCGTGCATTGGTTGTTTGCGAGAGACCACGTTCGGCATCTCAGTGTGAGCATGGACAGAGGTCGTGCTCCCTTTGTGATTGGTCTAGATATTTTGGCAGGCTGAGCGACGACCACTTGCATCGAGCGGATGAATCTGTGCCGCCCGGTTGGGGGGCGCCACGGTAGTGGATTGAGTTGTCGCAGGTGTGTTTTTTCACAGCAGTCGGAGTAGGGACATGTTACGTTCCTGCATGGGCTAGAGGTAGAGTCGTTACCACATGCACTTGAGGTACAGGTTACTGTTGGCATTGTGCAAGTGGAGGAGGCTTGTGGATTATGTCCAGTGCAGCAGAGGCTGTAAGTTATGCCGGCAGACTTATTGGTTTTTACGGCAGCTCAATGTTTTGACCCAGTGCTTGGGATCGGTTGGCATAGTGCCACAGGATGTTTGACTGCTGAGAGAAAGGATTTTGACTTTCTGCGAGGCAGATAATGGAAGGCATTTTGTTTGTTGAGACTATTTGAGCACACAGGTTACAGCGTCCGTGTGAGAGGTGCCTACGGCGGCAGCGGGACTTAAGGATGTCCCTATTGCCCATAAAATCCCGGGTGTGAGTCCACCTAAGCCGATGATTAGGCCGCCAGAAAGGAAGATTAAGATTGCGATTGACGTGATTCTGGAAACCGCGCCAACTTCAATAGCCCCTCTTTGGATATCGCCTTTAGAGCTGCGAGAGTTGATTTCTTAGGTGCGTGGATTTGATGGATAGAGGGTCTGTTTGACCTAGTGCCACGTCGTTGATACACGACGATGAGAGCCCTTTGGGATTGGAGTCCAGGCAAGTCCAGGTATTATTTTGAACCTTTTGAAGGAGCTATATTCCGGCAGTCATTGTGTGATGCCTGCGCCAATTTGGAATTTCAGCTGAGAGCTTTGTCGAGATGGTGTTCAGGACACGGTAGGGGCATTACGAGTACAGTGAAGCCAATGGATTGACTAATGCCCTGTTGCCTCTAGATTGAGGAATTTTGTATTCTGTTGGCTTTGAACGGTTGGTTAGCGGCATCCTCCAGGGATATTTTGATTTTACCCCCTCCCTGAGTGATTTAGAGCTTGTGCAGCATTTGTATATGGTGTGACAAGGTCTGTGGGGAAGAAGCTTTCTGCCAAGTCGTTGTGGTGCAAGTTTTAGCTTCGAGAGCATATCTTCCTGGATTGCTTATTCTAGCCGAAGGGGCGGTGGTGGGAATTCGGCCAAAGTGGATGCTATTTAAGACTGGCCGAGATCGACGATCATTGTTGGGGTGACGAGTTTTTGGACTGGATAGTGCCAGCAGAGCTTGATGACCGGGTGATGAGATTGGTACCAGCGCCGATTCTAACCTAGTCAGTGGTGGGAGATGGATTTGTGAGTTTTTGTGATACCTCCCTTAGGGGCTGAAGAGCTACCATTGGATTTTTGTTGAGCATCCAATATCACCTTGACTGAGCTACTGTGGTGGCGGATACCTGGAGTGGAAGAGCTTTTGGGAGTCGAGTTTGGCGGTTCCTTAGCTGGCGCTGTGTGGGGCCATCCTTGTGTGCAGGGTTTAAGTTGAGTCCCTGAGGATCCCTTTTGATGAGAGGCTGCGGCTGAGCAATCCACTTAGGTGGTTAAGTGTTGAGGGCGACCGAGTGTGAACCCCTGCTTGTTTGGGCCCCTTTTCTGTGCAGGTGTTTGTGTGGATGTGATTCGGGTCGCTTTGGTTGAGCTGGCTCTTGGGAGTGATTTTAGAGCGTGTTACTCAGGATGTTCGTTCCTTTCCCCCAGTCTTTTGTTGGAGTTTGGAGGTTTTCTGCGTCTCAGCTCAAGAGTGTTATGTTTTGGACCCCTCGCCCGTGATTGACTCGTTCCTTTTGGGGTATGTGAGAGTTTGGAGTACGAGGGACGCCCGTTGCGAATTCCGACTCGTGAGGTGAGGGAATTGCGCAATCGGGCTATGCCATACTGGTTGTTGCTGTTGTTGTTGCTGAGGAGTAATCACGGGGAGTGATAGGTGACTTGGGAGCTGGAGACGGCGGTGTTGAATATTGACCCCTGGTTTCTGAGACTCCTTGGGAGTTGCCTTAGTTTCGAGGACGAAACTTTCTTCAGTGAGGGAGGATGTGGTGATCCGGATCTTTGTAGGGCTTCTACAGTGTGACCAGCAGCTTCTGGAAGCCTACGTGGCATGTCGGCGGTGTTCGCGCGCCAATTGGGACACAATGGGAATTTTTCCAATTGTTTCCTCAGCCTATAAATAGGCAGCCCGAGCCCTCTTCTTTGGCTCTTTTCTCTCAGCCCACGCACCATCTGCCCGAGCACCTTGAAGAAGACTTGTTCAACTCTTAATTCTTGATCTTCCTGCCAAGTTCTACGATTTTAGGAGCACGCATCCCGAGGTTCTGGATTTTACGGCGCGGCGCGACGTTGCATTCCTGGGTTCTTCTTCGGCGCAGCGACAGTGTTTTAGCTCCCCTGGGGTACCCCGAGATCATTTTGCAGTGATTCTTGCGCCGACAGACTCCTAAGAGGTAGGGCTTCATCTTTCGTATTGATCGCGCTTTCCCGTTGCGAGTTTTTGGCACGGATCCCGAGGCAACACTGTGACCCATTTTCTGTTTGGCTTTGTGGGACAGCATCGAGGTGTTGTGGCCATATCTTTGCGTACGAGCGTCAGCCGGAAACGAGCCTATACAACTTTTTCATCTACAGATCGCAAGGAACGCGCTCGTATTTTTCTTAGATTTTTCTGAGATTTCATCAGAGGTGAAAATTACTGTTTTCTCAGTGAACAGTGTACAGTTTTAACTCAGATTTTTGTATGAGTGTACCCCCTTGCCGAATTTTTATCTTGACTTACCGAACTCCGATTTGGGCGTGCAAGGTACCGTTTCGAAGCTATCGACGCAAGGATTGCTGTGATATTTTTATTGGAATTTTCTGGGCACTATCTGCAGGTGATAATTTAACAGTTCAGAATTCGAGGTTGTATGTGGTTTTAAGTGCTATAATTGGGAGCCTAGTGTAATTAGTGGACTTTGTATTGTGCCAGGAGAGTTACGGGTGTGCTGAACTTATTGGAGCAAGGGATTAGAGTTATTTGGTGTTTTCAGCTGTTGGGCTTTGGACAGTCAGCTTTTCAGGTGGGTGCCTTATTCCCGGAACCGGTGGACGGTTCTCTAAATTTTCATATGTTAGCATTGCATGCAGGTGAATGGTACAATAACTGGGATTGATCGGTAAGTTTAACAATGAGGATTTTATGGAAATTGCAAGCGAATTATTCACAGTATGACAATGGTATTAATCAAATGGTCATGTTGATGATTAGTGGAAGCTTATCTAAGGCAAGGATACCCTATATGATTAATTATCATGCCATATTAGCACATAACCTTTTATGAGGATGGTTTATGCATTGGGATAGGATTATGTAGTTATGTGCAGGTTCTACTCTGAGGAGCCATTATGGATTGAGAATTATGGACAGGTATGGTCATTGATAATTTTGGCATGAGGTTTATTTTCTTTATTCTTCTTGAGGACAAATGCATGCTTGTATGGACATATGTGTATGGACATATAGTTAGGCCATCTTTTACTGCTGCACTACATATTGGAATTTGACTTAGGAGAAACCATGATTGCTTTCTTTCTCCTTTTTATTTAGACTTTTGAGTCATGTTGCTCGGGTTCGAGCAGAGGTTTGGGATAGTGTAGCTGGGACCTTAGGGTCAGAGACAGGGTGTGCTTGATGTTGGATTGTGGGTTATTGCGGCAACCGCGGACAGTAGGCGGTTGACCGGATCTTGATTAATTTACCCAATTGTGGATTGTGGGTTATTGCGGCAACCGCGGACAGTAGGCGGTTGACCGGATCTTGATTAATTTACCCAATTGTGGGTTGTGAGTTATTGCGGTGACCGCGGACTTTGGGCGGTTGACCGGATGTTGACTATTGCATCAGATTGGGTATCAGATTTGTTCTAGTGGATGGTGTTTCCCACTTTTTGAGTACTATTGCATCAGATCGGGGTTTTGTTAGTGGACGGAGTTTCCCACTTTGATCATAGTCTTGATCCAGTCCTGCTATTGTGAGACAGTGGTTACAGAGATACTCGATACAGTGATGCGTGATACATTGATACTTTACTCGTGTGGGTCGCTCCCCTCGAGTGCCACTCCGGAGTAGGCTTTCCACGGTGTGAGCGCCGGGCACCAGGCAGGGTTCTTGAGTTCGACAGCAGAGCAGGCAGTACCAGTGATTACTGGTCTATCGATTGGGTTTATTCAGGCAGATACTTTTTGTTACACTCGTGCCTGGGGGACCGAGTGGAGTCTAGTAGCTGTGTTTAGACCAGTGCTAGTATTGTTGGGAACCGTTCGGGGTTTGACGGTGGTTCCGTGGTCGTTGTGAGTTCTTTGACCATTGTGTGAGAGGTTGAGCATCTTGAGTCTATCCGTTCTGAGAGAGAGAGCATGGATTATGACTATAGCCTGCATGAGCCACTACTCAATAGCGAGTTAGTCCGTTTGGACGCCCTACATAATTCCTGCCCGTCAGCGGGAGGTGGTTGTAGGTGGGCGCAGGTTTGACTGGACCCGATGTGGCAGTCAGCTCGATTGGGTCGATTGAGCACCTCGTGTGCGAGTGTTGCATATATCTATCAGAGTTTCCCCATTTGAGCATTCAGATAGAGGCATGGTAGCTGTAGAGTGTCTTCTGCTTCCTCTTTAAGTGTTACTGCATTAGTTATCTTTTGCCTCTAGTGGTCTTGGTGGGCAGATCGTCGGGCCTAGTGGCGATACCCACTGAGAACTCCCTTTTTGCGTAGTTCTCACGCCCGTCGGGGGTTTTTCCCCCTTTTTTGTCCTTTCTCTCTCTTGTTTTGCAGAGTCTTGGCGGGTGTTGCTGTTTCTGCGGTTGCTGTTCGCGATGAGGGAGTAGCGAGCTAGATCCTGACCCATCTTTGGAGAGTAGCGGTACCCCCTTTTGTGGAGATCTTCAGTATAGTCGGTAGATTGGTATTTACTTCCTCTTTTGAGAGACTGTTGTAGTGAGGATATGATGTATTGAGAGCTTGTACACTGATGTTTTATTTGAGATATCTCCCTGTTGGGCTATGAGTTTTGTACTCGAGGTTAATGTATGATTATCATTTTTGGGAGATGGACCTTGTTGTTTTATCTTCAGTTGTACAGTGGTTGATTTTATTCTATAGCAGTTTTATCTTTTAGCTCTGATATCTGTTAGCTGTAGCTCTTTTTGCAGGTAGGACGCTTCGCCTATGCGGGTTTGGCATAGGTGGCGGATCTGTTGGCGAGCCCGGGTCGCAGTTTCGACCCCGGGGCGTGACATGGATTAACCCTAGAAAAAGAATCATAGGATCTATTTATAGGTTAGAAACCCTACGAAGAAGATAAGGATCAAAAACTGTCCGTTTCTGGAAATTTTCACGACGGCGATCCGGATCGGATTAACTGTGATCCGGATCGTCGTAACGAGTCAGGCAATTCCAGTAAAATAGGGTTCGGGATCCGGATTGTAATGCACTATCCGGATCGTTCATTTATTCCAGCAAATTCCCATGTTCGGGATCCGGATCGAAATGACTATGATCCGGATCGGATTTGCCAATGAACAAGTACCCTTCGGGATCCGGATTGGACTGTCTGATCCGGATCCTGAACATGTCCCATGTTCAGTTCTTGATTTTTATGCTGTAAAAAATTCTTCCAAGTGTTTCTACACTACAAGAAGTATTCGGATCACCAAAAATATTTAGTTAAACTTACCTGATCCTTTTGAATTCTTCTTTCTTGAGATTGAGGTATATGATCCAAACTTCATACATCTTCAATCTTCAAGACTTAACACTTTCACGAAATGCGCCAAAACAAAATCCGTAACAAAGAGCGCGATTTTTAAATGGGTTTTTGAACGAGGAAGTTTATGTGGCTCAACCGAAAGGTTTTGTAGACCATAAACAACCTAACCATGTTATTCGTTTGAAAAAGGCTCTTTACGGTCTAAAACAAGCACCGTGAGCGCGGTACGAAAGGTTGACAAAGCACCTTTTGGAAAAGGGCTATACTCGAGGGGGAGCAGATCGGACTCTCTTTGTGAAGCATTATTAGGATAACTTCATTGTGGCACAAATCTATGTCGATTACATTGTATTTGGTGCAACAAGAGACAATGATGCTTCAAAATTCGCTGAAACCATGGAAATCGAATTTGGGATGTCTATGATGGGCGAACTAACATACTTTCTTGGATTGCAAGTGAAACAAAATGAAGAAGGCATCCATCTGTGCCAATCCAAGTATGCAAAGGAGTTGGTCAAGAAGTTTGGACTAGAAAATTCTAAAGATTTTCCGACTCCGATGGGAACTAGCAACAAGGGATTAGGAAGTGAATCTCTTAGTGAAAGTGTAGATGATAAACTTTATCGTAGCATGATTGGAAGTCTACTCTACCTCACGGCTAGTCGCCCGGATATATCCTTTAGTGTTGGGATCTGCGCGAGATATCAGTCAGCACCAAAGGAGGTTCACCTGAAAGCGGTGAAAAGGATCATCCGATATGTAAAAGGAACTGTGAATTTCGGAATTTGGTATCCTATGGGAACAACTCTTGACATTATAGGATATTCAGATGCCGATTGGGCAGGATCTGTGGATGATCGGAAAAGTACGAGTGGTGCATGTTTTTATCTTAGCCATTGCCTTGTTGCGTGGCATAGTAAAAAGCAAACCTGCATTGCACTCTCGACTGCCGAAGCGGAGTATATTTCAGCGGGTAGTTGTTCAACCCAACTCATTTGGATGAAAAGCGTGTTGAGCGACTTCCGAATTTCAGCAACTTCGGTAACCATTCTTTGTGACAACACTAGTGCTATAAATATTTCAAAAAACCCTGTGTTGCACTCTAGAACAAAACACATTGAACTTAGATATCATTTTCTAAGAGAGCTAGTTGAATCAAATATTCTTCAAATTTCCTACATTTCAACTGAAGATCAATTAGCTGACATTTTAACAAAACCTTTGGATCAAAAACGGTTTATTCATTTGCGTAAAGCAATAGGTATGCTTTCTTTGAAATAACTCTTTTTGAAACCATTGCTTAGGTTAGGTTTTGTTTTGTCTTTTTGTTCCTTATCTATGCGTGTACATAGAACATTAATTGAGCATTAGTATTATTGACTTTAACTGCATTCTTTTCATATATTTAGAAATTTATTATGCTTTGGATATCATAATAATTCATTTGATGCAATGATCATTTATGTCAATTAAGTCATCTTTAAGTGATCAAAGTCAATTTCTCTCTCATGTGATCTCTTAGTATAGTTTTTATCTTATTTGACAATTGAGTCAAGTATGAAATCGAGATCAATTTTTGGTTGAATACCTCATATATTAAATAATTGATAGCCAATTGAGGGGGAGTTCATTTAAATTGTTATGCTCAAAAGATGTGGAAAGAGTTACATCCCAATGAGGAGTGTGAAAACTACCACCACATGGAGGAAAGAGCTACCACCTCGGTCGTCCGAGTACTGTGTGCAGCTACCACATGTATACCAAGCATGCTTTTTCGAGTTGATTAGATAAAATGCTTTTTGGAATACTTGACTCTGTCAAATTCCAAGGTTGGTATAAGGTGGGGATTTTATTGAAAGATGCTCAAAGAGCCACTCCCTTCAATAAATTGACTAGATATATTATCTAACATATTTGGGATTTCAAACATCTATCGATCTTTATGTTTCATTTTCTTTACCATATTGATGATTTGATAAACGCATTACTCATAAGATCGTGATAGATGTCATTGAACTTGTTCAACTTTAAGGGATTTAATTTTTATAAACTTTCGTTTCATTATTTGGATATTATTGATAGATTTAGCATAATCTATTTCTTTTGACATTAAACGATAAACTTTGTTTAAAGTTGATACACAAAAGTGCGTACAATCTTTTTCTGGATTTTCTAGAATTTTTCTAAATTTTTCTGAAGAAAAAGTTGGAGCCGATCCGGACTGGATTTTCTGTTCCGGATCCCGAACGCAGGAAATTTTTGCGGGTAGCCGATCCGGACTGCATTCTTGATCCGTTCCGGACCGCGGCTAGGTTATATTTGAAATGAAAGGGTTTTAATTTTCTTTTCATTACAAACTTTTGTTTCCAAGTCTCCAGAGTTTCTCTCACTAGAAAACAACCGATTTGGAGCCTTAATAACTCAAGTTCTTCGGATCCAAGTAAGTCTTTTTGATCAAAACTCAATCTTTTCACTGGTTTTGCATTGTTCTTCATAACATGAGTGAAAATCATGGTTGGAATTCAATTCTAGATGGCTTTTGGTCAAATTTCTTTTGAAATAAGAACTCTGAGTAGATTAGTTTTGTTTATATGCTTGTTATTCTCTTGATTAACGGATTTTTAGGTTTCGATTTCTGAAAATTCGGTTTTAGGGCATATAATGAGAATTTTTAAAAATCTTGGAATTGATCTAGTTTTAAAATTCTTTTTGCAAAACTAATTTGATTCCTAGTCTCTCTACACGATAATGATTGTTTAGGTATAATTTTTCAAATTTTTGAAAATAAACTATTTTTTCGTGTTCTTGAGTTGTTGCTCGCAGATTTCTCAATTTCTTAAGCACTAGCAACAATGGAGTTTGCATGGATAATTGTTCTTCTTGTTGCCATGGTACACACAAGAGCAACGAACAAACCCAAGAGGGCTAAGAAAGCTAAGGAGAGCTCAGATTCGGGATCTGAGACGGACTCCGTGGATTGGGATGAACTTTTGGAGGAAGGCGCTGCACGAGCGGCAACTACTGCCTCAAAGGGGAAAGCCCCTGCCGCAACCTCGAAGGCGAAGACTCCGCCTACCGCCGCTGAAAAGGGGAAAGCCCCAATGGAATCGAGTCCAGCTAAGGCAAAGAAAAAGAGCGTTGCTCGGAAAAGAGGGAGTGCTCGAGGTATATCTATTGAAGAGCCACTCGCAAGCAAGCCTCCTCCACAAGACTTTGTAAGTTCTGAGAGGATTAAAGACTTTGAGAAAAGAGAATGCATTGACGAGCGACATGTGAATGTCAAAGCTCTGAATGAGCGCTCTGCATTATTTGGAACACTTTTTGACCAAACTGGACTTGCCCCGATCTGCAACTTCCCAAAATCTACAGGCTACTGTCTTCATCTTGTCAGGATGTTCTACCAAAATGCCCCGATCTGCAACTTCCCAAAATCTACAGGCTACTGTCTTCATCTTGTCAGGATGTTCTACCAAAATGGATCAAGATTGGTAGATCTTGAAGACGGGCCTAGAGAATTTCAAACATCTGTCCGCAATGTTAAGATTAAGGTCACACCTCAGTTGATTGGAGAGGTGTTAGGGATGAAGGTTCGGGTTGATGGAGCTCATTATCTAAAGGGTCATATCTTTACCAATACAACCTGGAGGGTGGTTGTCAATGGGATTTGTCTACCTGATACTCTGTCGACGGGAAATTCAATCTTTTCAAAAGAACTTCGACCGGAGTATCGCTTCTTGAACTTCATTGTTTGCTACAACATCCTACCTAACATGCAAACAAAAGTTCTACGATGGGATAGAATGTTGTTTCTTTATCTTCTTGGAAACCCCACAGCGGCTTTGGGATCCAACTTCAACATTCCATATCTCATTTGGTCGAGGATGGCGCGATATGTGGAGAATGCCCATCCTACGGAGCAACTTCTATTCCCAATGATCATAATGCGCATTCTTCGCAAGCTCAAGATTGACACTAGTGCGAGCGCATACATGCACAGCTTGGGAACAATTAATGATACAACTATTGTGAAGTCCCTCTCCACAAGACAAGATGAGCCTCCAACACCTCCTCGCAGATAAAGACCAGCAGCACCAGCACCAGCAACAACAGCAGCAACAGCTTCAGCACCACCAGCAGCAGCTTCAACATTAGAGGATGATGCCCCTGTTACATCTATTTACCGGGAGCAACAATGACTTTCTTCATAACAAGAACGAATGTCTAACGAATTCGTTGCGATGAAAGCCGACATAGCAGATTTAAAGAAGGAGCAGCTGTCTATGAACAAGTTACTTAAAAAGATATTTCAAAAACTTGGCTGCAGCAGTTCTGAAGATTCAGAATGATCTTTCTTTGTTGTTCTAACTTTCTTTTTGTTTTGCAGGTTTTAGTCTTAGTTCTTACATTCTTTTTGAACTTTTAACTCTCTTTTCATTTTTGTAATTTTGGCTATGTTTAGTGACAAAAAGGGGGAGAGAATTATGAACTGGTTTGACAATGGTCAGTGATGTGAGAACTTTGAACTTTGGAGGTAAGTATACAACAACCTTGGTTTTGTATTGTGAATAATTGTATGTCTCGACTAATTATTTGACTAACTATTTGGGCATGTAATATTACTAACAAGTTGTTGTTGACTAACAAACTTATGACATTTGGATTCTAATGCTTAGAAGATATGTCTATCTCCGATTGTTATTTTAACACATATCTAATTTTGTAAATGTCATGGTGAGTTTAAACTCTATCTCTCTGTTTGGTTTTTGAATGCTAAAATTATTGAGGTATCTAACGATTCTTTTGTCAAGAATTATTTCTTTTGCAGAGAGTACAGATGTCTAAGTCTAGAGTCTGTTTTAGGAGTTTATCTCGTGTATTCATTTTAATTTGGATCTCAAATGTAAATTTTTGTTGTATGGTGATAGCAACAAAAATATCTTTTTGAATTTTCTTAAGTGGATTTATGTTTTGTCACGAAATCGCCAAAGGGGGAGATTGTTAAGGAATTTGTTTTGGCGTATTTCGTGAAAGTGGTTAAGTCTTGAAGATTGAAGATGAAGAAGCTTAGATCATATACCACAATCTCAAGAAAGAAGAATTCAAAAGGATCAGGTACATTTAACTAAATAAGTTTGGTGATCCGAATACTTCTTATAGTGTAGAAACACTTGGATGGATTTTTAATCGCATAAAAATCAAAAACTGGACATGTTATATGTTCAGGATCCGGATCAGGGTACTACAGTCCGGACCCCGAACATAGGGTAGTTCATGCGCAAATCCAGTCCGGAACACACCTGGTTCAGTCCGGCCCCCGAACGTGGATTTTGCAGAAACTGCATGAACAGTCTGGACCGTGGTTACTTCAGTCCGGACCCCGAACATGGTTTTCTGGAAAAGTTCTGTTTAGTGACGACAGTCCGGATCGCACTTATTCCAGTCCGGACCGTCGACCTGAAAACTTCCAGATAAGGTTAGTTTTTGATTTTTATCCTCTTCCAATGGTTTCTAACCTATAAATAAACCCTACGATTCATCTTTTAGGGTAATCCAAAATAATCAAAAATACGGCCGAAAAAGAGAAAAATCCACATATAGAGAAGAAAGGAAATAACTAGAATTAATTCTATGTTTCTTCATCTATATTAATTAATTTGATTCTAGGATTTCAAACTCAGATTTTGAGTAGAATCAAATTAATGAATACTTAGATGGTATTTCCGATCTATCTTTGATCTAAGTATTCGGCGGATCATCACCACCAAAAACAACGATTTTACCAACAATCGGCGCGTGGACTCGCGTGGCCTTGTGGATTCAAGGTGCTACCGCTCTCGTGGATTCGGACCGAGGTACGTTCGTGGATTCGAGACGTGCTACTTGGTGAAGACCGTGGATTCGGTCGGACGTCGTGGACTCGAAGTTGGACGCCGTGGATTCGGCGTTGGACGCAAATCGTGGATTCGAGGCGCGTTGCGGAGCGAGCGGAGAAGGTCTACTAGGAGCATATGGAAAAAAGTTGAGTCGTGAGTGAGTGCGTTATATCACCTTTGTTCGTGTTATAATTCTAGTGGATTTCACCGTGTTATCGGTCCCGTGATTTTTTACTCCTGGTTTTGGAGTTTTTCCACGTAAAATCTCTGCGTGTTATTTATTTTTTCGCATTGGGTTTTATTACGCAAAGATTTTTGAGTGTTTATTATTTACACCTATTCACCCCCCTTTTAGGTATTTTTTCCCTTATTTAGATCCATATTAGACATAACCCAACAATTCTGTCCCGCACAAGTTGCAATTGTGTGTCCATTGACTGGCCTTCCAAGATCCTCTCGATCAAAGTAGGCTTAACTACTAAGGACAGGAGTTGCGTAACCGTACCCGCCGGCACTACCTCCAGTCTCAATTGCGAGAACTCCGCAATTAGATGATCCTGTTGGGTAAAGGTGCTCATCGCCGTTTCTCCCGTTTGTCCCTTCCGGCTTAAGGCGTCGGCCACCACATTTGCCTTTCCTGGGTGGAAATGGATAGACAAATCGTAGTCTTTTAGTAGCTCCAGCCACCGCCTTTGCCGTAAATTCAACTCCTTTTGTGTGAACAAGTACTTAAGGCTCTGGTGATCGGAGAACACATTGCAGTGCGTTCCGTAAAGATAGTGTCTCCAGAGCTTTAGAGCAAACACGACTGCTGTGAGCTCCAAGTCGTGTGTAGGGTAGTTCTGCTCGTATTCCTTGAGCTGTCTTGATGCGTAGGCTATGACCTTCCCTTGTTGCATTAGTACGCTTCCAAGACCGCTTCATGATGCGTCGCAATAGATCTCATAGTCCTTCCGGGCTTCGACAGTGTGAGCACTAGCGCCCGTGTTAGTCTGTCCTTGAGTTCCTCGAAGCTTTTCTGGCATTGAGCCGTCCAGATGAATTTCTCCCCTTTCCAGGTTAATCGATTTAGGGGCGTGGCTATTTTTGAGAAGCCTTCCACGAAGCGTCTATAGTACCCTGCCAGTCCTAGGAAACTCCGGATCTCCGTTACCGTTGTTGGCCGGGCCCAGTTGGTCACGGATTCTACCTTCCTCAGGTCAATCGCTTTCCCGATGCTGAGACTATGTGTCCCAAAAAGTCTACCTCGCGGAGCCACAACTCATACTTCTTGAGTTTGGCATACAATTTCTGGTCCCGAAGGTCCTTAAAGACTAACCGTAAGAGTTCCTTATAGGCGTCTATATACCTCCCAAGCCGCACACGCTGTCTTCCACTTACTACCTCTCCACCAGCCTCAACCTCCTCGTTATGGGTAGCAGGAACATCCGCCATGAGATTGGGTTTTCACCCCCATCCCGGAGGTTTCCCGCCACCCCAACATGGGAGTTTCGACCTCACCCCTACTCACCCCTCGGTACGAGATTCGGCCGTGGGCCTAAGTCCGCAGACCTACGGGGTATGGTTGGAACCTAAGTCTACCCTTGTCACTCACGTTCGTCACCCCGGTGGGGCTGCTCCTTGCTGTGGCGTGAGCCTCCTTACCAGTTGCAGTGGTGCCCCCCTCCCCCCCTTTTCTCTTGTCATAGGGTCGGAGGGCGTCGGGTTGGTACAGGAGTGGCCTCCCCAGCAGACCTGTTAGAGTAACCCCTTACGGTCCTCTGACCGTTTGACTTTCTGTTAGTCATTGCTCGATGGCGGCGTGGACATCGGGAGGTAGGGTTCCAGATCAAGTGGCCGAATCAATCGAAACGTGAAGGGAATTACTCGACTACCCCTCCCCTGTCCTCTTGCCTGCGGCAGGGGAAGGAACGGTCGGTTGTAGGCGTCCTCCCGAGCACAGCTTGCACGTTGTGGCATGCCTAGTTCCCGGAACGCACCAGAGACCTAGTTCGGTCAATTACTGCTTCAGGATTGCTGTGACAGTCGATTCTGAGTGCCACGCCAAATACCCCAAGCAAGGTCTTTCCCCAGCCCTTAGTGCACGAGAGTTTTGCTCACCCTTGCTGGCTAGGGAGGGGCTTAGGTAAAGGCCTTAGAGGTTTTCTCCCCATAGTTCGAATGCATCTACCCCTAAGGTGGGATTCAGGAAAACGGAGAGAGGAGAAGGGGAAGGAGGATTTTCCTAACAACTCTGGGCAGGGCGGAAAACAGGAGAGAGCGAGGGGGGAAGACCGGACAGTAGTGGGATACTCTTGTGTGATACGTAATCTTAATTCGAAGAGAAACTAAAAGCATTACCTATTATTACTCCTTCCGGGACACCGTGTCCTCTATCGGGTCGGTTCGGGGAGCCCGACCACAACCCTTGGGCCAACGGCGCACGGCATGACGGGGCAGGGATCCAGAATCGTCGTGGTCTGCCTTGAGTTGACTGTCAGGTAGGTCCTTCTGTGGGGCGGGGGCTGCGGTGTTTCCTCGTTCCTCTCGCCGCGGTGCTGTCAGGGTAGTCGCCGGTCTCTGGAGGCAGGAGGCACGGAAGTGGCCCGGCTTGCCACAACGAAAATAGTGGTTGTACCTCCATGGACAACCGGTCACTTGGTGTGCCCTCCCGCAGATGATGCAAGGCTTCCCTCGCGGTTCCGGTCCTCCCGTCGGCGCCCAACTGATTTCTTGCTCTGTCTTCGGGCGTTTGGTTGTCCGGCCTCCCTGGAAAAGGTCCTCCTCGGGATAGGGGTGGGGACGCCTCTGGCCCCCATAGAGTCCAGGGTGCCCCCGCTGGGCACGAGCGTCAGCAAGCTCCCGCTCCACCCATGTGGCTATGTCGACCGCCTCTCGAAAAGTGGGAAATCCTACAGTTGGTATTCCACGAAGAGTGTCGCCCCATGCGCTGTAATTGAAGCGGTCAGTACCACCTATGTCTTGTGTCAATAAGCACATCCGTTCGGTAAGCGTTAACAGTTGCCCAGCCACGTCGCTCAACTGGTTTCGGAGTAGGCGGTTTGCCGTGGCTGCCGAGCCCATCCCATCCATTCTGTGCTGCTGATTGAAGGTCAAGTCCGGCTGTTATCTATGCATACAAAGAAACCGCGTCAACCCTAGGCTTAACAGATCTAGCTCCTCGACCTACGAGTACACCGGGACTCTATCCCTTTTCCCTACACACACACTCGCGCTCTACGCACCTACACCTGGGTTATCATATTGGTTAGTTGCTAGTGGCATTGCCCTCTGTGGATGTTGGACACCGACTACCATGGTTAAAGTCGTTTTTCTCTGATACCATATAATCTGTCACGCCCCGGAGGTTTTAAATGAGCGGAAAAACGTGTATCTATTTTTATCTTTTTTTAAAAAAAAAAAAATTAACCTCGCCACCGGTGCGCGCCAGACCCGCCACATATACAAATTCACTCCACAAACGGTCGGAGTCTCCTGTGTATATGTACAGCGTTTCAAATACGACTCATACTTTAACCATGCAGTCACAATGATACCAAAAGAAGAGATCACAACTAATAACAACTAATCACAACCACAATCAAGAGAGAAAGGATAAATCCAAGGTTTGGAAAGCAGTGTCCACACGACACTCGGTTTTAAAAACGTTTCGCAAATCTCTTTTAGGCGGCAACATAACTTGAAAGGATAAATCCACGGGTTTGGAAACCAGTGCCCACACGACACTTAGTTTGAAAACGTTTTCGAAATCATTTTGCTATTTGAAAACATGCCGCAAACAAGTATAAGATAAACGCAATAAAAGATGTCACCACTAAGTTAGGATCTCAACCCAACATCCACAAATGTTCCACCAACAAATAATCACTAACCTACTAACCAAACGTAAAAGAGATAACCAACAGTAAATAAAGCATATGGCAGCCTCAAGCGGCTAAGGTCCTCTAAATGCAATCTCACCATCGTCCCGGTTCCCACCCCTGTTCGGACATGTCATAGTGTGGGGAGTCAGTTACAAATAAAGTAGATGAAAAACAGGTAAATGCTATAAAGGCTGTAAAGAACAAACCGATACACCAGAGCATTCCAGTTCCCCCTCATGAATCACCATATCCCCTGTTTAATCAAAACGAAACATGTGCCGGGAGGTCTAAGGACCCCCGGCGAAGGTACACTTTGCTCGCACTTCGATGCCTCCAACCCTTCCACGGTACTTGTGCAGCACCTTAAGTAGTCCGCGAGGGGTCCCCACTACGTCACCTTGTGGGGTACACGGGTCAACGTACCATCTTTCCAAAAAAATACATCCTGTGCGGTGGCCAGACTGCCGGTGTGCGTGTAAACAATCATGAGCATAAATGCCGAAACCGGCGTGTAATAAGGCACCGCGACTTTCGTCGCCACAATTAGAGTTAAAAGAGCGGGATTCTCAAGCAATGGGGTTAGACATTTCACAAAATATACATCTACTTTATTTTCACAAGTTACGACGGGAACAATCATACACCGAAATATAATAAAGTACCCACCTCAAATCGCGTCGACCGGAACTCCGAAAATCGGCCCGCACCTTCGGACGACACCCGGACCTAAAAGAAATTCCCCCAAGAGGGCATAACAGGTAAGATACGACTCTCATAAGGAAAACACGACTCTGAAAGTGCAAACAAAAGGACTAGCGACTCGCGGTGGCGGCAGCGACGACGGCGGCGATGAAGCGGCCCCCGCGCGGTACGCGCGCCGCGTGCGGTGCAGCCGTGCGGGCACCAGCCCCACGCGGCACAAGTGGCGGCCGTATGGCGCATGCGGCACGGCCGCGCAGGCACCAGCCCCGCGCGACGCATGCTGCGTGTCCACGCGGGCACCAGCCCCGCGCGGCACGCGCACGCGGCGTGCGGTGCCGCCGCGCGGGCGCCTGCCCCGCGCGGCGCCGCACGCGGTGTGGCCGCGCGGGCACCTGCCCCGCGCGGTGCCTGCGCTGCATGCTGTGCGACAGCGCGGGTCCCTGCCCCGCGCGCCACCTCACAAGGTGCGGCCGCGCGGGTGCCTGCCCCGCGTGGCGCACGCACCGCGTGCGATGCAGCAGCGGCGGCGGCGGCGGCGATGACCTAAGGTTTTCCGCGGCGGCGATGACGGCAGTAAGAGCAAACAAGAACGACGAAAAACCTAAACACGCCAAACCCTAGAACGATAAAATCGTCAGAATAACGACTCTAACCTCGATCTATCGGGGACGATGATCCAATCTCGTTCTTCACGGCGCCGAGGATCCGGATCCGCTCCCCGTAGATGGTGGCGTCTCGTTCTCCGGTCTCTGGCACGTTGATCGGGAACGGTCGGGTTTCTCCGCTTTCTCCTTCTCTTTTTCTTTTTCCTCCGATTACAGTTTTCTCTTTTCTTTTCTTTTTTTCTCTTTTCTCTCTTTTCTCTCCAGCTGGGGTTTTCTCTTTTCTTTCGGAAAAACAGATTCCTCCTCGGGTACGTACGATAAAACCCACATCCAGGTATTTATTACTTAAAAATAAATATCTATTCCCACGAGATAATTTCACAATTCCTCAAAAAGTGTGCCAGATCTTTAGCACAGATTCTGATGCACACTACGGTTACTGCGACCTTCAAAACCCCATTCCGAAGATCCGTAAGTCAGATTTTAGATCCGATTGCACCGTCGTTCATCGTTTTTCGAGCTCTATCACAGAAAAAATACCCGCACCGCATGATAGTCAACTTAAGAAAACTCAATAATTCAATTTTTTCTAACATGTAATTTATTAGCAAGAGGGTAAAACGATACACAAAAAGTCGTGATATTACATGGATAATGAACCAGAGGAAGTCGCTGAAAAGCACATGTAAGGTGAAGTTGTGGACGCGTGGAATGCTGTGGCGTTATTGTCCTTGTCACTGGAAGATGACTCATTGGAAGTGGAAGTGTCATCCCATGTGACGGCTTGTATAGACTTCTTCTGTAGTGATTCGGCTTTCACGGCTATTTGTGACTCACATGCTAATTATTTATGCCCTTAAGTGAATAAAATTATTTAACGTTTGGAACTCGGTCGGTGTGCGGTGCGGGTATCTTTCCGTCGAAGGGCTCGGAAAACGAAGACCGATGGTGCGATCGGATCGGGAATCCGATGTACGGATCTCTCGGAATGGGGTTTGTAAGATCGCGATGACTTAAGCGTGCATAGAAATCCGCGTAAAATATCCGGCATGCCTTTTAGGGGAATTTGGATATTCCGTGTGATTAATTAATTAAGGAATTAATTAATCGGTTACGTGCATTTAAATTTGGGGTTTTTATCTCCTATGATTAATTAATTTGGGAAATTAATTGATCGGCGACTAGGATTTAAAAGGGGTTGAATTAATAAGTACGAAAAGATTTCACTTTCAAAAAAAAAAAAGGGGAACCCTAGTGTCACGCCCCGGGGGTTCGAATCGCGCGGAAGAGGAGCCACCGATGCCCCTGATTCAGCCATATATTTTTTTTTTGTAAAACATTACTCCCCGGCGCGTGCACAGACCCGCCGCATACACAAATTCGCTCTGCAAATGAGCAGAGGCCCCTTTGTATATGCACGGCGTCTCAACTACAAAGTGTCTCACAAGGCGTAGTACATACAATCTCTAACCACATCAGTTGGGGTCTCGTACACATACAACCAAACAATTCACGTGACATTCTAGCATTCACTTAGAGCATAGAGGCCGGTGTTTTGAAAGGATAAATAATCACAAGGTTTTGAAAGCGGCATCCACACGATGCCCTCGTTTGTGAAAACAGTTCGTAAACACATAAATCCCACAAGGTTTATAAAGCTTGGTGCCCACACGACACCCACGTTTTAAAAATAGTTTTCGCAAACGGTTTTCTTTGTTTTTCATCGTTCAAAACGGCCAAGTAAGAGAGAACGTAGTATTCATTCAATTATTCAAAAAGAAAGGAAAGGAAAGGGCAACATCCACTTCGACCCCACGGGGGTGTCGCAATCCACAACTAGCTACCATGAATAATAAAGGAAAAGGGAAAGAAGAGTCACTGTATCTGAAGTCATCCAAAAATCAGATCAGCACCCTAACGTCCTCACCGGCGCCCTAGCACTCGCCCCTGGACGAACCTGTCACGGAGTGGGAAGTCAGTGACTAGAAATAAACATAATGAGCAAGAAAACTATAATAAAACAAACCACTGTAACCAGAGCAACTGTCACCCCCCTCCCATATACCGTCAACAATGATCACAACCTGCACCAAACATAAACCGGGCACCCTCCCCGGACACCGCACCGGGCCCCTACCCCGGTGCCCCTCCCCTTTCTGCCGAGCACCTGCCTCGGCCGCCGAGCACCAACCCCAGCGTCACCGCTCACACCCTCCACCCATGAGGGCCCCCATCCCTAACGCCACCTCCGCGTGGGGTACACGGGTCAACGTACCACTTTTCCGGAAAAGCACACCCTTGCGGTGGCCAAACCGCTGGTGTGCGTGTAGTAAAACTTGAGCCTCAGATGATAAAGCGAATAGAATGAGATTCGGGGTCAGCGTTGCTCATAAGGACAACCAGAAGGGTGAACACCTTTGCTCATGAGGAAATCTTAAGGAGGAAAACACCGTTGCTCAGTGAGAGCAACTTGAAGAGGAACACACCTTCGCTCACGAAGAGCATCTTAGAGAGAAACCCACCTTTGCTCACGAGGAGCAACTTAGAGAGAAACACCTTTGCTCATGTCCGCCCTTACCCAATTAACCTCGGCGAATTACCCACCTTTTGCGTGCGTCGTCCGGCGTTCGGTACGTCCGTGATCGTGCGCCCGTCGCCAACAATGTCCTGCACTCCTGAAGGAATAAGGGCAAGTCAAGACTAAGGATCCGACACTCACACCGACTCCCACCCATGTGCGGCGGAGTTTCCCGCCCGGCACTGGCCCGTGCGGCGCACACTCCGCCCGGGCACAGCATCGCGTGGCCCCAGCCCGCGCGGGCGCCCCTCCTGCGGCGGCCCCGCGCGGCCAAGCGCCGCGCGAGTGCGTTGCCCGTGGTGCGGGGCGACCCCGCGCGGCCCCAGCCCGCGCGGGCGCCCCACCTGCGAGCGGCCCTGCGCGGCCAAGCGCCGCGCGAGCGCGCTGCCCGCGGTGCGGGTGCGACCCCGCGCGGCACCAGCCCGCGCGGGCGCCCCACCTGCGGGCGGCCCCGCGCGGCCAAGCGCCGCGCGGGCGCCTCGCCCGCGGTGCGGGGGCGACCCTGCGCGGCACCAGCCCGCGCGGGCGCCCCACCTGCGGGCGGCCCCGCGCGGCCAGGCGCCGCGCGGGCGCTTCGCCCGCGGTGCGGGGGCGACCCCGCGCGGCACCAGCCCGCGCGGGCGCCCCACCTGCGGGCGGCCCCGCGCGGCAAAGCGCCGCGCGGGTGCCTCGCCCGCGGTGCGGGGGCGACCCCGCGCGGCACCAGTCCGCGCGGGCGCCCCACCTGCGGGCGGCCCCGCGCGGCAAAGCGCCGCGCGGGTGCCTCGCCCGCGGTGCGGGGGCGACCCCGCGCGGCACCAGCCCGCGCGGGCGCCCCACCTGCGGGCGGCCCCGCGCGGCCAAGTGCCGCGCGGGTGCCTCGCCCGCGGTGCGGGGGCGACCCCGCGCGGCACCAGCCCGCGCGGGCGCCCCACCTGCGGGCGGCCCCGCGCGGCCAAGCGCCGCGCGGGTGCCTCGCCCGCGGTGCGGGGGCGACCCCGCGCGGCACCAGCCCGCGCGGGCGCCCCACCTGCGGGCGGCCCCGCGCGGCCAAGCGCCGCGCGGGCGCCTCGCCCGCGGTGCGGGGGCGACCCCGCGCGGCACCAGCCCGCGCGGGCGCCCCACCTGCGGGCGGCCCCGCGCGGCAAAGCGCCGCGCGGGTGCCTCGCCCGCGGTGCGGGGGCGACCCCGCGCGGCACCAGTCCGCGCGGGCGCCCCACCTGCGGGCGGCCCCGCGCGGCAAAGCGCCGCGCGGGTGCCTCGCCCGCGGTGCGGGGGCGACCCCGCGCGGCACCAGCCCGCGCGGGCGCCCCACCTGCGGGCGGCCCCGCGCGGCCAAGCGCCGCGCGGGTGCCTCGCCCGCGGTGCGGGGCGGCCCCGCGCGGCACCCAGCGCCGCGCGGCGCCCCGCCCGCGGCCGGTCCGGCGGCGGCGGCGGCGGTGTTCCCCGTGAAGACTCTACACAACAAAACTAATAAAAACTCACCTTTGATCCGCCGGAAAAGAGAGGAAGAGGATCGTCCTAACGTTGCCCGGTTGATCCCGCGAGCAAGAACCTCCGTCCTTTCCTCGAAAGCCCCGCCGTCGGTCGTACAAGAGCGAAAAAGGGTTGGGTCCCCGTTTTATTCTCCTCTTTTTCCCTCTCGTGGTGTCTCTTAAAGAGAAACCCTAGCCGTCCTTCACTCTCTCTTTTTTTTTTTCCCTCTCGTGGTGTCTCTTAAAGAGAAACCCTAGCCGCCGAACGAAGGGACCTAGGAGGGAACACCTAAAACCCTAGGTTCCTCAAAGGGTAAGAGAATAATTAATTAATAGGGACAGATCCAGCGGCTATAATTACCTCGAGAAACGTGCCGATCGTCCGCACGGATTCCGGGGCGCCTAAGTGGGGTCCGAACTTCGGAAAATTATTCCGGGTGAACCGGGAGTCGGAATCTGAAACCGATCGCGCCCCCGTTCTCCATTTCGCGAGCCCTTCGGCCTAAAAATGTCCGCGAGCCCCAACGGATTCTCCGGAAAAACACCAAAAATTGTCCCTCAGTCGGGCAGTCGAAGAAAAAGGGGTAACGGGGAGGGTCACGGAAAAGTCAGGTCTTACATCACTCACTAATAAAAACAAGTTTCGTCCCCGAAACTTAACTCCCGCCTGCGGCGAAGGGGGTCCGGGTAGCACCCCCTTCACCCTCGATTCGGGTTCCCAAGTTGTCTCACGTTCTTCCCGATTGCTCCAAAACGCCTTCACGTAGGGAAATGTCCGACTTCGTAGCTTTTCAGTCCTCCCGCGCTAGGGTCCGCACCGGCTCTTCCTCGTAGTTCACGTTTCCTTTGAACTTGATTTGCGGAGTCGTCAATCACTCGCGACGGGTTGGGGGATACTTTCGAGGCATGAAAGCGCGGACGCGACCAGAACTCGGTCGTGATTCGGTGGTAGGGCGAGGCGATGGGCCACGGGGCCGTCGCACTCCGGGATCCCTAAAAGTCCCACGTACTATGGCACTACTAGCCTCTCAACCCAACCCGCTTCGCCCCTGATCGTTCCAACAAATCGGGGGGGGGGTTTGCAGCGCCTACCGTACGATGCTTTGTACGGTGTCATCCGGGTGCTTGTCTGGTAGTCGATGTCGTAGACGAACTCGACGAGGGGTAGGTAGCGTGACCATCTGCCCGTTCAAAACCAGGATGCATGCTCGGAGTATGTCCTCGAGGATCTGGATCGCCCGTTCGGATTGCCCATCCATCTGAGGTGATAGGCCGGGCCGAAGTGTAGCTTGGCCCGCAGTAGTAGGTGTCGGCCTCCCGTGTAGCCCCGCAACTCATCGATGTACACTTGGTCAGTCGGTCTCGTGTCCAGGTCGAAATCCTTCAATAGACCTAACCACCGTCTTCGCCGTGGGTTCGGCCCCTTCTGGGTGGAGAGGCGCTTAAGGCTTTGGTGGTCCGTGGGTGCGTTACCGTGGGCCCCGAAGGGATAGTACCTCAACAGTCTCAGGACGAGGACGACTGCGGTACACCCCAGGTCGTGTGTCGGTTAGTTCTACATATAGTCCTTGAGTTGCCCTGTCGCATAGGCTACGACTCTTCCTTGCTGCCTTAGTACTTCCTCCAGTCCAATTCGCGATGCAGTGCAGCATACTTCGAAGTCTTCCCCGGGCGTTGGTACGGCGAGCACGGGCGCCCTTGTTAATCGCTTTTTAGGCTCTTCACAGCTTTCCTTAGCATTGGGCCGTCCAAAAGAACTTGGCTCCCTTCCGGGCCGAGCGGTTCAAGGAAGTGCATGCTCTTACAGGGCTTCATCTAATTCCGGGCAGTCAACGCACAGCTGCAAGCTCCTCCACTGTTCCCGCGCCAGTAGAACGGCCATGCACCCAGCCGGTGCCCTTCCGCTCCTTACTTTTTGCTACTAAGTACATGGTCCCCCAAGTGGGATAAAACAAAAGAGTGCGTGCCTAAGTAGATCGAGGCCAAAACCGGTTGGTTTTGGATGGGAGAAAAGAAGGGATCTTCGGAAAGAGAAGGGAGTATCTGCGGACTACGCCAACGGCGGATCCCCGCAGTCCCTCTTAAAGGCGTTCGCCCCTCCCCAAAAGATCCGAGGAAAAACGGACAGAAAAACAACGAAGCTATTACTAACGACGGGACATAGCCGAAACCCATAACAGATGAAGAAAGGATGGTATAACTCAGGTTCGACGGATGTCCCCAACTAAAAAGAAGTAGTTCAAGTATTACCTGTCGTCACTCGGTTCGGGACGTTGCTCCGTCTGCTGGGGCGGCTGGGGTAGCCCTCCCGCAACCCCTGGGCCAGCGCCGCACTGCGTGGTTGGGCAGGGTCCTGGTATCGTACGAGTCCGCCGACGGCGAGCCGTCGGGTCGGTCCTTCTGTGGGTTGGGAGCCGCGGTATCCTCTCGTCCCTCCCGTTGTGGCGTTGCGGCGGTAGCGGCCTGCTCTCGCGGACATGAAGCGCGGGTGTGATCTGATT
Source organism: Tillandsia leiboldiana (assembly GCA_029204045.2). Lineage (NCBI taxonomy): Eukaryota > Viridiplantae > Streptophyta > Magnoliopsida > Poales > Bromeliaceae > Tillandsia > Tillandsia leiboldiana. The sequence goes on from CM055072.1 coordinate 14,860,421, forward strand.
TGCCGCAACCATTGCAGTGGGAGTACCTCCAGAGGCAGTTCGTCACTCGATGCGCCTTTCCGCAGATGACGCAGGGCCCTTGTGGCGTCTCTGGGGTCCCTGTTGGTACCCGCCCACCCTCCCTTGCATTTTCCAGGTGTTGGTTCGCCCGGTACCTTGGTTTGGGGCTCCCCTGCAAGGCGGGGGGTGGCGGCTTTCTCTGCTTCGACAGGTCCCGGCGCCGGGGGCCTAGTGACGCCTAGCTTCTGGCGGCACGTGTAACGCGTGTGACCCGGTCTACCACACCGGAAACAGTGATCATCCCGCCAGGGGCAGCCCATCACTCGATGTGCGCCGCCACAAATGACGCACGGCTTCGATGGGCCGGGCCCCTCCTTCTTCACCGGTCCAGACTCCGGTTCTACCTTCGGACGTTTGGTCGCGCGGCTCGCCAGATAGGGGTCCTCCGCCGGGTCAGGGTAGGGCACCCTTGCCGGGCGTACTCTTGCTCCGCACGCATGGCCAAATTACTGCATCGTGATAGGTGGGAAATCTCGCCGGTGGCATCCCGCGAGGGGTACCGTCCCATGGGCCGTGCTGGAAGTGGTCAACGCTCTCAAGGTCCCGCGTCAGCATGCACAGACGCTCCGTGAGAGTCAGCAGCTGTCCTGCCACATCGCGCAGTTGGTTGCGCAGCAAAGCGGTTCGCTCCGGCTGCGTGTCCATTTCCGTCGGTCGTCGCTCACTGTGTTGGACTGCTATTGTATCTGGTACATAATGAAAGCATACCGATCATCACAAACATAGAGGACATAACTGACAAGGCAACCCGGCTCCTAAAGGGTTCTACTAAATCTATACCCTCCCCCACGTACACTCGTGTCCTATTTATTTATCCCGTGTTCACTTTATTACTCAGCAGCCAGAGTATTGCGCCCGTGGATGTTAGGCCCCGACTGTTGTGGGTTAGAGTTAACCTGTCTCTGATACCATCTTAATCTGTCACGCCCCGGGGGTTCGAATCGCGCGGAAGAGGAGCCACCGATGCCCCTGATTCAGCCATATATTTTTTTTTTGTAAAACATTACTCCCCGGCGCGTGCACAGACCCGCCGCATACACAAATTCGCTCTGCAAATGAGCAGAGGCCCCTTGTATATGCACGGCGTCCTCAACTACAAAGTGTCTCACAAGGCGTAGTACATACAATCTCTAACCACATCAGTTGGGGTCTCGTACACATACAACCAAACAATTCACGTGACATTCTAGCATTCACTTAGAGCATAGAGGCCGTGGTTTGAAAGGATAATAATCACAAGGTTTTGAAAGCGGCATCCACACGATGCCCTCGTTTGTGAAAACAGTTCGTAAACACATAAATCCCACAAGGTTTATAAGCTTGGTGCCCACACGACACCCACGTTTTAAAAATAGTTTTCGCAAACGTTTTCTTTGTTTTTCATCGTTCAAAACGGCCAAGTAAGAGAGAACGTAGTATTGCATTCAATTTATTCAAAAAGAAAGGAAAGGAAAGGGGCAACATCCACTTCGACCCCACGGGGGTGTCGCAATCCACAACTAGCTACCATGAATAATAAAGGAAAAGGGAAAGAAGAGTCACTGTATCTGAAGTCATCCCAAAAATCAGATCAGCACCCTAACGTCCTCACCGGCGCCCTAGCACTCGCCCCTGGACGAACCTGGTCACGGAGTGGGAAGTCAGTGACTAGAAATAAACATAATGAGCAAGAAAACTATAATAAAACAAACCACTGTAACCAGAGCAAACTGTCACCCCCCTCCCATATACCGTCAACAATGATCACAACCTGCACCAAACATAAACCGGGCACCCTCCCCGGACACCGCACCGGGCCCCTACCCCGGTGCCCCTCCCCTTTCTGCCGAGCACCTGCCTCGGCCGCCGAGCACCAACCCCAGCGTCACCGCTCACACCCTCCACCCATGAGGGCCCCCATCCCTAACGCCACCTCCGCGTGGGGTACACGGGTCAACGTACCACTTTTCCGGAAAAAGCACACCCTTGCGGTGGCCAAACCGCTGGTGTGCGTGTAGTAAAACTTGAGCCTCAGATGATAAAGCGAATAGAATGAGATTCGGGGTCAGCGTTGCTCATAAGGACAAACCAGAAGGGTGAACAACCTTTGCTCATGAGGAAATCTTAAGGAGGAAAACACCGTTGCTCAGTGAGAAGCAACTTGAAGAGGAACACACCTTCGCTCACGAAGAGCATCTTAGAGAGAAACCCACCTTTGCTCACGAGGAGCAACTTAGAGAGAACACCTTTGCTCATGTCCGCCCTTACCCAATTAACCTCGGCGAATTTACCCACCCTTTTGCGTGCGTCGTCCGGCGTTCGGGACGTCCGTGATCGTGCGCCCGTCGCCAACAATGTCCTGCCTCCTGAAGGAATAAGGGCAAGTCAAGACTAAGGATCCGACACTCACACCGACTCCCACCCATGTGCGGCGGGAGTTTCCCGCACAAGGCACTGGCCCGTGCGGCGCACACTCCGCCCGGACAGCATCGCGTGCCCCAGCCCGCGCGGGCGCCCCTCCTGCGGCGGCCCCGCGCGGCCAAGCGCCGCGCGAGTGCGTTGCCCGTGGTGCGGGGGCGACCCCGCGCTGCCCCAGCCCGCGCGGGCGCCCCACCTGCGAGCGGCCCTGCGCGCCAAGCGCCGCGCGAGCGCGCTGCCCGCGGTGCGGGTGCGAACCACCCGGCGCGGCACCAGCCCGCGCGGGCGCCCCACCTGAAGCGGCCCCGTCGCGGCCAAGCGCCGCGCGGGCGCCTCGCCCGGCGGTGCGGGGGGCGACCCTGCGCGGCACCAGCCCGCGCGGGCGCCCCACCTGCGGGCGGCCCCGCGCGCCAGGCGCCGCGCGGATAGCCGGCCTCGCCCCGCGGTGCGGGGGCGACCCCGCGCGGCACCAGCCCGCGCGGGCGCCCCACCTGCGGGCGGCCCCGCGCGGCAAAGCGCCGCGCGGGTGCCTCGCCCGCGGTGCGGGGGCGACCCCGCGGCAGCACCAGTCCGCGCGGGCGCCCCACCTGCGGCGGCCCCGCGCGGCAAGCGCCGCGCGGGTGCCTCGCCCGCGGTGCGGGGGCGACCCCGCGCGGCACCAGCCCGCGCGGCGGCGCCCCACCTGCGGGCGGCCCACGCGCGGCCAAGTGCCGCGCGGGTGCCTCGCCCGCGGTGCGGGGGCGACCCCGCGCTGCACCAGCCCGCGCGGGCGCCCCACCTGCGGGCGGCCCCGCGCGGCCAAGCGCCGCGCGGGTGCCTCGCCCGCGGTGCGGGGCGACCCCGCGCGGCACCAGCCCGCGCGGGCGCCCCACCTGCGGGCGGCCCCCGCGCGGCCAAGCGCCGCGCGCGGTGACTCAGCCCGCGGTGCTGGGGGCGACCCCCGCGCGGCACCAGCCCGCGCGGCGGCCCCACTGCGGGCGGCCCCGCGCGGACCAAGCGCCGCGCCGGGGCGCCTCGCCCGCGGTGCGGGGGCGACCCCGCGCCGGCACCAGCCCGCGCGGGCGCCCCACCTGCGGGCGGCCCGCGCGGCAAAGCGCCGCGCGGGCGCCTCGCCCGCGGTGCGGGGGCGACCCCGCGCGGCACCAGTCCGCGCGGGCGCCCCACCTGCGGGCGGCCCCGCGCGGCAAAGCGCCGCGCGGGTGCCTCGCCCGCGGTGCGGGGGCGACCCCGCGCGGCACCAGCCGCGCGGGCGCCCCACCTGCGGCGGCCCCGCGCGGCCAAGCGCCGCGCGGGTGCCTCGCCCGCGGTGCGGGCGGCCCCCCGCGCGGCACCCAGCGCCGCGCGGCGCCCCGCCCGCGGCCGGTCCGGCGGCGGCGGCGGCGGTGTTCCCCGTGAAGACTCTACACAACAAAACTAATAAAAACTCACTTTGATCCGCCGGAAAAGAGAGGAAGAGGATCGTCCTAACGTTGCCCGGTTGATCCCGCGAGCAAGAACCTCCGTCCTTTCCTCGAAAGCCCCGCCGTCGGTCGTACAAGAGCGAAAAAAGGGTGGGTCCCCGTTTTATTCTCCTCTTTTTCCCTCTCGTGGTGTCTCTTAAAGAGAAACCCTAGCCGTCCTTCACTCTCTCTTTTTTTTTTTCCTCTCGTGGTGTCTCTTAAAGAGAAACCCTAGCCGCCGAACGAAGGGACCTAGGAGGGAACACCTAAAACCCTAGGTTCCTCAAAGGGTAAGAGAATAATTAATTAATAGGGACAGATCCAGCGGCTATAATTACCTCGAGAAACGTGCCGATCGTCCGCACGGATTCCGGGGCGCCTAAGTGGGGTCCGAACTTCGGAAAATTATTCCGGTGAACCGGAGTCGGAATCTGAAACCGATCGCGCCCCGTTCTCCATTTCGCGAGCCCTTCGGCCTAAAAATGTCCGCGAGCCCCAACGGATTCTCCGGAAAAAACACCAAAAATTGTCCCTCAGTCGGGCAGTCGAAGAAAAGGGTAACGGGGAGGGTCACGGAAAAGTCAGGTCTTACACCTGTCAGCCAAAAGAAAGAACGCGAGAGAGAAAGAAGAAAACCCTAGCCAAAGAAAGAAAGGAGAAAGGAAGGAAAGAAGGAGTCCGATCACCCCGACCAACGCCGGAGACAAGAGCGCGATCGGACGACGTCCCCGTGGATTAATCCGGTGAGTGAATCCTCATTGTGGGTTTTCGGGATCTCTTTGTACGTTTTTGTTTAGGTTTCGGTCATCTCCGTCATCTCCGCCACCGCCGCCGTCGTTGCGCAGTTAGGGCACGACACGGGCGGCGGAGACGCGCGATGTCGCTAGGGCATCGCGCGGGCGGCAACAGCGGGAGCCGCACGGGCACCACGCGGGCACCGCGCGGGCGCCGTGCGATCGTACCCACGCGGGCACCGAGCGGATCGTACCCGCGCGGGCACCGCGCGGGCACGCGCGGGCACCGCGCGGGCGCCTGCCGGATCATACCGCGCGGGGCGCGCGCGGGTGCCGCGCGGGCACCCCGCGGCCGGCCCGCGGGGTCACACCCGCGCGGGTGCCGCGCGGGCACCACGCGGCCGCCGTGCGGGTCCCCCCGCGCGGGGCCGCCGCGCCGGGTTGCACCCGCGCGGGGCACCGAGCGGGCCGCCGCGCGGGCCCGCACCCACACGGGCGCCGCACGGGCGCCGCGCGGGCTGCACCCGTGTGGCGCCGCGCGGGACCGCGCGAACCACACCCGCGCGGGCGCTGCCAGCGGATTGGCCCCCGCATGGTTTAGGCGGCGCGGGCCCGGCGGCGGCGAATCGGCTGCTGCGGGGGGGGGGGATCGTCGATCGACTTTGACGATTTCCTTGGGTTTCCGTCGGATAGGTGATGTCGGACTTTCGTTTTGTAGAGTTAGTGCGTGGTTCTGACTTTGGTTACCCTTATGCACATCTTCTCTAGGTCCAGATACGCAACGGGAAGTGTGGCGAAAGATCCAGGTGCTCCGATCCCTTCGCAACCAGGTGGGTACCCTTGCTATAAGTGCA
>CM055072.1:14866004-14987473 GCA_029204045.2 Tillandsia leiboldiana
CCTCGAAAGCCCCGCCGCGGTCGGACAAGTAGCGAAAAAAAAAGGGTGGGTCCCCCGTTTATTCTCCTCTTTTCCCTCTCGTGGTGTCTCTTAAAGAGAAACCTAGCCGTCTTCACTCTCTTTTTTTTTTTTCCCTCTCGTGGTGTCTCTAAAGAGAAACCTAGCCGCCGAACGAGGGACCTAGGAGGGAACACCTAAAACCCTAGGTTCCTCAAAGGGTAAGAGAATATTAATTAATAGGGACAGATCCAGCGGCTAAATTGACCTCGAGAAAGTGCCGATCGTCCCGCACGGATTCCGGGGCGCCTAAGTGGGGTCCGAACTTCGGAAAATTATTCGGGTTGAACCGGGAGTCGGAATCTGAAAACGATCGCGCCCCCGTTCTCCATTTCGCGAGCCCTTCGGCCTAAAAAATGTCCGAGCCCAACGGATTCTCCGAAAAACACCAAAAAATTGTCCTCAGTCGGGCAGTCGAAGAAAAAGGGGTTACGGGGAGGGTCACGGAAAGTCAGGTCTACATCACTCATACAAAAACAAGTTTCGTCCCCGAAAACTGAACTCCCGCCGCGGCGAAGGGGGTCCGGGTAGCACCCCTTCACACCCGATTCGGGTTCCCAAGTTGTCTCACGTTCTTCCCGATTGCTCAAAACGCCTTCACGTAGGGAAATGTCGACTTCGTAGCTGTTTTTCAGTCCTCCCGCGCTAGGGTCCGCACGGGGCTCTTCCTCATAGTCACGTTCCTTTGAACTTGATGTGCGGAGTGTCAATCACTCGCCGACGGGGTTGGGGGTATTTCGAGCATGAAAGGCGTCGGACGCGACCAGAACTCGGCGTGATTCGGTGGTAGGGCGAGGCGATGGGCCACGGGGCCGTCGCATCCGGGATCCCTAAAGTCCCACGTACTATGCACTACTAGCCTCTCAACCCACCCGCTTCGCCCCTGATCGTTCCAACAAAGCGGGGGGGGGGTTGGGGCGGTTGCACGCCCTACCGTACGATGTTGTACGGTGTCATCGGGTGCTTGTCTGGTAATCGATGTCGTAGACGAAACGCGACGAGGGGTAGGTAGCGTGACCATTGCCAGTTTCAAAACCAGGATGCATGATCGGGTATGTCCTCGAGGATCTGGATCGCACCGTTCGGATTGCCCATCAATCTGGGGATAGGCAGGGCAGAAGTGTAGTGGCCGCGTAGTAGGTGTAGGCCTCCGTGTAGCCCCGAACTCATCGATTGTCATGGCGTGGCGACGTGTCGGTCTCCCGTTTGATGTTTCGAAACCTTCAATAGACCTAACCACCTCTTCGCCGTGGGTTCGGCCCTTCTGGGTGGAGAGGCGCTTAAGGTATTGTGTGTTGTCCGTGGTCGTGGGGGGTTACCGTGGGCCCCGAAGGATAGTACCTCAACAGTCTCAGGACGAGGACGACTGCGGTACACCCCAGGTCGTGTGTCGGTAGTTCACATGTAGTCCTTGAGTTGCCCTGTCGCATAGGCTCGACTCTTCCTTGCTGCCTTAGTACTTCCTCCAGTCCATTCGCGATGCAGTGCAGCATACTTCGAAGTCTTCCCCGGGCGTCGGTAGGCGAGCACGGGCGCCCTTGTTAATCGCTTTTTAGGCTCTTCCAGCTTCCTAGCATTGGGCCGTCCAAAAGAACTTGGCTCCCTTGGCCGAGCGGTTCAAGGAAGTGCATGCTCTTACAGGGCTTCATTAATTCCGGGCAGTCAACGCACAGCTGCAAGCTCCTCCACTGTTCCGCGCCAGTAGAACGGCCATGCACCCAGCCGGTGCCTTCCGCTCTTACTTTTTGCTACTAAGTACATGGTCCCCCAAGTGGGATAAAACAAAAGAGTGCGTGGCTAAGTAGATCGAGGCCAAAAAACGGTTGGTTTGGATGGGAGAAAAGAAGGGATCTTCGGAAGAGGGAAGGGAGTATCTGCGGACTACGCCAACGGCGGATCCCCGCAGTCCCTCTTAAAGCGCGCGTGGCCCCTCCCTAAAGATCCGAGGGAAAACGGAAAGAAAAACAACGAAGCTATTAATAACGACGGGACATAGCCGAAACCATAACAGATGAAGAAAGGATGGTATAACTCAGGTTCGACGGATGTCCCCAACTAAAAAGAAGTAGTTCAAGTATTACTGTCGTCACTCGGTTGGGACGTTGCTCCGTCTGCTGGGGGCTGGGCTGGGGAGCCCTCCGCAACCCCTGGGCCAGCGCCGCAATGCGTGGTTGGGCAGGTCCTGGTATCGTACGAGTCCGCGACGGCGAGCCGTCGGGTCGGTCCTTTTGTGGGTTGGGAGCCGCGGTCATCCTCTCGTCCTCACGTTGTTGGAGTTGCGGCGGTAGCGGCCTGCTCTCGCGACATGAAGCGCGGGTGGATCTGATTTGCCGCAACCATTGCAGTGGGGAGTACCTACAGAGGCAAGTTCGTCACTCGATGCGCCTTTCCGCAGATGACGCAGGGCCTTGTGGGCGTCTCTGGGGTCCCGTTGGTACCACCACCCTCCCTTGCATTTTCCAGGTGTTGGTTCGCCCGGTACCTTGGTTTGGGGCTCCCCTGCAAGGCGGGGGTGGCGGCTTTCTCTCGCTTCGACAGGTCCCGGCGCCGGGGGCCTAGTGACGCCTAGCTTCTGGCGGCACGTGTAACGCGTGTGACCCGGTCTACCACACCGGAAACAGTGATCATCCGCCAGGGGCAGCCCATCACTCGATGTGCGCCGCCACAAATGACGCACGGCTTCGATGGGCCGGGCCCCTCCTTCTTCACCGGTCCAGACTCCGGTTCTACCTTCGGACGTTTGGTCGCGCGGCTCGCCAGATAGGGGTCCTCCGCCGGGTCAGGGTAGGGGCACCCTTGCCGGGCGTACTCTTGCTCCGCACGCATGGCCAAATTAACTGCATCGTGATAGGTGGGAAATCTCGCCGGTGGCATCCCGCGAGGGGTACCGTCCCATGGGCCGTGCTGGAAGTGGTCAACGCTCTCAAGGTCCCGCGTCAGCATGCACAGACGCTCCGTGAGAGTCAGCAGCTGTCCTGCCAACATCGCGCAGTTGGTTGCGCAGCAAGCGGTTCGCTCCGGCTGCGGTGTCCATTTCCGTCGGTCGTCGCTCACTGTGTTGGACTGCTATTGTATCTGCGTACATAATGAAAGCATACCGATCATCACAAACATAGAGACATAACTGACAAGGCAACCCGGCTCCTAAAGGGTTCTACTAAATCTCTACCCTCCCCCACGTACACTCGTGTCCTATTTATTTATCCCGTGTTCACTTTATTACTCAGCAGCCAGAGTATTGCGCCCGTGGATGTTAGGCCCCGACTGTTGTGGTTAGAGTTAACCTGTCTCTGATACCATCTTAATCTGTCACGCCCCGGGGGTTCGAATCGCGCGGAAGAGGAGCCACCGATGCCCCTGATTCAGCCATATATTTTTTTTTTGTAAAACATTACTCCCCGGCGCGTGCACAGACCCGCCGCATACACAAATTCGCTCTGCAAATGAGCAGAGGCCCCTTTGTATATGCACGGCGTCTCAACTACAAAGTGTCTCACAAGGCGTAGTACATACAATCTCTAACCACATCAGTTGGGGTCTCGTACACATACAACCAAACAATTCACGTGACATTCTAGCATTCACTTAGAGCATAGAGGCCGGTGTTTTGAAAGGATAAATAATCACAAGGTTTTGAAAGCGGCATCCACACGATGCCCTCGTTTGTGAAAACAGTTCGTAAACACATAAATCCCACAAGGTTTATAAAGCTTGGTGCCCACACGACACCCACGTTTTAAAAATAGTTTTCGCAAACGGTTTTCTTTGTTTTTCATCGTTCAAAACGGCCAAGTAAGAGAGAACGTAGTATTCATTCAATTATTCAAAAAGAAAGGAAAGGAAAGGGCAACATCCACTTCGACCCCACGGGGGTGTCGCAATCCACAACTAGCTACCATGAATAATAAAGGAAAAGGGAAAGAAGAGTCACTGTATCTGAAGTCATCCAAAAATCAGATCAGCACCCTAACGTCCTCACCGGCGCCCTAGCACTCGCCCCTGGACGAACCTGTCACGGAGTGGGAAGTCATGACTAGAATAAACATAATGAGCAAGAAAACTATAATAAAACAAACCACTGTAACCAGAGCAACTGTCACCCCCCTCACATATACCGTCAACAATGATCACAACCTGCACCAAACATAAACCGGGCACCCTCCCCGGACACCGCACCGGGCCCCTACCCCGGTGGCCCCTCCCCTTTCTGCCGAGCACCTGCCTCGGCCGCCGAGCACCAACCCCAGCGTCACCGCTCACACCCTCCACCCATGAGGGCCCCCATCCCTAACGCCACCTCCGCGTGGGGTACACGGGTCAACGTACCACTTTTCCGGAAAAGCACACCCTTGCGGTGGCCAAACCGCTGGTGTGCGTGTAGTAAAACTTGAGCCTCAGATGATAAAGCGAATAGAATGAGATTCGGGGTCAGCGTTGCTCATAAGGACAACCAGAAGGGTGAACACCTTTGCTCATGAGGAAATCTTAAGGAGGAAAACACCGTTGCTCAGTGAGAGCAACTTGAAGAGGAACACACCTTCGCTCACGAAGAGCATCTTAGAGAGAAACCCACCTTTGCTCACGAGGAGCAACTTAGAGAGAAACACCTTTGCTCATGTCCGCCCTTACCCAATTAACCTCGGCGAATTTACCCACCTTTTGCGTGCGTCGTCCGGCGTTCGGTACGTCCGTGATCGTGCGCCCGTCGCCAACAATGTCCTGCACTCCTGAAGGAATAAGGGCAAGTCAAGACTAAGGATCCGACACTCACACCGACTCCCACCCATGTGCGGCGGAGTTTCCCGCCCGGCACTGGCCCGTGCGGCGCACACTCCGCCCGGGCACAGCATCGCGTGGCCCCAGCCCGCGCGGGGCGCCCCTCCTGCGGCGGCCCCGCGCGGCCAAGCGCCGCGCGAGTGCGTTGCCCGTGGTGCGGGGCGACCCCGCGCGGCCCCAGCCCGCGCGGGCGCCCCACCTGCGAGCGGCCCTGCGCGGCCAAGCGCCGCGCGAGCGCGCTGCCCGCGGTGCGGGTGCGACCCCGCGCGGCACCAGCCCGCGCGGGCGCCCCACCTGAAGCGGCCCCGCGCGGCCAAGCGCCGCGCGGGCGCCTCGCCCGCGGTGCGGGGGCGACCCTGCGCGGCACCAGCCCGCGCGGGCGCCCCACCTGCGGGCGGCCCCGCGCGGCCAGGCGCCGCGCGGGCGCCTCGCCCGCGGTGCGGGGGCGACCCCGCGCGGCACCAGCCCGCGCGGAGCGCCCCACCTGCGGGCGGCCCCGCGCGGCAAAGCGCCGCGCGGGTGCCTCGCCCGCGGTGCGGGGGCGACCCCGCGCGGCACCAGTCCGCGCGGGCGCCCCACCTGCGGCGGCCCCGCGCGGCAAAGCGCCGCGCGGGTGCCTCGCCCGCGGTGCGGGGGCGACCCCGCGCGGCACCAGCCCGCGCGGGCGCCCCACCTGCGGGCGGCCCCGCGCGGCCAAGTGCCGCGCGGGTGCCTCGCCCGCGGTGCGGGGGCGACCCCGCGCGGCACCAGCCCGCGCGGGCGCCCCACCTGCGGGCGGCCCCGCGCGGCCAAGCGCCGCGCGGGTGCCTCGCCCGCGGTGCGGGGGCGACCCCGCGCGGCACCAGCCCGCGCGGGCGCCCCACCTGCGGGCGGCCCCGCGCGGCCAAGCGCCGCGCGGGTGCCTCGCCCGCGGTGCGGGGGCGACCCCGCGCGGCACCAGCCCGCGCGGGCGCCCCACCTGCGGGCGGCCCCGCGCGGCCAAGCGCCGCGCGGGCGCCTCGCCCGCGGTGCGGGGGCGACCCCGCGCGGCACCAGCCCGCGCGGGCGCCCCACCTGCGGGCGGCCCCGCGCGGCAAAAGCGCCGCGCGGGCGCCTCGCCCGCGGTGCGGGGGCGACCCCGCGCGGCACCAGTCCGCGCGGGCGCCCCACCTGCGGGCGGCCCCGCGCGGCAAAGCGCCGCGCGGGTGCCTCGCCCGCGGTGCGGGGGCGACCCCGCGCGGCACCAGCCCGCGCGGGCGCCCCACCTGCGGGCGGCCCCGCGCGGCCAAGCGCCGCGCGGGTGCCTCGCCCGCGGTGCGGGGCGGCCCCGCGCGGCACCCAGCGCCGCGCGGCGCCCCGCCCGCGGCCGGTCCGGCGGCGGCGGCGGCGGTGTTCCCCGTGAAGACTCTACACAACAAAACTAATAAAAACTCACCTTTGATCCGCCGGAAAAGAGAGGAAGAGGATCGTCCTAACGTTGCCCGGTTGATCCCGCGAGCAAGAACCTCCGTCCTTTCCTCGAAAGCCCCGCCGTCGGTCGTACAAGAGCGAAAAAGGGTTGGGTCCCCGTTTTATTCTCCTCTTTTTCCCTCTCGTGGTGTCTCTTAAAGAGAAACCCTAGCCGTCCTTCACTCTCTCTTTTTTTTTTTCCCTCTCGTGGTGTCTCTTAAAGAGAAACCCTAGCCGCCGAACGAAGGGACCTAGGAGGGAACACCTAAAACCCTAGGTTCCTCAAAGGGTAAGAGAATAATTAATTAATAGGGACAGATCCAGCGGCTATAATTACCTCGAGAAACGTGCCGATCGTCCGCACGGATTCCGGGGCGCCTAAGTGGGGTCCGAACTTCGGAAAATTATTCCGGGTGAACCGGGAGTCGGAATCTGAAGCCGATCGCGCCCCCGTTCTCCATTTCGCGAGCCCTTCGGCCTAAAAATGTCCGCGAGCCCCAACGGATTCTCCGGAAAAAACACCAAAAATTGTCCCTCAGTCGGGCAGTCGAAGAAAAAGGGGTAACGGGGAGGGTCACGGAAAAGTCAGGTCTTACACCTAGCCAAAAAGAAAGAACGCGAGAGAGAAAGAAGAAAACCCTAGCCAAAGGAAAGAAAGGAGAAAAGGAAGGAAACGAAGGAGTCCGATCACCCCGACCAACGAGCCGGAGACAAGAGCGCGATCGGACGACGTCCCCGTGGATTAATCCGGTGAGTGAATCCTCATTGTGGGTTTTCGGGATCTTCTTTTACGTTTTTGTTTAGGGTTTCGGTCATCTCCGTCATCTCCGCCACCGCCGCCGTCGTTGCGCAAGTTAGGGCACGACACGGGCGGCGGAGACGCGCGATGTCGCTAGGGCATCGCGCGGGCGGCAACAGCGGGAGCCGCACGGGCACCACGCGGGCACCGCGCGGGCGCCGTGCGGATCGTACCCACGCGGGCACCGAGCGGATCGTACCCGCGCGGGCACCGCGCGGGCACCGCGCGGGCACCGCGCGGGCGCCGCGCGGATCATACCCGCGCGGGCGCCGCGCGGGTGCCGCGCGGGCACCACGCGGCCGCCACGCGGGTCACACCCGCGCGGGTGCCGCGCGGGCACCACGCGGCCGCCGTGCGGGTCACACCCGCGCGGGGCGCCGCGCCGGGTTGCACCCGCGCGGGGCACCGAGCGGGCGCCGCGCGGGCCCGCACCCACACGGGCGCCGCACGGGCGCCGCGCGGGCTGCACCCGTGTGGGCGCCGCGCGGGCACCGCGCGAACCACACCCGCGCGGGCGCTGCCAGCGGATTGGCCCCCGCATGGGTTAGGTCGGCGCGGGGCTCCGGCAGGCGGCGACGGCTGCGCGGGGGGGGGGGGGGATCCGTCGATCGACGGGTTTGACGATTTCCTTGGGTTTCCGTCGGATAGGTGATGTCGGACTTTCGTTTTGTAGAGTTAGTGCGTGGTTCTGACTTTGGTTACCCTTATGCACATCTTCTTAGGTCCAGATACGCAACGGGAGTGTGCGAAAGATCCAGGTGCTCCGATCCCTTCGCAACCAGGTGGGTACCCTTGCTATAAGTGCAACGAGTGCAGTAAGTGCACCATATCATCGTGAAAGGCTCGCTAACTTGTCTAATAAAGTAGATGGACTATTATACCTTCGCATGAATACTTTTATTTAATAATTGTGGCGGCTGCGGTCGCGGGGCTTGTTACACGCCGTCATCGGCAATTTCGGTTTTAGATGCTGCACGTACACAGGCGGATTGGCCTCCGCATGGGTGTACTTTTCCGGAGAAGTGGTCCGAGTGACCCGTGTGCCCCACGTGTATGGGGTGGGGACCTCTTCACGCCAGCTAAGGGCGCCGCACTAGCACCATGAAGAGGTTAAAGGCATCATGGGGGTAATGTGACTATGCACGAGGGGAGACTTCCGTCTCTCCGACAGGTACTCTGGGGTTGGGGCCCAGCTTATTTTTGTAACAGGGTTTTGGCGAAAGGTTCCGATATAATCGGTTTGTGTTTAATTCAATATTAATTGTTAAGACATCTACTTTGTTTGTCACTGACTTTACCCACTCCGTGACAGGTTTGACTAGGGACTTTAGTCGGGATGGTGGTGAGACTGCGTCGAGAGGACCGTAGTCGTAGGAGGCTTTCTACTCGTCGCTCCTTGGATTTATCTCAATTCTTTCTTAACTACTGTTAGTTTAATTCACATCTGTGGATCATATTAGTTATAGTTAGCGCTGTGGATTGGATGTACTTTTACGGTTTAGACTTACTATCGTGATTTCGGGCGCGACATGTTTTTATTATCATAGAAATGATTGCGAAAATGTTTTCAAAAGCAGAGTGCCGTGTGGGCACGGATTTTGTAAACCTCTGGATTTATCCTTTCTAAACGATGTCGCCGCTCTCTTGTTGGGATGTGTAATTGTTTTAAAAATTGGGTGTCGGGTGGACACCATTTGCAAAACCGTAGGTAATCACTTCTCCTGCTCTATGATTGATGACGGTTGTATGGTTGATGGTTGGTGTTGTAAATGGGACGTCGTGCATATACAAAGGAGACTCTGTCCGATTGCAGAGTGAATTTGTATATGTGGCGGTCTGTCGTGCGCCGGGGGCGAGGTTGATCTTCACGTGTGAAGAAAAAAAAAATATAATACACGTTTTTCCGCTTATACTAAGACCTCCCGGGGCGTGACAGATTATATGGTATCAGAGAAAAACAACCATAACCACAGTAGTCGGAGATCCACATCCACAGTGTATGATGACACAAGCAAATTGGGACACGAGATAACCAAGGTATAGGTGCGGTAGTACGTGAGAGTACGGGGAAACGGGGTTTAATATTAGGGTTAACGCGGCTTCTTTGTTTACAGCGGACAACGACCAGGATTCGGCCACCGAGCGCTAACTCTTTTAAATGGACAGGATGGACCCCGCAGCCGCAGCCAATCGCTTGCTCCGAAACCAGCTACGTGACGTGGCAGGGCAACTGTTAACTCTTACTGAGCGCCTATGCCTACTAACTCAAGACTTCGAGGGTATCGACCGTACTCAGCAAGATGCCAGGGACGACGCCTATCGGGGAATGCCGCCGGCAGGTTACCCCACGTTCCATGAGGCGGTCGGCCTAGCCATGCTGGCTGAGCGGAAACTCGCCGAGGCACGAGCTCGGCAGGGTCACCCCGGTTACCGTTGGGGTCAAAGATTTCACCACCCCGGTCCGACGGGGGGCCCCTCTAAGAACGAACGGGCGCCCAAACGCCCAAGGACAGAATGGAATGCGGGGCAAGCAACAAAGAGGGGACCCGAACCGCAATGGAAGCCGTGCGTCATATGCGACGGTGCACACCGACTTATGAGCTGCCCCTGGAAGGACGACCACTGCTTCAAGTGCGGCAAGCCGAGTCACTCACGCTTCTCGTGCCCCCGGAAGCCGGCTGTCACTAGACCCCCGGCGCTGCGACCGGGCGAAACAAAGAAAACCGCTACCCCCACCCCTCAAGGGGGCCCCAATCTAGAGAGCCGGGCAAATCAACGCCCGAAGGAAGCGTGGAAGGACGAGCGAGCGCCATCGGGAAGCTCGGAATCGCAACAGGAACCCTGCGTTATCTGCGGGAGTGCACACCCAGCGACGAGATGTCTTTGGAGGTACTATTACTGTGATCTTTGTGGCGCACCGGACCACACCCGTGCCTCCTGCCCTCAGGGGTTAACTCCTACCCCCGCCGCACCACAGCCGGGAGAACCAGAGAATGCTGCAGCCCCCGTTCAGCCAAAGGACCTACCCGGCGACCAGCACTCCGCAGACTCTCCAGACACCGAGCCCCTACCTCAACACGCCGTACGACGCTGGCCAGAGGGTTGTGGGCGTACTCCCCGAACTACCACGGTGGAGGACGCGATGTCCCAGAACAAGTGATAGCAGGTAACGGATGTTTTCTTTTTCTTTCTGTTTAGGAGCACCGGTTCACCTAAGCTGATTACCCTCGTCCGACACACTCTCTCTCTCCCCCTGTCTTTTCCCTCCCCTATTCCCGGACACGCCTAGTGCGGATTGGGGAAGGAATCCTTAAGTACTAGGCGAAACCTCCCCGGCCTATGCGCGCGGGCGGGTTTCAGAGCGTAGGAGACCCTATTGTACTTAGTGAGACCTGTTAGGAGTCATGTAAGGAATAAATGGGCCCCACCCCTCTACCTAGCGATTAAGGACCCAAGAGATCGTTTGGTCGCATGGGTCCATAATCTAGGTTAGGCACGACATCCCAGTTGTAAGGGATTTTCCGGATGTATTTCCGGCGGAACTCCCTGGGATGCCGCCCGAACGAGTAGTTGACTTCCCTATTGAACTACTCCCCGGCACCAAGCCCATCACCAAGGCACCGTACACGATGGCCTTCGCTGAGCTGAAGGAACTCAAGGCACAGCTAGAAGACCTTTTGGACAAAGGTTTTATCAGACCAAGCGCGTCACCATGGGGCGCGCCCGTCCTGTTCGTGAGGAAGAAGAACGGGAGCCTCCGGTTGTGCATAGACTACCGGGAAATAAATAAGGCCACCATTAGGAATAAGTACCCCCTGCCAAGGATCGACGACCTATTCGACCAACTGCAAGGGGCAACGGTGTTTTCAAAGATTGATCTGCAGTCAGGCTATCATCAGCTCAGGGTTAAAGGGGAGGACGTCCCCAAGACGGCCTTCCGGACTCGCTATGGCCACTACGAATTTACAGTGATGCCATTCGGGCTCACTAATGCCCCGGCAGTATTCATGGACATGATGAATAGGGTGTTCAAACCCTTCCTGGATTTATTCGTGGTGGTCTTCATCGACGATATCCTCATCTATTCCCGTACAGATGAGGAACATGAAGAACATCTGCGCACAGTCCTCCAGACCTTACGGAAACAGAAACTCTACGCCAAACTCAAAAGGTGTGAGTTTTGGCTCCGTAAGGTGGATTTCTTGGGGCACGTAGTCTCGGCGTCCGGAGTCGCAGTGGACCCAAGTAAGATAGACTCGGTGACGGACTGGGCCCGACCGACAACGGTGACGGAGGTTCGAAGCTTCCTGGGATTAGCCGGGTATTACCGGCGCTTCGTGGAGGGCTTCTCTAAGACAGCCACCCCCTTGAATCGTTTAACGCGAAAGGGGGAGAAGTTTATTTGGACGGATCAGTGCTAGAGGAGTTTCGAGGAGCTCAAGGATAGATTGACGCGGGCCCCGATTCTCGCCTTACCAGAACCGGGGGAGGATTATGAAGTATTTTGCGATGCGTCGCGAAACGGACTGGGAGGAGTGCTTATGCAACGGGGAAGGGTTATAGCCTATGCGTCAAGGCAACTCAAGGATTATGAGCGGAATTACCCCGTGCATGATTTGGAGCTCGCAGCGGTTGTGTTCGTCCTCAAGCTATTGAGACATTACTTGTATGGAGCACACTGCAACGTGTACTCTGATCATAAGAGTCTCAAGTACCTCTTCACCCAAAAGGAGCTAAACTTGCGACAAAGGCGGTGGCTCGAGCTACTGAAGGACTACGACATGACGATCCACTATCATCCGGGAAAGGCAAATGTGGTAGCCGACGCCTTGAGTCGCAAGGGGCAGGCCGAGGAAGCAGGTGTAGATGCTATCACCCAGCAAGAACGTCTGATTGCGGAATTTTCGCGGTTGAGACTGGAAGTGGTACCGGCAGGCACGGTCGCACAACTTCTGACCCTAGTGGTCAGGCCCACCCTGCTGGACTGGATTCTTGAAGGGCAATCGACCGATGACCAACTCCAGCTGGTGCGAGGCAGGATAACCGCCGACCATGAGGGCGATTTCGCAGTAAGCTCCAATGGCACGATACGATTTCGAAGACGAATCTGTGTGCCGGATCTACCGGAGCTCAAAGAGGAAATTCTGAGGGAGGCGCATACCGCTCCTTATGTAGCGCACCCCGGGGGAACGAAGATGTACAAGGACGTCAAACAGACCTTCTGGTGGCCCAAGATGAAGGAAGATGTGACTCGATTTGTGGCACACTGCCTGGTATGCCAACAAGTGAAGGCCGAGCATCAACGACCGGCGGGAAAGTTGCAACTACTACCGGTGCCCGAATGGAAGTGGGAAAAGATTACCATGGATTTTGTGACCGGTTTCCCGAGATCGCCACAAGGACACGATGCGATATGGGTCATTGTGGACCGCTTGACGAAATCGGCCCACTTTCTGGCCATACACACAACGTGGACTCGGGAACGACTGGCACAAACGTACATCAATGAGATAGTAAGGTTGCATGGGGTACCGACATCTATTACGTCGGACAGAGACACGCGATTCGTGTCAAATTTTTGGCGGAGCCTGCAACAAGCGATGGGAACCAAGTTGCATTTTAGTACGGCGTTTCACCCGCAGACCGACGGGCAATCAGAGCGGGTGATACAGATTGTGGAAGACATGCTTCGAGCGTGCATTTTGGACATGGGCGAAGGGTGGTCGCGATACCTACCCCTCGTGGAGTTCGCCTACAACAACAGCTATCAAGCCAGTATCCATATGGCGCCATACGAGGCCCTGTATGGGCGCCGCTGTCGGTCTCCAATATGCTGGGATCACTTGGGTGAGCGTAAGTTTTTGGGCCCAGATTTGGTGGAGGAGACCGAGGCGAAGGTGCGATTGATCAGACAAAGACTACTGACCGCCCAGAGCAGACAAAAAAGTTATGCGGACAAGAGACGACGAGACTTAGAGTTCATGGTAGGTGAGCATGTATTGCTCCGAGTTTCACCATCCAAAGGAAACTGACGTTTCGGCCTAAAAGGAAAGTTAAGTCCGAGGTACGTGGGACCGTGCGAGATCCTAGAACGCGTAGGTCCAGTGGCGTACCGGTTAGCCTTGCCACCGAACCTCGAACGAGTCCACAACGTGTTCCACGTCTCAATGCTCTGAAAGTACCTCGCTGACCCCTCTCATGCCTTGGATGCTTCCACCATCGAGTTGCGTGAGGATTTGAGCATCGAGGAGACGCCGGTGCGGATTTTGGCAAGAGAGGACAAGAGGTTGCGTAATCGAACTATTCCCTACGTAAAGGTCCAGTGGAGCAACCACGAGAAACCGAAGCAACATGGGAACTGGAATCGAGAATGAGGGAATGCTTTCCCGGGTTGTTTGGTGAGGTTTGTACTTAAGTTTCGAGGATGAAACTTTTTATAAAGTGTGAGTGGTGTAGTGATTCGGCTTTTACGGCTATTTGTGACTCACATGCTAATTATTTATGCCCTTAAGTGAATAAAATTATTTAACGTTTGGAACTCGGTCGGTGTGCGGTGCGGGTATCTTTCCGTCGAAGGGCTCGGAAAACGAAGACCGATGGTGCGATCGGATCGGGAATCCGATGTACGGATCTCCCGGAATGGGGTTTGTAAGATCGCGATGACTTAAGGCGTGCATAGAAATCCGCGTAAAATATCCGGCATGCCTTTTAGGGGAATTTGGATATTCCGTGTGATTAATTAATTAAGGAATTAATTAATCGGTTACGTGCATTTAAATTTGGGGTTTTTATCTCCTATGATTAATTAATTTGGGAAATTAATTGATCGGCGACTAGGATTTAAAAGGGGTTGAATTAATACGTACGAAAGGACTTCACTTTCAAAAAAAAAAAAGGGGGAACCCTAGCCGAAAAGAAAGAACGCGAGAGAGAAAGAAGAAAACCCTAGCCAAAGGAAAGAAAGGAGAAAAGGAAGGAAACGAAGGAGTTCGATCACCCCGAACAACGAGCCGGAGACAAGAGCGCGATCGGACGACTTCCCCGTGGATTAATCCGGTGAGTGAATCCTCGTTGTGGGTTTTCGGGATCTTCTTTTACGTTTTTGTTTAGGGTTTCGGTCATCTCCGTCATCTCCGCCACCGCCGCAGTCGTTGCGCATGTTTTTCCGCTTATACTAAGACCTCCCGGGGCGTGACATCTTCTTTGACGGATTCTTGTTGGGACACTCCGTTGAGATATGGCCATAACCTCGGCATTTGAAGCACTGGATTTGTCCCTCATAGTTCTTCTTGTCCTTTGAAGAACCCTCTTGCTTTCTTGACTTAAAGCTTGAAGATCCTTTGCCTTTCTTGGACTTAACGAAGGATGAGGATTTACTTGAATTTCTCCTTTGAAAGCTTCGGCGAAATTTCCTCGTCAAGAGTGCAAGTTGTTTCTCGAATCCGTGTCTTCTTCTTTTGTTGATTTCAATTCAAAACCTGAAGACTTAGAAGAAGAGGAAGGCTTTCTAGAAGAATAGTTAGTAGGAAAAGTCATATCATACGTTTGAAGTGCACCAACTAATTCTTCTACCTTAATTTTGTCCGGGTGTTTTACTGTTTCAATGGTTGTGACCTTAGGGCAAAATCTTTCAGGAAGAGTTCTCAAAATCTTTCTTATAACTTTAGATTCTAGAATTTTCTCTCCCAACTTAGCACATGTATTAACGATATCTTGCAATCGTGTATAATAATCTGTGAACGATTCATTTTCTGTCATATGAATTGAATCAAATTTGCTCGTAAGCATTTGCAGTTTTTGAACTTCACTAAACTTGTACCCTCATGTGTAACTTGAAGAGTATCCCAGATTTCTTTTGCGGTCTCACATGCCGAGACGCGAGAGAACTCGGTTTGTGACAAGGCATTAAATAAAGCGTTAATTCCCTTGCCGTTGTAAGAAGAAGCATCAATTTCTTCCTTAGTCCACTTCGACCTAGGTTTGATGGTGACAACATCGACAATAATCTCAGTAGGATATGACCATCCAAACTCAATTGATTGCCAAATCCGTTCATCGATGGAAATTAAAAACGCTCTCATGCGTACATAATTTGTTCCATCGAAAAACGGTGGTCTATTGATGTTTCCACCTTCAACCATTGTTTACAACCCTATTCCTTCTCTGATACCACTTATGGGTTATGCTAATATGGATCTAAATAGAGGAAAAATCACCTAGATGGGGGGTGAATAGGTGTAAATAATAAACACACCAAATCATTGCATAAAAAATAATCCAATGCGGAAAATAAATAAGTACGCAAGATTTTACGCGAAAAACTCCATCACAGGAGTAAAAAACCACGGGACCGATAACACAGCGAAATCCACTAAGATTAAACACGTACAAGGTGATTTACCGTAACCCTACGACTCAACCTTTTCCATATGCTCCTAGTTGATCTTCTCCGCTCGCTCCACAACGTTCGTCGAATCCACGATTTGCGTCCAACTTCGAATCCACGAAGTCCAACGTCGAATCCACGACGTCCAACCGAATCCACGGTCTTCACCAATGTAGTACGTATCGATCACACGAACGTATCTCGCTCCGAATCCACGAGAGCGGTAGCACCTTGAATCCACAAGGCCACGCGAATCCACGAGCCGATTTTTGGAAAAATCGTTGTTTTGTTGGTGATGATAATCCGTCGAATACTTAGATCAAAGATAGATCAGAAAACACCATCTAAGTATACTCTTCAATTTGATTCTACAAGAAATAGGAGTTTGGAAACCCTAAAATAAAATTGATCAATATAGATGAAGAAACATATGATTGATCATGTTTTCCTTTCTTCTCTATATGTGGACTTTGATTATCTCCGTTTTTATTCTTTTTCTCGGTTATTCGGTTACCCTAGATGTGAAATTAGGGTTTATTTATAGGTAAGAAACCTTTGGAAAGAGATAAGCATCAAAAACTATCTTATCTGGAATTTTTCCGCTCGGAGGTCCGGACTGGATTAAATCTGATCCGGACTGTCGTCTTTAGACAAAACTTTTTCAGAAAAATATGTTCGGGGTCCGGACTGGAATTCTCTGATCCGGATTGTTCATGCGATTTTAGCAAACACATAGTTCGGGGTCCGGACTAAGCAAAGGTTGTTCCGGACTGGAATTCCGTATGAACTAAACTATGTTCGGGGTCCGGACTGGAATGGTCTGATCCGGATCCTGAACATCCAACTTGTCCAGTTTTTTATTTTTATGCAATGAAAATCTTCTAAGTGTTTCTAAACTACAAGAATTTATTCGGATCACCAAAATTATTTAGTTAAACATACCTGATCCTTTTGAATTCATTCTTCTTGAGATTGATGTATATGATCCACAATTCTTCATCTTAAATCTTCAAAACATAAAACATTTCACGAAATACGCCAATACAAAATCCTTAACATTATCTCTATACGTTGATGATATATTGTTGGCAGAAAATGATGAGTTCATGAATATCACTAAAGAGTGGTTGCACTCTAATTTCGAAATGAAAAATATGGGAGAAGCTGCATGTCACACCCCGACACCGCCAATTTGGACAGTTCGGGCGCGCCAACAGACCCGCCAATCGGGCATGACCATTTCTAAACCCGAAAGGAACGGTTTCATCCAACAATCACGGTTTGTGTAGCGAAAAAATAATAATCAGAGATCTAACTATGAAATTAAACTTTCATTCATTCATACGAATAGACAGAGAAATGAAAGTACAATGCTGAGCGAACATTATCTTTAAAATATCATACAACTCTCTTTACATGAACTTGAATTTAAATATTACATCATTTCTTTCTAAATGAACTTGTACATAAGATTTTTACACATTTTCCTCACTACAAGTTCGCTCAAAATGGTAAACTCTCCAAAATCTGAGGGCGACTCTAGACTGCTAGGTCGCTACACTGTTGGGCCCTTGCCCCTGTCGCGCGCCTCGCCTGGTGTACCTGGACCTGTGGGGATGTCACCCAAAGGGTGTGAGAACTACAACCAAGTTCTCAGTGGGTTCAACCACCGAGCAAAAATGTCCTGCACCACTGGTCTAATGGAAGCAATAAAGTAAAGTACAACTATGATAATTAAAGCTGTATACTACTAATGTCAGCAGGAATAATCGATTTCTTACCACATCATAGCTTTAAACTATTTAAGGGTGCCATTCTAGCCAAACATAACTTGACTGTTCACTTTTCTTTTCTTTGTGTTTTAATTAAAGTTACTAAACCCTCGGAAATTCCTGCCCATCGGGCCCCTGCCCGGTAGTCAAGCTACCATAAGACAGGAACTTCTAAGGTTGCCAATAACACCCGCGAGTGTTACCCCGCCCCTACGGGAGAATGCATTCTTCGGGTCACTACCTGGGAGAGGGTCATTGCCCTTTACGTCCAACAGGTGCGCCCGGGGAGAGGGCATGCCCTTTACGTCCCGCGGAACCACATCTCACCCCCGCAGGCACGCTCGTTTTACTTTCTTTCTTTTCTATTCTTTCCTCTTGGCACCCGGCCTCATTGTACATCTTGCATTTGCTTGGACTTTACCCTTAACTTATGCTCTATTTTTCCTTTCTCATTCGAACCATTAGCTCCTATTGCCACTGGCAATTAATTTACCTTCACTTACACCTTTAACTTATTGCTTATTAAGCAATTTCTTTTCACACTCTTATCTTTTACCCTAGGTCCTTGCCTCAAGGTAACCATGAGCCCCTTGGACTTAAAACTTCATCTCTTACTTTCTCTACTCAAGTTGAAGTTAAAGTGAGGGTTAATTTGCCCAACTCCCTAAGACCAACTCTAGGGATCTATTCATTCACACCTTTAACCTCAATGACCCTTAGAGACTCAACTCTAAGTTTAACCTTACTCCTACACATTGCCACTCATGAACCCTAAGGTTGATGCCACACAGTAAACCTAAATCTAGGTTTTTTCCTATGTCATTTATCCATCATCATACTTTTCCAATTCACTTAACACTAAGCTTTATTTATATGCTTCAAATGAAAACAAAAGACAAGGGGAGAGGTCACCCTTGTTCGAATAGCATCCCCCACCTTGTTGCTCTTGGTTGGAGAAAAATGATCCACCCTCTTGTTGATTCACAAGAAGCCCTAAACATTAATGAAACCATAATGGCATCATTTAATACTCCTCTTATCCATACAACCATCAAAAGGAAATTCCTAGGTTTTCTCTTAGCTCTTTTCCATGGTTCATTTGACCAAAAGAAAGAAAGGGAATCAAAACCCCCATTTGAATATGATCTATCAAAGAGAGGTTTTGATCTCTTTTCTTTTCATGAACAACCCTAAATATGGGTAGAAACCCCATTTTGGGAGTTTTTCCAAGGTTTGAACCCATAAAAAGCCCTAAAAATGGAATCCCTATCTCAAGAACTCACCTTTTGATGCTCTTTGCACTAGGGAGATGAGAAGAAGAGAAAGATGAAGCTCCTCTTGAGTTCCCTTGAAGCTCCGCAGGCCACAGCCCAAGAGAGGGCTGCTACTGCTGCTGCTGCTCTCACTCTCTCACTCTCCTCCTTCCCTCTTTCTTTCCTTCTCCTCCTCTCCTGGTTCGAACAGGGAGAAGAAGGGGTGGGTGGTGTATTAAATGAGAGAGAGAGAGAGAGAGGGAATTAATGCTATGCAGGGGAGTAGTTGGGAATTCAGGGATGTGAAATTACCATCCTGCCCTCACTTAAAAAAAGAATTTACCTCACAATCCCTAAGTTCTGGAGGCTGGGTACCGGTACTCGGGTTTCCAGTACCGGTACCCAAGTAGAATTCTGCCCTGCGCAACACTGGGTACCGGTACCCAGCTCTCAGTACCGGTACGCAAGCTAAATTGGGTATGGGGTACCGGTACTCAACCACCAGTACCGGTACCCAAGGACTTAGAAATTTTCCTGGTCTTTTTCCCTAACCGAGGCTCTCGGTTAGCTGGTTCTAGTTAATTGCTTCCGGTACCCAATGAGGCGTACCGGAACCCAATGTCTCCAACTGCTTCCTTAAGCTGCAGCTTCACTTTTTGGGCTCCGCCAAGTCGCTTTTTGATCCGAAGCCTCTTGTTTCGATCCGAAACATCCCAAACTCATTTATATTCACAATTTAAACGTGCTATAGCCGTTTTCACCGCACCACGCTATTTCGCGGGGTCGGTGCACTACATTCCTCCCACCTTTAGGAGTTTCGTCCGCGAAACTAAAAACTCGCATACCTTAGCTTATTACTCAAATAGATGAGGGTATTGCTCCCGCATTACGGCTTCCGGCTCCCACGTAGCTTCGTCGTCACTGTGCCTCGTCCAAAGCACCTTCACATAAGGTATGGAATGATTCCTTAGCTTCCTTTCACGCCAATCTACAATTTTGCACGGGAACTCCTCATAGCTCATGTCCTCCCGTAGATCAAGCGGTGGATAATTGATCACGTGTCTCGGGTCATGGACATACTGGCGTAGCTGTGATACGTGGAACACATCATGCACTCCCGCCAAATCCGGAGGCAGTGCTACCCTGAAAGCCACTGGCCCAATTCGCTCCAAGACCTCATAAAGACCGAGGAAACAAGGGTTTAACTTTCCCCGCATCCCAAACCGCACTACGCCCTTTGTTGGGGACGCTTTTAGGAATACGTGATCACCGACCTTGAACTCTAGGTCGCGCCGCCGTTTATCTGCGTAGCTCTTTTGCCGACTCTGCACTGTCACAAGACGTTGACGCGCAATTTGCACCTTTTCTTCGGCCTCTTGCAAAACATCGGGTCCTAACGCCGATCTCTCACCAACCTCACTCCAATGCAATGGAGACCTACACCTCCTGCCATATAAAGCCTCGAAGGGCGCCATCCCGATGCTGGCCTAATAGCTATTATTGTAGGTGAACTCCGCCATAGGCAAATAGCGATGCCATCCCACTCCATAGTCCAGAACACACGCCCTTAACATGTCCTCAAGGATTTGATTGGTCCTCTCAGATTGACCGTCACTTTGGGGGTGATATGCCGTCGAGAAGTCCAAGCGTGTTCCCAGCGTCTCATGGAAACTTTTCAAAAATTGGGAGGCAAAGCAAGGATCTCGATCCGACACTATCTGTCACGCCCCGAGACCGCCAATTTGTATAGTTCGGGCACGCCAACAGACCCGCCAATCAAGTATGACCTCTCACTACCCGAAAGGAACGGTAACATCCAAGACAATACATCAAGTGTATGCGAAAGCTCAATATCTGAGTACCAAAAATCACTACTAATTTAAAACTTTCATTCAATAAACAAATAGTTTAAGCGGAAATGAAAGCATACAAGAGTGAACCATAATATAACCTTATTACATTTTCATCTCTCAGCTTACAATTGAATAATATTACAATTCTTTTACATCTTTTCCTCACCATACAAAATTCACTCAAGAAATATAAAAAGGATACCTCTTGTTAAGGAATTTGTGTTGGCGTATTTCGTGAAAATGGTTAAGTCTTGAAGATTGAAGATGAAGAAGTTTGGATCATATACCTCAATCTCAAGAAAGAAGAATTCAAAATGATCAGGTACGTTTAACTAAATATTTTTGGTGATCCGAATACTTCTTATAGTGTAGAAACACTTGGATGAATTTTTAATTTCATAGACATATTACATGTTCAGGATCCGGATCAGGCACTACAGTCCGGACCCCGAACATAGGGTAGTTCATGCGCAATTCCAGTCCGGATCGTGGTTACTTCAGTCCGGACCCCGAACGTGGAATTTGCAGGAATTGCATGAACAGTCCGGACCGTAGGTATTTCAGTCCGGACCCCGAAGGTATGTTTTTCTGGAAATAGTCTGTTTAGCCACGACAGTCCGGACCGCCAAAATTCCAGTCCGGACCGTCGTCCTGAAAAATTCCAGAAAAGGTTAGTTTTTTATTCTTATCCTCTTCCGATGGTTTCTAACCTATAAATAAACCCTACGATTCATTTTTTTAGGGTAATCCAAAAAGGAGCCGAATAATCCTTTATAATAAAAAGGAAAAATCCACATATAGAGAAGAAAGGAAATAACTAGATTAAAACTATGTTTCTTCATCTATATTAATTAATTTGATTCTAGGTTTTCAAACTCAGATTTTGAGTAGAATCAAATTAATGAATACTTAGATGGTATTTCCGATCTATTTCTAATCTAAGTATTCGGCGGATCATCACCACCCAAAAACAACGATTTTCCCAAAATCGGCGCGTGGACTCGCGTGGCCTTGTGGATTCAAGGTGCAACCGCTCTCGTGGATTCGGAGCGAGGTACGTTCGTGGATTCGAGATGTGCTACTGGGTGAAGACCGTGGATTCGGTCGGACGTCGTGGATTCGACGTTGAACGTCGTGGATTCGGCGTTGGATGCTAATCGTGGATTCGAGGAGCGTTGCGGAGCGAGCGGAGAAGATCTACTAGGAGCGTATGGAAAAGGTTGAGTCGTGAGTGAGTGTGTTACATCACCTTGTACGTGTTATAATTCTAGTGGATTTTGCCGTGTTATCGGTCCCGTGGTTTTTTACTCCGGTTTTGGAGTTTTTCCACGTAAAACTCTTGCGTGTTATTTTTCATTTCCGCATTGGGTTTTATTGCGCAACGATTTTTGAGTGTTTACTGTTTACACCTATTCACCCCCCTCTAGGTGTTTTTTCCCCTATTTAGATCCAATTAATACAACCCAACACCTCTGCCAGACCCTCTAGGTCTCTATGCTGCTGGGCCCTTGCCCCTGTCGCATGCCTCGCTGACTACATCTGAACCTGGAAAAATGGTCATCCGAGGGTGTGAGAAGTACTTAAAGTTCCTAGTGGGTTCAACCACCGAGAAAAAATGTCCTACACCGCTTGGTCCAATGGAAGCAATGATAATAGAATGCTAGGAAACTATAAACCTCAATATTAATATGCTGCTATGCAATATAATATATCACTACACTATCTGTGTATAATCATCATCCCAATACTACTCTGTCCAGCCATACCAGGCTACCATCCCTAAACTCGGCCACTATGCCGCTGTATATAGGGTTAAACTAAACCGGCCACCTTGGCCACTCTATTTTCTCTTTATTCTCTACATTCTGGTGCTTTAGTTAAAGTTAACCCTCGAAAATTCTCGTCCAACGGGCCCCAGCCCGGTAGTCATGCTACCACAAGACAGGAATTTCTAAGGTTGCCGATAACACCTCAAGTGCTACCCCGTCCTACGAGGAACTTGTCATACGGGACACTGCCCGAGAGAGGGTCACTGCCCTTACACTCCGACAAGATCTACATTTTACCCCCGAAGGTACGCCCGTTTTATCATTTTTCTTTTCTTTCCTTTAGCCTTTAGCTCTTTACATTGCCTTACCTTTGGGAAGCTGAGTCTTGCTCACACACTTCCCCCTGGGAGTGAAATA
This sequence comes from Tillandsia leiboldiana, assembly GCA_029204045.2. Taxonomy (NCBI): domain Eukaryota; kingdom Viridiplantae; phylum Streptophyta; class Magnoliopsida; order Poales; family Bromeliaceae; genus Tillandsia; species Tillandsia leiboldiana. The sequence goes on from CM055072.1 coordinate 14,888,515, forward strand.
TGCTCAACCCTCCCAGTGGCAACTTGCCTTTAATTCTTTAATTCACTTGGGAGTGACATATGCTCAACCCCCCCAATTGCCATTTAAGACTTTTTCTTTTTACAGCTTACATTTACCGGGTCCGAGGGTTCCAAAAGACGGATGCCTACAACCCCAATCAAACAAGAACAGGTTGTAGCACCGCCTCCCGTAGTGCTCGGCCTAATGTACATTATTTTTTCTTTTTACCTTTCTTTAAGCATTATCTTCTTTTGTTCAATTAAGCCTTTAGCTTCTTTGCTCTTTAAGCATTTTCTTTACACTTTGGTTTCAGATGAGTTTAAAGCACCTTGGCACTCATCTACCCGGGAGTGACATATGCTCAACCCTCCCGTTAGCATTTATGCCTCAATGCTTCCTCTTTTACTTTTCTCTTTTATCCTAAGTTCTTTACTCTAGGATAGCTTGGGTGTCTCTAACACCAATTTAGATTTGAACCTCTTGTTCATTTGTTTTTACACCTAATCTTGCCACTTGACAATTTTTCTTAGCTCTTTAGCCACTTTTAGCTTGCTTTTAAACTTTACCTTTTGCTTTAATTTACCTCTTATCCTTGGTCTCGCCATAAGGATAACTAAAGTCTCTTGGACTCTTATCACTTCTCTTTCATTCATTTAACTCAAATTGAAGTTAAAGTGTTTGTCCATTTGCCTAGACACCCTATGACCCACTCTAGGGTTGTATTATTTGGCTTTTTAACTTTGTGATCGCACATACTTGTCCTTAGAGTTTGACTCTGAGTTAATCACTTTGCTATCAGTTTAATTCTTTAAACTTTGTGGCCGCGTACTCTTTTCCCTTTTCCCTATTGAACCTGGAGTTACATTAACTCTATTTACCTGTTCCACTTTTCATTTAGAGTTACCTTGACTCTAATTCATTGTCTGTGAGTTTAAACTCCACTAGCTCACCTTAGGTTTTCTTACCTAAGTTTCATATCATGTTTAACCTAGAGTTCCTTGACTCTGTGTTAAATAGTCTGTTCTCAACCCACTAGTTCACCTTAGGTTTTCTTACCTAAGTTCCATGTCATGCTCATCCTAGAGTTCCTTGACTCTATGTTGATCACTCTATCCAATGTCCTTAGGTTATCTCTTAAGACAATGCCACTCGTTCAATCCTAGGATAAACTCCTAAGTTTGATGTCAATCATTAAACCCTGAATCTAGGTTTTCTCCTAGTCTTACTACCAGCATGTTCTTTTCCTTATGCTTTCACACGATTCCTAGTTTTATACCCTAACATGATCACAATCATCAAATAAATGACCACTTTTACACGGGCAATTTTTTCCATCTCGATCATAAATAAAATTTATCATCTATTTAGATAAATCAAAATTGCATTTTTCTCTATGTTCACTTGAACATGAAAATTTATCATGATTTCCTAACGCCTCTAACAGGCTACTATCATACTTCTAGAGCCCAAAAGCAAAGGAGCAAGGGGAGAGGTCACCCAATTTCGACAGAATCCCCCACCTCGATATTTTCTCCTTGTTCTTGAAAGAGACGAAAATTACTATTTTGATCTCCAAGATTTTTCCTTTCTTTTCACCAAGAGGGAGAGGAAGAGAGTGACCTTCTTTGTGAGGACCCGAATCCCCACTTAAGAGATTACTGTCGGATTAGTGGTCTTTGGGAGTGTTTGTGCGCGTGTCGGGCCCAAGAAATGGATTTGTGGTGCAATTTGGGATTTAGTTTGCATCACTGGAGGCCTGCGTGGTGTGTCGGTGGTGTTTGTGCGCAATTTGGACACAAGTGATGGACTTCGGGCTTAAAAAGGGATCATGTGGGAATTGGAGGACCAGTCGAGTGTTTAGAAGTGATTTCGCGCGACACGGATGTCAAATTTGGACTCAGGGCGAAGTTTGGATAAAAGATCACCTCTCCGGATGCCTTCGGGAATTTTTAGAGTTGGAATTTGGCAAATCGGACTTCAGAAATGGACCCGGCGCGAAAATCAGATCAAGTGGGCTTTCCGGGGGCTTTCGGCAAAATTTTGGATGAGAATTTGGTGAAACGGACATCGTTTTTGGATTCAGCGCGCGAAATCGTTGAGATTGGACTATTTACTTACTTTTTTCGGAGCCCGGGTGATGTGCGCATTTTTCGAGGCAAGTGCGCGTTTTTCGAGACGGCACGGAAATCGAGGCGTCGGCGCGCGGCTCGGAGCGCGAGAGCACGCTGCGCGAGGCGCGCAGACGGCGCGCTGGCGCGCGCTGGCGAAGCGCGCTTCCAGCGCGGGTCGCGCGGGGGCCGCCACGTGGCGGGCCCCCGTTGGCGCCCGCTCGGGCGCGGGGGCGCGCGCCTGTGTGGCACGCGGTGTGAGGTCCCGGAATCCCCCGCGTAGGAGTTGCTGGTTGTTGGGCAGCTTTTAGTGGCCGTTGGGGGTGTTTGTGCGCGTGTCGGGCCCAAGAAATGGATTTGTGATGCAATTTGGGATTTAGTTGCATCACTGGAGGCCTGCGTGATGTGTCGGCGATGTTTGCGCGCATTTTGGACACAAGTGTTGGACTTCGTGCTTAAAAGGTTATCCCGTGGGGAATTGGAGGACCCGTCGGGTGTTTGGAGGTGATTTCGCGCGTTTCAGATGTCAAATTTAGACTCCGGGTGAAGTCCGGATAAAAGTTTACCTCTCCGGTCGCCTTCGGGAATTTTTAGAGTTGGAATCTGGCTAATCGGACTTTAAAAATGGACCCGGCGCGAAAATCGAATCGAGTGGGCATTCGGCAAATTTTCGGGTGAGAATTTGGGAAAATGGACATCGTTTTTGGATTCAGCGCGCGAAATCACTAGATATGGACTATTTATTTGTTGGATTTGGAGTGCGGATGAAGTGCGCATTTTTCGAGGCAAAACGGCACGTTTCTCGAGGCGTGACGCGTGGCACGGATCCCGAGGCGATCGCGGCGCGCGGGTCAAGGCGCGCGGTTCGAGGCGGCGTGCGGACCGGACGGGGCGCAGGCGCCTCGGCGGGGAGCGCGCGGGGGCCGCCACGTGGCGGGCCCCCGTTGGCGCCCGCGCGGGCGCGGGGGCACGCGCGCTCGGTGTGGCGCGCGCGTGTCCCGCGCCTGGGGTGGCGCGGTGTAACGCGCCCGTGTGGCAGGCGCGTTACAGCGCGCCATGTGGCGCCCGGGCGCGTGCGTGAACCCGGCGCACGCGCCCGGCTGTGGACCGTCCGGTTTGGGGCTCCCTGGTTGGCCCGAGCCGTGGACCGGGGCCGTGGACCGGCCCCGTGGACCACCTTCTCTCTCCCTTCTTTTCTTCTTCTTCTTCCTCCCCGCACCGCCATTTTTCTCCCTTTCTTTCTTTCTTCTGCACCCGAGAGCGAGAGGGAGTGAGGGAGGGGGGTTGCGTGAGGTGCGGCGGCGCGTCGTGGACCTCGTTTTGCGTGCGAGGTCGCCCGGCCGAGCGTTTCGGCGACGGCGGCGCAAACGGGTAGGTCCCGTGCGTTGGTTTTTCTGTATTTTTGTACAGTTTTTGGAGCGTTCTTTTAGACTGTAACTGACCCTCTTGCTCCTTTCTGTGTTGGGCATCGTGCATCGTTTTGCGTGCGGACTCCGGCACCGTGCACCGTTTTGCGTGCGGACTCCGTTTTGCGTGCGATCCTGGCACCGTGCACCGTTTTGCGTGCGGACTCCAGCACCGGCAGCGTTTTGCGTGCGAACTCCGTTTTGCGTGCGGATCCTGGCACCGTGCACCGTTTTGCGTGCGGACTCCGGCACCGTGCACCGTTTTACGTGCGAACTCTGTTTTGCGTGTGGATCCTGGCACCGTGCACCGTTTTGCATGCGGACTCCGGCACCGTGCACCGCTTTGCGTGCGGACTCCATTTTGCGTGCGGATCCTGGCACCGTGCACCGTTTTGCGTGCGGACTCCGGCACCGTGCACCGTTTTGCGTGCGAACCCCGTTTGGCGTGCAGATTCCGGCACCGTTCATCGTTTTGCGTGCGGACTCCGGCACCGTGCCCCGTTTTGCGTGCGGACTCCGTGGAGGCCAATTGCAAGTGTCTACGAGCAATTGGTGGCAAATCGAGGTGGGTGGCCTTATCTCCAAGTTTTATGGACTGTACAGTATTTCTACTGATGTAGGACTATGCATGATAGTTTATTTCATCGTGTAACATGCTAGATTGTAGGAATTGTTATTCCTTTTATTATCTGTTAATATAGTTATCTTGGAACTTTACCTAGCACCCCCGTCATACGTTGCGTGTGTAACCAGACCAGTAGAAAACCCTCACTTGGGCTAGGGTTATTTATGCTTAGACATCCACACTGTTCTTTCATCCCTGGACATAGTGTTTTCTCGCCCGGGTAGTGGGCCGAGAGGTCGGGACTTGCTTTTAGTGTGGGATGCTTTTGCACTCTTACTTGGGAGCAGAGTGGAGTCTGGTAGTTGTAGCGGGTTGCTTATCTGTGCGGGGAGCCGTTTGGGTAAACGGTAGTCCCGAGAGGTCTTGTTTCCCATTTACGCTGTCGTAGGAGGGAGCCGTTTAGTAGACGGTAGTCCCGGGCCGTCGAGTATCTTCCGGTCCGTATTGTTGGGAACTGTTGGGGTTGACGGTGGTCCCAGGTCGTTGAGTGTTGTCCGACCTGTTTTGTTACCCTGAGTTGTGGGTCGTTCCTGGCTGTGGAGTATCTCCAGCCAGTGAGCTTTGTGCTACGAGCTGTTGGAGAGGCTAGTGTCTCGTGTTTCGAGTTAGCCGATCAGCTGAGTCGTCGAGAGTGCTCCGACTGTTGTGCGAGATATTTGGGGATCTTGAGTCCTACCGTTCTGAGGGTGAGCGTGGATTTTGACTAGCCTGCATATGCCAATGTTTGATACTCTATGCCGCGCCGTTCTACTCAGTTGGAGTCGCGTCCTGAGATGTCGCTGTGGATACGATGGTTGGCCTGTTGAGGCAGTTTTCCGCAGTGGAGGCAACGATGGGCCTGTGAGGCAGTTTTGCGCGAGGGATGAGTTAGTCGGACAGGACGCCCCACGTAAATCCCGTCCTCATGTGGATGTGTGGTAGTGGGCAGGAGCATTCCTAGTCGACAGGCGCAGGCTTGACTGGACCTTTGAGGTAGTCAGTTCGTTTGGGTCGATTGAGCACCTTGGGTGCGAGTGATCTCATTTACTTTCATCTGTTCCACTTTTGAGCGTCTAGATAGAGGCATGGTAGCTGTAGAGTAGATTCCAGCTTTTCTTGTTCTGATTTCTTTGCCTGTTATCTTTTACCTCTGGTAGACTTGGTGGGCAGACCGTTGGACTTGTTGACGGCACCCACTGAGAACTACTGTGGGAAGTAGTTCTCACATCCGTCGTGGTGTCTTTTCCCCAGGGACTTCTTCTTCTGTTCCTGTGCTCTTCTTGCTGATCCTTCGGACCGAGGCGAGGGAGTCGCGAGCTTGTTCCCTACCCGTCGTTGGAGTGTAGCGGTACCCCCCTTCAGAGGAGAGCTTCGGTTGATAGTTTACTTCTTCTTCCTCTGTTGAGAGACCTTTGTAGAGAGGTATAGAGTTGTACTTTATTTTACAGTTTGAGAGACTGATGTAGTGAGGATGTTTTTCTTGTATCGAGGGCTTGTTCACTGATGTATTTTATTGGAGATATCTCCCTTTTGAGTTTTGTATCATAGGACTTTTTATACGATCGTATTTGGGAGATGGATATTGTATTATCATCAGTTTTTAGTAGTTTTATAGTCAGCTTTGATATCTGTGTACTGTAGTTGTTTCTTTCTGCAGGTTTGACGCTTCGTCTGTACGGCAGTTTCCGTACAGATGGCGGATCTGTGGGCGAGCCCGGGTCGCAGTTTCGACCCCGGGACGTGACAGATTAGAGTGGTATCAGAGCCTAGGTTGTAGGTCGTGGTGGACTTAGAAACCCTAGGCTTGTGGTTGGATATTAGGATGACTACGTGAGAGTCGTGACTTTTAGCGAGAGTCCTGATTGAGTTTTTACCTCTCCCAAGAGACGGGATGAGAGATTGACATGTTTACTTTCCTAAGCGATTATGTTGGCTGCTGACAACATAATGCTAGGGAACGGATGACATGTTTTAGACTTTCGCTGGATTGGGTTGTATGGTTGTTGTGTCCTGACGTTTGTTGTTGTGCAGTGGATTGCGCTATCCCTGAGACGTCGTGTTGTGAAGAGGACACACCCCGCATCTGATGAATACTCGAGCAGTGGGATGCAGAGCTATCAGAGCAGGGCGAGACCCAGGAGTTTGTGTGTTGAGATAGTTTCCCACTTTAACCGAGAGGGGTCGAATCCCTGAACGGTAAAGGATTGAGAACTTCGATAGGCTGAGCCTAGAGTCTGTTCTTGTTTGATTGGGGTTCTAGGCACCGGTCTATCGGGATTTTCGGATCTTGGCCGCGTCAGTCGGTTCTTCTCGCCTATGAGTGGGGTGTTGTTGTGGGAGCCGTTTGGAGTAACGGCGGTCCTAGCTGTGTAGATACTGACCCCTGGCCGAGTTACCAGGAGGACACTGACCCCTGGCCGAGTTACCAGGAGGACACTTTTCCACTGGCCGAGCTACCAGATGGATACATTGCCCTTGGCCGAGTTACCAGGCGGATACATATCACTGGCCGGGTTACCAGATGGATACATATCACTGGCCGAGTTACCAGATGGATACATATCACTGGCCGGGTTACCAGATGGATACATATCACTGGCCGATTTACCAGATGGATACATATCACTGGCCGAGTTACCAGATGGATACATATCACTGGCCGAGTTACCATATAGATATATATCACTGGCCGAGTTACCAGGCGGATACATATCACTGGCCGAGTTACCAGGCGGATACATATCACTGGCCGAGTTACCAGATAGATATATATCACTGGCCGAGTTACCAGATAGATATATATATCACTGGCCGAGTTACCAGGCGGATACATATCACTGGCCGAGTTACCAGGCGGATACATATCACTGGCCGAGTTACCAGATAGATATATATCACTGGCCGAGTTACCATATAGATATATATCACTGGCCGAGTTACCAGGCGGATACATATCACTGGCCGAGTTACCAGGCAGATACATATCACTGGCCGAGTTACCAGGCGGATACATGTCACTGGCCGAGTTACCGGATGGATACATATCACTGGCCGAGTTACCAGGCGGATACATATCACTGGCCGAGTTACCAGGCGGATACATATCACTGGCTGAGTTACCAGATAGATATATATCACTGGCCGAGCTACCAGATAGATACATTACCCCTGGCCGAGTTACCAGGTGGGTACATACCCCTGGCCGAGTTACCAGGTGGGTACATGCCCTAACCGAGCTACCAAGTGGTCGCTTTAGTGAGATTGAGATGGTCTGACAGGACGCCGAGATTTGGTGGCGTCGAGTTCATCCTGATTGGACTACCGGGAGCGCAGTTGTTGACTGGGGACCAGTTTCGTGCTTTGCGGCTCAGGGCCTTCTTTCCTGACAGTGTAAGCAGAAACTGGAAGGGGATCTTAGACTCCTGCAGCAGGGGAGTTGACCTCTTTTGGAGTATGTTCGCGAGTTTTGCGATTGTTGAGCCGGATACCCTTTGTCGCCTGGATGAGGCCCAGGAGGTTGAGCTAGTTGAGAAAGGACTGCATCGGAATATCTTTCACTTGGGGTATTCTCGGCGGGTGCCGACGTTAGATGCAGCGATTGAGCATGCTTAGCGGGTTGACCGAGGATCAGTGATCATGTCAGAGATAGACGGAGCGCCAGGGACCAGCTCCGGGGAGAGGCATCCAGTGCCGCCTGAGTTTGGACAGTCGAGTAGATCGAGACCCCGGGGCCGCCACGATTCTAGTCTTAGGGTCGTGAGTCTCAGAGGAGACAGAGATCAGAAGGTTCTCCATCACCAATGTATCAGCAGCAGCAGCGGGATGACTGTGTCCATTGTGGTAGGCCGCACTTTGCGCCGCAGTGTGACCACAGGCAGGAAACAGATCAGGGTCTTGTCCTAAAGCGGGATCATCAGTCGCTTGGGCAGCTTCGGCTCCTCCTCCTCCGCTCTTCCAGACAGGCGGAGCTTCGGCAGGTTATGGCCAGATAGTTAGGGCCACTTCTTCGCGGCAGTCCGACGGACGACCACCCCCGAGCGGGAGCGTCTATGTCGCACAGGATGAGGATTCGGGGGCAGCTAGCCACGTGGTGGCAGGGCATTTGCATTGATGTATGGGCTAGAGTTAGGACCCTTAGCTTGTGCTCGTGAGGTTTAGATACCTAATCACGTGTTGCACATAGATGAGTGTTGTTGGTCCTGCCCAGTGCAGTTGGGGCCCTGGTTTTTGCCTATTGATCTTTGGCCCTTCCTCAGCTCCGGGATTTCGAGGTAGTGTTGGGTATAGGACTGTGAGGATCTGAGGCCTTGATGCTTGGGTGATACCACACCGTTGATACACGGTGGTGATGCCACACCGTTGATACACGGTGGTGATGCCACACCGTTGATACACGGCAGTGATGCCACATCGTTGATACACGGTGGTGATGCCACGCCGTTGATACACGGCAGTGATGCCACACCGTTGATACACGGTGGTGATGCCACACCGTTGATACACGGTGGTGATGCCACGCCGTGATACACGGCAGTGATGCCACACCGTTGATACACGGTGGTGATGCCACACCGTTGATACACGGTGGTGATGCCACGCCGTTGGTGCACGGCAGTGATGCCACGCCGTTGATACACGGCAGTGATGCCACACCGTTGATACACGGGGGTGATGCCACACCGTTGATACACGGTGGTGATGCCACGTCGTTGATACACGGCAGTGATGCCACACCGTTGATACATGATGGTGATGCCACACCGTTGATACACGGTGGTGATGCCACGCCGTTGGTGCACGGCAGTGAGGCCACACCGTTGGTACACGGCAGTAATGCCACGCCGTGGGTGCACGGCAGTGATGCCACGTTGTAGGTACACAACGGTGAGAGTCTTTTGGATGTTTCGGACTTTTGACCGCGAGTTGGGCATCAGCTTTATGATTGCCTTGTGAGCCAGTTTTCAGTCCCGTTCACCGACGGTTGGTCCCCGTCAGGGTGTTCCTTTTTGGTTGAGGGATCGACTTCGACCCGTGGGTCCGTTGGGGTTATGTTAGCATGTTGAGCGACCAACTGTGGCACGAGATTGTGTCTCTTGAGGATCCCTTTTGAGGGTAGCCTGCAGTTGTGTAGTCCACTCGAGTGGTTTCGGATCGGGAAGTAACCGAGTGAAGACCCCAACTTATTGGATTTCCCTTCCTTATTGGACGAGTCTGCGGGTATGCTTCGGGTCGTCTTGTTGAGGGTGGCACCATGTAGTGGTTTGGTGCGTATTACACTTGTGGTTATTTCAGTTTACCCCAGCCTTTTAGTGGAGCCTTTGGTTTTTCACGTCTCAGCTCAGTAGTGATGTGATTTTTCCTCGCCCGTGATTTACTTGCCCCTTTGAGATCTGTGATTATTGGAGTACGAGGGACGCCCGTTGCAATTTCTGGCTCGAGAGATGAGAGAATTGCACATCGGGTCATACCGTACTTGTTGTTGTTGTTGCGGAGTAATCACGAGGAGCGAGTGGGGGAGCAGGAGGCGTATTGTAAGATACCTAGCCGTGGTATTCTTGACTCCTGATGGGCTTGATGTAGTTTCGAGGACGAAACTTTCTTTTAGTGGGGGAGGATGTGAGGTCCCGGAATCCCCCGCGTAGGAGTTGCTTGTTGTTGGGCAGCTTTTAGTGGCCGTTGGGGGTGTTTGTGCGCGTGTCGGGCCCAAGAAATGGATTTGTGATGCAATTTGGGATTTAGTTGCATCACTGGAGGCCTGCGTGATGTGTCGGCGGTGTTTGCGCACATTTTGGACACAAGTGTTGGACTTCGTGCTTAAAAGGTTATCCCGTGGGGAATTGGAGGACCCGTCGGGTGTTTGGAGGTGATTTCGCGCGTTTCAGATGTCAAATTTAGACTCCGGGTGAAGTCCGGATAAAAGTTTACCTCTCCAGTTGCCTTCGGGAATTTTTAGAGTTGGAATTTGGCTAATCGGACTTTAAAAATGGACCCGGCGCGAAAATCGGATCGAGTGGGCATTCGGCAAATTTTCGGGTGAGAATTTGGGAAAATGGACATCGTTTTTGGATTCAGCGCGCGAAATCGCTAGGAATGGACTATTTATTTGTTGGATTTGGAGTCCGGATGAAGTGCGCGTTTTTCGAGGCAAAACGGCACGTTTCTCGAGGCGTGGCGCGTGGCACGGATCCCCAGGCGATCGCGGGGCGCGGGTTAAGGCGCGCAGTTCGAGGCGGCGTGCGGACCGGACGGGGCGCAGGCGCCTCGGCGGGGAGCGCGCGGGGGCCGCCACGTGGCGGGCCCCCGTTGGCGCCCGCGCGGGCGCGGGGGCACGCGCGCTCGGTGTGGCGCGCGCGTGTCCCGCGCCTGGGGTGGCGCGGTGTAACGCGCCCGTGTGGCAGGCGCGTTACAGCGCGCCACGTGGCGCCCGGGCGCGTGCGTGAACCCGGCGCACGCGCCCGGCTGTGGACCGTCCGGTTTGGGGCTCCCTGGTTGGCCCGAGCCGTGGACCGGCCCCGTGGACCACCTTCTCTCTCCCTTCTTTTCTTCTTCTTCTTCCTCCCCGCACCGCCATTTTTCTCCCTTTCTTTCTTTCTTCTGCACCCGAGAGCGAGAGGGAGTGAGGGAGGGGGGTTGCGTGAGGTGCGGCGGTGCGTCGTGGACCTCGTTTTGCGTGCGAGGTCGCCCGGCCGAGCGTTTCGGCGACGGCGGCGCAAACGGGTAGGTCCCGTGCGTTGGTTTTTCTGTATTTTTGTACAGTTTTTGGAGCGTTCTTTTAGACTGTAACTGACCCTCTTGCTCCTTTCTGTGTTGGGCACCGTGCACCGTTTTGCGTGCGGACTCCGGCACCATGCACCGTTTTGCGTGCGGACTCTGTTTTGCGTGCGAATCCTGGCACCGTGCACCGTTTTGCGTGCGGACTCCGGCACCGTGCACCGTTTTGCGTTCGGACTCCGTTTTGCGTACGGATCCTGGCACCGTGCACCGTTTTGCGTGCGGACTCCGGCACTGTGCACCGTTTTGCGTGCGGACTCCGTTTTGCGTGCGGATCCTGGCACCGTGCACCGTTTTGCATGCGGACTCCGGCACCGTGCACCGTTTTGCGTGCGGACTCCGGCACCGTGCACCCTTTTGCGTGCGGACTCCGTTTTGCGTGCGGATCCTGGCACCGTGCACCATTTTGCGTGCGGACTCCGGCACCGTGCACCGTTTTGCGTGCGGACCCCGTTTGGCGTGCAGATTCCGGCACCGTGCATCGTTTTGCGTGCGGACTCCGGCATCGTGCCCCGTTTTGCGTGCTGACTCCGTGGAGGCCAATTGCAAGTGTCTACGAGCAATTGGTGGCAAATCGAGGTGGGTGGCCTTATCTCCAAGTTTTATGGACTGTACAGTATTTCTACTGATGTAGGACTATGCATGATAGTTTATTTCATCGTGTAACATGCTAGATTGTAGGAATTGTTATTCCTTTTATTATCTGTTAATATAGTTATCTTGGAACTTTACCTAGCACCCCCGTCATACGTTGCATGTGTAACCAGACCAGTAGAAAACCCTCACTTGGGCTAGGGTTATTTATGCTTAGACATCCACACTGTTCTTTCATCCCTGGACATAGTGTTTTCTCGCCCGGGTAGTGGGCCGAGAGGTCGGGACTTGCTTTTAGTGTGGGATGCTTTTGCACTCTTGCTTGGGAGCAGAGTTGAGTCTGGTAGTTGTAGCGGGTTGCTTATCTGTGCGGGGAGCCGTTTGGGTAAACGGTAGTCCCGAGAGGTCTTGTTTCCCTTTTACGCTGTCGTAGGAGGGAGCCGTTGAGTAGACGGTAGTCCCGGGCCGTCGAGTATCTTCCGGTTCGTATTGTTGGGAACCGTTGGGGTTGACGGTGGTCCCAGGTCGTTGAGTGTTGTCCGACCTGTTTTGTTACCCTGAGTTGTGGGTCGTTCCTGGCTGTGGAGTATCTCCAGCCAGTGAGCTTTGTGCTGCGAGCTGTTGGAGAGGCTAGTGTCTCGTGTTTCGAGTTAGCCGATCAGCTGAGTCGTCGAGAGTGCTCCGACTGTTGTGCGAGATATTTGGGGATCTTGAGTCCTACCGTTCTGAGGGTGAGCGTGGATTTTGACTAGCCTGCATATGCCAATGTTTGATACTCTATGCCGCGCCGTTCTACTCAGTTGGAGTCGCGTCCTGAGATGCCGCTGTGGATACGATTGTTGGCCTGTTGAGGCAGTTTTCCGCAGTGGAGGCAACGATGGGCCTGTGAGGCAGTTTTGCGCGAGGGATGAGTTAGTCGGACAGGACGCCCCACGTAAATCCTGTCCTCATGTGGATGTGTGGTAGTGGGCAGGAGCGTTCCTAGTCGACAGGCGCAGGCTTGACTAGACCTTTGAGGTAGTCAGTTCGTTTGGGTCGATTGAGCACCTTGGGTGCGAGTGATCTCATTTACTTTCATCTGTTCCACTTTTGAGCATCTAGATAGAGGCATGGTAGCTGTAGAGTAGATTCCAGCTTTTCTTGTTCTGATTTCTTTGCCTGTTATCTTTTACCTCTGGTAGACTTGGTGGGCAGACCGTTGGACTTGTTGACGGCACCCACTGATAACTACTGTGGGAAGTAGTTCTCACACCCGTCGTGGTGTCTTTTCCCCAGGGACTTCTTTTTCTGTTCCTGTGCTCCTGTTGCTGATCCTTCGGACCGAGGCGAGGGAGTCGCGAGCTTGTTTCCTACCCGTCGTTGGAGTGTAGCGGTACCCCCCTTCAGAGGAGAGCTTCGGTTGATAGTTTACTTCTTCTTCCTCTGTTGAGAGACCTTTGTAGAGAGGTATAGAGATGTACTTTATTTTATAGTTTGAGAGACTGATGTAGTGAGGATGTTTTTCTTGTATCGAGGGCTTGTTCACTGATGTATTTTATTGGAGATATCTCCCTTTTGAGTTTCGTATCAGAGGACTTTTTATACGATCGTATTTGGGAGATGGATATTGTATTATCACCAGTTTTTAGTAGTTTTACTGTCAGCTCTGATATCTGTGTACTGTAGTTGTTTCTTTCTGCAGGTTTGACGCTTCGTCTGTACGGCAGTTTCCGTACAGATGGCGGATCTGTGGGCGAGCCAGGGTCGCAGTTTCGACCCCGGGGCGTGACACGCGGCGTGTCCCGCGCCCGTGTGGCGCGGTGTAACGCGCGCCCGTGTGGCGCGCTGTTTGCCACACCCGCGTGGCGCACTAGGGCGCGGCCGCGCGCGTGGACCGGGTGCACGCGCCCCTGCGTGTGGACCGCCAGGTGGAGGGCCCCCATTGGGCGGTGCACCGTGGACCCGGTCCATGAGAGCCTCCCCTTCTCTTTTTTCTTCTTCTTCTCCTCCTCTTCTTCTTCCTTCTCCACCCGCACCATTTCTTCTCCTCTTTTTCTTCTTCTTCTCCAACCGAGCGAGAGAGAGTTAGAGGGAGGGGATTTTGCGAGGTGCGGCGGTGCGCCGTGGACCTCGCGTAGCGCGCGAGGTGTTCCAAGGGGCCGTTTGGGCGGCGCGAGCTGTCGAGGTAGGTCCCGTGTGTTGTTTTTTTTGCGGTATTTTTGGCACAGTTTTGGGGCGTCCTTTTGGACTTTGGATTTGACCCCTTACTCTTATGTGTGTTAGGGACCGTGTTTTACTACACCATTTTGCGTGCGGACTCCGACAGCGTGCTCCGTTTTGCGTGCGGACTCCGTTTTGCGTGCGAATTCCGGCACCGTGCTTCGTTTTGCGTGCGGACTCTGTTTTGCGTGCGGATTCCGGTGGAGGCAAGGAATCGCGTGGAGGCCAATTGCAAGTGTCTACGAGCAATTGGTGGCAAACCGAGGTGGGTGGCCTTATCTCCAAGTTTTATGGACTGTACAGTAATTCTACTGATGTAGGACTATGCATGATAGTTTATTTTCTTGTGTAGCATGCTAGATTGTAGGAATTGTTATTCCTTTTATTATCTGAGGTTCTTGTGACCTCCTTGCTCTCTATCATCTGTTAAATTGTAGTTATCTTGGAACTTGACCTAGCACCCCCGTCATATGTTGCATGTGTAACCAGACCAGTAGAAAACCCTCACTTGGGCTAGGGTTATTTATGTTTAGACATCCACACTGTTCTTTAATTCATGGAAATAGTGTTATCCTCGCCCGGGTAGTGGGCTGAGAGGTCGGGACTTTCTTTTAGTGTGGGATGCATTTGCACTCGTGCTTGGGAGCAGAGTGGAGTCTGGTAGTTGTAGTGGGTCGCTTATCCGTGCCGGGAGCCGTTTGGGTAAACGATAGTCCCGGGAGGTCTTGTATCCCTGTTGTGCTGTCACCACTGTGTTAGTGGCAGTTGTGTCCTTGTGTTAGCTGGACCTAGAACCCAGAACCTTTTTGACATACACATGATTTTAGTCTATCGATGTTTCCTTCCAAGCATCGAAGGGCCGCTGAAGTCTGTTCTTGTTTGATTGGACAAAGGCATCAGTCCTTCGGGGTTTGGGTAAACCAAAAAGGAGGATGGTATAATCCCAAAAGACCCGGGGGGGTTAGACGGGGTCAGACAGGGATGGGTTACTCTGGTTCGACGGGTGCCCCCAACTAGAAAAAAAAAATGGTTTAAGTATTACCTGTCGTCACTCAGTCCGGGACGTTACGTCATCTGCTGGGGCGGCTGGGGTAGTCCGCCCACAACCCCTGGGCCAGCACCGCACTGCGTGGTAGGGCAGGGTCCCGGTATCGTACGAGTCCGCCGACCGCGAGCCGTCGGGTTGGTCCCTCTGTGGGTCGGGAGCCGCGGTATCCTCCCGTCCTACCGGTTGTGGCGATGCGGCTGTAGCGGCCTGTTCTTGAGGACACGAAGCGCGGTTGTGATCTGGTTTGCCGCAACCATTGCAGTGGGAGTACCTCCAAAGGCAGTTCGTCACTCGATGCGCCTTTCCGCAGATGACGCAGGGCCCTTGCAGCGATTCCGGGGTTCCCGTTGGCACCTGCCCGCCCTTCCTTGCTTTCTCCAGGCGTTGGTTCGCCCGGTTCTTTGGATTGGGGCTCCCTTGCAGGGCGGGGGTGGCAGCTTTCTCTGCTTCGACAGGTCGCGGCGCCGGGGGCCTAGTGACAGCTGGCTTCTGGGGGCACGTATAACGCGTGTGACCCGGTTTACCACACCGGAAACAGTGATCATTCCGCCAGGGGCAGCCCATCATTCGATGTGCACCACCGCAAATGATGCACGGCTTCAATGGGTGGGGCCCTTCCTTCTTCGTTTGTCCAGACTTCGGTCCTGTCTTCGGGCGTTTGGTCGCCCGGCTCGTCAGATAGGGGTCCTCCGCCGGGTCAGGGTAGGGGCATCCCTGCCGGGCGTACTCTTGCTCCGCACGCATGGCCAAGTTGACCGCATCATGATAGGTGGGAAAGCCCGCTGGTGGCATCCCGCGAGGGGTATCGTCCCATGTGCCATGCTGGAAGTGGTCGACACTCTCAAGCTCCCGCGTCAGCATGCACAGATGCTCCGTGAGAGTCAGCAGCTGCCCTGCCACGTCGCGCAGCTGGTTGCGCAGCAAGCGGTTCGCTCCAGCTGCGGCGTCCATTTCCATCGGTCGTCGCTCACTGAGCCGGACTGCTATCTGCGCACGTAAGGAAAGCATATCGATCGTCACAAAACAAAGAGACTTAAACTGACAAGGTAACCTGGCTCCCAATAGGGTTCTACTTAAATCTCTACCCTCACCCCACGCACACTCGTGTTCTATTTATTTATCCCGTGTTCACTTTATTAATCAGTAGCCAGAGTATTGCGCCCCGTGGATGTTAGGCCCCGACTGTTGTGGTTAAAGTTTACCGCTCTGATACCATCTTAATCTGTCATGCCCCGGGGGTTCGAATCGCGCGGAAGAGGAGCCACCGATGCCCTTAATTCAGCCATGTATTTTTTTTTTTGTAAACCAATGCTCCCCGGTGCGTGTCCAGACCCGCCGCATACACAAATTCACTCTGCAAACGGGCAGAGTCTCCTTTGTATATGCATGGCGTCTCAATTACAAAGTGTCTCACAAGGTGTAGCACATACAATCTCTAACCACATCAGTTGGGGTCTCGTTCACATACAACCAAACAACTCACATGATATTCTAGTATTCACATAGAACATAGAGGCCGATGTTTTAAAAGGATAAATAATCACAAGGTTTTGAAAGCGGCAAACCACTGTAACCAGAGCAACTGTCACCCCTCATACACCGTCAACAATGATCATATCCTGCACCAAACAAAAACTGAGCACCCTTCCCGAACACCGCACCGGGCCCCTGCCCCGGTGCCCCTCTCTGCCGAGCACCTGTCTCGGCCGCCGAGCACCAGCCTCGGCGTCACCGCTCACACCCTCCACCCATGAGGGCCTCCATTCCTAACGCCACCGTCGCGTGGGGTACACGGGTCAACGTACCACTTTTCCGGAAAAGCACACCCTTGCGGTGGCCAAACTGCCGGTGTGCGTGTAGTAACACCAGAGCCTTATAACCAGATATGTATAGATGATAAATCGAATGAAGTAAAAGCGGGGTCAGCATTGCTCATAAAGGAAAACTTAGAAGGAAAAACACCTTTGCTCATGAAGAATAACTTAAAGAGAAAACACCTTTGCTCATGAGAATTAACTTAAAGAGAAAACACCTTTGCTCATGAGAAATAACTTAAAGAGTAAACACCTTTGCTCATGAGGAATAACTTAAAGGGAAAAACACCTTTGCTCATGAGGAATAACTTAAGGAGAAAACACCTTTGCTCATGAGGAATAACTTAAAGGGAAAAACACCTTTGCTCAAGAGGAATAACTTAAGGAGAAAACACCTTTGCTCATGTACGCCCTTACACAATAAACCTTGGCGAAAGTACCCACCTGGTGTGTGTCGTCCGGTGCTCGGCACGTCCGCGATCCTGCGCCTGTTCCCTGTAGCGTCTCGCACTCCTGAGGAACAAAGGCATGTCAAAACTAAGGGACTCGAAACCCCAGACGCTGACTCTAGGCCGAAAAGACGACCACCGCGAATTTCGGGCTCCGCGCGGCGGAGTTCCCCGCACAGCACCGACCCGTGCGGCGCGCGCTTGGCCTACGGACGGCCTCCCCCCCGCGCGGCCCCGACCCAACACGAATCCCTACGGCGCGCTTGCCGTGCGGCGTGCAGCCTGCAGGCGGCCCGCGCGGCCCCAGCCCGCGCGGCGGCCTCGTGCAGGCAGCGCCCGTACGGCGCGCATGCCGCGCGGAGCCCCGCCTGCAGGCGGCCCGCGCGGCACCAGTCCGCGCGGTGCCCGCCTGCGGGCGGTGCCCGCGCGGCGCCCCTGCCGCGCGGTGCCCCGCCTGCAGGCGGCCCGCGCGGCATCTGTCCGCGCGGTGCCCGCCTGCGGGCGGTGCCCGCGCGGCGCCCCTGCCGCGCGGTGCCCCGCCTGCAGGCGGCCCGCGCGGCACTCGTCCGCGCGGTGCCCGCCTGCCGGCGGTGCCCGCGCGGCGCCCCGGCCGCGCGGTGCCCCGTCTGCAGGCGGCCCGCGCGGCTCCTGTCCGCGCGGTGCCTGCCTGCGGGCGGTGCCCGCGCCGCACCCCTGCCGCGCGGTGCCCCGCCTGCAGGCGGCCCGCGCGGCACCTGTCCGCGCGGTGCACGCTTGCGGGCGGTGCCCGCGCGGTGCACGCTTGCGGGCGGTGCCCGCGCGGCGCCCCGGCTGCGCGGTGCCCCGCCTGCAGGTGGCCCGCGCGGCACTTGTCCGCGCGATGCCCGCCTGCCGGCGGTGCCCCGGGCGGCGCCCCTGCCGCGCGATGCCCCGCCCGCAGGCGGCCCGCGCGGCATCTTCCCGCGCGGTGCTCGCCTTCGGGCGTTGCCCGCGCGGCGCGCCTGCCGCTCGGTGCCCCATCTGCAGGCGGCCCACGCGGCATGTGCCCGCGCGGTGCCCGCCTGCGGGTGGTGCCCGCGCGACGCTCCTGCCGCGCGGCGCCCCGCCTGCGGCCGGCCCGGCGGCGGCGGCGGCGACCCTCTCCGTGAAAACTCCACCCCGAAATGCCAAACAAAAACCTAATGGAAAAACTCACCTTCGATCCGCCGAAAAAAGAGAAGAAGAGGATCGTCCTATCGTTGCCCGGTTGATCCCGCGAGCAAGAAACCTCCGTCCCTCTCCCGAAAGCCCCGCCGTCGGTCGTAACAAGAGCGAAAAAAGGGGTTGGGTCCCGTTTTCTCTTTTTCCCTCTCGTAGTGTCTCTCCAAAAACCCTAGCCGCCGAACGAAGGAACCTAAGAGGGAAAACCTAAAACCCTAGGTTCTCAAAGGGATTTTAAAGAAATATTCGAAACAGATCCGGCGGCTAGAGTTACCCCGAGAAACGTGCCGACCGTTCGCACGGATCCCGGGGCGCCTAAAAGGGGTCCGAACATCAAAATTTTATTCTGGGAGAACCGGGAGTCGGAATCCGAAACCGATCGCGTCCCCGTTCTCCGTTTCACGAGCCCTTCCGCCTAAAAATGTCCGCGAGCCCCGACGGACTCTCCGGAAAAACACCAAAAAATAGTCCCACTGTCGGACAGTCATAAGGAAAGGGATAACGGGAAGGGTCATGGAAAGGCCAGGTCTTACAAGAGATCTTTGTTGTGAGGTATAGAGTTATACTTTATTTTACAGTTTGAGAGACTGTTGTAGTGAGGATATTTTTGTATTGAGAGCTTGTACACTGATGTATTTATTGGAGATATCTCCCTTTTGAGTTTTGTATCAGAGGACTTTTTATACGATCGTATTTGGGAGATGGATATTATATTACTTTCAGTTGTACAGTGATTGGATTTCAGTTTTTCAGTAGTTTACTTTCAGCTCTGATATCTGTATACTGTAGTTGATTCTTTTTGCAGGTTAGTCGCTTCGTCTATACGGGGTTTCCTTATGGGCGGCGGATCTGTTGGCGAGCCCGGGTCGCAGTTTCAACGCCGGGGCGTGACAGATTATAGTGGTATCAGAGCCTAGGTTGTAGGTCGTGATGGACTTAGAAACCCTAGGCTTGTGGTTGGACATTAGGATGACTACGTGAGAGCCATGACTTTTAGCGAGAGTCCTGATTGAGTTTTATACCTCTCCCAAGAGACGGGATGAGTGATTGGCTTGTTTATTCTCCTAAGCAATTATGTTGGCTGCAGACAACATAATGCTATGGAATGGATGGCATGTCTTAGACTTTCGCTGGATTGGGTCGAATGGTTGTTGTGTCCTGATGTTTGTTATTGTGCAGTGGACTACGATACCCCTGAGACGTTGGGTTGTGAAGAGGGCACACCCCGCATCTGATGAGTACCCGAGCAGCGGGAGGCAGAGCTATCAGAGCAGAGCGAGACCCAGGAGTTATGGACCCAAATGGCACCGATGTCGGAGGCTGTCCGATGCCAAGAGGAAGCCATGGAATGTTGGATGCGCTTGTTGGAGCAGAGAGCACAGCCAGTTGCAGTACCGCTTGTGTGACACCCCCGGAATTTGGATTAGTCCTCTATATAAATGATATAATAGGACTAAATCTCTTAACCCGGCTATAGCATTTTGTATGGTAGCAAGATCCAAGAGGAACATGAGAGTTAAGCGTGCTAGACCTAGAGTAGTTCTAGGATGGGTGACCCCCTGGGAAGTGGGGCGTCACAGTTGGTATCAGAGACATTCACCAGCCGGAAATGTGAGATTAGTCTCGGCTGAGCCAGGGTTATATAGCGGGTAGAGCAAGGCTCCCCGGCTAATGACCGTTGTGGGTGGAGTGCAGCTCCCCACAAGGTCGGCTACGGCTAGCGAGACGAGTCTCACATCGCCTGGTGCTTGTGAGTGTGCTTGAGCCTGACGTGGACGTCAGGGCTTAAAGGGGGGAAGAATGTGACACCCCCGGAATTTGGATTAGCCCTCTATATAAATGATATAATAGGACTAAATCTCTTAACCCGGCTATAGCATTTTGGATGGTAGCAAGAGCCAAGAGGAACATGAGAGTTAAGCGTGCTAGAGCTAGAGTAGTTCTAGGATGGGTGACCCCGTGGGAAGTGGGGCGTCACAGCTTGAGAGTCCTCCAGCACTTTCTTCCTATGCAGTGGCATATTCAGTTGTACCAGTGGCCCCGTTGGAGCGAGCAGCCCCCTCCGTGTCGACGAGTAGTGCCGAGGCACCGAGGTAGGGTGGATGGCGGATAGTAGATGAGCTTTGGGACATCATCGGTCGATTGAGCCAGTCCCGGCAGTCTGATCCACCCCGATTGGCAGGATTGAGCTTGGAACCGTGGGAGGCTGAAAACTGGATAGCAACAATGGAAAAGCTGTTTGAGAATTTACTCATCCAGGAGAAGCATTAGGTGCACTTGGCTACGCACTTTTTGGAAAAGGACGCCGAGATTTGGTGGCGTCGAGTTCGTCCTGTTGGACCACCGGGAGCGCAGTTGTTGACTTGGAACCAATTTCGTGCTTTGCTGCTCAGGGCCTTCTTTCCTGACAGTGTAAGCAGAAACTGGAAGGGGATCTTAGACGCCTGCAGCAGGGGAGTCGACCTCTTCTGGAGTTTGTTCGCGAGTTTTTGTGATTGTTGAGCGGTGTACCCCATGTCGCCAGGATGAGGCCTAGAAGGTTGAGTTAGTTGAGAGAGGACTGCATCGGAATATCTATCACTCGGTGTATTCTCGGCGAGCGCCGACGTTAGATGCAGCGATTGGGCATGCTCGGTGGGTTGACTGAGGATCAGTGATCATGTAAGAGAGAGACGGACGCCAGGGACCAGCTCCGGGGATAGGCATCCAGTGCCGCCTGAGTTTGGACAGTTGAGTAGATCGAGACCTCCGGGGCCGCCACGATCCCAGTCAGAGGGTCGTGAGTCTCAGAGGCGACAGACCAGGAGGTTCTCAACAGCCGATGTATCAGCAGCAGCAGCGGGATGACGGAGTCATTGTGGTGGGCCGTTTTCTGCACCGGAGTGTGACCACAGGCAGGGGCGATGTTTTCGTGTGGACAATCGGGACATTTTCAGGCAGCATGCCCTCGAGCAGTGCTTACGGCAATACCGCTTACGACGGCACCCCCGCTACCTCTTCGGGATGAAGGAGCTCCTCCGATTTACCGCCAGGCTGATAGGGCCACGACGTCGGAGCAGACCGAGCGATGATCACCTACATCGAGCGGATGAGTCTGTACCGCCCGGTTGGAGGGCGCTACGACAGTGGACCAAGTTGTCGCGGGCATGATTTCTTTATAGCAGTTTGAGTTGAATGTTTTTGGCTTTCCTGTCTGGACTGGAGGTAGAGTTGTTACCACGTGCACTAGAAGTACAGGTTCCTGTTGGTGTTGTGCATGTGGGAGAGCCTTATGGGTCGTGTCCAATACAGTTGAGACTTAGAATTATACCGGTAGGTGTTACGGTTCTGTGACAGCTCCGCGACTCAAATTGGGCACACAAGAAGGACCAGTTGGTGCGGTATCATGCAACGGCTGATTGTGGAATGAGATCAGTTACCCTTCCGCGAGTTGGACTAGAGGAGTTCATTTTCACAGATCACCGGGGTATCCTTCCTGCAGCTGCGTCTTCAGCGGTTTGGGGCTTGGTGCTACTTTTGGATCGTTGGTGACAATTAGGACTAGAGGTTGTGTCCTTAGGGGTCACGGTTAGATCGTAGCTTCCATTTTGTAGCCACGGCAGGAACGACTTCAACACTTCTCTCCCTTTTTCTCGCCTGTGTGCTGAAATTTTCGAACAGGACAAAAATTTCGAAAGACTGCTCCAGAAATGGAGACGGTGCCCGAACCTGTTCTTGTTTGATTGGGGCAAGGGCATTGGTCTTTTCGGAATTTTCGGACTTTTCGTTAATTTCAGCCGTTTTCTAAATCGAGAGTTATGGTTGACGACTTTCCTGCTGGCGGGGCCTTTACCCTTCTTGTTGGCTGTGTTGGCATAATCCGTGTAGTTTTGGACGAGTAGAGTTGATCGTTCTTCCTTGTCCTCTGTCCTTTGAAATTCTTGAGGTTTTTCCAGATTTTGGACTCCTAGTCGTGTGGACTCGCTTCGCGGAGTGTGCGTAGCGACTGGGGAGCTGGAGATGGTGTTGATGGATACTTACCTTTGGCTTTGGAACTCTCCTTTTGAGCCGTGTTAGTTTCGAGGACGAAACTTTCTTTTAGTGGGGGAGAGTGTGAGGACCCGAATCCCCACTTAAGAAATTACTGTCGGATTAGTGGCCTTTGGGAGTGTTTGTGCGCGTGTCGGGCCCAAGAAATGGATTTGTGGTGCAATTTGGGATTTAGTTTGCATCACTGGAGGCCTGCGTGGTGTGTCGGTGGTGTTTGTGCGCAATTTCGACACAAGTGATGGACTTCGGGCTTAAAAAGGGATAATGTGGGAATTGGAGGACCCGTCGAGTGTTTAGAAGTGATTTCGTGCGACACGGATGTCAAATTTGGACTCAGGGCGAAGTTTGGATAAAAGATCACCTCTCCGGATGCCTTCGGGAATTTTTAGAGTTGGAATTTGGCAAATCGGACTTCAGAAATGGACCCGGCGCGAAAATCAGATCAAGTGGGCTTTCCGGGGGCTTTCGGCAAAATTTCGGATGAGAATTTGGTGAAACGGACATCGTTTTTGGATTCAGCGCGCGAAATCGTTGAGATTGGACGATTTACTTGCTTTTTTCGGAGCCCGGGTGATGCGCGCGTTTTTCGAGGCAAGTGCGCGTTTTTCGAGACGGCACGGAAATCGAGGGGTCGGCGCGCGGCTCGAAGCGCGGCAGCACGCTGCGCGAGGCGCACAGCAGGCGCGCTGGCGCGCGCTGGGGAAGCGCGCTTCCAGCGCGGGTCACGCGGGGGCCGCCACGTGGCGGGCCCCCGTTGGCGCCCGCTCGGGCGCGGGGGCACGCGCCTGTGTGGCGCGCGGCGTGTCCCGCGCCCGTGTGGCGCGGTGTAACGCGCGCCCGTGTGGCGCGCGGTTTGCCGCGCCCGCGTGGCGCGCTCGGGCGCGGCCGCGTGGCGCTGGGGGCGCGCGCGTGGACCGGGTGCGCGCGCCCCTGCGTTTGGACCGCCAGGTGGAGGGCCCCCATTGGGCGGTGCACCGTGGACCCGGTCCATGAGAGCCTCCCCTTCTCTTTTTTCTTCTTCTTCTCCTCCTCTTCTTCTTCCTTCTCCACCCGCACCATTTCTTCTCCTCTTTTTCTTCTTCTTCTCCAACCGAGCGAGAGAGAGTTAGAGGGAGGGGATTTTGCGAGGTGCGGCGGTGCGCCATGGACCTCGCGGAGCACGCGAGGTGTTCCAAGGGGCCGTTTGGGCGGCGCGACGCTGTCGAGGTAGGTCCCGTGTGTTGTTTTTTTTGCGATATTTTTGGCACAGTTTTGGGGCGTCCTTTTGGACTTTGGATTTGACCCCTTACTCTTATGTGTGTTAGGGACCGTGTTTTACAGCACCGTTTTGTGTGCCAACTCCGGCAGCGTGCTCCGTTTTGCGTGCGGACTCCGTTTTGCGTGCGGATTCCGGCACCGTGCTTCGTTTTGCGTGCGGACTCTGTTTTCCGTGCGGATTCCGGTGGAGGCAAGGAATCGCGTGGAGGCCAATTGCAAGTGTCTACGAGCAATTGGTGGCAAACCGAGGTGGGTGGCCTTATCTCCAAGTTTTATGGACTGTACAGTAATTCTACTGATGTAGGACTATGCATGATAGTTTATTTTCTTGTGTAGCATGCTAGATTGTAGGAATTGTTATTCCTTTTATTATCTGAGGTTCTTGTGACCTCCTTGCTCTCTATCATCTGTTAAATTGTAGTTATCTTGGAACTTGACCTAGCACCCCCGTCATATGTTGCATGTGTAACCAGACCAGTAGAAAACCCTCACTTGGGCTAGGGTTATTTATGTTTAGACATCCACACTGTTCTTTCATTCCTGGACATAGTGTTATCCTCGCCCGGGTAGTGGGCTGAGAGGTCGGGACTTTCTTTTAGTGTGGGATGCATTTGCACTCGTGCTTGGGAGCAGAGTGGAGTCTGGTAGTTGTAGTGGGTCGCTTATCCGTGCCGGGAGCCGTTTGGGTAAACGGTAGTCCCGGGAGGTCTTGTATCCCTGTTGTGCTGTCACCACTGTTTTAGTGGCAGTTGTGTGCTTGTGTTAGCTGGACCTAGAACCCAGAACCTTTTTGACATACACATGATTTTAGTCTATCGATGTTTCCTTCCAAGCATCGAAGGGCCGCTGAAGTCTGTTCTTGTTTGATTGGACAAAGGCATCAGCCCTTCGGGGTTTGGGTAAACACTTGTTTTTAACTGTTTTTCCTAAAAAGAACTAAAAATCACTAAAATGGATTTCTCCTCAAATTAAGATGGTTTTTCAAAAAGGGAACTACTTTAGTCCTCACCCGCGTGGGTCGAGTGAAAATGGTTTTCAGTAACAAATGTCACCATTTATCCTGTAAATTTTCCCACTCGTAAGATTCGAGTGGTCTGGGTTCTAGGGGCCATCCCTTTGTCGGGACGAAAGCCACGGGGCCGTGCCTAGAACCTATTCTTGTTTGATAGGGTTGTAGGTGTTGGTCTCCCGGAACTTCCGGGCCCTAGTTGTTATCTTCTGCGTGTTGTACCGAGGTTGTCGAGTTCCCGAACTGTAAGGGGGCCGGGAACTTCGATAGGCGGAGCCTAGAGTCTGTTCTTGTTTGATAGGGTTCTTAGCACCGACCTATCGGGTTTTCCAAACCCTTATGGTGTCGGCCCTTCCTGAGTTATCGGTGTGGTTGGTGTTCCGTTGTGGGAGCCGTTGGGGATGACGGTGGTCCCGGGTCGTTGAGTGTTGTCCGACCAGTATTGTTAGCCCTAAGTTGTGGGTCGTTCCTGGCTGTGGAGTATCTCCAGGCAGTGTGTTTTGTGCTGCGAGCTTTTGGAGAGGCTAGTGTCTCGTGTTTCGTGTGAGCTGATCAGCTGAGTCGTCGAGAGTGCTCCGACTGTTGTGCGAGATATTTGTGGATTCTGAGTCTTTCTGTTCAGTGCGTGAGCGTGGATTTTGACTATAGCCTGCAGTGCCACCTGAGCGACAGAGTGCGCGGATACCTTTTCCTCGGTGGGGTCACGCCCCTCGAGAGCCACGCCCGGGGTGGATTTGTTACTTTTGTATCGCGACTTGTCGACACAGTCCCTATGGCTGGGCCAGTTTTGGCAGCTACGGACGCCCTACGTCAGTCCGGTCCTCCGGGATGTAACGGCAGTAGGTAGGCGCAGGTTTGACTGGACCCGAGGAGGCAGTCAGGTAGATTGGGTGATCTGAGTTGAGGGATAGTAGATGCACCATGTTATCATCTGTGTTCTTTTTCCCATTGAGCATAATAGATAGAGGCATGATAGCCGTAGATACTTTTCCAGCTTATTTTTCATTATCACGGTCTTTTCTGTTATCTGTATGCCTCTAGTAGACTTAGTGGGCAGACCGTTGGGCTTGTTGACGGCACCCACTGAGAACTACTGTGGGAAGTAGTTCTCACACCCGTCGTGGTGTCTTTTTCCCCAGGGACTTCTTCTCCTGTTCCTGCGCTCCAGTTGCTGATCCTTCTGACCGATTTTGAGGGAGTCGCGAGCTAGTTCCCTACCCGTCGTTGGAGTGTAGCGGTACCCCCTTCAGAGTAGAGCTTCTGTAGATTAGTTTAATTCTTTTTCCTCTGTTGAGAGATCTTTGTTGTGAGGTATAGAGTTGTACTTTATTTTACAGTTTGAGAGACTGTTGTAGTGAGGATATTTTTGTATTGAGAGCTTGTACACTGATGTATTTATTGGAGATATCTCCCTTTTGAGTTTTGTATCAGAGGACTTTTTATACGATCGTATTTGGGAGATGGATATTATATTATTTTCAGTTGTACAGTGATTGGATTTCAGTTTTTCAGTAGTTTACTTTCAGCTCTGATATCTGTATACTGTAGTTGATTCTTTTTGCAGGTTAGTCGCTTCGTCTATACGGGGTTTCCGTATGGGCGGCGGATCTGTTGGCGAGCCCGGGTCCCAGTTTCGACGCCGGGGCGTGACATTCTTCTTCTTCTCCTTCTTCTTTCTTCTTCCTTTTCTTCTCCTTTCTCCTTCTTCTTCTTTCCCTTTTTTTTTTCCTTTCGTTCCCTGCTCCAACAGAGAGAGGGAGAGAGAGTGTGTGAGGTATCCAAGAGAGATAGGGAGAGGGAATAAATGTCCCTGCAGGTGGTTGTTGGGGGGAAGAGGTGAATTTACTCATTTGCCCCCCAACAACAAAGAAATTCCAAAACTGCCTTCAATCCTGCAGTTTTTCTCCGGCAGTGAGCAAATTCGGATACCCCTCTTTCTCCACATTTTGCCGTCAACTGAGAAATCAAAATTTGAATTTTTATTCTTCCCTTTATTCTACAAATTTTTCTTAAACTCTTGATGATTTCTTTTAAATTTTTGGGCTACTTTAAGCCCTCAAAAGAGAGCCCCGAAAAAGCTTCGCCATAAACTGCATCAGCAAAAACTGCAGTTTCAGAATTCCTGAAGTATTTTTCTTCGCTTCGTTCTCCTATTTTCCTTTAATCGCTCACCTCGGTACTTCAACCCTTTTAATCAAAAAACTTTTCTGAAACACTCCACAATTTCTTTTAAATTTTTGGGCTGCTCTAAGCCCTCGAAAGAGAGCCCCGAAAAAGCTTCATGATAAACTGCATCTGCAAAACTGTAGTTTCAGAATTATTGAAGCATTTTTCTTCGCTTCATTCTCCTATTTTCTTTCAATCTCTCACCTCGGCACTTCACCCCTTTTAATCAGCAAACATTTCTGAGACACCCCAGGATTTCTTTTAAACTTTTGACTACTCTAAGTCTTCGAAACAGGGCTCCGAAAAAGCTTGCCGATAACAAAATTCAGGATTCCTGAATTTTGCTAATCCTTGAGTTTCAACTCACTTTTCGACCCGATGCTCTTCGCGTCGGTCCAAAACGCACCGAACTCGACTGTAATCATATTTAAAATATGTTACAAGTCTTTTCGCCGCATTTTGCCATTTTGCGAATTCGGCGAACGAGGACTTAAGTTTTGCAATTTGAAGCTTCAAATTCTCAACTCCAACTCACTTTTCGACTCGACGACTTTTGCATCGATTCGAAATGCTTCCAACTCACTTGTAATTACATTTGAAATGTGTTACAAGTATTTTTGCTGAGTTTCGCCATTTTGCGGAGATCGGTGTACTACACTATCGAAAAAGGAACTCCATGGAGGCGCATAATCTCGTCAATGTATAGTTGTGCCAATTTATCCCTCGACCACTTGGTGTGGACAGGCAAAAAGTGAGCCGCTTTGGTCAACCTATCCACCACCATCCATATCGCGTCGAGGCCCGCTTGAGATCTGGGTAAACCCACAATGAAGTCCATGGCGATATTTTCCCACTTCCACATATGTACTGGTAGGCTCTGAAGCTTGCCTGCTGGAAGCTTAAGCTCGGCCTTGACTTATTGGCACACTAAACACTTAGCTACAAAGCGTCCGACATCCTTCTTCATCCCCGACCACCAGAATGTTGCTTTTAGGTCTTTGTACATTTTAGTGCCGCCGGGATGAATGGTGTACGGTGACCGGTGTGCTTCCTGAAGAATCAGCTCACGAATGTCCTTATCGTTGGGTGCGCACACACGATCCCTAAAATTCAAGATTCCTTCAGAGTCCACGGCGAAATCCTTCGCCTTTCCACTCCCAAACTCAGACTTCATGTAATATCACAACTTTTTGTGTAATGTTTTACCCTCTTGCTAATAAAGTACAAGTTAGAGGAAACCGAATAAACGGATTTTCTTAAGTTGATAATCATGTGGTGTGGGTATTTTTCTGTGATAGAGCTCGAAAAAGGATGAACGGCGGTGCGACCGGATCCGAATTCCGACTTACGGATCCCCCAGAAAGGGGTTTTTAGGATCGCGGTAACCGTAGTGTGCATCGGAATCAGTGCAAAAGATCAGGCACGCTTTTCGAGGAGATAAGAAATTATCTCTTATGATTAAATAATTATTAATTAATTATTTAATACCCGGATGTGGATTTTACGGTACGTATCAAGAGAAAAATCAGTTCTTCCCGAAAAGAAAAGAGAAAAAAAAAAAAAAAAAAAAAAAAAAAGGAAAACCCTAGCCGGAGAGAAAAGAAAGAAAGAAGAAGGGAAAACCCTAACCGGAGGAGAAAAGAAAGAGAGAAGGAGAAAGCGGAGGGACCCGATCGTTCCCGATCAACGTGCCGAAGCCGGGAGCGTGAGCGAATCGCCTTCTCCGACGAAATCGTGGTAAGCGATGCTCTTTTCCGTTGGTTTAGGGGTTTTCACCGTTTTCGTTTTGCCGCCGCCGTCTCGGGACTGCCGCCGCACCACGGTCGGCGCCGCGCGGGGCAAAGCCCGCGCCCACGCTGCAGGCGGCGCCGCGCGGGACAAGCCCGCGCGGTCGGACTGCCCGCAGTGCCGCGCGGGGCAGGCGCAAGCCCGCGCGGTCGGGCTGCCCGCAGCGCCGCGCGGGGCAGGCGCCCGCGCCTGCGCTGCAGGCAGCGCTGCACGAGTACGGGCTGCCCGCAACGCCGCGCGGGGCAGACGCCCGCGCGGCCGCACGGGGGCTAGTGCCCGTGAGGTCGCGCCACTTGTGGTGCCACGCGAGGTTGGTGCCCGTCCGGCCGTGCCGCATGCGACGCCGTGCGGGGCTGGTGCCCACACAGCCGAGCCGCATGCGGTGCCACGCGGGGCCGGTGCCCGCTCAGCCGCACGGCATGCAACGACGCGGTGGAAGAGACCGTGGCCGCGTCGTCCGTCGCGCGCCGTCGCGTCGTCCGCCGCGCGTCGTTGCCGTCGCCGTGCCGGGTTTTTGTCGTATTCTTGGGTTTTGGACTCCGTTTCTTTACAGAATGCATTTCAGTCTGACCGTGGTTCTTTTGGGGACTTTTTTAGGTCCGGGTGCCGATTGTGAGTGTGTTTCGGTCCCAGATGTTCCGGTCTGCATATTCGAGGTGGGTACCTTTTGGTATTTTTCAGTGTATAGTCGTTCCCGTGTATCTCGTGAAATTAAAGTAGATGTTTTTGGTAAACTGTCTAACCCCATTGCATGAGAATCCCGTTTTATTTCTAACTGAGGCGACTGAGGTCGCGGTGCTATATTACATGCCAGTTTCGGCATAACTGCTCATAATTGCTTACACGCACACCGGCGGTCTGGCCACCGCACAGGGTGTATTTTTCCGAAAAGATAGTACGTTGACCCGTGTACCCCACAACTAGTGATGATGGGGACCGCTCACGGTGAGGCGACTGCTTCTTGGGCAGTAGAGGGGTTGGAAGCACCAAGGAATGAGCGCAGTATCTGGGGTAGGTGCCCAGCATGTTTTCAATCTGGGGTAGGGGCCCAACGTATTTGTGACAGGGGATTTAGTGATTCATGAGGGGGAAGTGGAATGCTCTAGTGTATCGGTTTGTTCATTACCGTATTATAGCATTTACTTGTTTATCATCTACTTTATCAGTCACTGACTACCCACACTATGACAGGTCCGAAGCAGGGGTGGGAACCGGGACGACGGTGAGGCAGCGCTAGAGGACCTTAGCCGTTGAGGCTAATGAACTTTTCAGTTTTGCGGTTATCTTTTATTGTTCTTGGTTAGTGATCTTGTGATTGCTTGTTAGTGGATTATTGTGGATGTTGGGTTGAAATCTTAGCTTAGGGATGACATCTTATATCTGTGCTTGCTGTGACTTATATATGCGGCTTGTTTTCAAATATCAAAATAGTTTCGAAAGTGTTTTCAAACCAAGTGTCGTGTGGGCACTGATTTCTAAACCCGTGGATTTATCCTTTCAAGCAATGTTGCCGCTAAAAAGAGATTGCGAAAAAGTTTTGTAAAATCGGGTGTCGTGTGGACACCGTCTTTCAAACCTATGGATTTATCCTTTCATGTGCGATGTGGTGAATATTATTTTATGGTTCAGTGTGATCTCTCCTTTTGATTGCTCAATGATTGCATGGTTAAAGTGTGGTGACCCGGATCTCTGCAGGGCTTCTACAGTGTGACCCGCAGCTTCTGAAGGCCTATGTGGCGTGTCGGCGGTGTTTCTGCACCAATTTGGACACAAGTAATGGACTTCGGGTGTATAATGGATTCACGTGGGTAATTGGGGGACCCCGTCGATTGTTTAAAAGTGGTTTCGCGCGAATCGGGCATCAAATTTGGACTCAGTGCAGAATTTGGATTAAAAACGCCCTTCCGGATGCCTTCGACAAATTTTGGAAATGGAATTTGGCAAAACGGACAGCGGATTTGGATTCGGCGCGCGAAAACGGTGAAAACGGACTATTTACTTATTTTTTTCGGAGTCTGGATGCCAAAACACGTTTTTCGAGGCCTTGGTACTGTTCCGGCCGGCCGGGGGCAGCGCCGGCGGCGGCGGGCAACGGCGGAGCACGGCGGCGCAGGCTCGGGCAGCCGGCGGAGAGGCCGCGGGGAGGCGCGCGGGCGCGGGCAGGCGCGCGGGCAGGCGCACGGTCCACGGGGCCGGCGTGCACCGGAAGGGTGGACACATGGCGGCCTCTGGGAGGCTGGTTCACGCGGCGCGGTCCACGGAGGTTTCGCGGGTGCACGGTGGACCGGTGGGGGACACGTGGCAGCTTGTGATTCGCGGGTGTTGTGGACCCGGTCCACGAAGCAGGAGGACAGTTACCTCGGGATGCGTGCGTGGCATGGGCGCGGCAGCGGCGACGTGCACGCACGTGGGCACGAATCCCGAGGCGGTGGCGCGCGGGGTAGCGGGCGCGGGGGAGAGGCCACGTGTCGCGTTGGGAGTGGGCCGGTTGGCTGTGCGCTGTGCGGGTGCCACGTGGCGCTCAGGGAGTGGCCCATTTTGGTGTTTGCTATTTTGGGACACGTGTCGATCCAGAGTTGATTCGGGCTTTGACGGTTCGGGGTACATTTTGGGCGTACTGTAGCAGCCCGAATGTTTTGGGCGCCCGAAAGTGGGGACACAATGGGTATTTCTGGATTTGTTGAGTTGGGGCTATAAATAGCCCCCTTTGGCCTGCGATTTGAAGCTTTTCCCGAGCTCTTCTCCGGCAGGGGTCTTAAGCAAAAATGTTCACCATCTTGTGCTCCACTTTGCGATGGATTTACAGAATTTTTTTGTGGCACGCACTTCGAGGTTTGCGGCATTTCGGCGCAGTGCGACTTTCCTTCACCGGTGATCCCTTTCGTCGCGTTTCGGTGCGCAGGCTCCCTTGGCTTACTCAGACAATCGTTTTCAACGATTTTTATGGCAGCGCGTTCATGAGAGGTAACGCTTCATTTTTCGTGTTGATTACTTCTCCGCATTTCGAGTTTTTGGCATAGTTCCCGAGGCATCTCTGAGCTACTGTTTTGCTAGTGGATTTTTGGACAGCGGAGGCTTGTCGAATTTTTATCTCTGCGTTCGTGCATTGGAATGAGGCGTTTAAAGACTCGATTGATATTTACTCTTCGAGAGGAACGTACCCGTATTTTTATTGGATTTTTATGAGGTCATTTCGAGGGTGAGAATTAAGCTTCTTTGCTGCTATTTTTTCAGCAGAACTGTGTTCTTGAGGGAATGGCTTCCAACGTTGTCTGAATTGTTTCTTGGCCTACAGGTATCAGAACGGGGCGTTTAAATAGTCGATTTGGGGGTACTCGTTGCGAGGATCACAACCGTGATTTTTTCAGAATTTTTGGAGGTCTGTATATAGGTGAAAAGACTTCTTCTCTCTGCTGGTTGGTAAAAATAGCATATGCTATTTTTGAGAGTCTTGGTTGTGATGTAATTGATTCTCGGCTTCGATGTTGTTTGTTGGAACAGTGGTTTGTGCGACTGTTTACCGAGGGTGCGGTTCCAGCAGATTTTGGATTTCGTGTGGCGGCGTACTTCACCGACTTCGGCTTTGCCTGCGGAATGCGTTTCTGGTGGGTGCTTTGTTCCGAGAACCGGTGGACGGTTCTCTAATTCTATATGTTAGAATTGCATGCAGGTGTAGGGTACAATACCTGGGATTGATCGGTAAGCTTAACAATGTTGATTTTATGGGAATTACAAATTAATTATTCATATTATGACAATGGTATTAATTGAATATTCATGTTGATGATTAGTGGAAGCTTACCTAAGGCAATGTTACCCTATATGATTAATTATCATGCCATGTTAGCACATAACCTTTTATGAGGCTGGTTTATGCAATGGGATAGGATTATGTAGTTATGTGCAGGTTCTACTCTGAGGAGCGATTATGGATCGAGGATTATGGACAGGTATAGTCATTGATAATTTTGGCATGAGGTTTATTTTCTTTATTCTTCTTTGAGGACAAATGCATGCTTGTATGGACATATAGCTAGGCCATCTTTTACTGCTACACTACATACCGGAATTTGACTTAAGAGAAACCATGTTATCCTTTTCTCCTTCTTTGTTAGTCAGGCGGTCTGTGTTGCTCAGGTGCGAGCAGGGGTCTGGGGTAGTGTAGCCGGGACATTGGTGTCAGGGATGGGTTGTGCTGGATTGAGGCTGGCAGGGTTTTGCGGTGACCGCGAACTTTGGGCGATTGACCGGAGGTCGGTTATAGGACATGATTATGGACAGTAGGGTATTGCGGCAACCGCGGATATTGGGTGGTTGACCGGATATGTACTTGTGCATCAGATTGGGTATCAGGTTTCTCTAGTGGACAGAGTTTCCCACTATTTGAGTACTATTGCATCTGTTTGAGGACCGGGGTTTTCTTTAGTGGTTGAGTTTTCCCACTTCGATCAGAGTCGTGATCCAGTCCTGCTGATTATGATACTTATGCTACTGGTTACTGAGGTACCTTACTCGTGTGGGTCGCTCCCCTCGAGTGCCACTCCGGAGTGTGCGACAGACAGACTTTGAGTCCTTGAGACTCCTTCTTTGCATCGGTGTTATGTGTAGGCTGGCATACCTGATGCGGCAGGCAGAGCAGGTAGTACCAGTGTTTACTGGTGATGAGATTGGGTTTATTCAGGCAGATACTTTTATTGTTGCACTCGTGCCTGGGGGCCGAGTGGAGTCTAGTAGCTGTGATTAGACCAGTGCTAGTGTTGTTGGGAGCCGTTTGGTTTGACGGTGGTCCCGTATCGTTGTGTGTACTTGGACCGTTGTACGAGAGGTTTGGTGATCTTGAGTCTATCCGTTCTGAGAGAGAGCGTGGATTTTGACTATAGCCTGCATGAGCCACTACTCGATAGCGAGTTAGTCCGTTTGGACACCCTACGTAATTCCTGCCCGTCAGCAGGAGGTGGTTGTAGGTGAGCGCAGGTTTGACTGGACCCGATGTGGCGGACCCGATGTGGCAGTCAGCTCGATTGGGTCGATTGAGCATCTCGTGTGCAAGTGTTGCATATCTTTATCAGAGTTTTCCCATTGAGCGTTTAGATAGAGGCATGGTAGCTGTAGAGTGTCTCCAGCTTCTTCTTTCAGTTTTACTGCTTTGGTTATCTTTTGCCTCTAGTGGACTTGGTGGGCAGATCGTCGGGCCTGGTGGCGATACCCACTGAGAACTCCATTTTTGGTGTAGTTCTCACACCCGTTGGGGGTTTCCCCCCTTTTTTTGTCCCTTCTCTCCTTTGTTTTGCAGAGTCTTAGCGGGTGTTGCTGATTCTGCGATTGCTGTTCGAGGCGAGGGAGTCGCGAGCTAGATCCCTACCTATCTTTGGAGAGTAGCGGTACCCCTTTCAGAGGAGATCTTCAGTACAGTCGGTAGATTAGTGTTTTTATTTTCTCTTTGAGAGACTGATGTATTGTGAGGATCTGACTTGTACTGAGAGTCTGTACACTAATGTATCATTTATTTATTCAGGATTACCTCCCTGTTGAGTCTAGAGTTTTGTATTTGAGGTTATTGTATGATTATCATTTATGGGAGATGAATATTGTATCATTATTCTAGTTGTACAAATGGTTGGCTTTTAGTTTTACAGCACTTTTATTTTATAGCTCTGATATCTGTTTAGCTGTAGCCCTTTCTTGCGGGTAGGACACTTCGCCTGTGCGGGGCTTTGCATAGGTGGCGGATCTGTTGGCGAGCCCGGGTCGCAGTTTCGACTCCGGGGCGTGACATAAAGTACTAGTCATGTTCGTAACGCCGTACATATACAAAGGAGACTCCGTCCGTTTGGGGAGTGAATTTGTATATGTGGCGGGTCTGGCGCGCACCGGAGGCAAGCTTAATTTCAAAAAAAAAAAATATACACGTTTTTTCGCTCTTTTAAAACCTCCGAGGCGTGACACTTCACCTTTTGGAGTGTATCATCAATGGCCTGCTTATCTTTAATCCTCTCCAATAAGGTGGGTTGCACCCTAAGGGTCATCAGCTTCGCAGGCGTTTCGGGAGTCACAACTTCCAAACCAAACTGTCGCATCTCAGATTGTAGTGGGTACTGGTCGGTGATAACCATGGCAAGGTTCTCCACATATTTCCTACTCAATGCATTGGCCACCACATTAGCCTTCCCCGGGTGGTATAAGATGTTAACATCATAATCTTTGAGTAGCTCTAGCCATCGACGCTGCCTCAGGTTTAATTCTTTCTGTGCGAATAAGTACTTGAGGATTTTGTGATCCGTGTAGATTTCACAGTGCTCGCCATACAGATAGTGTCACCACAACTTCAGTGCAAAGATAACCGCGGCGAGTTCAAGATCGTGGGTAGGGTAGTTCTTCTCATAGCTCTTCAATTGTCGTGAGGCATAGGCTATTACCTTGCTATCTTGCATAAGTACACACCCCAACCCACTCCCCGAGGCATCACTGTACACCACAAATCCCTTGCCTAATTCGGGCAAGGCGAGTAATGGAGCCGACGTCAACTTATCCTTGAGCAATTGAAAGCTCCTTTCGCATTCATCGCTCCAAACAAACTTCGCCCGCTTCTTCGTGAGGCCGGTGAGTGGAGTGGTGATTTTAGAGAATCCTTCCACAAACCGCCTGTAATACCCCGCAAGCCCAACAAAACTTCGAATTTCAGTGACATTAGTTGTTCGGGGCCAATCCCTAACAGCTTCAATTTTCTTGGGATCCACAGACACCCCCGATTCTGTAATCACATGCCCCAGAAAGGCCACCTCTCGAAGCCAAAATTCGCACTTCTTCAGCTTTGCGAATAGACTTCGCTCCCGAAGCACTTGCAATACCTGTCGTAGGTGATCCTCGTGCTCGTCATCACTCCGAGAGTAGACCAAAATGTCATCAATAAAGACCACGACAAATCAGTCTAAGAAGGGCTGGAAAACGCGATTCATCAAATCCATAAATGCCGCCGGGGCGTTAGTCAACCCGAATGGCATTACAGTGAATTCATAATGTCCATATCGCGTCCTAAAAGCCGTTTTATGCACATCCTCCGGCTTGATCTTTAACTGATGGTATCCCAATTGAAGATCAATCTTTGAAAACACTTGGGAACCTTGCAACTAATCAAAGAGGTCGTCGATCTGCGGCAATGGATACCGGTTCTTAACTGTCAACTT
Organism: Tillandsia leiboldiana; assembly: GCA_029204045.2. Lineage (NCBI taxonomy): Eukaryota > Viridiplantae > Streptophyta > Magnoliopsida > Poales > Bromeliaceae > Tillandsia > Tillandsia leiboldiana. The sequence continues at coordinate 14,924,120 of CM055072.1, forward strand.
ATTGAGTTCCCGATAATCCACACACAGCCGTAGCGACCTGTCCTTCTTCCGTACTAACAAAACTGGGGCTCCCCAAGAGGACACACTGGGTCGGATAAAGCCTTTGTCCAATAAGTCTTGCAATTGAGCCTTAAGCTCCTTCAGTTCTGCCGGGGCCATTCGGTAGGGAGCCTTTGAAACTGGAGCCGCCCCGGGAATCAAGTCTATGATGAACTCATCAGAATACTCCCGCACCACTGGAGTGTCCCCTACATTGGGCTCCTCTCTATGCCCCACCACCACTGTAGGCAAATAAGCCAGACAACCTCGCTCGATTAACTTCTTGGCTCGCGACACGGAAACCGTCGAGGCAAATAGGGAACCCTTGCACGCTTGAAATTCATACTCTTTCTGCCTAGGTTCTCGAAACGTGATAACCCAACGCTCACAATCGATAGTGGCATAATACTTGGAGAGCCAATCCATCCCCAAGATCACATCGAAGTCCCCCAAACGCCTTAGGACCAAAAAGTCTATTGTCATAATCCACTCGCCAATCCGTACAGGACAGGTGGGACAACATTCGGAGATCTCAAGAGAACCCCCCCGGTACTTGGACGGTCTTAAACTCAGTAGACTGTAGTACATCTAACCCATGTCTCATGGCGAATGATCCGCAAATAAACGAGTGCAATGCACCTGTATCGAATAAAGCCCTACATCGAACATCATTAATGAAAATTATACCTGCTATGACATCATCGACAGTGGGCTTCTCCTCGATCGCCTGAGCGGCGAAAACCCGTCCGCTCGGCGGCTGCTGTGTTGCGGCTGGTAGGGCTGGTACCACCCTCTGGTGCTGCCTCTGAGTACCCTGGATCAACGATGCGGCGGGGGCAGGACGCGTACCACTGGAACAATCTCGAAGGAAGTGGCCCGGTTGGCCACACTTGTAACACCTTCCCTCTCGCTCCGCACACTCTGCAGGTCGGTGTGGTCCACCACAAATGGCACGTCGCCCGGGGGCCGTGAACTGTCGGGGCTCCCGAGGATAATGTTGCTGTCGCAGTTGCTTCGGGGGCCGTTGGTAGTGGCTTTGACCCCCGGAGCCACCCTGATACCGCTTCTTTTCCTTCCCCTTTCCCTTGTCCTTCTCAAGTGCTTCGCGCTCTCGGCGCACCACCATATCACCTCTCTCTACCAAGCGGGCTCTATCCACGATCTCTCTATAAGTCGCGATGTTGAATGGTTGGACTTTCGAATAGATTGCTGGTCGAAGGCCCCTTTCAAAACATCGCGACTTGTCCCACTCGTTACGCACCACGGTGGGTAAGCAACTAACAATGCGAGAGAACTCGCACTCGTACTCCTGAACTGAACGGCTTCCCTAGCGAAGATTTTTGAAGTCCTCCTCCATTTGCTGCTTTGCACTGTCGGGGAAATATGTGGCGAAGAAAAGCTCCTTGAATTCTTCCCACGATGGCTCCGGCAACGCCGTCCTAGCCCGCCTTTCCAATTCTTCTTTCCACCACCGGTGTGCCACATTGTCGAGATGAGGAACTGCCACAGTAACGCGGTCCCGCATCGGCACCCGAAAGGTTTGGAACAGTCGCTCCATGGAGTCAATCCATGACTCCACCACCATAGGATTAGATTTATCGCCACTGAAAGTGGGCGGATGGAATTTCTGGAAGCTGGAGAGGACCTCCATCGCCCTCTCCTGCTCTGCTCTCTGGGCCGCGTACTCGGCATCGTCTACCTCCGAGTCGGCCCGCCGGGGCACTCCTCTAGTAGCCCCAACGGATGGTGCTGGGCGTGCCACCATAGGCTCGGCCGCCATAGTCACCCCTTCAGTCGTCGCCCCCACCTCAGGCGAAGCCATGTGCTCGTGCGCCGTCTGCGCGGCCTCAACTTGCTGCACCAGCATCTCCTGGAGCCTCTCAATCTGCTCCGCCTGTCGCCTAGACACCTCCTCCTAGCACCGAAACGCCTCTTCCTGTCTACGTGAAGCCTCCTCCTCCCGTCGGTGGGAAGCTTCCTCCTGTCGCAAGGAGGCCTCCGCCTGTTGCTGAACCACGTCGATAAGCATGGCCATCTGTTCCTTTAACTCGAGAACATCACTCGACCTGGAGCCCTCCCCCGACTCGAGCCGCGCCAACCGTGTCTCTCATCGTGGTGGCATGGCTATCTGTATGCCACAACTATCACGCCCCGGAGGTTCTAAAAGAGCGGAAAACGTACCCTTTTTTTTTGTATTTAAATGAACCTCGCCTCCGGTGCGTACCAGACCCGCCGCATATACAAATTCACTCCCCAAACGCGCGGAGTCTCCTTTGTATATGCACGGCGTTCCCAACAAGACAAACACTTTAACCATTCCAACCATGACGGACAAAGAGGAGAGATTACATTAAATCATACAGTCACCGCTATCACATACAGACTATAGCATAAACCCATGGGTTTGAAAATCGGTGCCCACTCGACACCCAGTTTTTTCAAAATATTTTCGCAAACTCTTTTGAGCGGCCATTAACTTGAAAGGATAAATCCATGGGTTTTAAAATCGGTGCCCACACGGCACCTGCTTTGAAAACACTTTTGAAACCAGGTTTGCATTTGAAAACAAGCCACAATTACACATCCTAACATTTACCAATTATAGACAAGAAAATCCTCATTCCAACATCCATCAGAAACCACACAAATGAATCACAGTTTAACTAACCATAGTGTAAGGAAATAACCAAAGAAAAGAACGTATCGTTACTAGCCCTCATGGCTAGGGTCCTCTAACTGATGCCTCACCGTCGTCCCGGTTCCCACCCCTGCTCGGACCTGTCACAGTGTGGGTTGTCAGTGACTGATAAAGTAGAAAACATGTAAGTAAACGCAATAACAGAAAGAACACACTGAATCACTGGAGCATTTACTTTCCCCCCCCTCATGTATCGCTAAATCCCTGTCGAAAGTCACACTGGGCACCTACCCCAGCTTTCAGAATACTTTGGGCCCCAACCCCAATACCGTACTCATCTTCTTGGTGCCTCTAACCCCTCCACTGCCCAAGTAGCAGTCGCCTCTCCTTGAGGGGTCCCCACTAACCTCTCCTTGTGGGGTACACGGGTAAAAACAACTTACCATCTTTCCAGAAAAATACACCCTGTGCGGTGGCCAAACGGGCGATGTGCGTGTAAGCAATATGAGTGTAAAACATTATTGCGACCTCAGCCGCGTTAGTCAGATTAGTATAACGATCTTGCGACCGCAGCCGCTTTGATTAACATAATAAATGGGATTCACATGCTATGGAGTTAGTCAAATTACCAAAAATATCTACTTTATCAAACCGAATATTCGGGAACGACTCTACACCGGTAATAACCAAAAGTACCCACCTCGATTATGCAAAATCTGCACTCCGGAGACCGAACCTTGCTTTCTGTCGACGCCCGGACCTAGAAGTAGTCCCCAAAAGAGCCGCGGTCATATCAGAAATATAACAGTAGATAAACAAAGCCCAAATACTCAAAAACACTAATGACAACTTGACCCGGCGGTGGCGCCCGCGCGCGACGAGCGACGCGGTCGCCCCCGCGGCGTTGCGGGCCATACGGCCGCGCGGGCACCCGCCCCACGCGGCACTTGCCGTGACCACGCGGACCCTAGCCCCGCGCGGTGCAAGCCGCGGCCGCGCGGGCACCAGCCCCGCGCGGCACCCTCCGCGACCGTGCAGGCCTTAGCCCCGCACGGCGCGAGCCGCGGCCGCGCGGGCACCAGCCCCGCGCGGCGCACGCCGTAGCCGCGCGGGCGCCCGCACGCGCGGCACTAGCCGCGGTCGCGCGGGCATGGGCCCCGCGCGGCACGCGCCGCAGCCGCGCGGGCGCCCGCCCGTGCGGCACAAACCGCGGCCGCGCGGGCATCAGCCCCGCGCGGTGCGCGCCGAAGCCGCGGCCGCGCGAGCATGGGCCCCGCGCGGCACACGCCGCAGCCACGCGAGCGCCCGCCCGTGCGGCACAAACCACAGCCGCGCGGGCATGGGCCCCGCGCGGCACGCGCCGCAGCCGCGCGGGCATGGGCCCCGAGCGGCACGCGCCGCAGCCGCGCGGGCGCCCGCCCACGCGGCACCGGCTGCGGCCGCGAGGGCATGGGCCGTGGGCGCCCGCCCGCGCGGCACCGGCTGCGGCCGCGCGGGCACCAGCCCCGCGTGGCGCTTGCCCTAGCCGCGGCCGCGCGGGGACTTTGGTCCCGCGCGACGCTAGCCGCGGCCGCGGCGGCGATGCCCTAGGGCCGTGCTGCGGTGCCCTAGGGCTCCGCGGCGGCGACGCATAGGGTAGCAAACGGCTACTCCTAAGACTACGTAAAAGACCGAAACGAAAACCGAGCAAAACTACACGAAAATAAATCTCGCTTACTGTAATAACCGCGGCTTTATTTGCCTTTCTAGACCTTCTTTTAAAATTCTTGTAAATCCACTTTTCGACTAAGGGGTCCGGGGGTGAATTATTTTTCTTTATCTCTGGGCAGACTGTCGGGGCTCGCGGGTATTTTTAGACAATAAAGCTCGCGAAATGGATTTCGGCGGCGCGATCGGATCTGGATTCTGACCCCGGAATCTCCCAGAATAAATTCCGGAAGTTGGCAGCAGTTCAGGCGACTTACACGTTCTTCGAGGCGGACCGGACCCAGGTTCGCACCCAAACTCATTTCGCCGAGATTGATTTGTATTTTGGGACTTAGGGTTAAGTTCCCGTGTACGGAGGCGGCTAATATTAATACGTATGTGTCGGGTTTAGTTTTGGAGTTTTCCTACCGTTCCTCTCACCCAAACCCTCCTCTTCCCACCGATCGGCGCGAGGCACCGCGGCGGAGCAATCGAGGAACGGGAAGAACACCGCACACCTCCGGAACCGGGCACGCAAGAACGGGATAATCCTCGTCTCTCCCTCCCTCTCCATCGGCGAGTCGGAGGCGCATTGGTTCGGTGAGTTTGTCTTTATGTTTCTTTTTAGCTAGGGTTTCTTCCGGATCGTCGCACGGGAAGGGGGGGAGGCGGCACACCCCGGCCGGCCGCACCACCGCCGTCGCGAGCGCCCTTACGCGCAGGGCTAGGGCACCGGGCGTGCGGGTCTGGCACCCGCGCGGGCCTGGGCGCCGCACGGGGTCGCCCGTGCGTGCGGGCTGGGCGCCCGCGCGGAGCCTGGGCGCCGCGCGGGGTCGCCCGTGCGTGCGGGTCTGGCACCCGCGCGGGCCTGGGCGCCGCGCGGGGTCGCCCGTGCGTGCGGGCTGGGCGCCCGCGCGGAGCCTGGGCGCCGCGCGGGGCCGCCCGTGCGTGCGGCCGGGGCGCCCGCGCGGGACCTGGGCGCCGCGCGGGGCAGCCCGTGCGTGCGGCCTGGGCACCCGTGCTGGACCTGGGCGCCGCCGCTGTCAGGGAGCCGTGCGGGCATCACACCGCACGGAGCCTGATACGCGTGCGGCCAGCGCGGCAGCACGCTCGCCGCCGCCTCGGGTTCCGACTCGGCCGCCGCCGCCGCCGTCGAACCCGGGAGCCCCGTTCCACGACGGGACCCGAATGTCTGTTCTTGACCCTTGTTTTATGTTGTTTAGTCACTGACTTCTCCCCGGTGGACTTTTGTAGTTTTGGGGAGCGCACCGGGACACACGGGGGATAGCGCTTTGTTCATCGCTCGTAGAGGTGGGTTTTTACTCTTAAGTCTTAACATTTAATTCTATCATGGTGGACGGGGTCATCCATAAGTGTACTTGGGTTAAACCTGGTAGGGAGGCATCATTTATTCGTCATGGCTTTACGGTGCCCGTGATTAGACATACATATTGGTTCATGTCGCTCTCATGCACGTATAGGAGTATGCTGTGATTATATATATACTGTTTCATATAGTTCTCATGCACGGATATGTTTATGTTATTTCATACGGTTCATACATTGATATATATATATATATGGTTCACGGTTACTATGCTCGGCTGCAACACGCGCACCCGCGGTTTGGCCACCGCAAAGGGTGTGCTTTTCCGGAAAAGTGGTCCATGACCCGTGTATACCCACAGGACGGCGTGGGGCCTCTTTAGTTGTGGGGCATGTATGCGCCAAGGTGTGAGCGGTGCGACCCGTCGGTTTAGTTGTCCGACGTGGGAGCGGTGCGACCCATTCGGTTTAGTTGTCCGACTTGGGCGCGGTGCGATTCGTCGGTTTAGTTGTCCGACGGGATCGGGTATTGCAGATTTACAGGTGTTTGATTCTACTTTTCCCTTGCGGGGAGGGGTGGTTGCTCCGGATAGACTACGGTTGGACGTTTTCTTTACCTGCTTTATTGTTATCTTTTATGACTAGTCGCTGACTTCCCACTTTGCGACAGGGTCCTACAGGGGGGAGAGTTAGGCGACGGCGAGGCCACGGCTAGAGGTGTTGGGTCTCAGGAGACCGGAACAGTATTTTACTCTTTACTTTCGCATTCCATTTATTATTTGTAGACTGTGGATGGTTCTCGATACCCTCGTGGGGTCGGTGTGGATGTCGGTACGGTGACAACTGAATTGTTTAGTTTTCTTTACATCTCTGTGGGCCGCTTTGGAAAATAAAATAGCAAATAAAAGAACAGATTGCGAAAACTACTATTTCAAAACTCGGGTGTCGTGTGGGCACCGTTTTCAAAACCTTGTGGATTTATGGTTTGCGAAAATGGATTTCAAAACCTAAGTGTCGTGTGGGCACTGTTTTCAAACCCCTGAGTTTATGTTGCTTTCGAAAAAGGGTTTTCAAAATATGGGTGCCGGGTGGGCGCCGTTTCAACAATTGTGGGTTTTATCCTTTCAAACTAATCGGCCGTTAGTTTATTCTGCACTTTGTGAATGGTTATACGTTTGGATTGTTGTGATTGAATGTTTACTCGTTATTGAACATTGTACAAACCGCGACGCCGTGCATATACAGGGGAGACTCTGTCCGTTTGTAGAGTGATCCTGTATATGCGGCGGATCTGGGTACGCGCCGGGGAAGAAGGTTTTCAAAAAAAAATACATACCCTTTTGTAATCCGTTTCCGCTAAATTAATCCCCCGGGGCGTGACACTTACCGCTAATCGTCGGAGACGGTGATCCGTTCACGCTCCCGGCTTCGGTACGTTCGTCGGGAGGGTTGGGTCCTTCCGCCTTCTCCTTCTTTCCTACCGTGTCCTTCCGATTAGGGTTTCGCCTTTTTCCTTTTCTTTCGCTCGTTCCTTCTTCTTGTTTCCTTCCGGTTAGGGTTTTCCTTTTCTTTTCTTTTCTTTCGGGAGAAGTCACAATTTAATCTTCAATGTACGATAAAAACCACATCGGGTATTTTTAAATCCTAATTAATTAATTCCTTAATTAATTAATTCCTCAGAGATAATCCTTCGGAATAATTCTTTAAAGATAATTCTTTAAAGATAATCCCTCTTTTCCTCGGAAAGCGTGCAAAATTACTTACGCGGATTTTGATGCACCCCCTGGCTATTGCGATCCTTTCCACCCCTTTATGGGGGTTCCGTAAGTCGGAATTCGGATCCGATCGCACCGCCGTTCTCCGTTTTCCGAGCTCTATCGCAGAAAAATACCCGCACCTCCAAATTATCCACTTAAGTAAACCCGTTACATCAATTATTTCAAACGAAAACTTTATTAGCTGGAGGTAAAAATATTACAAAAATGTATGATATTACACCAACAGTATTAGTTCACATTTGTTAATCTGGACATTGCATAACGAATGCGGAAAGATAACAAACATCATATAAACACGTCGACCCAATTACGCGAAAGTAAGGAGGAATACTCCCTCCCACCTTTAACGCTACGTTGTCGGCCGCCCAACGTACCGTTAAATGGTGGTAGTTCGCCCCCCTCAATCATTCCCAATATCCTTCTTGGGAACCTTGTAACCCAATCAAATACTTTCGCCATGAATTCACGTGCCCTCTCGTGCCTAAACCCTAAGATGTCCCTAAGGTTCGCTAACCACATAGGTCTATTCCTAGACTCTGATACCACTCTTATCTGTCACGCCCCGACACCGCCAATTTGGACAGTTCGGGCGTGTGACGCCCCCAATAGTCCCACATCGGATGTGGATGGAATTGTGATTGTGTTTATATGAGATATGGACACTAGTAATAATAACTGGGCTTAAGCATTTTGGGATGTGGTTTGGGCCCAACATATGAGGACCCGAATCCCCACTTAGGGGCTTATTGATGGATTAGTGGCTTCTGTGAGTGTTTGTGGACGTGTCGGGCCCAAGAATTGGATTCCTGGTGTAAATGGGAGCAAAATTGCTTAACATGAGGCCATTTTGGGTGATTAAGGTTTTTGCGCTCTTACTGGAACCAAGGAAGTGACCCGGCATGAAAAATGGATCAAGTTCACTTTTTCGAGAATTTTCGAGAAATTTTAGAAGTGGAATTTGGCCAAACGGACTTCGGATTTGGATTCAGCGCGCGAAAACGGTCAAGATGGACTATTTACTTGTATTTTTTGGAGCCCGGACGCGAAAACACGGATTTCGAGGTGAGGGTTTACTGTTCTGGCGGCCGGAGAGGCGTCGGCCGCGGCGACGGCGGCGGGCGGCGGGTGGAGGCGCAGCTGCGCGGTCCACCGCGGACGGCGTGCACCGGGCGCTGGCCACGTGGCGCCTCCCTATTGGCCGGCGCGGCAGGCGCGGTACATGGAATTGGCGCGGGTGCACGGTGGACCGGGGGCGGATACGTGGCAGCACGTGGTTGGTGAGGTGTTGTGCGCGCGGTCCACGGGGCGGGGAGTAGTTCCCTCGGGCTGCGTGCCCGACAGGCGTGCGTGGGCGCGGCGTGGGCGCGCTGACCCGCGGCTCCCGGCGTGGGCGCCACGTGTCGGCAACAGCGTTGGCCACGCGGCGCAGCGCCGTTGGCCCAAACAGCTGTTTGCTGTTTGGGTGGACACGTAGCGGGCTGGGAGATTTCCGGGCGTGAACAGTAACGGGCCGGGCCCGTTACTGTAGTTGTCACGCCCCGGGGTCGAAACTGCGACCCGGGCTCGCTAACAGATCCGCCATCTGTACGGAAACTGCCGCACAGACGAAGCGTCTACCCAGCAAGTCAGATCTAGAACTAAAAACATGTATCAGAGCTGAAAACTATAAATCAAAAGTTACACTAAAAACTGAAATAAATAAATTTCCAATAAAACAAATGTCCTCAATACAGCTCTCTCAACAAAAAAATAAATACAATCTCACATATCTCTCAGAATGTCCAGTACAAAAGTGGAAACATAAAATATACCGGGTACATCTACCTCTGACTCTCAATGCTGGTAAGGAACTACTCGGCCACGTCCTCACCTCGATCAGCTGTCTCCGCGCGTGCTAAGCCGGAACAGCAACCTCAGTAACCTGTCACCGCAGCGGGTGTGAAATCTACTGCAGAAGATAGATCCCAGTGGGTACCGTCACCAATATCCACGGTATGCCCACTAAGTCTACTGGAGGCAAACAGATAGGTATGCAGATAGATAGATAAAAGGTAAGCTGAATGAAAACTACAGCTAATATGTGTCAACCATCATGCTCAAAAGGAAACTCTACTATAAACATGCTATGCATACCCTCGCTACTGCTAAAATGCCTCAGTATCAATGCTCAAAGGAAAGAAACTCATCTAAGAACATAATATGCATATACCACTCGCACACGAGGTGCCCAATCGACTCAATCAAACTGACTGCCTCCTCGGGTCCAGTCAAACCTGCGCCTACCTACTGCCGTTACATCCACGTAGGACCGGACTGACGTAGGGCGTCCGTGACTGCCAAAACTGGCCCAGCCAGAGGGACTGCGTCGACAAGTCGCGATACAAAAGTAACAGCTCCACTCCGGACGTGGCACTCGAGGGGCGCGACCCCACCGAGGAAAAGGTATCCGCGCACTCTGTCGAGCTCAATGGCACTGCAGGCTATAGTCCAAAATCCACGCTCACTCTCAGAACGGAAAGACTCAGGATCCTCAAACATCTCGCACAACGGTCGGAGCACTCTCGACGACTCAGCTGATCAGCTCTCTCGAATCACGAGACACTAGCAAACTCTACCAACTCGTGGCACAAAACACACTGGCTGGAGATACTCCACAGCCGGGATCGACCCACAACTCAGGGCTAATAAAATCGGTCGCACAACACACAACGACCCGGGACCACCGTCAACCCCAACGGTTCCCAACGACACTAGCACGGTCTAAACTCAGCTACCGGACTCCACTCAGCCCCCAGGCACGAGTGCAACAATGCCCCACAGAAACCTGACCCCTCGGCCCACTACCCGGGCGAGGCAAAACTATGTCCAGGAAAGATGCAAAGTGTGGGATGTCTAATACATAAAGGAACCTAGCCCGAGTAAAGGTTCTCTACTGACTCATCTGTGTCAACAAGCAGCACATGCAGGCTATGATCCACGATCAAACAGATCGGAAACTCAATGCTCAAAAAGCACAACTCAGTCGGGAAACCTTCCACGACTCGATCTGATATGCCCTCACCAACCCCCGAGACACTAGTAAAAATATCCATAAGTCAAATAAAGTCTCCTCGGCCCCCAGGCACGAGGTTATATGCACCCTGGGACCCTGTCATCTCACTGGCAATCTCGCAGTTTAAAAACCACTTTTAAAAAAAAACCAATTTTTCCTTAAAACGGGTTTCATGATTTTTAAAACGATCCCGGTACAAAAGTAATGCTCTCTAATCATGTAATCTAGTGTCAAACTGTACCAGGAGTACACTAAAAATAATCTGGGGTTCCAAAGAATTTTCTGAAATTTTCTAGGCAACTATCAGATTTATCAACAGTGAAAATATTACACTAAGCATGCTCAAATTGCATTCAGAAGAATTAAAGGGCATTCCATACATTCTGGAAGAAATTCCAACCCACCTGGAACGCTTTCCGCAGGCAAACGCTGAAGTCGGTGAAGTGCCGGATCCTCAAACTGACGAAACCTCGAAATTCGTGTCTTGCGCGCGTACACTGTCGTGAATCCGGAAAAATCCCCGGTAGCTCAAATAAAATCCCTGAGTCTTTTACAAAATCCCGTGCGCATTCAACAACTCTGCCCTCATGCACTAAAGCTCCAGCACAGATTACTTACAAGTTCACAATTAATAAATTAAGTAAATCGATCCATACACACCACCAGCTCCCAAAGCATAAATTAGATCATCCTCTAATTTACTTACAAACCACCTCAATCCAACAGCACAGTTAAAGACTCCAATTGCACATAATAAATCAAGATCACATAAACAAAATCCCTTAATTCCATCATCAACAGGTAATTCCACAATTCACTTAAGTCCACCCAGCTTACAAGTAATCCATAGTGTACTTCCATAGCACACTCCAACTCTCACGATACTCCCAAAAAGTTCTCAGCACAAGATAATTACATGTTCCCAAACCTCAATTAAAAGAAATCCAAGTCCATCTCAAATAGGAACTCACAGCACACTCCCATAGCACTCTCAAATTCATCAGCAAACCAACAACCCATAAAACATAATTTATCAAAATCCACACAACCCTCTACAGCTCCAAATGCACACACACACAAACATCCCATAGGTTCTACAGCATGTTTACTTAAACATCACTTCATCTTAGAGCCATAATTACACTCAAATGATCCTTTACAAGCTTCCTTAAATACATACAAAATCCACAGTACATACAAGCTTCAGTTCAAAAGTGAATATTTGCCTCCATAAACTTCAACCACATAAGACCATAGCTTTCACTTGCACCTCGCAGGTTCACAAACACATCCACACTCATCTAAAACTTCAGCATAAAAGATGCATCCACAGCACACTCACTATCACAGAGCCCTCACATTCTCCACCTGTATCCAAAACACGTGTGCCGCGCACTCGATCTGGGTTCAGCACGGCGCCTCGCCGAAATCCGCGCCTCCCGACGACGACCTGAGAGAGCGAAAGGAAAAAACCACGTCAAAAACAGTCCACAAAACTCCTCGCGACACCCAGCCACGCGAGAAACACCCACGCTCGCGTCGCTGCGCGCGCACTGCGGCTGCTGCCACCAAGCTATAGCCGCAGCCGCTGCACTATTGCTGCAACCGCAGCAATGCCTGGGCCCGCCGCTGCGCTGCCTGGGCCCGCTGCGCGGCGCCCTGGCCCGCAGCCCGCAGCACGCAGCGCTGGCCTGCTGCGCGCTGTGCGCAGCGCGCGCCTGCCGCGCGCTGCCGCCGCGCGCAGTGCGCCGCGTGCTGTGCGCCCGCGCGCCCTGCGCTCACCCCCAGCCCGCGGCTCCACTAACTTCCCTGCTTGCTGCTTGCCAAAAAGAAGTCCGCAAGCCAGCAACACCAACCCAACTCCTCCAAAACCCAACAAAATGAAACTAAGCTCCAACCCAAGCAAAACCATACGAGAAAACCCAAAAACCATAAAAAGCTAAATCCATGCTTCCCCTCTCTCTAAATCTTAAAAAAAACTGCACTTACCAAAACTTGGAAGAAGTTGGTCGCGCTCTCCGCTTGCTCCACAAGGCCACTAGCAGGAAGTTCATCACGAACCACTCTCAACTTCATCTTCCTCTTCTTCTTCTTCTTTCTTTTCTCTCCTTCTCCCTTTCTTTCTTTTCCTCTGTTCCCTTCTCAAAACTCTGCTTCAACAGAAGAGGGAGGTGATGACGTGGACTTTAATTAGGTGGTGCCTTAATTATTAATAAGGGAGAGGAGGTCGTTGGCTGCATTTATTGCACTACCCCAAAATATCCCAATACTCTCTTTAAATCCACTCCTCATTAAACCACTCCTTCATTCCTTCTCTACAACATAAGTAAAAACCAATTAATTTAACTAATTAATTTAATTAAATAATTAATCCATCATAAGTCCCCGTCAACTCACTTTTTGTCCTCGGGGCCTCCGCACGGATCCGAAACCCCCCGAACTCCGCTGTAATCTGAAAATACACGTGTCCACAGCTTTTTCTCCCCAAAAAGCTCAACCGTTGAGTCGGGGTGCTCAATCCAAAAACCGGCTCCAAAATTGTCAGTTCCGACTCACTTTTCGCCTTCGGGTCCTCCGCGTCAGTCCGGAACCTCCCAAAATCCGCTGTAATTCCAAAGTACACCTATTTCAGGTATTTCCCACTTTCCTGCACACCACGGTGGAGTTGATGCTTCCCCAAAACCAGTCCTCAATCGGCGCACAATGCCCGGAAAAATCCCGAATCAAGCTGGGGCTTCCGCGTAGATCCGAAACAACCCAACATCATCTGTAAGCTCATAAGGAACATGCCCGAGGCAATTCCTCCGCACCACGCCATCTTGCGAGGTCGGCGCGCCATCCGAAAACTCGGTATTCTACAGTAGTAGCCCGGAATGCCCGGGCGCCCGAATTTGGGCCAAAAGTCCAAATTGGGGGAAATTTCGGGCTGGGCCTATTTATACCCCACTTCCACCCCGAGTTTGAGGCTTTTCTCGAATCCCTCTGCCCTTGGACTCTTTAGCAAAGTTGGAGATCTTCGTGTTGCGCATCTTCTGGCAGAGGCCCGAAATTTTTGGAAGCCGCAGCATTGGCGATTTCGGCATCGTAGCGAGGAGCGACGATCTTTCATCGGAGGCCCGTTATCGTCGCTGTTTGGTCTGAGAGGTCTACAGAGCTACTCCGACATCCTTTTTGGACGATTTTTGCGGCGTTAGATTCATGAGAGGAATGCCTTCGTTTTCTGTGTTGACAACCTTGCTTGATTCAGAGGTTATGGCACAGTTTTCGAGACTTTTCTAAGCCGCTGTTTGCTGGTGGAGTTTTTGGACAGCATCTTCTTGTCGGATTTTTATCTCTGCATCCGAACATCGGAATTTGACGTTTAAGGACTCTATCAACATCTACTCTTCGTGAGGATCGCCTTCATATTTTTATTGGAATTTTTGAAGATTGTTTTACAGGTGAAAATTTCGCTTTAAGAGGACTGTTCACAACAGATTTGTGATACTTGGAATTTTATGGAATTAAAGTGTAATCTTGGACTTGTTGTTGTACCCAGGGGTATTTGCGGGTGTTTGTGAACCCGTGGGTGTTGAGGATTTGTGAAGGTTGTTGCTACTGGTGTTTTTCAGTTGTGGAACCTTGGACAGTTGTGCACTTTCAGGTGGGTGGCCCTGTCTCTAAGATTGATGGAATGTTCATTAAATCTGCTATAGTAGGACCATGCATGATAGTGATATTCTTGTGTAGCATGCTAGAATGTGATAGTTGATAATTCTAGAGTTATTTGATGAGCATGCGATCTCTGGTTTCCTACAATTTGTAAATTATTGTTATCTTGGAACTTGACCTAGCACCCCCGCCATATGCAGCATGTTCAGCCAGACTGTAGAAAACTCCAACTTGGGCTAGGTTTATTCTGCTTTAGACATCCACACTTCTTTTCATCCTGGACTTAGTGTTTTACTCGCCCGGTCAGTGGGCCGAGTGGTCGGGTTTCTTTTTAGTGTGGGATGCATTTTACACTCGTGCTTGGGAGCAGAGTGGGGTCTGGTAGATGTAGTTGGTTGTTCCTCTGTGGCGGGAGCCGTTTGGGTAGACGGCGGTCCCGAGATGTTTTGGTTTCTTGTTCTATTGTCGCCACTGTGTCTGTGGCAGCTGTATACCAGTGATAGCAGGACCTTGAACCCAGAACTTTTTTTGGACACACATATGATTTTAGTCAACCAAATGTTTTCTTCCAAGCGTCGTAGGGTCGCCTGAGTCTGTTCTTGTTTGATTGGACGAAGACATTAGCACTTCGAGGTTTGGAAATAAAACTTGTTTTCAACTATTTTTCTAAAAAGAACTAAAAATCATTAAAAATAGATTTCTTCTAGATCAAGTGGTTTTCAGTAAGAAATATCACTTTTTTTCCAATAAATTTAACCACCCGAGATTATTCGAGTGGTCTGGGTTCCAAGGGCTGCTTTTCCTTTGGGACGAGAACGACGAGAGGTTATGCCTAGAACCTGTTCTTATTTGATAGGGTTGTAGGTTCTAGTCTTTCGGGGTTCCCGGATCCTTTATTGTTGTCTGTTGTGGGGTCTATCCTGTCAGTGAGTCTGCAGGTTGGGTTGATGTTTTGTTGTTGGGAACCGTCGGGGTTGACGGTGGTCCCGGGTCGTTGAGTGTTGTCCGACCAGTTTAGTTAGCCCTGAGTGGTTGGTTGATCCTGGCTGTGGAGTATCTCCAGCCAGTGTGTTTTTTGCTGTGAGTTGTTGGAGAGGCTAGTGTCTCGTGTTTCGTGAGAGCTGATCAGCTGAGTCGTCGAGAGTGCTCCGACTGTTGTGCGAGATGTTTGAGGATTGAGTCCTTCCGTTCAGAGCGTGAGCGTGGATTTTGACTATAGCCTGTAGTGCCACCTGTGCGACAGAGTGCGCGGATACCTTTTCCTCGGTGGGGTCGCGCCCCTCGAGAGCCACGCCCGGGGTGGATATGTTACTTTTGTACCGCGACTTGTCGATGCCGTCTCTCTGACTGAGCCAGTTTTGGCAGTTACGGACGCGGTCCCTCTGGCTGAGCCAGTTTTGGCAGCTACGGACGCCCTACGTAAGTCCGGTCCTCCGGGATGTACGACAGTTGGTAGGCGCAGGCTTGACTGGACCCGATGAGGCAGTCAGTTCAGATTGGGTGACTATACTGTTATGTTAGCAGATGCATCATGTTCTTCATCTGTGCCACTTTTTGAGCATCTAGATAGGGGCATAGTAGCTGTAGGGTTATTCATTTCCAGCTCTTTCCTTCAGTATTTTATTTGTTACTTTATGCCTCTAGTAGACTTAGTGGGCAGACCGTTGGGCTTGTTGACGGCACCCACTGAGAACTACTGTGGGATGTAGTTCTCACACCCGTCGTTGTGTCTTTTTCCCCAGGGACTTCTACTCCTGTTCCTGCTGTTCCAGCTGCTGCTTCTTCAGATCGAGGTAAGGGAGTCGCGAGCTAGATCCCTACCAGTCGTCGTCGTCCAGAGAGTAGATGTACCCTTTTTTATATTTTGAGAGTTTCTTGTTGAGAGACCTTGTAGTGAGGTATAGAGCTGTACTTTTTGTTTTTATTCTGAGAGACTTATGTACTTTTGGTAAGGCCTTTGAGTTGTATATATTTTATTTCTAGCAGTTTACTTTCAGCTCTGATATCTGTTTAGTATAGCTTCTTTCTTTTGCAGGTTAGACGCTTCGTCTATACGGGGTTCACCGTATGGGCGGCGGATCTGTTAGCGAGCCCGGGTCGCAGTTTCGACCCCGGGGCGTGACAGATTAGAGTGGTATCAGAGCCTAGGTTTTAGGTCATTGAGGACTTAGAAACCCTAGGCTTGTGGTTGGACATTAGGATGACTACGTGAGAGTCGTGACTGTTAGCGAGAGTCCTGATTGAGTTTTATACCTCTCCCAAGGGATAGGATAAGTGATTGGCATGTGTATTCTCCTAAGCGATTATGTTGGCTGCAGACAACATAATGCTATGGAATGGATGACATGTCTTAGACTTTCGCTGGATTGGGTCGAGTGTTGTTTGGTGCTGTCCTGATGTTTGCATGTGGATTGCAGGTGGGCACGATGCCTCCCCGACGCAGGATGCGGACACGTTCTCAGCCTTCTTCCTCCCACGAGCCTGAACAGGAGGAGTCAGCACAGGGTCAGCAGAGTGAGGTGCAGGAGCTTCGGGCTCATATGGCTCAGTTGTCAGAGACTTTCCGGCGTCAGGAGGAGACCATAGATCGGATGGTGCGTATGATAGAGCAGAGAGCACAGTCAGCTGTGACGCCCCCAGTTGTACCAGCAGCGCAGGCAGCCCCTACTGCGCCGGTTACTAGTGGTCAGCCGTCCGGGACGGCGGGACAGTTGACCCCTGCAGAGCAGCGTGAGGTGGTGGATCTATTGATGAGGTTCCGCCAATTCGATCCTCCCCGTTTTTCTAGATTGAGTGCAGAGTCGTGGGAGGCTGAGACTTGGATCACGACCATGGAGCATCATTTTGAGAGCCTGCTTATTCAGGAGCGGTTTCAGGTACTTTTGGCTACACACTTCTTGGAGCGCAACGCCGAGGCTTGGTGGCGGCTTGTGCGACCTGCTGGTCCGCCTGGGACGCAGCTTCTCTCTTGGGCGGAGTTCCACAACCTTCTTTTAGGGGCCTTCTTCCCGGAGAGCGTCAGGCAGAGATTGGAGGAACAGATAAAGAATCTCCGTCAGGGAGATCGGCCCGTACATGAGTACATCGCAGACTTCAACCAGTTGTTGGCCTGTGTACCGCACGCGGCCAGGGACGAGGCGCATCGGATTTACATGTTTGAGCGGGGTTTGCGCCGGGAGATTTATCAGTTCGTCCGTTCACACAGATTGCAGACGTTGGATGCATCTATGGAGCAGGCACTTTACGTTGAGTGCGGAGAGGCGGTGATGGATGGGGTGCCTCCAGCTCCCGCAGTGATTCCAGGGGCGAAGCGCCCAGTACCGGTTGATGAGGGACAGACGAGTCGGCAGGCACCTCCGAGACTTCCACGATCTCACCCTGAGGGTCGTGAGTTTCAAAGGCGCCAGACTTCAGGTGGACACCCGTAGCAGCCACAGTATCAGCAGCGACAGCAGTTTCAGCAGCAGTATCGGCAGTAGCGACATGAGCGGTGTGTCATCTGTGGCGGTCCTCATCCACCGTCGCAGTGTGACCAGAGACAGGGACGGTGCTTCCTATGTGGAGAGTTTGGACATTTTCGAGCAGCTTGTCCCCGAGCCATTCTGTCAGTGCAACCCCTTGCTATAGCACCCCCCTTGCCTGTTCAGGAAGCGGAAGCCCCTCCGATACACCGTCAGACAGAGTGGGGTACGACGTCGGGACAGACGGGACGACGGTCTTCAGCACCCAGTGGACGGGTTTACGCGGCCCTGGTGGAGGGCACCTCGGCAGTAGATCCTACCGCTGCAGGTATGACTTTATTTTCTGTTAGCTGAGTTGAGCTTTTTGGATACCGCTGCATCCTTCTGCACTTCTTAGTAGGGCATTTGCATCTCTGCATGAATAAGGGATAGGAATTTTGTGACATGCATGAGCAATTGGATTCTTCCCTGTGTCCTACAAGCAGAGGTGAATTTTGGGACTTGATCAGGACGGCTGAGACTTTGGGAAGTACACCGACAGGTGTGACGGTTCTGTTACAGCTCCACGACTCAAATCGAGCATACAGGATGGACCAGCTGGTGCGGTATCGTGCAACGATTGATTGTGGATTGAGAACAGTGACCTTTCCGCGAGTTGGACAACAGGAGATCATTTCCACAGGTCACCGAGGCATCCCTCCTGCAGCAGTGGCTTCAGCAGTTTTGGGTTAGGTGCTACTTGTTGAGCGTAGGTGATGCCTAGGACTAGAGGTTGTGTCTCTAGGGGTCACGGTTAGGGTTGTGTTTTTAGGGGCACGGATAGATCGTAGTTTCCATTTTTGTGGCCACGGTAGGAATGGCATCAACACTTCTCTCCCTTTTTCTCACCCTTGTGCTGAAATTTGCGAATAGGACGAAAGCTTCGAAAGGCTACTCAAGAAATGGAGACGGTGCCGGAACCTGTTCTTGTTTGATTGGGGCGAGGGCACTGGTCTTTCGGAATTTCTGAACTTTTCGTTAATTTCAGCTATTTTCTAAAATGAGAGTTGGGGTTGATGACTTTCCTGCTGGTGGAGCCCTTACCCTTTCTCGTTGGTTGTGTTGGCATAATTCGTGTAGTTTTGGACGAGTAGAGTTGGCGGTTCTTCCTTGTCCCCCGGTTTTCTTGGAGTTCCCGAGGATTTTCCAGCTTTGGATTCGCCTTGTGGGGAGTGAGTGGCGACAGGGGAGTTGGAAACTGTGTTGATGGATGTTTACCTTCGGGCTTGGAGACTCCCTTTTGAGCCGTGTTAGTTTCGAGGACGAAACTTTCTTTTAGTGGAGGAGGATGTGAGGACCCGAATCCCCACTTATGGGCTTATTGATGGATTAGTGGCTTCTGGGAGTGTTTGTGGATGTGTCGGGCCCAAGAATTGGATTCCTGGTGTACATGGGAGCAAAATTGCTTAACAGGAGGCCATTTTGGGTGATTAAGGTTTTTGCACGCTTATGGAAACAAGGAAGTGACCCGGCACGAAAAATGGATCAAGTTCACTTTTCCGGGAATTTTTGAAAAATTTTAGAAGTGGAATTTGGCCAAACGGACTTCGGATTTGGATTCAGCGCGCGAAAACGGTCAAGATGGACTATTTACTTGTATTTTTCAGAGCCCGGACGCGAAAACACATATTTTGAGGTGAGGGTTTACTGTTCCGGCGGCCGGAGAGGCGCCGGCGGCGGCGGCGGGCGGAGGAGCACGGCGGCGGGTGGAGGCGCAGCTGCGCGGTCCACCGCAGACGGCGTGCACCGAGCGCTGGCCACGTGGCGCCTCCCTATTGGCCGGCGCGGCAGGCGCGGTCCATGGAATTGGCGCGGGTGCACGGTGGACCGGGGGCGGACACGTGGCAGCACGTGGTTGGTGAGGTGTTGTGCGCACAGTCCACGGGGCGGGGAGTAGTTGCCTCGGGCTGCGTGCCCGACAGGCGCGCTTGGGCGTGGCGTGGGCGCGACCTGGGCGCGCTGACCCATGGCTCCCGGCGTGGGCGCCACGTGTCGGCACCAGCGTTGGCCACGCGGCGCAGCGCCGTTGGCCCAAACAGTTGTTTGCTATTTGGGTGGACGCGTGGCGGGCTGGGAGATTTCCGGGCGTGAACAGTAACGGGCCGGGCCTGTTACTGTAGCAGCCCGGAATGCCCGGGCGCCCGAATTTGGGCCAAAAGTCCAAATTGGGGGAAATTTCGGGCTGGGCCAATTTATACCCCACTTCCACCCCGAGTTTGAGGCTTTTCCCGAATCCCTCTGCCCTTAGACCCTTTAGCAAAGTTGGAGATCTTCGTGTTGTGCATCTTATGGCAGAGGCCCGGAATTTTTGGAAGCCGCGGCGTCAGCGATTTTGGCATCGTATCGCGGAGCGACGATATTTTATCAGAGTCCCGTTATCGTCGCTGTTTGGTCTGGGAGGTCTACAGAGCTATTCCGATAGTCTTTTTGGACAATTTTTGTGGCGTTTGATTCACAAGAGGTATGCCTTCGTTTTCCGTGCTGACCATCTTGCTTGATTCAGAGGTTATGGCACAGTTTTTGAGACTTTTCTAAGCTGCTGTTTGCTGGTGGAGTTTTTGGACAGCACCTTCTTGTCGGATTTTTATCTCCGCATCCGGACATCGGAATTCGACGTTTAAGGACTCTATCGACATCTACTCTTCGCGAGGATCGCCATCATATTTTTATTGGAATTTTTAAGATTGTTTTACAGGTGAAAATTTCGCATTAAGAGGACTGTTCACAGCAGATTTGTGATACTTGGAATTTTATGGAATTAAAGTGTAATCTTGTACTTGTTGTTGTACCCAGGGGTATTTGCGGGTGTTTGTGAACCCGTGGGTGTTGAGGTTTTGTGAAGGTTGTTGCTACTGGTGTTTTTCAGCTGTGGAACCTTGGACAGTTGTGCACTTTCAGGTGGGTGGCCCTGTCTCCAAGATTGATGGAATGTTCATTAAATCTGCTATAGTAGGACCATGCATGATAGTGATATTCTTGTGTAGCATGCTAGAATGTGATAGTTGATAATTCTAGAGTTATTTGATGAGCATGCGATCTCCGGTTTCCTACAATTTGTAAATTATTGTTATCTTGGAACTTGACCTAGCACCCTCGCCATATGCAGCATGTTCAGCCAGACTGTAGAAAACTCCAACTTGGGCTAGGTTTATTCTGCTTTAGACATCCACACTTCTTTTCATCCTGGACTTAGTGTTTTACTCACCCGGTTAGTGGGCCGAGTGGTCGGGTTTCTTTTTAGTGTGGGATGCATTTTACACTCGTGCTTGGGAGCAGAGTGGGGTCTGGTAGATGTAGTTGGTTGTTCCTCTGTGGCGGGAGCCGTTTGGGTAGACGGCGGTCCCGAGATGTTTTGGTTTCTTGTTCTTTTGTCGCCACTGTGTCAGTGGCAGCTGTATACCAGTGATAGCAGGACCTTGAACCTAGAACTTTTTTTGGACACACATATGATTTTAGTCAACCAAATATTTTCTTCCAAGCGTCGTAGGGTCGCCTGAGTCTGTTCTTGTTTGATTGGACGAAGGCATTAGCTCTTCGAGGTTTGGATATAAAACTTGTTTTCAACTGTTTTCCTAAAAAGAACTAAAAATCATTAAAAATGGATTTCTTCCAGATCAAGTGGCTTTCAGTAAGAAATATCACTTTTTTCCAATAAATTTAACCACCCGAGATGATTCGAGTGGTCTGGGTTCCAAGGGCTGCTTTTCCTTTAGGACGAGAACGACGAGAGGCTATGCCTAGAACCTGTTCTTGTTGGATAGGGTTGTAGGTTCTAGTCTTTCGGGGTTCCCGGATCCTTTATTGTTGTCTGTTGTGGGGTCTATCCTGTCAGTGAGTCTGCAGGTTGGGTTGATGTTCTGTTGTTGGGAACCGTCGGGGTTGACGGTGGTCCCGGGTCGTTGAGTGTTGTCCGACCAGTTTAGTTAGCCCTGAGTGGTGGGTTGATCCTGGCTGTGGAGTATCTCCAGCCAGTGTGTTTTTTGCTGTGAGTTGTTGGAGAGGCTAGTGTCTCGTGTTTCGTGAGAGCTGATCAGCTGAGTCGTCGAGAGTGCTCCGACTGTTGTGCGAGATGTTTGAGGATTGAGTCCTTCCGTTCAGAGCGTGAGCGTGGATTTTGACTATAGCTTGTAGTGCCACCTGAGCGACAGAGTGCGCGGATACCCTTTCCTCGGTGGGGTCGCGCCCCTCGAGAGCCACGCCCGAGGTGGATATGTTACTTTTGTATCGCGACTTGTCGATGTCGTCCCTCTGACTGAGCCAGTTTTGGCAGTTACGGACGCGGTCCCTCTGGCTGAGCCAGTTTTGGCAACTACGGACGCCCTACGTAAGTCCGGTCTTCCGGGATGTACGGCAGTAGGTAGGCGCAGGTTTGACTGGACCCGAGGAGGCAGTCAGTTCAGATTGGGTGACTATACTGTTATGTTAGCAGATGCATCATGTTCTTCATCTGTGCCACTTTTTGAGCATCTAGATAGGGGCATAGTAGCTGTAGGGTTATTCATTTCCAGCTCTTTCCTTCAGTATTTTATTTGTTACTTTATGCCTCTAGTAGACTTAGTGGGCAGACCGTTGGGCTTGTTGACGGCACCCACTGAGAACTACTGTGGGATGTAGTTCTCACACCCGTCGTGGTGTCTTTTTCCCCAGGGACTTCTACTCCTGTTCCTGCTGTTCCAGCTGCTGCTTCTTCAGATCGAGGTAAGGGAGTCGCGAGCTAGATCCCTACCAGTCGTCGTCGTCCAGAGAGTAGATGTACCTTTTTTTATATTTTGAGAGTTTCTTGTTGAGAGACCTTATAGTGAGGTATAGAGCTGTACTTTTTGTTTTTATTCTGAGAGACTTATGTACTTTTGGTGAGGCCTTTGAGTTGTATATATTTTATTTCTAGCAGTTTACTTTCAGCTCTGATATCTGTTTAGTATAGCTT
Source organism: Tillandsia leiboldiana (assembly GCA_029204045.2). Lineage (NCBI taxonomy): Eukaryota > Viridiplantae > Streptophyta > Magnoliopsida > Poales > Bromeliaceae > Tillandsia > Tillandsia leiboldiana. Next base: position 14,946,717 of record CM055072.1, read on the forward strand.
CTTTCTTTTGCAGGTTAGACGCTTCGTCTATACGGGGTTCACCGTATGGGCGGCGGATCTGTTAGCGAGCCCGGGTCGCAGTTTCGACCCCGGGGCATGACACAATAAGTTATTATTGCTAGTGGGCCGGGTCGTTACAGGGCGCGCCAACAGACCCGCCAATCGGGCATGACCATTTCTAAACCCGAAAGGAACGGTTTTATCCAACAATCACAGTTTGTGTAGCGGAAAAATAATAATCAGAGATCTAACTATGAAATTAAACTTTCATTCATTCATACGAATAGACAGAGAAATGAAAGTACAATGCTGAGCGAACATTATCTTTAAACTATCATACAACTCTCTTTACATGAACTTGAATTTAAATATTACATCATTTCTTTCTAAATGAACTTGTACATCAGATTTTTACATATTTTCCTCACTACAAGTTCGCTCAAAATGGTAAACTCTCCAAAATCTGAGGGCGACTCTAGACTGCTAGGTCGCTATACTGCTGGGCCCTTGCCCCTGTCGCGCGCCTCGCCTGGTGTACCTGGACCTGTGGGGATGTAACCCAAAGGGTGTGAGAACTACAGCCAAGTTCTCAGTGGGTTCAACCACCGAGCAAAAATGTCCTGCACCACTAGTCTAATGGAAGCAATAAAATAAAGTACAACTATGATAATTAAAGCTGTATACTACTAATGTCAACAGGAATAATCGATTTCTTACCACATCATAGCTTTAAACTATTTAAGGATGCCATTTTAGCCAAACATAACTAGACTGTTCACTTTTCTTTTCTTTGTGTTTTAGTTAAAGTTACTAAACCCTCGAAAATTCCTGCCCATTGGGCCCCAGCCCGGTAGTCAAGCTACCATAAGACAGGAACTTCTAAGGTTGCCGATAACACCCGCGAGTGTTACCCCGCCCCTACGGGAGAATGCATTCTTCGGGTCACTACCTGGGAGAGGGGCATTGCCCTTTACGTCCAACCGGTGCGCCCGGGGAGAGGGCATGCCCTTTACGTCCCGCAGAACCATCTCACCCCTGCAGGCACGCTCGTTTTACTTTCTTTCTTTTCTATTCTTTCCTCTTGGCACCCGGCCTCATTGTACATCTTGCATTTGCTTTGACTTTGCCCTTAACTTATGCTCTCTTTTTCCTTTCTCATTTGAGCCTTTAGCTCCTATTTCCACTAGCAATTAATTTACCTTCACTTACACCTTTAACTTATTGCTTATTAAGCAATTTCTTTTCACACTCTTATCTTTTACCCTAGGTCCTTGCCTCAAGGTAACCATGAGCCCCTTGGACTTAAAACTTCATCTCTTACTTTCTCTACTCAAGTTGAAGTTAAAGTTAGGGTTAATTTGCCCAACTCCCTAAGACCAACTCTAGGGATCTATTCATTCACACCTTTAACCTCAATGACCCTTAGAGACTCAACTCTAAGTTTAACCTTACTCCTACACAATGCCACTCATGAACCCTAAGGTTGATGCCACACAGTAAACCTAAATCTAGGTTTTCTCCTATGTCATTTATCCATCATCATACTTTTCTAATTCACTTAACACTAAGCTTTATTTATATGCTTCAAATGAAAACAAAAGACAAGGGGAGCGGTCACCCTTGTTCGAATAGCATCCCCTACCTTGTTGCTCTTGGTTGGAGAAAAATGATCCACCCTCTTGTTGATTCACAAGAAGCCCTAAACATTAATGAAACCATAATGGCATCATTTAATACTCCTCTTATCCATACAACCATCAAAAGGAAATTCCTAGGTTTTCTCTTAGCTCTTTTCCATGGTTCATTTGACCAAAAGAAAGAAAGGGAATCAAAACCCCCATTTGAATATGATCTATCAAAGAGAGGTTTTGATCTCTTTTCTTTTCATGAACAACCCTAAAAATGGATAGAAACCCCATTTTGGGAGTTTTTCCAAGGTTTGAACCCATAAAGAGCCCTAAAAATGGAATCCCTATCTCAAGAACTCACCTCTTGATGCTCTTTGCACTAGGGAGATGAGAAGAAGAGAAAGATGAAGCTCCTCTTGAGTTCCCTTGAAGCTCCACAGGCCACAGCCCAAGAGAGGGCTGCTACTGCTGCAGCTGCTCTCACTCTCTCACTCTCCTCCTTCCCTCTTTCTTTCGTTCTCCTTCTCTCCTGTTTCGAACAGGGAGAAGAAGGGGTGGGTGGTGTATTAAATGAGAGAGAGAGAGAGGGGGGATTAATGCTGTGCAGGGGAGTAGTTGGGAATTCAAGGATGTGAAATTACCATCCTGCCCTCACTTAAAAAAAGAATTTACCTCACAATCCCTGAGTTCTGGAGGCTGGGTACCGGTACTCGAGTTTCCAGTACCGGTACCCAAGTAGAATTCTGCCCTGCGCAACACTGGGTACCGGTACCCAGCTCTCAGTACCGGTACGCAAGCTAAATTGGGTTTGGGGTACCGATACTCAACCACCAGTACCGGTACCAAGGACTTAGAAATTTTCCTGCTCTTTTTCCCCAACCGAGGCTCTCGGTTAGCTGGTTCCAGTTAATTGGTTCCGGTACCCAATGAGGCGTACCGGCACCTAATGTCTCCAACTACTTCCTTAAGCTGCAGCTTCACTTTTTGGGCTCCGCCAAGTCGCTTTTCGATCAGAAGCCTCTTGTTTCGATCCAAAACATCCCAAACTCATTTATATTCACAATTTAAACGTGCTATAGCCGTTTTCACCGCACCACGCTATTTCGCGGGGTCGGTGCTGTGACACCCCCGGAATTTGGATTAGTCCTCTATATAAATGATATAATAGGACTAAATCTAAAACCCGGCTATAGCATTTTGGATGGTAGCAAGATCCAAGAGGAACATGAGAGTTAAGCGTGCTAGAGCTAGAGTAGTTCTAGGATGGGTGACCCCCTGGGAAGTGGGGCGTCACAGTTGGTATCAGAGACATTCACCAGCCGGAAATGTGAGATGAGTCTCGGCTGAGCCAGGGTTATATAGCGGGTAGAGCGAGGCTCCCCGGCTAATGACCGTTGTGAGTGGAGTGCAGCTCCTCACAAGGTCGGCTAAGGCTAGCGAGACGAGTCTCACATCGCCTGGTGCTTGTGAGTGTGCTTGAGCCTGACGTGGACGTCAGGGCTTAAAGGGGGGAAGAATGTGACACCCCCGGAATTTGGATTAGTCCTCTATATAAATGATATAATAGGACTAAATCTAAAACCCGGCTATAGCATTTTGGATGGTAGCAAGATCCAAGAGGAACATGAGAGTTAAGCGTGCTAGAGCTAGAGTAGTTCTAGGATGGGTGACCCCCTGGGAAGTGGGGCGTCACAGGTGCACTACACTGCATATGTTCCTGGAGTGAAAATCTATAGAGATCGTTCTAAGAGATTATTGGGCCTTTCACAAGAGCCTTATATTAAGAAAAGTTTAGAATGATTTAATATGCAGAATTGTAATCCCATTGACACTCCTATAGTAAAGGGTGAAAGCCTAAGCATTGATATGTGTCCTAAAACTCCAGAAGAAATAAAAGAAATGGCTAAAGTTTCATATTCTAGTGTTGTTGGAAGTCTAATGTATGCCGCTATGTGTACAAGGCCAGATATATGTTATGTTGTGTGTTTAGTGAGCCGTTACCAATCAAACCCTAGCATGAAACATTGGAAAGGTGTCAAAAGGATCCTCAGATACCTCAAAGGAACTGCAGATTATTCATTGTGTTATCAAGGAAAAGATTTGCGTTTGGTGGGATATTTAGATGCAGATTGGGCAGGAGATCTAGATGAGCGCAAATCCACTTCTGGTTATGTATTCTTACTTAACAATGGCGCCATCTCTTGGAATAGTAGGAAACAAAATTGTACTGCATTATCAACCATGGAAGCTGAATTTATAGCATGTTCAGCAGCAGTACAAGAGGCAGTTTGGTTGAAAAGATTTTTACAAAGTTTGGGAGTAATTAAAGACAACTTTAATTCTGTGAAAATCTAGTGTGACAATCAAGCTGCAATTGCTTTTGTGAAGGATCCGAAATATCATGGAAGAACAAAGCACATAGATATAAAGAATAATTTTATAAGAGATATTGTGGCGCGAAAGGATGTGGTTCTACAATACATATCTACACATCTGATGGTTGTTGATCCATTCACAAAACCTTTGACAAGAGATGTGTTTAGATCACATGTTGAATCACTAGGATTGCGTAGAATATAATGTACTATACTCTTAAAAGACTGATCATACAGTTTTGTATTAGTACATTGTATTAATGAAATTTATACTCTATTATATTTTCTATGTGAAGACTATATATTGATACTAGCATAAAATATGTGATTATCTAAAAGGTATGTCATCAGGCTGAAGTTGGCTCTCCCACACGAGCGACTGCCTCAGACACTAAGAAGGTGTGCTGAGATGAGATGAATGTATATTAATTTTCTATGAAACCAGAGACATGTTATGAGAGAGTTTAAGAGTGTATATATACATATGTCGCCTTGACGAAAGCCAAGATGAGGTTCGTACTTGAATTGTTTGTATTTTTTGGACCGAACATGATGATTGTCATGCCCTGGGTGTAAACCAGAACCCGGGCCCGTCTACAGATCCGCTGTGCACACGGAGTTTCCCGCATACACGAAGCGCCAATAACCTACTCAGATATAAGGGATATAAAAAGAGCAATAAAAATAGAGCTGAACTAAAATCTAATACATCTCAGACTGAAACTGGAAATAAAATACAGTACATCTGTAAAAATAATACATTTGTCTCTCCCAGCTCACCAAAAAGATACAACAGCTGGCTAAAGTCAGACTCGAAAGTAAAGTACAATCGTCTGAGGAAAATGGGTGCACCAACAGTCCAGCTAACTCGCTCATCCTGCCTCGAGATCTATCTACTCAGCTGTCCTCTCTCTCCGACCCGCCGCTGAAAGTCCAGCAGCACCCGCAGAAGACACTGCAAAACAAAGGAGAAGAAAAAGAGGAAAGAAGAATGGGGGTGAGAACTACTAGTAAACCAGTAGCCTCCCCTAGTGGGTAAATCCTCAAACTCCGACCCACCCACTAGGTCTACCAGAGGCAAAAGAGAAAGAAGAGTGGTAAGTAATAGAGACTGCTGAAGAAAAGAAACTACCACTACTATGCCTCTAAATACAATCCCAAAAAATGGAATAACCATATGCATCAGTAACCAACCGACCCAAATAAACCCATCTATGCCGCCCTCATCATCGGGCAAGTAAGCCGCGCCGATGTGATAGCAAAACTCATGCTGCCGCCCTCAGCATCGAGCAAGTAAGCCGCGCCGATGTGATAGCAAAACTCCTGTTGCCGCCCTCAGCATCGAGCAAGTAAGCTGCGCCGATGTGATAGCGAAAACTCAATGCCTGTCTGACCCCCACGCTCCGGAGGGGAACTCGAGGGGAGCTACCCACACGAGGAAAGTAACCATGTCACAAGTATCATAAAAGCAGGATTGGATCACTACAATGCCCAAGTGGAACAACTCCCTCCACTAAAGAAAACCCCGATCCCCAATCTGATGCATAAATACACATACGGTCAACCGCCCAATATCCGCGGTTGCCGCAATACCCCTTAATCCACGACCATGTCCCGCAACCGACACCCGGTCAACCGCCCAATATCCGTGGTCGCCACAATAACCCCCAATCCACAATCGGGTAAAATAATCAATATCCGGTCAACCGCCTACTATCCGCGGTAGCCGCCATACCCCACAACCCATAATCAAATACCACCTGTCCCCGACCCCAAGGTCCCGGCTACACTATCCCAACCCCTGCTCAAACCCGAGCAACAAGAACCACCTGACTAAAGAATAAGGAGAAAAGAAGCAAACATGGTTTCTCCTAAGTCAAGTTCCAACATGATAGTGTAGCAATAAGAGATGGCCTAACTAGATGTCCATACAAGCATGCAAAAGTCCCGGGAAGATAGAAAGAATACAAATATCATTTTCTGACTTATGTTTTAGCATGATAACAGTTCCTGGCATTCAATATAGCATGATATCCCAAGTCCTATAACCGTTCCCACATGAATAGCAAATATTAAATATATAAACCGCTACTTGCCCACAAATAACTATCCACCTATGCATGTCAAAAAATATCCCCAAGTGGTACCCACCATCCAGGTAACTTACATGGCCTCAATATTATAATCAAATCCATATGCAAGGTTATGTGCTAACATAGCAATCCACATGTTCAAGCCCACATGCATAATCCCAACCACGAGTGTGGATCAATCAATAAGTCCAAAAAAAAAGATCTCTCTAATATTCTGGTGAGTATGTCAGAAATAGAGGGATATAGCAACCACCTACTGTAGAGTACCGGGACTTCGTATAGTGCACCGACTTCGCAAGATGGCGTGGTGCGGGGAAATAGCCTGGAGCGTGTTCCATTTGTGTTTACAGATGAGTTCGGGTTGATTCGGATCGACGCGGAAGCCTTTGGGTTGAAAAGTGAGTTAGCGGCGTCGAAATTTTGGAAGCTCTAGCTTGTTGCAGTAATCTGGGACATTGCGTACCGGAACGCAAGTGTTGGTATCGAAACCAATTGCTTTGGAGAAAACCGAAGAGAGTTCGGCTGAGGAAAATTTGGAAAAAACTTTCTAAGTCCCTGGGTACCGGTACTGGGCAGTGCGTACCGGTACCCCATGTGCATTTTGGCTTGAGTACCGGAACGCGGGGCCGGGTACCGGTACTCAATGATGGATTCATCAGAGTTGGTTCTCGGTTTGGGATTTTTGAGCATGTGTACCGATACGGGGACCCATGTACCGATACTCAACCTCCAGAATTTGGAATTTGTGAGGGTAAAAGAGTATTTTCACCTCCAACCTTCCCCTTCGCCTATTTATACGGACCCTCCTCCTCCTCTTTTCCTGTGGGATTCAAGCAGAGAAAGAGAGAAAGAATGAGAGGGAGAAGGAGAGGAAGAAAGAGATTGAGAGTGAGCGAGAGGGAGAGCTCGATTGGAGCTCGCACGCGCGGACACAACCAGTGGAGGTGGGTACAGTGATTTTTCTGAGTTTCGGATTTTCTCGGCTTTTTGGATTTAGACGAATGAGTGGATTTTTGAGCTTGGAATGGTTTTTCCCATTTTCCTTTTCTTCCCTATGTTGTGTGGTGCAGCCGAGTGTTGCGCGTGCCGCGGAGGAGCGCGCGTGAGGGCCCTGCGCACTGTGCGGAGCCGCGGAGGCACGCAGGCTGGGTGCACAGGTGGGTCGACGGAGCGCGGCGGTTTTGACCCGAGTACAGATGGAGACCTTGGTTGAGGCCTTGCGACTGAGCAGAGTGCTCCAGTGTAATTTTGGGACACGCGGTGGAGTTGCGCGCGACCGAGAGCCGAGGTGCAGTTTCCGGCGGATTTTGACAGTGAGCGAGTCCGTTCTTCGCCAATTTCAGCGTTGCCTGTGGAAAGCGATCCAGGTGGGTTGGAAATTCTTCAAGATGTATGGAATGCCTTCTAATGCTATTGTATGCATGTTTAGCATGTCTAGCTTATTATTATTATAGCTGGTAAATCTGATAGTTGCCTAGAAAATTGTATGAAGACATTCCTGAGCCCCAGATATTTTTAGCATGATCTAGAGATGATTTGACACTAGACTGCATATTTTCTTGAGATTCGGAATGCATCTAGACCTTCATAAAATTTCTATAACCGGTTTTAAGTTAAACTCTAATTTTAAAATGTTTTAAAATATCGAGAGCATTATGAATGGTCCAGGTAGTTCGGGATGCATGTGTCCTCGTGCCGGGGGGCCGAGGGGATTTTTAGAGCTTTGTGAGATGAGTTCTAGTGTCATGAGAGATTGGACATTTGTTTCACTTTAAGGGCGGAAGCTACGAGCGGTTGCGCCTGCAACCTGTTCTTGTTTGATTTGGGTTGTAGGCGTTAGTCTTTCGGAATTTCCAGGCCTCTTATGTGAGAGATTTAGGACTGATTCCATTGTTGGGTCGGAAGCTACGGGCGGCTGTGCCTGCAGCCTGTTCTTGTTTGATTTGGGTTGTAGGTGTCAGTCTTTCGGAATATTCGGCCCTTCATGGAAGTCGATTTGTTTACTCTAGATCATGGGTTGGGCATTTGCTGATTGAGTCGTGGAGGGTTCTCCGACTTAGCTTTGTTTCTTTGGGCATTTTGAGATTGAGTCGTGAAGGGTTCTCCGACTGAGTGTTGGTTAATTGGGTATTCAAGTTTCCGATCTGTTTGATCGTGAATTGTAGCCTACATGTGACGATTATTCAAACAGATGAGACACGCTTGAGCTCGGTGGGGTCACTCCCCTCGAGTTACGCTCCGAATGCGATGATGATGATGATGATGCGCCTAGTTGATACACTAGAGGTCACTTTGCGTGATATTGTGATAGTCCGTGTAGGACGCCCTACGTAAGTCCAAGTCCTTTGTGGGCGTAGTGGCAGTAGGTAGGCGCAGGCTTGACTGGACCCGATGTGGCAGTCACTGAAATTTGAGTTATTGTGAGCACCTTATGAGCGAGTGGATGCATAGCATGTTCTTAGATGAGTTTTCCTTTGAGCATGGTACTTGAGGCATATTAGCAGTAGCGAGAGGATGCATAGCATGTTCATAGTAGAGTTTTTCTTTGAGCATGATGTTTGAGACATATTAGCTGTAGTTCTTTTCCAGTTTTCCATTATCTATCTGCATACCTATCTGTTTTGCCTCCAGTAGACTTAGTGGGCATACCGTGGATATTGGTGACGGTACCCACTGGAAACTACCTTCTGCAGTAGTTCTCACACCCGCTGCGGTGACAGGTTTCCAGAGGTTGCTGTTCCGGCTTGATTCGCGTGGAGACAGCTGATCGATGTGAGGACGTGGCCGAGTAGCTCCTTACCCCTTTTTATTTGAGAGTCAGAGGTAGATGTATCCTGTATTTTTATGATTCCACTTTTGTACTGAACATTCTGAGAGATCTGTGAGGATTGTATTTATTTTACGTAGGGTGAGAGACTATGTATTGAGGATTTATTTATATTCAGATGTTCAGTTTTGATTTCTGTAGCTACTAGTTTTATTTCAGCTCTGATACATGTTTAGCTATAGATCTGACTTGCAGGGTAGACGCTTCGTCTGTGCGGGGGTTTCCGTATAGATGGCGGATCTGTTGGCGAGCCCGGGTCGCAGTTTCGACCCCGGGGCGTGACACCCACCTCGAAAAGCGCAATCCACATCCAAAAAGGCCCCTCGCTGTCCACAGTCCTCTAACTCCGCAACCCGCCGAAAACAGTGCACTACTGCACAAAACATCGCACCCGGTGTGAATATAATACCCAAAATACAGCATTTGCTGTTTTTCCAAACAGCACAGAAAAAGAGAGATTTTCACCTCTGTAAAGTGCTCCAAAAAATTTAGAAAAATCACGATTGCATTCTTTGCGAGGAGTAGATCCAAAACGAGTATTTATACGCCCTGATCCGATGCTCGTAGACTGAGATAAAAATTGAACAAGCCCATGCTGTCCAAAAATCCACCATAGAAAATAGGATCAAAAGGTGCCTCGGGAACCATGCCAAAAGTTCAAAACGGAGCAAAGCGGTCAACATGAAAATCGAAGCCTTACCTCTTAGGAACGCGCTGTCGTAGAAATCGTCGAAAAATTCCACCTGGTTTGCGCACAGGAAATTTCCGACTGAACTGCGATGGAAACGAGCCGAAAAAGAGAAATGTCGAGGCACACTGTAAAACCAAGATCGCCGCTGCCGAGCCTCCAAAAATCCAGGGGATCCACCACGAGATCAAAAATATCAAGAGGAACAAGTTTCCTAAAAAGCTTTTCCTCTCAATCTCTCTCTAAGTCTCGAAAAAGCAGAAAAAGAGAAAGAGGAGGGGTATTTATAGGCTCAGCCCAAGCCCCACATGGGCTTCCGAATTCGGGCGCCCGAAAGATTCGGGCCCTGAATCTGGGCCCGGCCTGGCCCACAGAAACAGCGCCCGGATTCACCCGGGCGCGACACGTGTCCCCGAATAGGGGACAGCGGCGCCCGGCGAACCAGGCGCTGCCACGTGCCCCCTGCGGGGCGGCGCGGTGGGTGGCGCCCGCCACTGGCGTGGCGCCACGTGGCGCCGCATGCGCTGCCCCGCCCGACACGCCAGCCGGCACGCCTGTGCGTCGCCTGCGCCCGCGTCCGTACGGCCGTAGCCGCTCGCCCGCACGCGCACAGTGGCGCGCCCAATCCCCACGCGCCACGCGTCAGCCATCGGGTCCGCTGCGCCCGGTGCACACACCCCGTGCACCCGCCGAATCAGAAGCCGCCACGTGTCCCAAGCACCACCAATGGGAAGCCGCCACATGGCACACCACCAGCCCGCACACGCCGTGCCTGCCTGCGCACCTGCCCGGCCTGCCCGTGCACCCTCGCGTGCGCCGCGCCCACTGCACCGAACCAATGCGGAGCTGCCACGTGTCCTCGCCGGTCCACCAAGCACCAGCGGCACTCCCCCGTGGACCAGACTGTGTGCGCCGGCCAATCCCAGGCCGCCATGTGTCACCCGCCGGTCCACGGCTCCCCCCGTGCACCATTTTGCACAGAAAACTTTCGGGTATCCCTTTTTGGGCGTCCGGACTCAGAAAAATAGAAGTAAATAGCCGTTTTCAAGCGTTTTTCTACGCTGAATCCAAATACGGCCTCCGATCAGCCTGAAACCACTCCCAAAATTCGGCAAAAATCCGTCGAAAGACAGGCTTGATCCAAAACCTCACTGAGTCCATCTAACACGTCCATTTGACGTGTTACGAGCCCGACACACCAATAATAGGTGTCTCACACCACGAATCCCAGGGGAAAAGCCACACCAAAGTCTGGGTCACTACAATGATCCCACAATCATGTTAGCCTGAGTTACCATATATGAGATCTCTGATGGACAATATGATAGAATTGTTGCATAGAGAACTCAAGTTAGATACCAAGAGGTATTTGATTAAAATCTGTACGGTGTGTATGATTTTATTTGACATACACTCATTAGAGGGGAAATTGCACCGTAGCACGCATTTCATACCGCGTGTGTAAAAGCGATTATGAGGAAAATGAGATTAAATTAAAAAAATCCCTGTATTCTCATGGGTGTGAGTTTCTCGAGACCTAGAATATAAAATGGTCTCTTTAATGCCCTTAGTAACTTATGTCTATATTTTGATGTAATAAATCAATGTTCGCTACTTTAGTATGTTTCCGGCGGTGATAAAATAATTAGCCTTAAAGGGGCATGTCTAGGAAAGCGGCTAGTCTAAAAATGATAAGTATGAGAGCAAAAGGAAGACATTTCATATTATGTCTGTCATATGTATTCACCGGTCGACCAGTTATGTTGTTTTTGTAAAACAAAAACGAACATAATTGTGAATACATAGTGAGAATAGAAAAATTAAGTGTAACCATTTGAGGGATTAGGTACACTTAATTTGACATAACTAAATTTATCTAGAGCATAGCGAGTCATAATATGAGTAAGAGTAATATATATCGTCTTTGGTTTTCACAGCTATTATGTATCCCTACCAGGTGCATGAATACGCTTATGATTAGGCACGCGGGTCGCACGACCCATTTGTCAGTATGAAAATTACCAAGATAATGAAAATAGTTTGCCCATCACGTGCGGGTAGAAGATGTTGGTTTTCTAATCGAGTTTCGGGTCGCCCATGATGGGCAAATCCAACCCGACCCATTAAGAGGTGGTTTCTAGTATTCGGTTGAGAAACCACCACCACTACGTGCAGTTATCAACTGAGAAGAAAAGAGGAAGTTTTTCCTTCTTTTTTTTGGATCAATGAAAAATATATTACTCTCTTTTTAGAGGATTTGACATTTGGATTGTGGAAGCTAGTGCAGTTTTCATCTTGTGATTTTGCATTTGATCCGTTGGAGCAAGTGATTTGGTTTGATCCTACTTCATCACGTGTTAGGTATTACGATCAAGATATATTTAAATTTAATTTTAAACCATCAACGGATGTACCTTTTTACTTGTCTTGTGTTTGATACTCCCCTATTGCCAGATGATCCATCGGACCTTGCGGTCCGTAGCTTTTAGAGTCATCCCTTATGTGATAGTAGCATCACGGTGTTAAAAGCTACGTTAGCCTTACAGAATTCAAAATTTAATGGTTGATACCCGTGACCCGAGTTCGAAGCCTAGTTGCTTCACATTTCCAACTAAGTTTATTTTCAAAAATAAACGAAGCGGGTAGCATACTACCTTTCTCTCAAAAAAAAAAAAAAAAAAAAATTAAAACTAAATTAGATCAGATTTTGAGTTTTGCAGTGTGTGTGCGCACGCGCGTGTGTGTGTATATATATATATATATATATATATATATATATATATATATATATATATATATATATATATATATATATATATATATATATATATATATATATATATAGCATAGGACTATTATATTTTTATAAGTATAAATTCTTTTATACTCATAATTTTTTTATCCTTGGATGAAAAAATGTGCGATTAGGATGATAGTGGTCCCCCTAAGGTTTACTAAGTTGTTGGGAAAATAACATAAATCCTAGAAACTACTATAATCCTAACCGCGCTCCTTCATCCAAGAAATAAAAACTTATGAGTACAAAAAAATTTTACTCATAAAAATATAATAGCCGAACCATATATATATATATATATATCGCGTTCTAGAATGTCGGGGATACGACAAGAATGCTAAACCCTATTTTAAAAGGTTGTTCAACTCAAACATTTTAGTTTTTGATGTGTTGATGAGCTAAAAAAATTATTTTCAATAATTATCAAACTTTGTTTTTTGAATATTTAAATATTTTAAATAATACTTAGATGTCCGGTACTGTTAGAATATAATGAACGAAAATTCGGAATTAATTATCTTACAATGAGATTTCTCTAACATGCGGATCATGAAATCAAATGTCCCATCACCATAGACTGGTCTGTATGGCATATTGTTGGCAAATGCAATGGCATTTTATTAAAGAAGATAGCTGAAGTTCTTTATGGCCGAGGAAGAAGTTTGAAGACTGCCTCTCTCTCTCCACCAATCTGAACCAATTTCACTAGAATAAGCATGCCTCCTAACTATTAAATAACCATATAGGGTAATTATAATGTGGGAATTTAACCCTTGAAATTAATGGGCCCCTTTTAAATATTTTATCATAATCCAAAGCCCCATATGAGCTTTTGAGATGTAATGTGCGGACGCCAGGTATTTAACATGGTATTTGACTACTAGATTTTAGATCTATTGGTTTTCTAGATTACTTACAAATTGTCATTCCAAATGAGGAGGAATGTTATACATACATCTTAAAAAAAAAAAAAAAAAAAAAAAAAAGGAAGTATATGTATAGGAGTTACTTACTATTCAATTATTAGATTACTCTTGTATATTTTCGGGGTCCGAAAACTACGTACGTAAGCAGCAGGTGATGATAGGTTTCATGTACAGTAGTTAAAGAAAAAAAAAATCATAAAAAAATGTTTTCATGAAAAAGAAAATTACATTGACAGATGTTTTGTTCCATATTATATGAAAATAGTCTGCAGTGAAAGAAACAAGAGAATAAAAAAGAGTGACGGACAGGAGTTTTTCTTTTACATTTTTCTATGAAAGTAAAAAAAAAAAAAAAAAAAAAAAAAAAAAAAAAAAAAAAAAAAAAAAAAAAAAAAAAAATTACAAAAAAAAAAAAAATCTAGAAATGAAAACTAGTTTCTTTCCTGATAAAAATTTATATTTCACCCAACAGTATATTACAAGAAATCAAACACTTGAAAAACTTCTTTTTCGCTCTGAAAAGTTAATTCAGGTCTCCCTTACATGGAATCAAAATCAACCTAGCTCGAAATGAAAACAATGCGAACTAAACTAAAAGATTGAATTACACCTCGTCCTCAAACTATAAAACTACAAAAGGGATGCCATTTTAGTCCACAAATTTTTATTTAATATGCCTTTTATTTTAAATTTTTAAAATTATTATAACTAAGTCCTATCATCATGCTACAACAAAAAAATGGACATGAATATGACATTAATTATCATTTCATCAGAAAATCACAATGACTATATTGACATAGCAATAACATCCTAATCATTACCATATTGCTGCCGCACCATGTCACTAACAGTGGAGGGAGGGAGAGCGAAAAATTATTGAGGAATACAATTTGTACACTATATTTAGAATGTACGATATATATCTTATCCATATAAAAATGGGGGCTTCTTTATTCATCACGTTGAAGTGATAAATAAAATTTATTTTATTTTAGAATGAATGAGATGTAAAATATAAATTTCGTTTGGAATGTACAAAACGTATTTTCCAAAATTATATACATCATAACTAAATTTTACATGAGGCCTTTATAGGCTATAATGTAATCATCCAATATGATCTACAACATTGAAAACAAGTGAAAAATAATAAATATTATAAGATTTACATTAGATCTAAATACCTGTTCTCATGCATCGTATAAAACTTGTAATGTATTGGGCTACTAAACTTAGGAAACTTTTTTATTATAAAAATTTAGTGAATGCAATTAATTATTCATCTCATCGCTTTTACATGACTAATATATTTTACACATCCGAATTTAAAAAAATATATATATAATATTAAACCTAAAAATAATTTTAATATTAAAAAAACAGCGCCTAGAACTACTTTTGTAAATAATTAAAAAAAAAAATTTATTTTCCTAATCATAATATCCTTTAAATCTATTAATAAAAAAAATTAGATTTGATAAATGAAGGATACTAGATGTACACCCCTACACCCGACCTCATCTTGAGATGGATATTATTTTACTCGTCACATCAAGTGACGAGTAAACTTCACCCCACCCAGGATAGATGTAAGATATACTCCTCTAAAGAATGTATACTTATATATACCCTTGATAAATACCTAATGGAACAAAAATTCTCCACTTTTTTTTCCTTAATGTGGCAGTCAATAGAATGCCAACATGCCATGTCATAGCCAGCTCATTATTGTAGTAGTGGTCGACAAGTGGCAAAAATTAGGATGTACACTTCTTCCACCTTCGCCGCATATCAACAACCGTTCAACCGATTAATTTTACTGCAGTTGATAAGCGGCGACAACTAAATTGTACACTTCTTCCGCCTTAAGTCCCACACCAACATCCAATTGATTTTATCAACTACAACAATTTAAAAGTTTAAGCCAATAATTATAACAAAAAAAGTTTGATGACCAAAATGTCACCCACATCATAGTGTTGATATATTGGTGCAATTTCACCAAATCAAAATCAGGTTAATACTCTGAATAAAATTATAAAATGATTAAATATGAAAATCAAAATTTCAGCCAAACTTCCAGAGCCAAATTGCTATGATTGGCATACCAAAACTCATAAAAACTTCCGTGGACTAAAAATTGCAACTAACCCAGAAAATCTTTTTGTTGACAAAAGCAATTTTAAAGATGGAAACAAAATAAAGTCCTACAAATTTCATTTGTATCAAATAAAGAAAGACTTAAGCACCTACTCAATATTATAGAACAGTATAGATGTTAATCACTGAGTCGCAAACTTAGTGTAAAAATAAAAAAGAAAACGTTTCAGAATCTCTAAATCAATTTAGTAATATTGTATTCAACTTACAATCAGAATTAATCTTCACATGAGTTAGTAGTGCCAAAGCCCCATAATATTGACAAGCTAAAATTAGAACTTGATAATACTACATATCATAACATGTCACCTTTCTAAGTCATATAGCTACACAGAAAAATATGAGTTCTATCTGAAAGGGAATCCACTGTAACTGTTTTCACAACAACATACAATGGTCAAAGCACATAAATAGCTATATCCTGTCAGAAGCACTCCTTAATGGCTTAGTTGTTAGAGCCACTTGATGATGCTGTAACCATACATCTATCTGCATGCAAAGAAACATAACATCATATTATAGTTAGCAAAGTTAGCAGCTTAAAAGGTAATTACACAAACTGGGCAAGCAACAATGTCAAGATGTAGTATAAATGAAAACTAGGGTCGTCAATGAGTATGGTTATTTGAAACTTAAATAAAATTGAATCCAAATGGGACCGGTTTAGTCAAAAATTAAACAAGGATGGTCTCAGTAAATGGGGAAGAAATCTACAAACAAATGGTTTTGGGTTCAGTAATAGTTTTTGCCATTAGACCTAAATGTGACCCCAGAACAAAGCTGCAAGAAAAAAACCATAAAATCTACACCAACTGGTTTTGGCATCAATTATCGACCTAAATGTGGACCCGAAACAAAGCTGCAAAAAAACCATCTATGTTACATGCATACTCCCTGTTGATCTAATGACTCTAAATTAAGACATACAAACACACACTCTTGCATCTTGAGCCATTAGATCTTTGATCTAATGGATGTAAAATTAAGAAAATGATTATGATGCTTTCTGATAGTTGTTCGTAATATTACAATTTTAAATTTCGCTTGATGTAGTTCCGTTTATTTCGAGATTTGTTGTGATAATTCTCAGTTTTGGGCTCGGTTTTGGATTTCGGATTTGTTGGCAGGTTCAGTTTTGATTTTCCTAAAAAATGAATAAAACCAGCCCATTGAATCCCAAGAGGAAACATTATTGCAACAGGATTTCGTTACAAAAACAAATTTTTTAAAGTGAGTCCTAGTTTCCTTGTTCAAAATCACCTATTGGAGAAGTAGTTTGAGTTATAGATGTACAGTTAATAAGAGAATTACTTCACCACAAGAACAAGCAAAATTGACGACTTATTCAACACTTTGTATATGTGAATCTTTTACGTTTCATATAGAACATGTTATCTGCCAAATCATTTTCGTTAAAACTTTGTACCTATTTGGACGAAAATAGATGCAAGGTCAGTGTAGCAGCAATAAAAAATGCAGGGAGAAAATTGCAAAGAAAGTTCAAGGGTGTTTCTTATAATTTGGCCCAATTTTCAAAATTCGTCTGGAAGCTTAACATTGCAGCAGAAGCTTAAAGTTAAGCTTTCAGGTCCCAGGGCCCGGAAGCTAAGTTCAGCTCCAGAAGCCACGCCAAATTGATCTAATAATTTAGATTATGAGTTACTTTGGAACAGTACTAACAATTTAGATACTAATGCAACTGAATGCTTTCTTTTCTTAATTTTTCCACTTCTCCCGCAGCACACAAAATAAAAATTAATATACAGAAATGGAATCAGCACAGTAAGATTATGTAATGGACTATGTTGTACATAAAGAAATAATTACGAATATAAAGCATCAGAAAGATGGGAAAGGTAATAAATGACCTAACCAGTAAGTAGAACATTTTGTCACGACTTCTCTATAAAATGGTGTGCAAGCATCTGAGTTAAACCTGAGGCAGAAATGCTCTCACAACTGAAAAGTTCTTGAAGCTTAGAGTCACATAGTATTGATGCATTTGTGGAATCCTGTATAAATTCAAATCAACAATCATCAATCTTTCAAAGTAAAAATTAGTTCGAATAAGTTTAACTAAAAGGAAATAACAAGAAAAATGTGATGAAATGTTTTCTTACAGTGTCAAATATAAAGTTTATATAGGACAATATCTCAGAATATCAGATAGGCAGTAGTTCATGAATGTTAACTCACGCATGGATTTGATGTGTACATAATACTGTACTAGCCGGTGCCCTATACCAAATGAACCTCCTAATATCTCAGAGCTCATCTCATGTACTAAAACATTAAAACAGGCAAGCCTATCAAAATTATGATACCAGTATACTAGCACCCTCGAATCATGTATATCACATCCACTCTCCATTTTGTTCAGCAACATAATCAGTAAAAGTCACAAATTAGAGCTTCACAAGGATAAAAGACTGATACATTATTATGCTGAAATGTGTCCCATTTCCAATTTACTATGCCAAAAGTTGTATTAATTCGGATTTTCAATACAAGTTTGAATCCTCAGTAACAATAAGGATAAGCCTAGAGAATAGATAGCATCTACAGAGCCAAAATACAAGAATAGAGTTGTTTGATGTATGATATCCTCATCAGAAGTCATTTGACATAAATGTAGCAATAAACTAATCAATTTCTGTAACCAAGGATAACTTGGTAACTTATAATTTGACGGAGACACGTTAAACAGTTAAAAAATTGGAACTAAATATAAGGCATCAGCTCTATAAAAACGGACAAAACAACTACAAGCCTCTTCTTCCTGAATTTAACTGGAGCAACAATTCCCATACAATGGGTCAACCAACTATTTAAAATCAACCATCCCTAATAGGATTTCCAATAGTCAGATCATATATTCCATTTCCTGAATACTAAAAGGAGTGCTATAGAAAATTTAGTTATTAAGAAAAGGAGCAAAGAACCTCTCATATCTGCTACTATTTTCTTCTATCACCTCACAAAGCAGCTCTCTATTTCTTATATCTTTCATCATCTCTCCCAGATTCCGTCCCTCTCCTCATTGTTGACCCCTTGATCTGCTCCCTTTCTTTCTTTTCTTTTTACGTCCTATTTTCAATATTCCATCATAGTTCCCTCTTCCTATCCACCATAGGAGAGAAAATGGATACGATACAGATTGAATAAAAAGAAAACCGTATTTATATCCAGTTCTCTTTTCTAAAGTATAATCACATAGATGGATGTTACATGCGTATCAGCATTTGAAACCACAGTAAACATGTTACTGTTTTATAAAAATATTTGGGCATTTTATTGTAAAGCAAGGAAAATACATCTATAGTTAAGCTATTGTATCAGTTCTTGTAGTATTTCAAATTTATGAATGCAACGTTACAAATTAAATACAGTACCTCAACCCGCATGCATATTCAGAAAACGCAAGTGAATATCTGGATCCAAATTCAAGTGCTTTTGGATGCAGAATCCGGATTCAAGCCACATAAACAAATCTAAACCCATATACAACAAAACTTAAATAAGCAAATGTGCTGCAAGACTTAAATTACCAGCAATAGGAGACTGCTAAGAGAAAGTCCAAGTGAAGGACTGATGGAACCCATAAATGAAAAAAAAAATAACATAAAATATATTTTATTTTGTTATTTTCGGAAATTGCAAATCCCATATTTTGTAGAACTAGTTTTTGAATTTCAAATAATTGTTGGTTAAAGTTAAGATAGAATCTCTTCATTTAAGGGATTTGTTTAGATCTATGTGTCACGGACACGAATACGGGACACGACACAACTCAGACACAGCGACTTGGCAACACCAAAGAAATAAGGACACGACTATGGCAAAGACACGGCTTATAAAATATAATATTTTTAATAAAACATAGTAGCGAAATTTAATTTCAAGAAAATAATTAAAAAAATTGAGGTTTCATATTAAAAAAAATCTAAAAAAAAAAAAAAACCATAATTCAAAAAAAAATCCTAATGTAAAAAAAGAAATTTAACCCTCATTCAAAAACAAATATAACCCTAAGAAGAGAGAGAGAGGGAGAGAGAGAGAGTACCTTTGAAAACAAGAGAGAGAGAGAGAGAGAGAGAGAGAGAGAGAGAGAGAGAGAGAGAGAGAGAGAGAGAGGCTTTGTTGAGGAGAAAGGTAAAAAAAGAAAAGGTAGATGATTTTCTAAAATTTTTTATAAATTTTCATATGCATTCTTTTCCTTTTCTTAAATGGGTGTCAACCTAGGCCCGAGACATCTGGATGCTTGCAATGCGTCAGATTCCTTTCTTTTTTTCCTAGCAGATGCGCGTCAAGTGTCCTTTTTTTATGCATCGGACTGAAGACGCGAGATTTTCCCCCGCATAAGTGACACAAAGGTTTATATTGTTTAGATTTTTTTAAAATTGCAAATGATCGATGTCAAATAATTAGCTAGAATTTCTTACTTTAATAAATTGGCTTCAGTTTAGATCTATTATAAATAATCTCTATTGAGCTAATGTAGTTAAGATTTGAATGAATGAATTTTGGAATTAGGTCAAAGCTAATCATCTTCTTTTTTTCTCTGGCCTAATTGGTTGTTTACCCACTTTCCCTCTTCTCTCTCTAGACCTGGATTGGCTAAACTTCCTTTCTCTCTCCTCTTTTATCCTTTTTTATATTTTTAAGCAATTTAAAGTTCTTTTCAAACTTTAGATTGCATCAATTGGTACCAGAGCTACTAAAAAATTCTAGGCGTTAGTACATTGTTTTTGCTTGGTTAAATTACAGAAAACCCCGATGTAAAATCTCGCTTTCTCACTTCCCCCCCTGACTTTTAAAAATCTACACTTTACCCTATCCTAATTACGGAATTATGCACTTACCTTCCTGCCGTCATCGTTCTGTAAGTGGTTGAAGGGTTGATACTGTTGATGAGCAAGTCCCAGCTCCAATGACTGCAGCGATGATGTTGCAACACATCAAATGTGGTCACAGAATCATACGATCACTTACGGAACGATGACGGCAGGGGGTAAGTGCATAATTCCGTAATTAGGAGGAGGCAAATTGTAGGTTTTTACAAGTCAGGAAGGAAAAGTGAAAATCAAAATTTTACAATGAGGTTTTATGTAATTTAGCCTTTTTTCTTTCTAATTTCAACCTTGATCTTCTATCTATACCTTCCTGCTATCTTTCTTTACTCTTTCTAATGTACTATATAATCTAGATCATATATCTTGATACCAAAATACAAAATGGTTGCTTAGAAAGTACAACATGATCAATCAATTCTCCAAAAACCATCACATAACACTCTTAAAGATAGATTTAATGGAGCAACAATTCCTACGCAATTCAAATCAATGTTCCAAAATACGCAGTATGCAACCGCGGCCGCATAGGCGGTGCGGCACGATGCAAAAAGCGGACAGGTTGCATATGTGGCCCGCCTTTGATTATGCAGCCCGTTTATGTGGAAAATGTGGTTTAGCTTGATTTATAGGTTCAGATTTTATTATCGAGTTTGGATTTGCACCAACTTTTTACAGTAAAAAAAAAAAAAAAAAAGGAAAAAGCTAACTATACACCCCAAAAGGGGTGTATATCTTACACCCCACCCATCCAAGGGTGGGGTGAATTTCACCCATCACTTGATGTGATGGGTGGAGAAGGCCCCCCACCCCTGGGATGGGTGGGGGTGTAAGATGTACACCCATGATTGGGTGTACAAGTAGAGCATTCCAAAAAAAAAAACCCTAATTTGTTTCCATCTCTTTTCCGAGTGGCGAGTGGCGGCAAGCAGCGAAAAGAGTACCACGAGCAGCAGCCGGCGAGTGCAAAGATCGAGCAAGCGACCTCTCTGCGTGAGCACGGCGCAAGCGAAGAGCCGCCCTCCTTAACCTCGTCTCCTTCTCTCTGTGTGTGACTCTGTGAGATCTCTCTCTCTCTCTCTCTCTCTCTCTCTCTCTCTCTCTCTCTCTCTTTTTGTGTGTGTGCATGTGTGGTGTCATTTTGGAATGGGCCCTCAACAGTCAAGTGGTCATCTTTCAATTATTTGGTTTGGTGTATAACTTAGTGTTGAGTAATTTTATTTGACACATTTTATGATTTTGCATCAAAATCCTAATTTAGTTTTGTACTTAATGACTAAGAGTAAATTGTTAATTATAAGTTTAGTAGGACATGTGTGCATATAAGGTCCCGTACTTGAAGTCAATTATTTTAATTTATCATATTTGAATTGTTACTTTAATTATTAAGCTTCGTTAGGAAGAATTTATATATTTAATACAAATAAATATGTTTGTTTATTTTAATCAAGGATTTAAGTGCCGTGACACGGGGTCGTGCCGAAAACTTGCTGGCACGATACAGCACAGTGCGTGCCAGACCGTGCCGATGAGTACCGGTCACAAAAAATGTGTGCCAACACATAATGGCACGAAATATTTATTTTCTTTAGCAACAAAATTTTTTAATTGCTTATTATATATTTTTATCAAATATTTTGAACTTTATTGAGAAAATTATTTAATAATTTAAAGAAAAATGGGTTTTGAGCTATGCCATCAGCACGGAGATTGTATCGTGCCGGTATCTTGTTGGCACGATACGGTACGGTGGATACGGCCCGTGCCGATGGATACTTAAATCCTTGATTTTAATAGCCAAACAATATATGTGCGCATATACACTTATGCAGTGGATAACTACATGAATACCGCATACCACATTTTGAAATATTGATTCAAATGTTGGAATTCACACAGATACTGCATACCGCATTTTGGAACATTGATTCAAATGTTGGAATTCACAATCAATTCGTGAATTATGGCACTCCGTTCGACCGAACAACTGTATCTCTCAAGGATGCGATCCTCGCAGCAAAAGCGATTGATTGAGTCTATATAAAAATAAAAATAAAAACATAAATATATTTTATTTTGTTATTTTAAGAAATTGTAAATCCCATATTTCGTGGGACTAGTTTTTGAATTTCAAATATTTGTCAATTAAGGATAAGACAAAATCTCTTCATTTACGGCATTTGTTTAGATTGTTCAGAATTTTTTAAATTTCAAATAATGGATGTCAAATAATTAGGTAGAACTCCTTACTTGAAGGAATTTGTTTCAATTTAGATCTACTATAAATAATCTCTATTAAAGCTACTATAGTTAAGATTTGAATGAATGAATTTATGGAATTAGGTCATACCAAATTATCTCCTCCTCTTTTCTCTCGCCTTGATTGGTCGGTTCCCAACTCACTCTCTTCTCTCTCCAGAGCTAGATTAGCTAAACTTTCCTTTCTCTTCTCTTTTATCCTCTTTTATACTTTTGAGCAATTTAAAGTTCTTTTCAAATTTTAGGCTATGTTTGGTTGGGGGTTAATATTTATAGGAATAGATTTTTTTATTCTTGACATAGCTAGTTATTCTAGGATATACAAGAATAAGTTCAAAATTGTGTTTGGTTAAAAGATTCTTTTATTCTTAGGAATAGCTAAAAATGTGCTTGGTAGTTATCTCAAGAATAGTAGAGAATAATGAAAAAATTATATATAAACAATGCAAAATAATATATTTTAACAAATTATACGTTATAATATATGCTAGTTTATTTATAATAATAATAGTACTTCTGCTACTAATAACAATAACAATAATAAATATTATTATTACTTTTATTATTATTATAAATATAAAAAATTAAAATAAAATAATAATTATTATTATTAATTATTTTTATTTTTAAATTTATTTTATTTAGCTAAGAATAAGTATGATTATATATTTTTTTATTTTTAATTAGCTAGATACAAATATGAGAATAGTCTTATTCCACTAAAAATGTAGAATAGTTGTTTTCGGATTATTCTAGGATTATCAAGAATAATCCGATTTGACCGGAATAATTGTCCCGGACTTTTTCTTAAGGCATTTGGCGGAATAGCGGGGATAAATTTTGTTGTCCCCGGTTTATTCCCATACCAAACATAGCTTAGATTACATCAAGGATCTTATAAAATAGTCAATCAAATTTCTAGACTACGAACTGCCAACCTGAACTCCCTTTAGAAAGGGTAAGTCACACGGGTGGTCCGCAAATTGTGTGGGTTGCACTTTATATATAAAACTTTAATTTGTAGCATTTCAACCCTGATAGTTGTCCCATCACTACATTCTATGTAGTGGTCCGGGTCCCCATGCTGTTTTCCCGTGGATCCACAGTGTGAAACACCTATTGTTGGTGTGTCTGACCCATAGTGCATCAAAGGATGCCACAGATGGACCCTGTGAGGTATCTAGTGCTGGATTGGCCTTCGGCTGCATTTGCCGAATTTTAGAAAGGGTTTTGGGCCAAACAGAGGTTGGATTTGGATTCAGCGCGAAAAAACGCTTGGAAACGGCTATTTGCTTGTTTGATTCTGAGTCCGGAGGCCCAAAAACGGACTCCCGAAAGTTTTCAATGGTTTCTGGTGCATGGGGGGAGACCGTAGACCGCCGACATGCCACGTGGCGGCCTGTCATTGGCCGGTTTGCAGCGCTCGGTCCACAGAGCGGCGCGGCTGGGTGCACAGACCCGGCGCAGGACACGTGGCAGGCGCGAATTGGCCGGCTTTTGGTGCGCGGTCCACTGTGTTTGCGCGGCGGTGCATGGACCAGGGCGGGGGGACACGTGTCACACCCCGGTTGGTCGGTGCACGCGGCGCGGTCCACGGAACCCAAAAGCGGGCGCATGAACCGGGTGTACGGGACACGTGGCAGCTTTTGATTCGAGGGCTCATCGGGCGCGGCGAACGAAGGCGTGAGGGTCCGCCTCGGGGCCCGTGCGTGTCAGGGTGCCAGGCGGCACGAAAGTGCCACACGTGGGCACTGTTGCCGAGCCACGTGGCGCCCGCGGATTGGCGGGCGCCAACCACCGCTTTGACTGGGGATTGGGCCACGTGGCCGCTCCTGAGTGGCTACGCACACCTGTCCGCTGTTCGGGGGACACGTGGTGCAACCAGGGCGATTCGGGCGCTCATCGCGGGCCGGCCCACGGAAGATTCGGGCGCCCGAATTCTCTCCCAGCGCCCGAAAGTGAGGACAAATCCGGTATTTTCGAATTTGTTCGGTTTGGCCTATAAATAGGCCGAGAACACCTGCATTTTTCTCTTTCCCTGCTCAGTATCTCTCAGTGCAATCTTCAGCAAAGTTCTTCCTCTTCCAGAGCTGCTTCCACCTGAGGATTCCTGGGATTTTTTGGTGGCACGCACTTCGAGGTTTTCGATTTTACGGCGCAGCAAGACATTCTTGCATTGGTGTTCTTCTCCGTCGCGTTTCGGTGTGCGGGCTCCCCCGGCCTACTCCGACCATCTTTTCCGACGATTCTTGCGTCGTTGGCTTCACGACAGGTAGGGTTACGACTTTCATGTTTTGAGCTTCCCCTCTTTTCGAGTTTTCTTGGAGTTTTCCGAGTCTTATTATGACCCATTTTCCATTGCGGAGTTTTGGACAGCACATCGGTTTTTCAGCTTTATCTTCGCGCTCGGGCATCGGATTTGGATGCACAAGTACTCGTTTTGTATCTACGCATCGCAGGGAACGTCCTCGTATTTTTACTGGATTTTTTTGAGTTTTCCCCAAAGGTGAAAATCCCACTTTTTCAGGGCGAAGTTCTACATATTCTGTACTTGTGAGTTTTTTTTTTTTTTGAGAGAAGGTAGCATGCTACCGCTTCATTCATCAGGGTTGTGAATTTGGCTACAGGGTTAGGCAACAGGGCCTAAAAAAAAAAAAAAAAAAAAAAAAAAAACTATTCCTGTGTCCACCAGGCCGAGAGATTTCGAACATCCTTACATAGGGTTCCCGCCAATTTTTTGTGGTCTTCAAAAATTCTCCTGTTGCGTTCGAGCCAGATCAGCCACCAAACAGAGCCAATCCTCACCAGCTCTCTGTCCCGCAGGGCTCCACATTTCTGACTAGCCGTGTTCCAAAGAGCGGCTGCCGTAGGGGAGTAGTCGATGGAAGCGACGTCGAGTAGAACAGCTTGCAGAATACTTCTAGTGTACTGACACCCCAGAAAGAGGTGATTGACCGTCTCGGCCTCGTCCAGACATAGGACACAACAACCATCCCCGGTCCACCCCCTTTTTAGGAGGTTATCTTTGGTGCGCACCTTACTCCTTAGCACTAACCAAAGGAAAATTTTTATCTTGAGGGGGACTTTGGTCTTCCAGAGTTCCCGGAAACGGAGTTCGGAAACGCCGCCGTTCTGTAGGAATTGATAGAGAGATTTCACCGAGTAGATCCCAGACTGCGACCATCTCCAGCAGATAACATCCTTTGATGAAAGGATAGGTCTGTCTTCAATCGTCTCCCTGAGGAGGTTAACTGAATGAAGATCGGATGTGTTGCCGGGGGTGAACCCCCGCAGAATGTAGCGCCACTTCCACCGGTTCGCCCCCCAGCAATCCTTCACACGACATCTCTTCCTTCTGACTGCCTCAAAGATATCAGGGAGGAGAGTTCTGAGAGGTACCTGGGCGGCCCAGATGTCCTCCCAAAAACAGATGTCGTGCCCGTCTCCCAGCGTGAACATCGTCCCGCATTTAAAGATATCCCTCGTAGCAAGTACGTTGCGCCACCATTGAGAGTGTGGCCTGAAAGAGGTGCCCTCTCTCAGCGGCTTCCTTCGACCGTAGTAGATTCCTTGGATGAGGGGTCCCCACAGAAGCGTCTTGTCTGAGAAGAATCGCCACCACCATTTGGCAAGAAGCGCAACGTTCATGTTTTCCAGATTTAGAACCCCCAGGCCTCCCTCCAAAGTGCTTCTGCAAACCGTCTTCCAGTTAACAAGACAATGCCCTCCATCCACCGAAGATGTCCCATTCCAGAAGAAAGCTCTGCGCAGCGCCTCGAAACGTCTGACGACCCATTTGGGAGCTCGGAACATAGATAGGAAGTAGATAGGGAGGTTCGCCAGGACGGCATTCACCAAGACTAGCCTGCCCCCCTGAGATAGTAGCTTAGCTTGCCACCCCTCTATCCTTTTCTCAAACTTGCCGATGACATGCCACCAGTCATCTTTTCGGAGTTGTTTGTCCGATAGTGGAAGCCCAAGGTAAGGTATCGGAAGCTCCCCCAACTTACATCCCAGGGTGTTGGCTAGATCCCTCCCCCTGTCAGTCTGGCTACCCATGTAAAAGAGTTCGGTCTTCGTCCGATTAACCTTCAGGCCAGAAGCCCATTCGAACAAATTCCAGATGAACTGCAGGTTGACAATCTGACTTCTCTTGGCTCCGCAGAAAAAGAGGGTATCATCCGCATATTGGATGATAGAGATTTTGGAGTTCGCCGTGGGTCCCACTCCTCTAAGGAGCCCATTATGCACGGCCCTCTCAGTCATTCTTGTCAGCCCTTCCGCCACTAAAATGAAGAGATAGGGGGACAGGGGGTCCCCCTGTCTGAGTCCCCTAGACGTCTTTATCCACTTTGTTGGAACCCCGTTCACTAAGATTGCCACTTTAGCGTTGCCGATACATTGCCTGATCCAACCGCACCACTTGCTGTTAGCTCCGATACCTGACAGTGCCATCAGCACGAAGTCCCAGAGTACCATATCAAACGCTTTTTCAAAATCCGCTTTAATCCCAACCGCTTCAATCCCGGCTTTTGAGCTCCAGTTGACAAGTTCGGTGGCAGTTGCGAAGCAATCCAGGATGGACCTACCTTTGAGAAAAGCCGATTGGGCAGGTGAAATAACTTCCTTCAGGACCCCTTCCAGTCTATTGGCTAGGACCTTAGAGATGATTTTCTGTGTCGCATTGATGAGACTAATAGGTCTAAAGTCGTTAGCGGAGCTGGCCCCCTCTTTTTTGGGAGCCAGACAGATGAAAGAGTAGTCCAAGGGGGAAGAGTTCAGAGTGCCGTTATATAAGTCCTGAAAGAGGATCAGTAAGTCGTGCTTGACTACCTCCCAGAATTTTTGAAAGAAACCCAGATTGAAACCATCTGGGCCAGGTGCTTTCTCCGCGCCCAATTGGAAGGTCGCCTTTTGATCTCTTCCAGGGTGAAAGGGGTAGTCAGGTCGTCGGGTCGGCTTAACTTTCTGGCTCCAAAAATCTCGTCCCAATTTCCGATCGAGTCACGGGGATGATTACACTGGCCAAATCTCTTCTTGTAGTATTCGTAAAAATACTCCCTTTTGTCTTCCTCTCTTCGAATGGTTTGGCCATTTTCCACCACCTCTCCGATGGTATTCTGTCTTTTCCTTCCGTTTGCTATGGCGTGAAAGTATTTAGTGTTGCCATCTCCCTCCTTCAGCCATTGTAGGTTGGCTCGAGATTTCCAGAGTATCTCCTCGTCTACTACCACTTTTCTAAGTTGGGATTTGAGCTGAGCACGCTTCTCCAGCATCAGCGGTGAGAGATTATCGCGTTCCTCCAAGACATCAATCATCTGAATCTCGCAAGCGAGGGCGTTTTTGGTTTTGATGATATCATAGTAGCTCGAGGAGCACCATTCCTTGATGCGGTTTCGACAGTGGCGTAGCTTGGCCACGATAGTAAGGACACTGGAGTCCTTGGAAGCAACCTCGTTCCACCAGACCGGAATCTTGTTGCAGAAGTCCTCGCGTAGGAGCCAGACCATCTCGAATCGGAACCGCGGAGGACAAAGTTTGTGGCTGGTGGAGAGAATGATAGGTGAATGATCAGAGGTGATCCTCGGGCCCACAACTACTTTAGAGAGAGGGAAGTGCTGGTCCCAACCAGTAGAGATAAGGAAGCGATCCAGTTTGGCCAAGGAGGGATTGCATTGCAGGTTGGACCAGGTGAACCGCTGGTTGCTGAGCGGGAGGTCCAGCACTTCCAGCTCATTGATCAGATCCGAAAACAGGGTTGTAAGCCGACCACTCCCACTTCTACCTCTCCTTTCCTGAATGTTCTTGGTTAAATTGAAGTCCCCACATAAGACCCATCTCCCCCTGCAGTCGCTTTTAAGGTCGGCTAGTTCTTGGCAGAACTCAGGCTTCCCATCCCAAGTGGGCGGCCCGTAGACATTAGTGACGAAGAAGGAGGTGCCGCTGGGGATGTGGTTCAGTTGCACCGTCAACGAATGGTTCCTCAAGAGGGCCCCGGTGCAGAGGAATACTCTGGAACTCCAACAAGTTAATAGCCCACCCGAAGCGCCATTCGATTTGATGAACATACACTTGTCAAAGTGGTGGCCGGCGAAAGATCTGAGAAAGGAGCGCGAAACCAATTCCACTTTGGTTTCTTGGAGGCAGAGCACGGCTGATTTAAAATTGGTCACGGCCGATTTGACCAGCGAGCGTTTAATCGGGTCGTTTAGGCCCCGAACATTCCAACTAAAGATATGGAACATTTTTAACAAGACAAATCTCTGACATCGACGTCCATGTCATCCCGAGTGCCAACCAGGTGCTCAATGGAGCACCCCAAGCGTTGTCAAAGTCAAAAAAACTATCCCGCCCGTGAAAGGCAAAACCACACGTCAAAGATAAAAGCACTCCAACCGAAGAATCAGGTTCCCACGGGCTCCAACACCACAATAGTCCTAGCAAAAGAAAATGAACCATTTCTGTTGATCGTACAGACGGACCAAAACGGCTTCTATCAGAATAGATGCCAGCGGACGACCAACAAGAAGGATAAGGAGCAGACACCACCAACCCGACCGGAATAGAAAAGAAAGGAGCAAACCGGGTCACTGGGCTAATCCCCATGACCAGAGGTTCCCTACCAAACACAAAGCTACCAACAGAAAACATAACAGAGCATAGACCCCCCGCCCCCACGGCCAGTCCTATCCGCCACCTTAAGAATTTGCGTCCAGGAAGCCCCTGAACCGCCTCACATCATCGTCCGAGAGTAGAATGCCACATTTCTGTCCCTTCCGCTTGAGCGAATTAAGGCGCTCCAGATCCGCGCCCACGGACGGCCCAGTCCGACCGGTCAACTTGAAGCTAGGAGAAGAGGGAACTGTTCCCTCCCTCAGGATCGCTTTGCGGTGTACCGCCAAAACCAGGGAGTCCCCCTTTGGAAGTGCAGCGAGCCGGGCACTTTTCCTTGGCGTGAACGTCGAAGAAGCTTTGACCTGGGTACCAACGGTCGTAGCCACCCCTCCAGGGAGCGCCAACGCGTCAGGGCCCCCAGCCACAGCTCCCCAGCGGCTTCGATGCCCTCCCGGCAGCTCCGAGTCAGAACCCCCGATCGCAGGTCCCCGGCGCCCCAACGAGCAACGCGCGGTTCCCCCCCCCAGCCTGCACCTCCATCGGGTCAGGATCCACCACGCGCAATCCATCCATTGAGTTCCCCATAGCCGGGAGGGCCTCGGCCTCAACTTGCAGGAAGAGGCCTCCGACCCAGTCCCGAGGGGGGGCCCACCCATCGAGCCCCCAAGCAGGAGGAGGCCCAACGAGGTCCAGGCTTACAGACCACTTCCCCGCCGGGTCCGCCAACCGGAAGCTAGCAGTTCTCTGTTGGGTTATATGTAATACGGATCTAAATAGGGGAAAAAACACCTAGAGGGGGGTGAATAGGTGTAAACGCATAAACACTCAAAAATCGTTGCGATAAAAACCCAATGCGGAAATAAAAATAATACGCAAGATTTTTACGTGGAAAACTCCATCACCGGAGTAAAAAACCACGGGACCGATAACACGGCAGAAATCCACTAGAATTAAAACACGTACAAGGTGATTTACCGTACACACTTACGACTCAACCTTTTCCATACGCTCCTAGAGGATCTTCTCCGCTCGCTCCGCGACGCTTCTCGAATCCACGATCTGCGCCCAACGCCGAATCCACGGCGTCCAACGTCGAATCCACGACGTCCGACCGAATCCACGGTCTTCACCCAATAGCACCCTTCGAATCCACGAACGTGCCTCGCTCCGAATCCACGAGAGCGGTTGAACCTTGAATCCACAAGGACACGCGAATCCACGCGCCGATTTTTGGGGTAAATCGTTGTTTTGGGTGGTGATGATCCGCCGAATACTTAGATCAAAGATAGATCGGAAATACCATCTAAGTATTCATTAGTTTGATTCAACTCGAGATGTGAGTATGAAAACCTAGAATCAAACTAATCAATATAGATGAAGAAACATAGAGTGTTCTCTAATGATTTCCTTTCTTCTCTATATGTGGATCTATAGCCGTATAAAATGATATATGAAAATGACGGCTATTGACTATGTGGATTCACCCTAGAAAAAGAATCATAGGGTGTATTTATAGGTTAGAAACCCTAGGAAGGAGATAAGAATCAAAAACCTAACATTTCTGGAAATTTTACGGACGGCGATCCGGATCGGACTAGCTGTGATCCGGATCGTCGTAACGAGTCAGCCAGTTCCAGAAAAACGAAGGTTCGGGATCCGGATCGAAGTGCTTGATCCGGATCGTTCATACAGTTCACCAAACATCAACGTTCGGGATCCGGATTGCGAAGCCTGATCCGGATCGTTCAAGGAAGATGGTAAACTAAGTGTTCGGGATCCGGATCAAGAGGCTACGATCCGGATTGAACTGGTGTATGAACGAACCACCTTCGGGATCCGGATCGAACAACCTGATCCGGATCCTGAACATGTCCCAAGTCCAGTTTTTGATTTTTATGCAATGAAAGATTCTTCCAAGTGTTTCTACACTACAAGAAGTATTCGGATCACACAAAATCTTTAGTTAAACATACCTGATCCTTTTGAATTCTTCTTTCTTGAGATTGAGTTAAATGATCCAACTTTCTTCACCTTCAATCTTCAAGACTTGAGACTTTCACGAAACTACGCCAACTCAAATTCCGTAACAATCTCCCCCTTTGGCGGTTTCGTGACAAAACACAGATCCACTAAAGAAAATTCAAAAAGATATTTTTGTTGCTATCACCATACAACAAAAATTTACAATGGAGATCCAAAAATTTAAAAACATGAGATAAACTCCTAAAACAGACTCTAGACTTAGACATCTGTACTCTCTGCACAAAGAAATCATTCTTGACAAAAAGAGATCGTTAGATACCTCAAGAATATTTAGCATACAAAACCTAGTACAGAGATAGAGTTTATCTAATCATCATGACATTTGAGAATTCAGATATGTAAGAGAATCATAGTCAAAAACCAACATATCTTCTATGCAACTAAAAACCAAATGTCACACAATGTTAGTCCAACATCAACTTGTTAGTTATATTACATGCCCAAATAGTTAGTCGAATAGTTAGTCGAGACATGCAACAGTAGGGACATGCAACAAACCACAAGATAAAAACCAAAAGTTGAAGTTGAGATCATACTTACCTTGATATTTCATCATTCATTGTAGAGATCATACTTACCTTGATATTTCATCATTCATACCATCATTCATTGTTCAAAGTTCTCTCTAACTCTCTCCCCCTTTTTGTCACAAAAGAAAGCCAAAATGTAGTTAAGACTACGAAATGTTAGGAGAGTGAAAAGTTCCAATAAAACGTAAAACCTGAGAACTAAGCTAAAGTAAGTATAAAACTAAATCCTAAAGTCAAAATCCTGCACAAAAAGAAAAGGAAGGTGCAGTTCAGTCGGAGGAGTCTGAGCTGGTACAACTCAGCTTGCTCAAAATCCCTTTAAGCATTGTCGAAATAGTTGAACACTTCTTCTTGATCTTCTTGTGTTCAGAGGAAATTTGCTGAAGTTCTTTCGATATCCTCTCTTGTGCAGCAGAGAGTCTTTGTTGTTCCTGGCGAAGCGACTCCAATACAGCAGCGTCTGTACCCTGTCTTTTCGAGTGTGATGGATGCTGTCTAGAAGCAGATGGTGCATCCAATCCCTTAACCCATGGAGATTCAGTTTGTAGAACCCCAGAGAGTGAGCGAGCTCTAGTAAGAGGCCCACTATGATAACTTTCACTTCTTAGGACATTCTTTCGTCTTGTATATTGCTTAGTTGTTGATGCAGATTTCATAAGCCTTTTGCCTTTGACAGATTTCCTGTTTTCCTCATCAATCTTCTGTTGAACATCTTTGAAGAATTCATCCCATTCTTCCGTATCGTACTCTGAACTGTCCTCCCTGCCTTCGGTTGTCTTATCTCCTGTTGAAACATCCGGTTTCTCTTTTACAGATGTACTCTTGTGCACCATTGTGACCAGTAGCAGGATTAACCAAGAGAGTTATCTCCTGTTGATTCTAGTGCTTTAAGTTTAGAGAAATTGTCCTGTGAAAAACCAACTCAAGAACACATGAAAAATTGTTAATTTTCAAAGATTGAAAAAATTGTACCCAAACAATCATAATCATGTAGAGAAGCCAAGAATCAAATTATTTTTGCAAAAGGACTTTTAAAAATAGATCAATTGCATGATTTTCGAAAATCCTTATTATATGCCCTAAAACCGAAATTTTAGAAATCGAAGCCTAAAAATCCGTTAATCAGGAGAATACCTAGCATATAATCAAAACTAATCTACCCAGAGTTCTTATTTCAAAAGAAATTTGATCAAAAACCATCCACAAACAAAGTTGATCCAAGAAATTCATCACGTTTGAGGAGGAAAAGAGAAAAACGGTGAAAAACCGAGATTTTGATCAATAAAACTTACTTGGAGTTGAAGAACTTGAGTTTGAAAGCTTCCAGGAAGGATGAAATCTAGAGAGAGAGGCTCTGGAAACTTTGGAACAAAAGATTGGAGTAAAGAAATCAAAAACCCCTTTCGTTCTTTATAAAACCTAGCCGCGATCCGGATCAGTTCATAACTGCGATCCGGATCGGCTACCCGCAGTGAGAAACTGCGTTCGGGATCCGGATCGGCAGATACAATCCGGATCGTCAGCCCGCAGAAGAATTCCTGCGTTCGGGATCCGGATCATCTAGCCCGATCCGGATCGGCCCCAACTTTTTCTTTAGAAAATTTCAGAGAAATTCAAGAAAAACCAGAAAAAGATTATAAGCGCAAATGTGTATCAACTTTAAACAAAAATCATCGTTTCATACAACAAGAATTAGATTATGCCAAATCTATCAATAATATCCAAAAATGAAACGAAAATTTACAAAAATTAAATCCCTTAAAGTTGAACACCTTCAATTACATCTAACTTGATCTTATGAGTAATGCCTTTATCAAATCATCAATTCAGTAAAGAAAATGAAATACAAAGATCAATAGATGTTTGAAATCCCAGATATAGTAGATAATGTATCTAGACAATCTGTTGAAGAGAGTGGCTCTTTGAGCATCTTTCATTAAAAACCCACCTTATACCAACCTTGAAATTTGACAGAGTCAAGTATTTCAACATGCATTTAACTTAATCAAAAATTTGAACAACCATGCTTGGTATACATGTGGTAGCTGCACACAATACTCGGACGACCGAGGTGGTAGCTCTTTCCTCCATGTGGTGGTAGTTTTCACACTCCTCATTGGGATGTAACTCTTTCCACATCTTTTGAGCATTTTACCTTTTCTATGACTCCCCCTCAATTGGCTATCAATTATTTAAGATATAAAGTATTCAACCAAATATTGATCTCGATTTCATACTCGACTAAGCAGTCAAATAAGATAATGACTATACCAAGAGATCATAGAGAGAGAGAAATTGACTTTGATCACTTTAGAAGATGATTTAATTAACATAAATGATCATTGCAACAGTGAAATATTATGATGGCAAAAGCATAATAAATTTCTAAATGTGCGAAAAGATGCAAATTAAAGTCGATTATGATCTATGCTCAATTAATGTCCTATGTACAAACATAGATAATGAACAAAACAAAAACAAATACAAAACCTATCCTAAGCAAAGATTTCAAAAAGAAGATTATTTCAAGGAAAGCATCCCAATTGCTTTTCGTAAATGAATAAAACGTTTTTGATCCAAAGGTTTTGTTAGAATGTCAGCTAATTAATCCTCAGTTGAAATATATAAAAGTTGAAGAGTATTTGATTCAACTAGCTCTCTAAGAAAATGATATCTAAGTTCAATATGTTTTGTTCTAGAGTGCAACACAGGGTTTTTAGAAATGTTAATAGCACTAGTGTTGTCACAAAGTATTGTTACCGAAGATGCTGAAATGTTGAAGTCGCTCAATACGCTTTTCATCCAAATGAGTTGAGTTGCGCAACTTCCAGCTGAAATGTATTCCGCTTCGGCAGTCGAGAGTGCTATGCAGTTCTGCTTTTTACTGTGCCATGCAACAAGGCAATGGCCAAGATAGAAGCATGCACCACTCGTGCTTTTCCGATCATCCACTGATCCTGCCCAATCGGCATCTGAGTATCCAACAATATCCAAACTTGTTCCCATAGGATACCAAATTCCGAAATTAATTGATCCTTTGATATACCGGATGATCCTTTTCACCGCTTTCAGATGAACCTCCTTTGGTGCTGATTGATATCTCGCGCAAATCCCAACACCAAAAGATATATCCGGGCGACTAGCCGTGAGGTAAAGTAGACTTCCAATCATACTTCGATACAGTTTCTCGTCTACATTCTCACTATGTGATTCACTTCCAAGTCCCTTGTGGCTAGTTCCCATTGGAGTCGGAAAATCTTTACAATTTTCTAGATCAAACTTTTTGACCAACTCCATTGCATACTTGGATTGACTCAAGTGAATACCTTCATCATTTTGCTTAATTTGCAATCCAAGGAAATAAGTCAATTCGCCCATCATGGACATCTCAAATTCGCTTTCCATGGTCTCCGCGAATTTAGAAGCATCGTTATCTCTTGTTGCGCCAAATACAATGTCATCGACATAGATTTGTGCTACAATGAAATTGCTTTGATAATGCTTCACAAAGAGAGTCCTATCAGCTCCCCCTCGAGTATAGCCCTTCTCCAAAAGGTGCTTTGTTAACCTTTCGTACCATGCTCGCGGTGCTTGTTTCAGACCGTAAAGAGCCTTTTTCAAACGAAAAACATGGTTAGGTTGTTTATGATCTACAAAACCTTTCGGTTGAGCCACATAAACTTCCTCATTTAAAAACCCATTTAGAAATGCGCTCTTAACGTCCATTTGAAATAATTTGATTTTAAAATGACAAGCAATAGCGAATAATATACGAATGGACTCGAGTCTAGCTACAGGGGCGAAGGTTTCATCAAAGTCTATACCTTCTACTTGAGAGTAGCCTTGAGCAACTAATCGTGCCTTGTTCCTGATGATAGTACCATCCTCATTTTTCTTGTTCTTGAAGATCCATTTGGTACCTATCACATTGTGTTGCTTTGGAGGCTTCGTTAATTCCCAGACTTTGTTTCGCTCAAATTGATGGAGCTCTTCCTGCATTGCTTTAATCCAGTAGTCATCCTGAAGAGCTTCATCTATGTTCTTTGGTTCGATTAAAGATACGTAGCAAGCGAATCCACAAACCAACTGCCTCCGAGTTCTGACTCCTTCTTGTGGATCTCCAATAATATTCGATTCCGGATGATCCTTGGAGATTCGTAACGTTTGTTGAAACGGAGTACTCGGAGATATATGAGATGATTCCTGCACATCAGATAAACTTGAAGAACCATTAGATGCATCATTAATATTGGAAGTATTATTATGAGAAGATGCACTAGCAGGAGAATCATCATCTAGAGAGATATCGAGGGTAGATTTTCCAGTTTCAAAGTGAAAAGCTTCATCTACTTTAACATTTATAGATTCTACGATCGTCTTAGATTCAATGTTAAATACTCGATATGCTCTGCTATTCGTAGAATAACCCAAAAAAGATCCCTTCATCACTTCGAGAGTCGAACTTTCCAAGATTTTCACGGTCACGTAAATGTAACATCGACTCCCGAAGACACGAAAATATTTGATATTGGGTTTTCTACTAAACCACAGCTCATATGGTGTATTTAAAGTTCCTGGGCGCAAGTAAACTCTATTAATGACATAGACAGCGGTGTTCACAGCTTCAGCCCAAAAATGTAGCGGTAAATTCCGGCTATGAAGCATCACACGCGCCATCTCTTGAACAACCCTGTTCTTGCGCTCAACAACACCATTCTGCTGAGGTGTATAGGGTGCCGAGAATTCATGTTTGATTCCATTTGAAGTGCAAAAATCAATGAATTTTGAATTTATGAATTCTCCACCTCTATCACTTCTAACACGAATGATCTTTTCATTCTTTTCAATCATAATACGATGGCAAATCTCATGAAAATAGTCAAACGTATCGGCTTTCTTTTTTAAAAATGCTACCCAAGAAAACCGAGAGAAATCATCAACCAATAAAAAATGTACCATTTACCTCCCAAAGATGGTTGACGGGTCGGCCCCATTAAGTCCATGTGCAAAAGTTCCAAGGGCCGTTTTGTACCAACGTGGTTCAAGTTCTTGTGTGCAGTCCTAGACTGTTTTCCCTTTTGGCAACCACCACACACAACGTTTTGTTTAAATAAAAACTTTGGAACCCCCTTGACCACGTCCTTGTTTGAAATTCTAGTAAGTTCCTTAAAATTTAAGTGACCTAGCCTTCCATGCCAAGAGTTTCATTATTCAAAGCAGCTAAGTTACAATTTTCAGAAAATTTATTAGGAACAACATAACAATTATTTTCAGATCTAACCCCTTTTAGAAAGAAGACATGGTCCTTATCAGTTACAACGCATTCAACAGATGAAAAGTTAACTGAAAAACCATTGTCGCAAAGTTGACTTATGCTTATGAGGTTAGTCTTAAGGCCATCAACAAATAAGACGTTTTTCAAAATCGGGCCATCTGGAATAGCTACCGTCCCTTTTCCAACAATTTTGGAAGATCGACCGTCTCCGAAAACAACGTGTCCTCCGGAGATTTTCTCAAGATTTTGAAAACTATTTTTATCACCGGTCATGTGACGGGAACACCCGCTATCCAGATACCAAGACGAACTATCATATGCATGCAAGGAAACATTGGAAACAAGACAAGGGAAAATTTCACCTTTGCGCACCCAAACCCTTTTGGAATGCGTCGGTAATGGTCGAGAAGTTATATACCTAGGTGAAGGCGTCTTGTTATAGCGATTGTTGTTCCTTGATGTAATCGTCTTGCGCGATGAACTACCAAATCTCTTTTCATTTGAAAAGTTTTGCTTTGATTTTCGGGGAGGAGCCATTTTGGTAGTTGTTGCAAGAGGTCCTTGAGATGAGCGTTCGACTCCCGTCTTGCAATATCTTCTTATGTGCCCTGAAACACCACAACGAAAACATACCTTAGATCTTGACGATCCCAAAGAGGATGAAGTAGGTTTGTTGTCGTTGTTTGTCTTGAATTCCGGTGTCGGAGGAGGAGATGCCGACTGAGGCACAAAAACTGTCTCACTCGAACTTGGACTGTTTCCAGTTTGAGTGTATCCGAGGCCGAACCTATTTGATTGACCAAGACCAAGAAGTCTATCCAACTTACTCCTTCCTGAAGAGAATCGCTGTAAGTCATTCTTGAGTTGGAAAATGGTCTTTGTCATTTCCAGGTTATCCTGTCGAGCCTCGTTGTAGAGCTTTGAGAAGTGATTCGCGTTATCCACCAGATTTGTATGTTCCTTCTCAAGTTGCTCATTGGACTCTTGAAGGGAAGCATTTTCTTTTATCAGGTTTTCCCTTTCCACTTCAAGAGCGTTTGAGAGAGAAGTCGCTCTTTTTGCTTCTTCTTCGAGATCATGCACTCTCCCTCTCAAACTCTTGTTTTGCTTAGCCACTTTCTTTTAGTCCCTCAAAAGTCTGTGGTAGGCTAGAGCAAAATCTTCACCTTCCGAATCATCCGATTCGTTGTCCGTTGCGTCTTTTCAACAGTGGAGTTGGACAACGACTCAGATGTATTTGCCATAAAGCACATGAAGGGTGAAGATACGGACGCGTGGAAAGCGGTGGAGCTCTTTTCTTCATCACTCGAAGACGACTCATTTGACGTTGAGTTGTCATCCCAAGTGACGACTTGCATCGCCTTCTTCTTTGCCGGATACTTGTTAGGACATTCCGTTGCAATGTGGCCGTAGCCTCGACACTTGAAGCATTGTAGTTGTCCTTCTGAACTTTTCTTATCCTTTGAGAAGTTCTCTTGCTTTCTTGACTTGTAACCTGAAGTACCCTTGCCTTTGTTCGACTTTCCGAAGGATGGAGATTTGCTTGAATTACCCCTTCGAAAGTTGCGGCGAAACTTCCTTGTCAAGAGAGCGAGTTGCTTCTCAAATTCCTCCATAGAAAGGTTCTCGTCATCGTCTGAGGAGGACGTATCCGCGTCTTCTTCCTTAGTTGTTTTCAACGCATAACCTGAAGACTTAGAAGTGGATGCCTTTCCAGAAGAATTGTTAGTAGTAAATGTCATTTCATAAGTTTGTAATGAACCAACTAATTCTTCTACACGTATTTCGTCCGGGTGTTTAATAGTTTCAATGGCAGTAACCTTTGGGCGAAATCGTTCAGGAAGAGTTCTTAAGATTTTTCTTACAATCTTAAATTCTGGAATCTTCTCTCCCAGATTAGCACATGAGTTTACGATATCTTGCAATCGTGTATAGAAGTCCGTGAAAGATTCATTTTCTGCCATTAAGATAGAGTCAAACTTGCTCGTAAGCATTTGCAGTTTCTGAATCTTCACGAGGTTAGTTCCCTCATGTGTAACCTGAAGAACATCCCAGATTTCTTTCGCAGTCTCACATGCCGAGACGCGAGAGAATTCAGTTTGAGATAAGGCATTAAAAATAGCATTAATTCCCTTGCCATTGTAAGAAGATGAATCTAACTCTTCCTTGGTCCATTTCGACCTAGGTTTTAAGGTGCGAACATCACCAATAAATTCAGTTGGATTAGACCATCCTAATTCAATTGATTGCCACACCCGTTCGTCGATGGAAATTAAAAAGGCTTTCATCCGTACTTTCCAGTACGCATAATTTGTTCCATCGAAGAACGGGGGTCGGTTGATGTTTCCACCTTCAACCATTGTTTACAACCCTATTCCCGCTCTGATACCACTTGTTGGGTTATATGTAATACGGATCTAAATAGGGGAAAAAACACCTAGAGGGGGGTGAATAGGTGTAAACGCATAAACACTCAAAATCGTTGCGATAAAAACCCAATGCGGAAATAAAAATAATACGCAAGATTTTACGTGGAAAACTCCATCACCGGAGTAAAAAAACCACGGGACCGATAACACGGCAGAAATCCACTAGAATTAAAACACGTACAAGGTGATTTACCGTACACACTTACGACTCAACCTTTTCCATACGCTCCTAGAGGATCTTCTCCGCTCGCTCCGCGACGCTTCTCGAATCCACGATCTGCGCCCAACGCCGAATCCACGGCGTCCAACGTCGAATCCACGACGTCCGACCGAATCCACGGTCTTCACCCAATAGCACCCTTCGAATCCACGAACGTGCCTCGCTCCGAATCCACGAGAGCGGTTGAACCTTGAATCCACAAGGACACGCGAATCCACGCGCCGATTTTTGGGGTAAATCGTTGTTTGGGTGGTGATGATCCGCCGAATACTTAGATCAAAGATAGATCGGAAATACCATCTAAGTATTCATTAGTTTGATTCAACTCGAGATGTGAGTATGAAAACCTAGAATCAAACTAATCAATATAGATGAAGAAACATAGAGTGTTCTCTAATGATTTCCTTTCTTCTCTATATGTGGATCTATAGCCGTATAAAATGATATATGAAAATGACGGCTATTGACTATGTGGATTCACCCTAGAAAAAGAATCATAGGGTGTATTTATAGGTTAGAAACCCTAGGAAGGAGATAAGAATCAAAAACCTAACATTTCTGGAAATTTTACGGACGGCGATCCGGATCGGACTAGCTGTGATCCGGATCGTCGTAACGAGTCAGCCAGTTCCAGAAAAACGAAGGTTCGGGATCCGGATCGAAGTGCTTGATCCGGATCGTTCATACAGTTCACCAAACATCAACGTTCGGGATCCGGATTGCGAAGCCTGATCCGGATCGTTCAAGGAAGATGGTAAACTAAGTGTTCGGGATCCGGATCAAGAGGCTACGATCCGGATTGAACTGGTGTATGAACGAACCACCTTCGGGATCCGGATCGAACAACCTGATCCGGATCCTGAACATGTCCCAAGTCCAGTTTTGATTTTTATGCAATGAAAGATTCTTCCAAGTGTTTCTACACTACAAGAAGTATTCGGATCACACAAAATCTTTAGTTAAACATACCTGATCCTTTTGAATTCTTCTTTCTTGAGATTGAGTTAAATGATCCAACTTTCTTCACCTTCAATCTTCC
>CM055072.1:14987573-15221101 GCA_029204045.2 Tillandsia leiboldiana
CCGTTTTTGGTGGTGATGCCCCCGAATACTTAGATCAAAGATAGATCGGAAATACCATCTAAGTATTCATTAGTTGATTCAACTCAAGATGTGAGTATGAAAACCTAGAATCAAACTAATCAATATAGATGAAGAAACATAGAGTATTCTCTAATGATTTCCTTTCTTCTCTATATGTGGATCTAGAGCCGTATAAAATGATATATGAAAATGACGGCTATTGACTATGTGGATTCAACCCTAGAAAAAAGAGTCATAGGGTCTATTTATAGGTTAGAAACCCTAGGAAGGAGATAAGAATCAAAAACCTAACATTTCTGGAAATTTTACGGACGGCGATCCGGATCGGACTAGCTGTGATCCGGATCGTCGTAACGAGTCAGCCAGTTCCAGAAAAACGAAGGTTCGGGATCCGGATCGAAGTGCTTGATCCGGATCGTTCATACAGTTCACCAAACATCAACGTTCGGGATCCGGATTGCGAAGCATGATCCGGATCGTTCAAGGAAGATGGTAAACTCAGTGTTCGGGATCCGGATCAAGAGGCTACGATCCGGATTGAACTGGTGTATGAACGAACCACCTTCGGGATCCGGATCGAACAACCTGATCCGGATCCTGAACATGTCCCAAGTCCAGTTTTTGATTTTTATGCAATGAAAGATTCTTCCAAGTGTTTCTACACTACAAGAAGTATTCGGATCACACAAAATCTTTAGTTAAACATACCTGATCCTTTTGAATTCTTCTTTCTTGAGATTGAGTTAAATGATCCAACTTTCTTCACCTTCAATCTTCAAGACTTGAGACTTTCACGAAACTACGCCAACTCAAATCCGTAACAATCTCCCCCCTTTGGCGGTTTCGTGACAAAACACAGATCCACTAAAGAAAATTCAAAAAGATATTTTTGTTGCTATCACCATACAACAAAAATTTACAATGGAGATCCAAAAATTTAAAAACATGAGATAAACTCCTAAAACAGACTCTAGACTTAGGACATCTGTACTCTCTGCACAAAGAAATCATTCTTGACAAAAAGAGATCGTTAGATACCTCAAGAATATTTAGCATACAAAACCTAGTACAGAGATAGAGTTTATCTAATCATCATGACATTTGAGAATTCAGATATGTAAGAGAATCATAGTCAAAACCAACATATCTTCTATGCAACTAAAAACCAAATGTCACACAATGTTAGTCCAACATCAACTTGTTAGTTATATTACATGCCCAAATAGTTAGTCGAATAGTTAGTCGAGACATGCAACAGTAGGGACATGCAACAAACCACAAGATAAAAACCAAAAGTTGAAGTTGAGATCATACTTACCTTGATATTTCATCATTCATTGTAGAGATCATACCTTACCTTGATATTTCATCATTCATACCATCATTCATTGTTCAAAGTTCTCTCTAACTCTCTCCCCCTTTTTGTCACAAAAGAAAGCCAAAATGTAGTTAAGACTACGAAATGTTAGGAGAGTGAAAAGTTCCATAAAACGTAAAAACCTGAGAACTAAGCTAAAGTAAGTATAAAACTAAATCCTAAAGTCAAAATCCTGCACAAAAAGAAAAGGAAGGTGCAGTTCAGTCGGAGGAGTCTGAGCTGGTACAACTCAGCTTGCTCAAAATCCCTTTAAGCATTGTCGAAATAGTTGAACACTTCTTCTTGATCTTCTTGTGTTCAGAGGAAATTTGCTGAAGTTCTTTCGATATCCTCTCTTGTGCAGCAGAGAGTCTTTGTTGTTCCTGGCGAAGCGACTCCAATACAGCAGCGTCTGTACCCTGTCTTTCGAGTGTGATGGATGCTGTCTAGAAGCAGATGGTGCATCCAATCCCTTAACCCATGGAGATTCAGTTTGTAGAACCCCAGAGATGTGAGCGAGCTCTAGTAAGAGGCCCACTATGATAACTTTCACTTCTTAGGACATTCTTTCGTCTTGTATATTGCTTAGTTGTTGATGCAGATTTCATAAGCCTTTTGCCTTTGACAGATTTCCTGTTTTCCTCATCAATCTTCTGTTGAACATCTTTGAAGAATTCATCCCATTCTTCCGTATCGTACTCTGAACTGTCCTCCCTGCCTTCGGTTGTCTTATCTCCTGTTGAAACATCCGGTTTCTCTTTTACAGATGTACTCTTGTGCACCATTGTGACCAGTAGCAGGATTAACCAAGAGAGTATCTCCTGTTGATTCTAGTGCTTTAAGTTTAGAGAAATTGTCCTGTGAAAACCAACTCAAGAACACATGAAAAATTGTTAATTTTCAAAGATTGAAAAAATTGTACCCAAACAATCATAATCATGTAGAGAAGCCAAGAATCAAATTATTTTTGCAAAAGGACTTTTAAAATAGATCAATTGCATGATTTTTCGAAAATCCTTATTATATGCCCTAAAACCGAAATTTTAGAAATCGAAGCCTAAAAATCCGTTAATCAGGAGAATACCTAGCATATAATCAAAACTAATCTACCCAGAGTTCTTATTTCAAAAGAAATTTGATCAAAAACCATCCACAAACAAAGTTGATCCAAGAAATTCATCACGTTTGAGGAGGAAAAGAGAAAAACGGTGAAAAAACCGAGATTTTGATCAATAAAACTTACTTGGAGTTGAAGAACTTGAGTTTGAAAGCTTCCAGGAAGGATGAAATCTAGAGAGAGAGGCTCTGGAAACTTTGGAACAAAAGATTGGAGTAAAGAAATCAAAAACCCCTTTCGTTCTTTATAAAACCTAGCCGCGATCCGGATCAGTTCATAACTGCGATCCGGATCGGCTACCCGCAGTGAGAAACTGCGTTCGGGATCCGGATCGGCAGATACAATCCGGATCGTCAGCCCGCAGAAGAATTCCTGCGTTCGGGATCCGGATCATCTAGCCCGATCCGGATCGGCCCCAACTTTTTCTTTAGAAAATTTCAGAGAAATTCAAGAAAAACCAGAAAAAGATTATAAGCGCAAATGTGTATCAACTTTAAACAAAAATCATCGTTTCATACAACAAGAATTAGATTATGCCAAATCTATCAATAATATCCAAAAATGAAACGAAATTTACAAAAATTAAATCCCTTAAAGTTGAACACCTTCAATTACATCTAACTTGATCTTATGAGTAATGCCTTTATCAAATCATCAATTCAGTAAAGAAAATGAAATACAAAGATCAATAGATGTTTGAAATCCCAGATATAGTAGATAATGTATCTAGACAATCTGTTGAAGAGAGTGGCTCTTTGAGCATCTTTCATTAAAAAACCCACCTTATACCAACCTTGAAATTTGACAGAGTCAAGTATTTCAACATGCATTTAACTTAATCAAAAATTTGAACAACCATGCTTGGTATACATGTGGTAGCTGCACACAATACTCGGACGACCGAGGTGGTAGCTCTTTCCTCCATGTGGTGGTAGTTTTCACACTCCTCATTGGGATGTAACTCTTTCCACATCTTTTGAGCA
This sequence comes from Tillandsia leiboldiana, assembly GCA_029204045.2. Taxonomy (NCBI): domain Eukaryota; kingdom Viridiplantae; phylum Streptophyta; class Magnoliopsida; order Poales; family Bromeliaceae; genus Tillandsia; species Tillandsia leiboldiana. The sequence goes on from CM055072.1 coordinate 14,991,052, forward strand.
TTTTACCTTTTCTATGACTCCCCCTCAATTGGCTATCAATTATTTAAGATATAAAGTATTCAACCAAATATTGATCTCGATTTCATACTCGACTAAGCAGTCAAATAAGATAATGACTATACCAAGAGATCATAGAGAGAGAGAAATTGACTTTGATCACTTTAGAAGATGATTTAATTAACATAAATGATCATTGCAACAGTGAAATATTATGATGGCAAAAGCATAATAAATTTCTAAATGTGCGAAAAGATGCAAATTAAAGTCGATTATGATCTATGCTCAATTAATGTCCTATGTACAAACATAGATAATGAACAAAACAAAAACAAATACAAAACCTATCCTAAGCAAAGATTTCAAAAAGAAGATTATTTCAAGGAAAGCATCCCAATTGCTTTTCGTAAATGAATAAAACGTTTTTGATCCAAAGGTTTTGTTAGAATGTCAGCTAATTAATCCTCAGTTGAAATATATAAAAGTTGAAGAGTATTTGATTCAACTAGCTCTCTAAGAAAATGATATCTAAGTTCAATATGTTTTGTTCTAGAGTGCAACACAGGGTTTTTAGAAATGTTAATAGCACTAGTGTTGTCACAAAGTATTGTTACCGAAGATGCTGAAATGTTGAAGTCGCTCAATACGCTTTTCATCCAAATGAGTTGAGTTGCGCAACTTCCAGCTGAAATGTATTCCGCTTCGGCAGTCGAGAGTGCTATGCAGTTCTGCTTTTTACTGTGCCATGCAACAAGGCAATGGCCAAGATAGAAGCATGCACCACTCGTGCTTTTCCGATCATCCACTGATCCTGCCCAATCGGCATCTGAGTATCCAACAATATCCAAACTTGTTCCCATAGGATACCAAATTCCGAAATTAATTGATCCTTTGATATACCGGATGATCCTTTTCACCGCTTTCAGATGAACCTCCTTTGGTGCTGATTGATATCTCGCGCAAATCCCAACACCAAAAGATATATCCGGGCGACTAGCCGTGAGGTAAAGTAGACTTCCAATCATACTTCGATACAGTTTCTCGTCTACATTCTCACTATGTGATTCACTTCCAAGTCCCTTGTGGCTAGTTCCCATTGGAGTCGGAAAATCTTTACAATTTTCTAGATCAAACTTTTTGACCAACTCCATTGCATACTTGGATTGACTCAAGTGAATACCTTCATCATTTTGCTTAATTTGCAATCCAAGGAAATAAGTCAATTCGCCCATCATGGACATCTCAAATTCGCTTTCCATGGTCTCCGCGAATTTAGAAGCATCGTTATCTCTTGTTGCGCCAAATACAATGTCATCGACATAGATTTGTGCTACAATGAAATTGCTTTGATAATGCTTCACAAAGAGAGTCCTATCAGCTCCCCCTCGAGTATAGCCCTTCTCCAAAAGGTGCTTTGTTAACCTTTCGTACCATGCTCGCGGTGCTTGTTTCAGACCGTAAAGAGCCTTTTTCAAACGAAAAACATGGTTAGGTTGTTTATGATCTACAAAACCTTTCGGTTGAGCCACATAAACTTCCTCATTTAAAAACCCATTTAGAAATGCGCTCTTAACGTCCATTTGAAATAATTTGATTTTAAAATGACAAGCAATAGCGAATAATATACGAATGGACTCGAGTCTAGCTACAGGGGCGAAGGTTTCATCAAAGTCTATACCTTCTACTTGAGAGTAGCCTTGAGCAACTAATCGTGCCTTGTTCCTGATGATAGTACCATCCTCATTTTTCTTGTTCTTGAAGATCCATTTGGTACCTATCACATTGTGTTGCTTTGGAGGCTTCGTTAATTCCCAGACTTTGTTTCGCTCAAATTGATGGAGCTCTTCCTGCATTGCTTTAATCCAGTAGTCATCCTGAAGAGCTTCATCTATGTTCTTTGGTTCGATTAAAGATACGTAGCAAGCGAATCCACAAACCAACTGCCTCCGAGTTCTGACTCCTTCTTGTGGATCTCCAATAATATTCGATTCCGGATGATCCTTGGAGATTCGTAACGTTTGTTGAAACGGAGTACTCGGAGATATATGAGATGATTCCTGCACATCAGATAAACTTGAAGAACCATTAGATGCATCATTAATATTGGAAGTATTATTATGAGAAGATGCACTAGCAGGAGAATCATCATCTAGAGAGATATCGAGGGTAGATTTTCCAGTTTCAAAGTGAAAAGCTTCATCTACTTTAACATTTATAGATTCTACGATCGTCTTAGATTCAATGTTAAATACTCGATATGCTCTGCTATTCGTAGAATAACCCAAAAAGATCCCTTCATCACTTCGAGAGTCGAACTTTCCAAGATTTTCACGGTCACGTAAAATGTAACATCGACTCCCGAAGACACGAAAATATTTGATATTGGGTTTTCTACTAAACCACAGCTCATATGGTGTATTTAAAGTTCCTGGGCGCAAGTAAACTCTATTAATGACATAGACAGCGGTGTTCACAGCTTCAGCCCAAAAATGTAGCGGTAAATTCCGGCTATGAAGCATCACACGCGCCATCTCTTGAACAACCCTGTTCTTGCGCTCAACAACACCATTCTGCTGAGGTGTATAGGGTGCCGAGAATTCATGTTTGATTCCATTTGAAGTGCAAAAATCAATGAATTTTGAATTTATGAATTCTCCACCTCTATCACTTCTAACACGAATGATCTTTTCATTCTTTTCAATCATAATACGATGGCAAATCTCATGAAAATAGTCAAACGTATCGGCTTTCTTTTTTAAAAATGCTACCCAAGAAAACCGAGAGAAATCATCAACCAATAAAAAAATGTACCATTTACCTCCCAAAGATGGTTGACGGGTCGGCCCCATTAAGTCCATGTGCAAAAGTTCCAAGGGCCGTTTTGTACCAACGTGGTTCAAGTTCTTGTGTGCAGTCCTAGACTGTTTTCCCTTTTGGCAACCACCACACACAACGTTTTGTTTAAATAAAAACTTTGGAACCCCCTTGACCACGTCCTTGTTTGAAATTCTAGTAAGTTCCTTAAAATTTAAGTGACCTAGCCTTCCATGCCAAAGAGTTTCATTATTCAAAGCAGCTAAGTTACAATTTTCAGAAAATTTATTAGGAACAACATAACAATTATTTTCAGATCTAACCCCTTTTAGAAAGAAGACATGGTCCTTATCAGTTACAACGCATTCAACAGATGAAAAGTTAACTGAAAAACCATTGTCGCAAAGTTGACTTATGCTTATGAGGTTAGTCTTAAGGCCATCAACAAATAAGACGTTTTTCAAAATCGGGCCATCTGGAATAGCTACCGTCCCTTTTCCAACAATTTTGGAAGATCGACCGTCTCCGAAAACAACGTGTCCTCCGGAGATTTTCTCAAGATTTTGAAAACTATTTTTATCACCGGTCATGTGACGGGAACACCCGCTATCCAGATACCAAGACGAACTATCATATGCATGCAAGGAAACATTGGAAACAAGACAAGGGAAAATTTCACCTTTGCGCACCCAAACCCTTTTGGAATGCGTCGGTAATGGTCGAGAAGTTATATACCTAGGTGAAGGCGTCTTGTTATAGCGATTGTTGTTCCTTGATGTAATCGTCTTGCGCGATGAACTACCAAATCTCTTTTCATTTGAAAAGTTTTGCTTTGATTTTCGGGGAGGAGCCATTTTGGTAGTTGTTGCAAGAGGTCCTTGAGATGAGCGTTCGACTCCCGTCTTGCAATATCTTCTTATGTGCCCTGAAACACCACAACGAAAACATACCTTAGATCTTGACGATCCCAAAGAGGATGAAGTAGGTTTGTTGTCGTTGTTTGTCTTGAATTCCGGTGTCGGAGGAGGAGATGCCGACTGAGGCACAAAAACTGTCTCACTCGAACTTGGACTGTTTCCAGTTTGAGTGTATCCGAGGCCGAACCTATTTGATTGACCAAGACCAAGAAGTCTATCCAACTTACTCCTTCCTGAAGAGAATCGCTGTAAGTCATTCTTGAGTTGGAAAATGGTCTTTGTCATTTCCAGGTTATCCTGTCGAGCCTCGTTGTAGAGCTTTGAGAAGTGATTCGCGTTATCCACCAGATTTGTATGTTCCTTCTCAAGTTGCTCATTGGACTCTTGAAGGGAAGCATTTTCTTTTATCAGGTTTTCCCTTTCCACTTCAAGAGCGTTTGAGAGAGAAGTCGCTCTTTTTGCTTCTTCTTCGAGATCATGCACTCTCCCTCTCAAACTCTTGTTTTGCTTAGCCACTTTCTTTTAGTCCCTCAAAAGTCTGTGGTAGGCTAGAGCAAAATCTTCACCTTCCGAATCATCCGATTCGTTGTCCGTTGCGTTCTTTTCAACAGTGGAGTTGGACAACGACTCAGATGTATTTGCCATAAAGCACATGAAGGGTGAAGATACGGACGCGTGGAAAGCGGTGGAGCTCTTTTCTTCATCACTCGAAGACGACTCATTTGACGTTGAGTTGTCATCCCAAGTGACGACTTGCATCGCCTTCTTCTTTGCCGGATACTTGTTAGGACATTCCGTTGCAATGTGGCCGTAGCCTCGACACTTGAAGCATTGTAGTTGTCCTTCTGAACTTTTCTTATCCTTTGAGAAGTTCTCTTGCTTTCTTGACTTGTAACCTGAAGTACCCTTGCCTTTGTTCGACTTTCCGAAGGATGGAGATTTGCTTGAATTACCCCTTCGAAAGTTGCGGCGAAACTTCCTTGTCAAGAGAGCGAGTTGCTTCTCAAATTCCTCCATAGAAAGGTTCTCGTCATCGTCTGAGGAGGACGTATCCGCGTCTTCTTCCTTAGTTGTTTTCAACGCATAACCTGAAGACTTAGAAGTGGATGCCTTTCCAGAAGAATTGTTAGTAGTAAATGTCATTTCATAAGTTTGTAATGAACCAACTAATTCTTCTACACGTATTTCGTCCGGGTGTTTAATAGTTTCAATGGCAGTAACCTTTGGGCGAAATCGTTCAGGAAGAGTTCTTAAGATTTTTCTTACAATCTTAAATTCTGGAATCTTCTCTCCCAGATTAGCACATGAGTTTACGATATCTTGCAATCGTGTATAGAAGTCCGTGAAAGATTCATTTTCTGCCATTAAGATAGAGTCAAACTTGCTCGTAAGCATTTGCAGTTTCTGAATCTTCACGAGGTTAGTTCCCTCATGTGTAACCTGAAGAACATCCCAGATTTCTTTCGCAGTCTCACATGCCGAGACGCGAGAGAATTCAGTTTGAGATAAGGCATTAAAAATAGCATTAATTCCCTTGCCATTGTAAGAAGATGAATCTAACTCTTCCTTGGTCCATTTCGACCTAGGTTTTAAGGTGCGAACATCACCAATAAATTCAGTTGGATTAGACCATCCTAATTCAATTGATTGCCACACCCGTTCGTCGATGGAAATTAAAAAGGCTTTCATCCGTACTTTCCAGTACGCATAATTTGTTCCATCGAAGAACGGGGGTCGGTTGATGTTTCCACCTTCAACCATTGTTTACAACCCTATTCCCGCTCTGATACCACTTGTTGGGTTATATGTAATACGGATCTAAATAGGGGAAAAAACACCTAGAGGGGGGTGAATAGGTGTAAACGCATAAACACTCAAAAATCGTTGCGATAAAAACCCAATGCGGAAATAAAAATAATACGCAAGATTTTTACGTGGAAAACTCCATCACCGGAGTAAAAAACCACGGGACCGATAACACGGCAGAAATCCACTAGAATTAAAACACGTACAAGGTGATTTACCGTACACACTTACGACTCAACCTTTTCCATACGCTCCTAGAGGATCTTCTCCGCTCGCTCCGCGACGCTTCTCGAATCCACGATCTGCGCCCAACGCCGAATCCACGGCGTCCAACGTCGAATCCACGACGTCCGACCGAATCCACGGTCTTCACCCAATAGCACCCTTCGAATCCACGAACGTGCCTCGCTCCGAATCCACGAGAGCGGTTGAACCTTGAATCCACAAGGACACGCGAATCCACGCGCCGATTTTTGGGGTAAATCGTTGTTTTGGGTGGTGATGATCCGCCGAATACTTAGATCAAAGATAGATCGGAAATACCATCTAAGTATTCATTAGTTTGATTCAACTCGAGATGTGAGTATGAAAACCTAGAATCAAACTAATCAATATAGATGAAGAAACATAGAGTGTTCTCTAATGATTTCCTTTCTTCTCTATATGTGGATCTATAGCCGTATAAAATGATATATGAAAATGACGGCTATTGACTATGTGGATTCACCCTAGAAAAAGAATCATAGGGTGTATTTATAGGTTAGAAACCCTAGGAAGGAGATAAGAATCAAAAACCTAACATTTCTGGAAATTTTACGGACGGCGATCCGGATCGGACTAGCTGTGATCCGGATCGTCGTAACGAGTCAGCCAGTTCCAGAAAAACGAAGGTTCGGGATCCGGATCGAAGTGCTTGATCCGGATCGTTCATACAGTTCACCAAACATCAACGTTCGGGATCCGGATTGCGAAGCCTGATCCGGATCGTTCAAGGAAGATGGTAAACTAAGTGTTCGGGATCCGGATCAAGAGGCTACGATCCGGATTGAACTGGTGTATGAACGAACCACCTTCGGGATCCGGATCGAACAACCTGATCCGGATCCTGAACATGTCCCAAGTCCAGTTTTTGATTTTTATGCAATGAAAGATTCTTCCAAGTGTTTCTACACTACAAGAAGTATTCGGATCACACAAAATCTTTAGTTAAACATACCTGATCCTTTTGAATTCTTCTTTCTTGAGATTGAGTTAAATGATCCAACTTTCTTCACCTTCAATCTTCAAGACTTGAGACTTTCACGAAACTACGCCAACTCAAATTCCGTAACATTCTCCACACCGTCTGGCCCACAGCCCATATCTCAGGAGCGGCCCACGAACCAAAGAAAGAAAGCCCAGAGGCCAGAGACCCAGCTTCCCCCCCTACCCCCAAGGAAACTACGCACGAGGCCCGTGAAAACCGAGGAAGAGGGCCCCCAATCATCGTCGTCCCAAGTCGCTTCTCCCAACAACCCCTCCGACACAACGCCCCAGGCGTGACCCAGAGTGGTGGTGTTTCGTCCTTCTCCACCAGGCGTCCGTCTCCCACCGCAGAGGCCTTACCGAGGCCCAAAGCCCTCTTCTCGAGGCTCCGCGACCCGAAGGAGCAGACCCCCAACCCCGAGGCCGCGTCCGCTTCCAACGAGCCCCTCCCCGAGCTCCCAGAACACGACCTCGAAAAATCCAGTGTGCCCAGCTTACACGAAAGTAGCCCCTTTCCTCCTCCAGGGACAGCACCATCCGTACCACCTCCTTCACTGATTGACTCCTTGGGTGAGTAGCCAAGCGACGGATTCCGCGGCTCGAGACTGTCGCTCCGATCCGCGCACAGAGGCCGCCCCGTGGATTTTGTATCTTGACCTACAAAACTCGGTTTGGGACGTGCAGGTACTCGTTTCGAAGGGCTCGACGCGACGATCGCAAAGGTATTTTTGTCGGAATTTTCGGAGTCCATTCTACAGGTGAAAACCGAGCCCCTTCTTGACTGATTTTGGACAACGGTTGATTGTGGATTTGTATGTTTAATTGGGCACCGGTTGGCATTTTTGCAGTTGTTGCGGCGGGCGACGTATTCTTGGGCGAGAGTGCTTCCTGGATTTGGAGTTAGCGTTCGAGGTGGGTGTTGTTGCGAACCTCTCACTTTTGACTACCCACTAGGCATATTGGAGTAATTCTCATGTTAAAAGGCTAATTGTACCCTAGGATTGATAATTGCATGCTTTTGAGATAAAAGGGACTGGATGTTAGAACTTGCTTGTTTGGGGATATTATCATGTCGAGAAGAGGCCAACTTATATATTGTCGGCAGGGTGCATGTGGTATAGGCAGGCTTAGGCTATTTGGCACTTATTCTTATACAATTATCATCATCTTGGGTTATTATTGTGGGGATACACATGCATGCTAGTTAGTACTTATTTATTATGCAAAAAGAGGATATCATGTTGGGACAATTGATCTAGCCTATTTGAGAGTACTATTAGATGCTTTCCTTTATTCTATCTGAGAACACTTGCATGCTTATATGGTCATCTAGATAGGCCACCTTTTTCTGCTACACTATCATGCTGGAACTTGACTTAGGAGAAACCATATTTTCTGTTTTTCTCCTCTCATGCTAGACTCAGGGTATTAGTAGCTCGTGCGCAAGAAGGGGGTTTAGGATAGTGTAGTCAGATTCTGGGGTTCTGGGACTTGACTTAGGAGAAACCATATTTTCTGTTTTTCTCCTCTCATGCTAGACTCAGGGTATTAGTAGCTCGTGCGCAAGTAGGGGGTTTAGGATAGTGTAGTCAGATTCTGGGGTTCTGGGACAGGCTGGCTTGAGGGCAGGGTATTGCGGCGACCGCGGACATTGGGCGGTCGACCGGATAGTTTCCGTTGCATCAGATCGGGGGGATTGGGCTTTCTTTAGTAGATGGGTATTTTCCACTTTGATCAGAGTCGTGATCCAATCCTGCTGATTTATAATACTTGTTACTGAGATACTTTACTCGTGTGGGTCGCTCCCCTCGAGTGCCACTCCGGAGTGTGCGACAGACAGACTTTGAGTCCTTGAGACTCCTTTTCATCGGTGTTATGCGTCGGCCAGCATACCCAATACGGCAGACACAGCAGGCAGTACCAGTTTTTACTAGTTCATTGATTGGGTTTATTCAAGCAGGCATGTTAGATACTGATGCATTCATTTAGCTACTCTTTTTAGCTCGGCATGTAGAGGCCTATTAGTAATAGTTTTTTCATCAGCAGTATATTCATAGCATACCACTCTCCTTCCTTTTCACCCCCGGTTGTCCTAGTGGGCTTGTCAGAGTTTGAGGCTTAACCCACTAGGGGAGGCTACTGTTTTGATAGTAGTTCTCACCCCCCCACCCCCCCATTGTCTTTCTTCTTTTTGTTCTCCCCTCTTTTTGCAGAGTCTTCTGCGGGAGTGGCTGGACCATCTTCGGCAAACCGAGGTAAGAGGATAGCGGACTAGATAGTCGTCTACCCCAGCTGCGAGCATAGTAGTATTTTGATTGTATCCCCTATACACTCAGACAGATGTATTTTCTTTTATTTTGGGTCTGGCTTCGGCCAGCTGGTTGTATTTTATTTGGTGAGGTGGGAGAGACATGTATTTATTTGAGAGTTTCAGTGTACTTTTAATTTTCCAGCTGTGGTCTGAGATGTATTAGTTTTAATTCAGCTCTGTTTTTATGCTCCTTTATATTATCTCTTATATCTGAGCAGGTTACCAGCGCTTCGTGTACAGGAAAAATTCTGTGTGCACGGCGGATCTGTGGACGGGCCCGGGTTCTGGTTTACACCCGGGGCGTGACATTCTATCACTCAGTCATGATAGAACGATGATTTGGCCTCCTCGTTAGCGGCAAGTTCAGCATTGGAAAATCCAGCCAAACCATCTTCATGCATTGAAATCATTGTTAAGTGCAAAAATTGAAGTTTGAAGACTAAAGTGCAGACTACACAATAGTTGAGGACCATTTGTGTAATCTACCCCCTTGGAAAATGAGGCCAAAGTGAAGGCATATGAAGACAACTTTCTAAAACCCAAATTTAAGCGCAAATATGTATAAGAAATGGGAAAATACTTTGAAATGCCTTCCACTGTTTCATACCAGATTTTTGTAACAATTATATCTATTAGAATACATTCCTCCTAGTAGACAGGTAGAACAATACCATTTTGGGCATCAAATAAGAAATCCAGTGGGATCATATATTCGAGCAAAAGTCATACAACTGACAACTGGAGAACATTATTCCAATAAACTAACCACCTATTGGAAGTGATCTATATGTAGAACATGCATCCAACTAAATTACATTAAAACAAAAAACACAAAGTGATACTGACCTCCAGCTGGTTAGCTTTTATGTAATTCCATATATGCTTCGATACATCATCTTGCATCATTTCTTTCTCTTCAGTCCCTATGAAACTGGCCAGTGCATCAGAAATAACTACCAAACATTGATCAGTATCAGGCATTGTTCCAGCATCCACATTTGTCGACTTTTGTTTTTTTGAATTTGAACCTCCATTTTCTGCAAAAATAAGAAATAGCCAACTAGTCAGGCTATATGGCCATCAAAAAATATGAACCCACCAAAAGCTTATACAGAATTGCACTTTGAGTAGAGCTATTTAAATAAGCAATAATAGCTTTTTCATTTAAACTTTTCTACAACTTATAAGCTACAGAAAAAGCAGAATCTCAATTCGAGCTTCTTTTAAAAATCAGAAGCACACTTTAGCTTATGGTCCGGCATAAGCTCCAGCAAATTTGCTTCTGAATGCCTGATTTCTAACAGCTTTTGGTATCTCGAGTAAAGAACCTGTTCCAGAAGCCCAGCCAAAAAGTCACATAATGTGAAATTGATACACGTACTGGTGTCAAGCGTAATTATGTGCTTAGCTAACAACTTATTCATCTTGAACATGTCAATAATGTCTGTCCCAAAAACCACACGTAGTTCATCATTGCAGATGATGTTGCGCTTGTTATCAGGATCTTGGAGATTGTTTTTTCGAATGTATGCCCACAGCTCCTTCACAATCTGAAGCGAGAAAATGAAATCAGTACTCCTATACAAAACTAAGAGCACAGCTATTAAATTTCAATAGGGTGCTAATTCAAAGAAGACCCGAACCATAGGCCATTTTGCAATAAACCGCTCAGCCTTTTGCTTCTGGACTGACACCCTCACCTTTTTGCTCATTTCAATTAATTTCTGTTAGTTAAGATGGAGATTCAGTCAAGTTTAACAGCATTTTTATTAAATCTAACAGCTATACCTGCTTTTGAATTGAAAGAGTTACCAGAATCATTAACAGTAATAGCTGAGAGTAACTTTTATGGAATTCCTAATTCACCCAACAAAAATAACTCAAATCAAAACGAGCAAATGTTGATGGCGTTTCAATTGAAAAAAAATTAAAAAATAAATAAATAGCGGGGTTTTATTCCAACAAAGCCTACAGTTAAGGGGTCTCTGCAACTTTTAACCAAAGGAAGTTGATGAATTAAAAAAATAGATGGTTGAAAGAGGAACCTGAGTTCTAGGCATAGTTGCCTCACCGACAATCGCCTGAAGTTCTGGCGAAACTCCACAAACTTTATTGAGACCACCTGGGCCACCTCTTCTCTTAACTCCAGTAGAAGCACTGCAGTACATTAGAAAAAGCTCCGAATCAGCTACAAAACTATAGAGATGATGAAGACCCGAAAACAATTATAGTATAAATAGATGGTAAATACACGGATACTCCCTGAATTGTTAACAAATTGCAATTTGTTCCCTGATTATTTATTCTCCCTGAATTTACTCAATTTCTCGCAATATCATCCCGGATATTTTTTATGTCCAAAATATCCATCTGGTAGGAGCCAAGCATATAAAGTTACAAACTGTTAAATATAAAAATATAAAAATATCGTTCTCTAAAAGCTTAAATTTTTAGAGTATAACGATTGTTTCATATAATTTAACATGGTATTAGAGCAGGAGGTCCTAAGTTTGAATCATGTCAGGCTCCTAGCATAATTGAATTCCTTCTATTTAATTCAATTCCACGTCATGGGCCTATTAAAAAATCTCGAGCCCAGACGTGAGCGGAAATGTTAAATATAAAAATATAAAAACACCGTTCTCTACTTGCTTAAGCTTTTGGAGAATAACGGTTGCTTCATATTATTTAATACAAAATAACAAAAATAAAAATTTTGGACGTACATAAGATGTTCTTCAACCAGCTTCTAAATAAAATTGCCAATTTAAAGGAAGCAGCATTGGCGACAAATTTTGATGCCAACACTATCATGGAGTGAAGAAGTATGAATTATGTGATACAATTATCTTTTTAGTAGATCGAAGAAATTTTGAGATAAAAATCAACAAATAGTAAATTGGCTCATTTGCTTACTAGAGTCAGAAAATTGATTTATAAATCAACAGTCATTTCCTTTCTCCTATATCCGAACTCTTCTCAAGAATTGACAAAATTTGGAGTTTGCTTAGGGCCTTATTAACCGGAACTTGCAGCTGGAAAGGAAGAAAACACAAAAACTGACCTATAAGTTTCATGGCAAGCCACACTTGAGTTTTTGCTACAAGAAAAATTAAATATTTTCTCGAGTTCTAAGCTTAACAATATTTTGCATTAGATAGCAAATAATAAAAGAAAGTGATTCACACTTAATGTGTCTGTAAAATTTGTTCAGCATAAATTGTTGTTTCTATGCCTTATAGTGCATCAACCCTTGTTAACAACTCTTTAATGGCAAAAACTAATTCGAAAAATAATATTAGAAATGTTTTAATTATTCAAGCAGCTAACAGCAAAATTACAGAAACAAGTAAATCTCGAGTTTTGTCTTCTTATTCTCATATACAGTGCTCAGTGTTTGAAAAGACGTGAGGCGCAAAAGCTTTCCGAAGCCTAGGCGCATCGCGAGGCGTGTGCCTTAAGAAGGTGAGGTGCATTTCTAATAAAAATAAGACACTCTTAACAAGTCTAATTTAAATAAATATTTTACATAAAAAAAAAAAATATTTAAATAGCCATACAAAAATAAAATAACCATAAAAAAGCAAAGAAATCACATGCATAAATATTCTCAAACTAAAAAGAAAAAAATATATTTCAACTTTCAACGTAAAAATGCTTGCTACCTTGTTGCCATTGGGGGGAAGAGAGAACGAATAAGAGAAAAAGAGAAGAAAATGTTCAAATTAGAAAAAAAAATTTCAATCCCTTAACATTTTAAAATATATTAAAAAAATCAAGACCTGAAAACCCAAACTCCAGACCCATTAAACTAAATATCACGAGGCGCGTATGAGGCGCGATGCTGCGCCTCGCCTAAGGCGCGCACCTCAGAGCTTATCAACTGCCTTGAGGAGCTGAGGCCCACGCTTTAGACATGCCTTTTCAAACACTAGCAGTGCTTACATAATCTACCACATTCCACTATTATTGTCACAAGATCATTATCACAAAAGCCATTATAGACAAAACCATCATACTCTCTCTCCCTATCTCATTTTACCTTCTATAATAATCGAGGTTTTTAAATCGAAAATCGGAGAACTTTTTGTAAAAACATTATCATTTCATAAGAGTAAATAAAACTTTCACAAGTGGAGGGACTCATGTGCGAAAATTAGGACATAAACATTGGAGGGGCTAACAGAGATAGTGAAACAATGCAGGGATCAAACTACAATTGTGACAACAAAAGGAACCCAAAACATCCCTGAGGCTCTTCCCGTCTATCTTGGCCGCCATCGCCACGGCTGCTACCACCCTGTCGTGTGCTGGCAACCTGCTCCCTCTTGGCAGTGCCGCCCTCCGGCCAGCCCTTGCGGCCTATCTCTCTCAAGGGACCATCTCTCCAGCTCTCTATTCGTTTCCCCCAACCCATGGACACCTCAGCTAGTCGTCGCCTCTCTTTCCTACACCTTGCATCGACAACCACCACTCCGGCCGTTGACCCCCTCGAGCACACGTGCAGCCTCCCTCCTTTATCCCTGGCCGAGTCCCACCTCTGGTTGAGCTCAGTCCTTCCTCCTCTCCAGCCATCCCTTGCTCCCCAGCATCCGGCGACCATTGTCGGGGCCCGCGGATTGGTGAGTTGGAGACTGGGCTACATCTTCTTCCTTTTCGTGCTCATCAGATCAACTTCCAGTGGAAGTTTTGGGTAAATAATCCCAAAATCGTTCGTTTGACTTCGTTCTCGCATGTGATACCGATTTAGGAGTTTTGTTTGTCTCGTTACGCTTCATGGAGCTTGTTGGAGCACCGAACCCGAGTCGATCCTTGTCGAATTCAGCCAGCTGGTTTGGGAGCCTTGCGGCCTCCCTCGTGCTTTTTCTTTACTAGCCAAGCCTCTTGAAGGCTAATTACGACTCGTGGCTAGGTTTCGAGACCAAAATGACCCTATTCGAAATCCTTGTTGGTCGAGCATCCCATCATAGCCGAACACTACGTGTGACGCATTGGGGTTGAGGCAATGTTCCAATGACATGGATCGATGATCGGTGTCGTTTCGAAAGCCAATTAGCAAAAACAACGTCTCGAATGGAAATAATTGGTCTTATGTGTCCTAAACTTGATGTAGAATTATATTCAAAGAGAGTTTGGTCGAGTCATCTTTTATTTATTTGAATTAATTTTTGCATTAGGGTTGATTGAGTCGTTTAGATTTTATTTTATTTTCTAATTTTCGGAATTATTCTATTGTTAATTTGTTTTAGGCATTTTTTTTCAATGATTTTTAGAATTTATCATGTGAAATAAATTCCTAAAAATTAGGAATATGGATTTGGAAATTTGAAATTAGATAGATATATTTGTTTTAGAAAAGTCTCTAAAATCACGAGATTTGATTAGAATTAGAATTAGGGTTTGATTTTTTATAAATAGGCTTGATATCAATTGTAAAGAGAGTTTTTGGTTAATGAAAATTTATTTTAGATCTATGTTATCTTTCTTAGTGCCTGTGTGGCCTATATCTAGCATGTGTGGCTTATTCTTCTTCTTTCTTTACTCTTCCTCTTTTCTACCCGTGTTATAATATTTGCGGCTTACTCTTATCCAGCCTACATCAGTTAGTATCAAAGCCGAAGATTCCTTCATCATAGTAACGAATGCGGAACTCGAAAAAAATATAAAGAGCCAGATTGAAACTGTTATGAGGTTAGATGGTGAATCATCAGTTTTCTGATAATCTTATTTCAAAGACAATTGTAGAAAAATTAGATCTTATTCCGTACCGCTATTTTTCTCTTTGTCTTGTGTTTTATAATGGTACTGTTATTAAATCCAACTATATTAAATCTAGCATACTCACTATGCAAGATAAATACAAAAAGGAAATTGTATTCATCATAGTTGATATTAAGGGATGTGGCATAATACTTGGACGACCATGGCATGAGGCAAAACATGCTTTTCTAACCTTGGAGAAAAATAAGTATATTTTTCACGATAATGGCATTCGATATGTTATTTTTCCAAGAGTCAAGAAGCCAAAGTCGAGGCAGCCGCATCCAATCATGCCTGACTCTTTACTACCTTCGACGACTATACAAACTTTAGAACCATCCAAGCAGATTATTGAGGCGTCTGTTATTCCACCTCTATTATTACTACCGAAGGCCCCTCTTCTACCACGACTTGAATTTCAAACAACAATCGTGATTAAGATGGTGTTAATGAAGATTCTTCGACATTCAGGCATCGGACTGCATCATCATATATGTATAATGATTTGGTGCTACCAACTTCTCTTAATTATGTTGATCTCGGGGGCAAGATCCTACGCAACAGAAGTAAATAACGCAGAACTATATTCAAAGAGGATTTGGTCGAGTCATCTTTACTTATTTGAGTCAATTTTTTGCATTAGGTTTGATTGAGTCGTTTAGATTTTATTTTATTTTCTAATTTTCAAAATTGTTCTATTGTTAATTTGTTTTAGGCATTTTTTTCAATGATTTTTAGGATTTATCATGTGAAATAAATTCTTAAAAATTAAGGATATGGATTTGGAAGTTTGAAATTAGATTTAGATATATTTGTTTTAGGAAAGTCTCTAAAATCACGAGATTTGATTAGAATTAGAATTAGGGTTTGATTTATTATAAATAGGCTTGATATCTATTGTAAAGAGAGTTTTTGGTTAATGAAAATTTATTTTAGATCTATGTGATCTTTCTTAGTGCTTGTGTGGCCTACATCTAGCCTATGTGGCTTATTCGTCTTCTTCTTCCTTTACTCTTCCTCTTTTCTACCCCTGCGCTATATTATTTGCGGCTTACTCTTATCCGGCTTGCATCAAAACTTGTTGTTTAGTGTCGTACATATGTTTAAGAGTTGACGCGATAATGTGAAAAGTTGTTTCGACTATTGTTGTCAATCCGAAAGCTTTTATTGGCTAGAATTGGCGGTAGATTAGCACATGCTCAATGCTAGTTCTGACACCAAAATTGATGTCTTTTGGAACCCGTTTAAAGCAAGGAATAAAGTGCCATGGCACGGGGGCGTGCCATGGCACAGGGCCGTGCCGTGGCACGAGGGCGTGCCGTTGTCCTCCTGGCACGGTACGGTACGGGCACACTTGCATGCCGACACGTGGCACGCTTGCGTGCCGATGGATACGGATGGCCTTCCAGTGGCACGCTCTGGCACGTTTTTTTTAAAATTTTTTTGTTCCCAATAAGCTTTTATAATGTTATTTTGAAAGGTTTAGTTAAATAATTTTAAATATTGACTATATATAGCTATTTTTAAATTAAAGAAATATAGTTTTTTCAAAAATTTTAGAAAAATTGTGAGAATTGCTTAACTTTTAAAATTAGTTTGATTTTATCTTTTTTTTCTTGAAATTTTAAAAAAAATATATAATATACAAAATTAGAGAAATATTTTTTCTCAAAATTTTAATGTATATTTGCAGGATTGATGCATATTGATTTGACGAGAGACCGTTAGATATTTAGATTAACCATAATAGGACCGTAATTGCTTTGACAACTTTTTTTCATTTAAATTTTTTAAATATTTGAAGGAAAATATTTTTTATTAAAATATTTTTAAAAAAATATTAGATCTATTCATAAAAACTTAGCAATAAATTATATGACAAATAAATTAAACAAATTTAAGTATTAATTAATTTAATTTATCTTTTAATTTTATCAATATTTTCAATCTTTTAAAAAGTTAAAAATATTTTTATCGCAAATTTCATCTAAAATATTAGATCTATCTAAAATAATTAAAATTTTGACTATATAATAATTAAATCAATTATATTTATTTTCAACTTTTTATAAAATACAAATAAAAAAATTACCTAATTTTATATTTTTTAAAAAAAAACTTTACAAATTTAAAATATATAAAAGAAAAAAAAATTACGTAGAAAATATAAAGGCGAATTCCAAAAAAGAAATTGGATGGAAGACATAAGATCCTACCAAAAAAAAAAAAAATAACAACAGATGAGAGGTACAAAAGCTCACCCAAAAATAAAAAACAATAACAACAAAAAAATCAAAACTAACTATGTGTGTGTGTGTGTGTGTGTGTGTGTGTGTGTGAGAGAGAGAGAGAGAAGGATTTGCACACAAAAAAAAACAGAAAAAAAAAAAAAAAAAAAAGATGCGGCGATACCCTCGCGAGTATCGCGCTCTCGCACGATACCGCGAGGGTATCACAGCACGGGGGGTGTCTTGGCACCCCCCTTGTACCGTGCCCCTATATTGAGGGCACGGTACGTGCCACCCCGTGCCGCTCGGCACGGGGCGGCACTTTATTCGTAGGTTTAAAGCCAAGTTTTGTGGCCAAGACCGCTGTAATGAGGCACCTTACATTCCAATGTCCCGACACCTAAAATGGTGCATTTCGGAGCTATTTAGGGGTTGAAGTGATGTTCGAAGCAATAGGCGCATTCAAAGTGGATTCGCCAGTCAGTTGATGGAATCGACACTCTGTAAGCGCTGTAGCTTACTTTGAGCAACCTAATTGTGTCACAGCTAGTTGTAATGCGTTCTTAGGCGTTGTAAGCTCTTCGAATGTGCTACTTAAGTGTCGTGGCATGTAGCTGGGGTCGTGCATGATAAGTATAATAGGTTACAACATTGAAACGATGCCCAAAACACCATAATAGAAGCTCTACGGCTGAGCCGAGTATATGGGAGCTTGTGGCCATGCTTGTTGCTATCTAGGGCTTCATCATAGTTGAGTTCCATATGGAATTAACCTTTAGGGATGAATGTGACACATGTTGCTATTCTGAGATCTAAAAGTGCAGTTTTGGGATCTTTCGTGGCCGAATCTAGTTTCTTGGTGCACTGTTTGTACATTTGGGTTCGGGGACTCGTGGGGTGGGTTCCGGAGGTTCTTTGCTAGTCAATACCAGCAGCAATTATGTGTGGAGCATGCAGCTAGTTCCAACACCAAAAACGGAGCAATTCGAAACCCATTATAGACTAGTTTGGTAGTTGTAGTCTTCGCAGCCAAGCACTTTGCGTGCGGCTATCCTGACACCTAAAATAGTGCATTTCGAGACAGCGCAGGGGCTAAGGTAATGCTCGTTGTGTTAGTATGTGGTCGGTTAAGTTCCAAAAGTCGGTTTACGAAACTGATGTTCTAATAGCATCATAGTGCACTATAGTGCAGGATTATCATGTCGTTTAGTGTCGTAGACACGTAAGGTCTGTTTGTGACCCATGTATACTTTGTGTAGGTCCATGTGACAGCAACAGGGTCGCATCGTGGACTTCGGACAAGTCGAGAACTCATATTCACAGGTTATAGGTGGGTGCTACGATCCGAATGACAGTATTGACATTCTTACTTGGTTTCCTTATCCGCACCCTTAATATATCACACCTATAATTTATTTATTTGCTCCTGCTTCATTTATTGGCATATGGGCATTACATGATATTGTTTACTCCTTGTGTTGGTATCTTACTTCTTCATGTCGTATTTTTATATATGTTGTATAGTTATCCATTGATACATAAGATGTAGAGCAGGACAGCTTCTTTACATGTGTTGGACAAATTAATGCGCATTGAACCTAGTCGACTTCATTGATACTGCATGGGAGTTCTCTCAACTTATTGTCGATGCTTGGACATTGATTGAAACATAACCTTGAGCATATTGCATGACGAGTTGCACATTCATGAACACCAGCATGTGACCGAAGTTGAGCTTTTTCGGAAGTGGTCGGGAGCTGACCTCTAAGCCCAAGTCTGGCCGATAAGGTTTATGGCAGCACTAGAGCTCTTGAGCCCAAGATTTGTATGATAACAGGAAGCCCAAGATTTATACGATAACAGGCAAACACAAAGTCTATATAGCAACGGATATGGACTGAATATATCACTAGACTATTTGTTCGTTAATGCATGATACATACAGTTGAGACACCTATTGTTGATTGGTTTTCTATTACAATAGCATTATTACTCAGTTTACGTTACCTTCTTACCATTACCTACTTTTGGTTATGCTACTGTCACTTATCATCCAGACTACTATTCAGTTTATTACATAGCAACCCAAGATCTATATGATAACGGGTGAGCCCAAGGTCTCTATAACAACGGACATGGATTTGGTTATTTGGCAAACTATTGGTTCGGTTGATGCATGATCATGACTTGAGACATTACAGATGGCTTGTTATAGTTACCATAGTATGCTGATCAATTTCCTTACACTGTTATTCATATCATGACTTAATCTTTCTACAGTTGCGATATTGACTAGTTTACAATTTATTATTTAGGTTATTCAGCTATTATCTTGCTTATTATCATACTTCTGCTTTTTCATTCATATTTCGTTGACGAATGAATAGGTGTGGCTTGCCTTCAGTGGCTCGCTGTACCTACTGGAAAATATTTTATATGTTTCTCAACCCTCTATTTCTACAAGTAACTTGGACGGTAGGAACTGGAGCGTTGTGTAAGGTCTGAGCTAGATAGAACTATTTGAGTATCTACCCTGGTGGTAAATCAATTGTGGAATTGGAATTGTAATAAATGTCTTGATACTACTTATGTTGACATCAATCGTGGTTTGGATTTATGGATATTTTGTGGCTTAGTCTAGTTAGATGGTTGCTGACCATGCCTTATGTTGAGATCATTGTGAAGTTTTGAATTTTGGTTTAGTTCTTAGTAGTCTACTTTCTCCACTGTCATGATTATCTAGTACAAGTTTAGTTGTTGTTCGTTGTTGTTTGTTCTTTATACCCAACCACGAATAGGGAAGATGTTGTCCGCAGGGCCATGCCAGAAAAGAAACAGAAGGTGGGCATGATTGGTATAATAATTTAGTTAGCTTAATGAAATAATAATAGTAGTAAAAAAAGTATCAATATTTTAGAAAAAAGATAAGTAACTCAACAAAAATGATTTGAGATGAAACAAAGTGTTACGGATTTTATGTTGCCATATTTCGTGATTTGAGTCGGAGTCTTGAAGTGATCAAATTGTCAAATCAGCAATCGAAGACTCAGAGAAGATTCAACAAAGAGCTCAAGTTGACACTCAGGTATAATTAACGTATTCATGGTGATTTAAGTTTATTTACAATCTTTGGAATCATGAATTTATCGAAACCGGATTTAGAAGAGATTTTGGGAACTTGGTTTTTATCTTATAACTTATTTTAAATTTAGATTCCGGTACATGGTTTGTTTTGTTAAACTTATCTTTGAAAAATTCATTATTTTACATTGAGTACCGAAACCACACTTTAAGTTCCTCAAAACCCGTCACAAGATTTTGTGGAATTTGCCTCGGGTACCGGTACCTGACTTTGAGTACCGGTACGCAGTAGAAAATTTTGTCTGTTGCGTCATTGAGTACCGGAACCTGCCTTTTAGTACCGGTACGCAATGTTCAGTTATGATATATATGCTAAACCGACTTTGATTGAATTCCAAAGGTTATAAATAGATACTTAGGGTTTCTCAAGAGATACCGACCAACTCAGAAACACTTGAGAGCAACCCTAGAGGCTAGGTTTTTATCGTTCTTCTTTTTAGCCTCTCTTAGGTCAATTCGACGGTTCTTTGACGATATGCTTTTTGTCGAATTGATCTAATTTTTGCTTAGAGATTTCATCCATGGTACTCAAATGTTATTCTAAGCAAAGTATCACCATCGAAGCCTATACTTTCGTTACGGCTGAGTTTGCGTCAAGGAGTTGACGTGGCATTGTGGATTCGATGTGTTGAAGGCGTTTCGTGGATTCAAAACGTGTTGCTCGTGGATTCGAGTGGCGTTCGTGGATTCGGACGTGTGCATTGGACCTGCAGTCGAGAAGTTGAAGGAGGGGTTGGAGTCCGTGGAGTCAGTAATCACCTTGTTATCTTTCTATTCTTAGTGGATTGTTATTGCGTGTTGGTCCCGTAGGTTTTTTACTCCTGGTTGGAGTTTTTCCACGTAAATTTCGATGTGTTGTTTTTATTTTCCGCATTTATTTTAAATTGCACTGAGATTTAGTTTTTGAATATTATACCTATTCACCCCCCCTATAGGTATTTAATAGAACCTATTTAGATCCTTGGGAATCCATAACCTACACAAAGGGGGGTGCATCAAATGCATACATGCACTAGGTGTAGGGACTAAATTTTCTTAAATTTTGGGCCAATAAAGGATGGTCATGTGCCTACTCCTCCCTCTACCCATGATTATTCGTGTGGCGAGTTTTTGCGCACCCTGAACAAGCCTTTAAAAGAGTTCCAAATTAGGCTGCTACAAACTCTAGTTTTCAAATCAAAATAGTTTTCATAAATATTTACGAAACGAGGCCTGGAGCGTGACATCTTATTTTCCTATGCAGTACTTTTCATATTCTACTACATTCCACTATTGCCACACGAGCATCATCACAAAAGCCATCATAGACAAAACCCTCTCCCTCTCTCTCTCTCTTTTATCTTCTTATTCTCTTGTACATTACTTCCACAGGCTACCATATTCCACTATTATTACCAAAGGACCATTATCACAAAAGCCACCATAGACGAAACCATCATACTCTTATTCTCATTTGAAAGGTTTCATGGAGACCCTGAAACAACTCCATGTAAGTAGAGAATAAAACAATATAAGCAAGTTCATACAGCATAACTATAACAAAGAATAGGTTAACCAAACATAATACCTCACCTGCAACAATAGAGAAAAAGAATGCAAAAATTGTCTCTACTCCATGTGATATTGCAACCTAGTCTTTGAACTTATCACTTAAACAATTTAGTCCTTGAACCTTTTCATGTATTGCATTTCCCTGTTCGGCCACAAAAATATGTTAAAAATTATTTGTTCCTCTAAAATAACCTTGTAATCTTGTTTAAAGTCCCCTGAAACAAGAAAGTAATTTAACAGGACAACACTTAATATGGTGATTTCAGAGGAAAGATTTACAATGTTTTTACAAACAAAAATGAAAAGGCAATACAATAGAAAGTTCAAGGAGTAAAGAGTCTAAGCGAAAAGTTTAAAGACTAAGTTGCAATATTTGGATAGCACCAAGACTACACATAAATTTTACCAAAGTCTCACTGTTGGATCATTGACTCCCAATTGTGCATATATAGGATTGTCGATGAAGATATGTTTGTTAACGTTACTTGTCACATCAAGTTTTCGTTAAGGAAAAAACATCTAAAGACTAGTGTAAGCTTTAGGAGATAGGCATGTATATTGGGGTTTACTAGTTTAGTAATTTCTGTTATGTAAAAACAAAATACAGATGTTTCTTAGGGGTGTATATTGGGGTTTGCTAGTTTAGTAATTTCCGTTACATAAAAACAAAATACGGATGTTTCTTATTCTTAAATTCTGTAAAATGAGACTAAAGTTATACTGAGTCATACACCAATAGAAACCATTTGGTTACACCAAATGAATGAGGATGCATATGTAAATCACATTATTCCATTCACCTCTATTTAAAGAATTCTTGGAAAGATAAAATACTACCTTATTTATTTCCCTATTTCACTTATGTCAATTCTCATAATCCCCTTCCTCCCAAAGAACTTCTGATTAGCGCAATAAGTCCATTTCAAAGCATTATATAGTCCAAAATGAGCAAGTCCCAGCCATTTCCACTGATTTTCACATAACTTATCCTTCAATTTACTACATCTAACATGTAGAATACATGAAATCCTTCTGTATTCTATCTTTTTTTGGTAACCTACTCATCTACCTGGATCACATCAAGGTCTCAAAATTTCTCACCTTAGCAACGCTCAGTTATTGCAACAGAAAATATAATAGCAATCAGTGTTTGAAAAGGCGCGCCTGAAGCACGCGCCTCGGCGCGAAGTGCAGGCTCTAGCGCCTCAGCAACAGCGAGGCGCGGCGCACTCGATGAGTTGCGCGCCTAGGCTCCGTGGCGCGCGCCTCGCAATATTTAAGTTTTGATAGTTTTTTGGGTTCAAGTTCTCGGGTTATCAGGTTCTGGGTATGATCATTATATTTTAGCCCGTTAAGAAATTTAAAGAAACCCTAAAAAAAACCCAAAAATAATCCTAAAAATAACCCAAAAAGAACCCTAAAAAGTAAGTTGTTCCTCTGCCTCTCGTGTTCTCCCACCTCCCGTCCCTCTCGAACATCAACCAACAACAATGGCAGCAACCGGAAGCAGCGGTAGCAAGCAATGGAGGCAAGCAGCAGTGATACCAAGCAGACCAACAGCAGTGACAGCAAGAACAAGCAGCACAATCAATTTTAAGTTTAAATTTAAAAGTGATGAGGATGAGGATGAGGACGAGGACGAGAATGATGCTTGAAGAACGACTAAATAAGAGCATTGGCAGCACAATCACTTTTAAGTTTTAAGTTAAAAGTTGAAATATAATTTTTAAAAAAATTTGAGAACCTATATGCATGTGTTTTCTTACTAGGTTTAATAAGAATGTTTTATTTTTAATAAATGTGCGCCTTGCCTTCTTGAGGCGCGCGCATCGCGGTGCGCCTAGGCTCCAGAAAGCCCTTGTGCCTTTTTGCGCCTTGTGCCTTTTCGAACAACGATCGTAATAAACATAACACAGATCTTAATGCTAAAAATTTCCTTTAATTTTTGGATCTCTAAGGAAGTCTATATCCTTGAGGTATGCACTTTGCCAATTTGAGGCTAAAGACCCTGCTTATGACTTCACGTTCCTTAAAAATAAATAAAAACACCATATCCTTCTACATCACAAAGAAAAATGAAATTACCATGTATTTTTCTTCCCAAACTCATTTCTTGGTTAATCTAATCTATTAGTTGTGGAGAGCATAAGAAGGTATTCCTCTATAAACATAACTCTAACTATAGTCCTATGATTCCTTTCCAAATCAACTCAAACAAAATTTTCAGCTTTCACACCTCCTATTAAGGATTATATCTTTCAACAGTTCAAACTTACTAATTTAGGGTACAAATGTACGGAGCTGCTAGCTTCCGAGTAAAACAGCAGGTTCTTTGATCGTAGTGCAGAGATTGGCGAGAAAATAAAAATTCTAGTGTTTTTGGAGAGAACAAAAGAAGAAGAAGAATATCACAGTGTAGCAAATGAAAAAGGAAAAATGTATGAAATTTACCTGAACTATGACCCATTTTGACTCGACTACCCAACGTTCAAGAATTTTGATTTTACTGTCTAATTTTTCAATTCATTTAATTTGAGCTATTTGATAACACTTTCACTTCAAAATTTAGGAAGTAAGTTTATACTACATTTTAATAGACAATTTGAAAAATATAAAAATAAGGTAACTACATTCTCATAGAGAGGTGCAAATTTTGTAATGGAAGAAATACAAAATGACTTAAATCGAACAAAATAAAAGACTACGTACCAAAGTCAAAAAGATTATGTAGTCAGATCAGAACGGATTATAGATCGTATCATAGTTCGGATAAGTTCCATACTCCTACTTTTTCAAAAAAGAGAAAAAAATAAAAAAGTACAGTGTAGTAAATTGTGCTTGCAAGGCTGCAGCAAAAGGGTTTGAACCTTTCCTTGGAGGAAGCAGCGCGACCGGAAGAGGCAGCCGCGGTAGAGGAAGGGGGCGGGGACGGCTGCTGGAGGTGGTATGCAGCGGCGGCAGGGAGAGCGGCGGGGGGGAGGGGCGGGGGGTTGTGGTAGGCTGGCTCTGGTGGGGGCGGCGGGTAGGAGGCGGCGGCAGCAACGGCAGCGGCAGTCTGACGCATCTGCTCGAACAGGAGGTCGTCGTCATCGTCGTCGTCGTCGTCGTCGTCGCAGTCTGCCTCCAGAGGAGGAGGAGGAGGAGGGGGAGGAGGGAGGTGGGGAAGGAGGAGGTCGATCTGGTGGCGGATGAAGTCGGCCTTGTGGGAGAGGTCGAGGCCGAGCGTGGCCTCGACCTGGCGGAGGAGGAGGTCGGGGGAGGAGGAGGGGGACTGGCGTAGGAGGGAGGCGACGCAGCTCGAGATCTCCTCGTCGGAGACCATGGCGGAAGAGGAGAGCCCTAATTCTAATCGTCGGAGGGAGAGAGGGATGCGAGGACAAACGAAGCGATGCCAAAAATTTACGAGTAATAACCTACATAAAAGAGAACTCGCGCACCCCAACAATGAATGAAAATACAAATGAAAAAAGGAAAAGAAGTCAAATAATTTCCCTCTCAAACCTGGAATAAGATTTGGCTTCGATCTTGTTTTTTAAATACCTTTGATTATATATAAAAATATTAATTTTTATTTTTTTGAAAATAAGCTGGTATAAAATTAAAACAATCATTTTTTTTTTTTTTCTATGAAACAAACTTGTTTCTCCTTGCTGACAAATTTAATTAAAAAATATATAATTTTAATTATTATATTCAATATTTAATTAATCTAATATTTTGAATAATTTAATTATTTTATTAACTAATTATTTAATTATTTTAAATAATTAACTAATTATTTTATTAAATTATTTGTAGTTAATTAAATTATTAATTAATAATACTCATATTATTATTAATTAATAATACTTATTATTAATTATTATATTAATTAATATTTATGATTATTTAGCTTTATTTAATTAAATAAGTTAAATTATTATTTAATTAATATTTTTATATTAATTAATTACATAAAATATTATTATTTTAAAATTATAATTATTTGTTATTTTCACTGTTCCAACCAAACTATCTAAATGCTATTTTTTTTATTCTTGAGAGCAATTCAATTTTTATCCAAATACAAAATTAATTTTGTTTCTACTTATTTCAAAAGTTGTATTTATACTAGAAATAAGTAATTCTTTTTCCTACCCAAACCAAACGCAGCCCAGTGGCCTGTGAGATGGTTAGGAATAAATATTTGGTAATTTTAGTTGCATGTTGTGTCACGCCCCGGGGTCGAACTGCGATCCGGACTCGCCAACAGATCCGCCGCCCATATGGGAAGCCCCGTATAGACGTAGCGACTAACCTGCAAAAGATCAACTACACTAAACAGATATCAGAGCTGAAAAGTAAAAGCTGAAATAAAATAAATACAACTCCAACATATACAACCCAAGTCCTCACCAAAAATACATAAGTCTCTCAAAATCTGACTAGAAGAGTACAACTCTATACCTCACTACAAAGGTCTCTCGACATGAACTCTCAAAAAGCAAGGGGGGTACATCTACTCTCTGGACGACGACTGGTAGGGATCTATCTCGCGACTCCCTTACCTCGATCAGCCGGATCAGCAACTGGAGCAGCAGGAACAGGAGTAGAAGTCCCTGGGGAAAAGACACCACGACAGGTGTGAGAACTACATCCCACAATAGTTCTCAGTGGGTGCCGCCAACAAGCCCGACGATCTGCCCACTAAGTCTACTAGAGGCATAAAGTAATAATGCAGTGCTGGAAGGAAAACTTGGAAAAATATAACTCTACAGCTACTATGCCTCTATCTAGATGCTCAAGAAGTGGAACAGAAAGAAATATGGTGCATCTACTATCTCTCAACTCATATCACCCAATCTATACTGACTGCCACATCGGGTCTAGTCAAACCTGTGCCTACCTACTGCCCTTACATCCACGGAGGACCGGACTTACGTAGGGCGTCCGTGACTGCCAAAACTGGCCCAGTCAGAGGGACTGCGTCGACAAGTCGCGATAGCAAGAACAAGCCCAACTCCGGAGTGGCACTCGAGGGGCGCGTGTCACGCCCCGGAGGTTCTAAAAGAGCGGAAAAGCGTGTCCTTTTTTTTTCTTTAATATATTTAAATGAACCTTGCCTCCGGTGCGTAGCAGACCCGCCACATATACAAATTCGCTTCCCAAACGGGCGGAGCCTCCTCTGTATATGCACGGCGTCCCAAGCACGACAATTACTTTAACCATTCCAACCATGACAAACAACGAGGAGAGAAAACAGGGAAACATACATTCACTGTTATCACATACAGGCTATAGTATAAACCCAGAGGTTTTAAAATTGGTGCCCACTCGACACTCAGTTTTCCAAAACGTTTTCGCAAACTCTTTCGAGCGGCTATTGTTTGAAATGATAAATCCACAGGTTTTGAAATCGGTGCCCACACACCACCCTTTTTGAAAACGTCTTTTTGAAACCAGGTTTGGATTGGAAAACATGCCGCCATTACAAATCCTAACATTCACCACAATTAGTCAAGAAGTCCTCGTTCCAACATCCATCAGAAAACTCAACAAGATTCACAGTTTAACTAACCATAGTAAGAGAAAGTAACCCAAGAAAAGTAACGTATTGTTTTCTAGCCAGTAAGGCTAGGGTCCTCTCACGGATGCCTCACCGTCGTCCCGACCCCCACCCTTGTACAGACCTGTCACAATGTGGGCGGTTAGTGACTGATAAAGTAGAAAGCAGTTAAGTAAAAGCGGTAGCTGAAAAGAACACACCGAAACCGGAGCATCTACTCCCCCCTCCTGTACCGCTAAATCTCTGTCACAAATAAGCTGGGCACCAACCCCAGAATACCATAACAAGCTGGGCCCCAACCCCAGAATACCATACTCATTTTCTTGGTGCCTCCAACCCCTCGACTGCCCAAGTAGCAGCCGCCTCCCCTTGAGGGGTCCCCATCATCACGAGTCGTGGGGTACACGGGTAAACTTACCATCTTTCCGAAAAAATACACCCTGTGCAGTGGCCAAACTGCCGGTGTGCGTGTAAGCAATATGAGTGTCAAAATAGCGTTGCGGCCTCAGCCACTTTGATTAGCATAATAAAAGGGATTCACATGCTGTGGGGTTAGTCCAAATACCAACAAATCTACTTTATCAAAACGCGCACTCGGGAACGACACTACACCGGTAATAACCAAAAGTACCCACCTCTTTTATGCGAAATCTGGGCTCCGGAAGCTGAATCCTGCTCTCTGTCGACACCCGGACCTAAAAGTGGTCCCCAAAAGAGCCGTGGTCAGATCAGAAATATAACAGTAGAAAAACCGAGTCTAAGAACTCAAAAACACTAATGACAACTTGACCCGGCGGTGGCGCCTGCGTGCGTCGAGCGACGCGGCCGCCCCTCCTTGCGGCGTTGCGGCAGTTCGGCCGCGCGGGCCCCAGCCCCGCGCGGCATTTTCTGTGACCGCGCGGGTCCCAGCCCCGCGCGGTGCAAGCCGCGGCCGCGCGGGCTCTAACCCCGCGCGGCCTTCTCCACAACCGTGCGGCCTTAGCCCCGCACGGTGCGAGCCGCGACCGCGTGGGCACCGGCCCCGCGCGGCACTAGCCGCGGCCGCGCGGGCACCGATCCTGCGCGGCACGCGCCGCTACCGCGCGGGCGCCCGCCCGCGCGACACGCAGCAGCGCGGGCATGGCCCCGCACGGCATGTGCTGCCGCCGCCGCGCGGGCATGGCCCCGCGCGGCACGCGTTGCCGCCGCCGCGCACGCGCCCGCCCGCACGGCACGCAGCCGCGGCCGCGCGGGCAAGGGCCTCGCGCGGCGCGCTCCTTGGCCGCGCGGGCGCCCGCCCGCGCGGCACGCGGCCGCGGCCGCGTGGCATGGGCCTCGCGCGGCGCGCGTCTTGGCCGCGCGGGCGCCCGCCCGCGCGGCACTCGCCGCGGCCGCGCTGCCTCGGCCTCGCGCGGTGCTTACCCCACCCTCGGCCATGCGGGACCTTGGTCCCGCACGGCACTAGCCGCAGCCACGCGGGCACCGTCCCCGCGCGGCGTGTAACCCAGTCGCGGCGGCGACGCCCTAGGGCTCCGCGGCGGCGACGCATGGGGTAGCGACGGCCCCTCCTAAGACTCCCCGAAAATCCGAGACCAAAAACCGAGCGAAACTATGCAAACATAAATCTAGCTTACCTCTGATCGTCGGAGATGGTGATCCGATCACGCTCCCGGCTTCGGCACGTTCGTCGGGAGGGTTTAGGTCCTTCCGTCAACTCATTCTTTCTTCCCGTTTCCTTCCGATTAGGGTTCCGCCTTTTTCTTTTCGCTCGTTTCTTCCGGTTAGGGTTTCTCTCCTTTTCTTTCTTTCGAGGGAAGTCAACTTAAATCTTTTATGTACGACCAAATCCACATCGGGTATTTTAGAGCCCTAATTAATTAATTCTTTAATTAATTAATTCTTCAGATAAAATCCTTCTGGATATTTTTCTTTAAAGATAAATCCCTCTTTTCCCTCGGAAAACGTGCCAAATCCCTTACACGGATTTCGATGCACCCCCCGATCATTGCGATCACTTTCTACCCCTTTCTGGGAGTTCCGTAAGTCGGAACCCGGATCCGATTGCACCACCGTTCTCCGTTTTCCGAGCTCTATCGCAGAAAAATACTCGCACCCCCAAATTATCAACTTAAGTAAACCCGTTACATTAATTGCTCTAAACGGGAGCTTTATTAGCAGGGGGTATTACATGATACAAAAAAATCAATGATATTACAGCGTGACCCCACCGAGGAAAGTATCCGCGCATCTCTGTCGAGCTCAAATGTGGCTCATGCAGGCTAAAATCCAAATCCTCGATCAACAAGATCGGCTGTAACCAACAAAACACTCTCTCACTCACAGGCTGGAAAAACTACACAGCTGATACCCACTATCACTCAGGCGGCTCCCCAAAAGAAACACTGATCTACAGACTGCTATCAGACTCCACTCGGTCCCCAGACACGAGTGTAAAATGCATCCCACAACAACCCGACCTCTCGGCCCACTACCCGGGCGAGGAAACTCAAAGTCCAGGATGAAACAATGAATGTCAGTGTGGGAATGTCTAAAGCAATAAAAATAACCTTGCCCAAGTTGGAGTTTTCTACTAGTCTGGTTGAACATGCAGCATATGGCGGGGGTGCTAGGTCAAGTTCCAAGATAACAATAATTAACAGCTTGTAGGAAATAATAAATCACATGATCATCTGACAACATCAGGAACATCAATTCCTATATTCTAGCATGCTATACAAAATACATTTACAACATGCAAGTTCCTATACAGATAGAATTAATGCACAGTCCATAGATCTTGAAGACGAGGCAACCCACCTGAAGAGCTGAACTGTCCAAAGTCCCACAGCTGATAATACCCAGAAATCAATATCTCCAGATCCAACGGGTCCAGCAATACCCGCAAACCCTCCTGGGTACAACACAAGGTTCACAGTTACACTTTATTCCAAAAATTACCCAAGTATACACAATCTGCGAAAATAGTCCTAAAAATGCGATATTTTCACCTGCAGAAAGGGCTCCGAAAAATCCGATAAAAATACTGCTGTGATCGTCGCGTCGAGACCTTCGAAACGGGCACCTGCACTGTAACGACCCGGTCCACTAGCAATAATAACTCGTTCGGCCCAAACCACAGCCCAAAATGCTTAAGCCCAGTTATTATTACTAGTGTCCAAGTTTCATATAAACCCAATCGCAATTCCATCCACATCCGATGTGGGACTATTGGGGGTGTCACAGACTCCCCCCGTTTAGGCCTGACGTCCTCGTCAGCCCAAACAGACACACAACAGCCCAAGATCACCAGGCGATGTGAGACTTGTCTCGCTAGCCCTGTCATCTAGACCCAAGCTCAGCCGAGACTCGCCGCACACTTCCGGCTGGTTATTGGCTCTGATACCAAATGTAACGACCCGGTCCACTAGCAATAATAACTCGTTCGGCCCAAACCACAGCCCAAAATGCTTAAGCCCAGTTATTATTACTAGTGTCCAAGTTTCATATAAACCCAATCACAATTCCATCCACATCCGATGTGGGACTATTGGGGGTGTCACATGCACGCCCAAAACCGAGCCCCGTAGGCTGAGTTACAAATTCCACAACACAGGGTGCACACAACCTCACAACAACACAACTGTAAACCCATGCACAGATAAAGGGAGAAAATATACCTCCGGGCAAGCCTCAGAAAAATCCCAGAAAAATACGGTGATAATCCTCGCGACGAATAGATGCAAAAAGTGTATAGGCCCGCCTCGATCCGATGCTCGAGCGCGGAGAACTCCACGCAACAATCCTGCTGTCCCCGAAAAACTCACAGCAAACAAGGGTCCCAGTAAGCATGGAAAAACTCCAAGAAAAACCCGAAACTATGAGATTCAGAAAATACCAAGATCGTAGCCCTACCTGTCGCGGATCCAACGGCGAAAGAATCGCTCGAAAAGGTGGTCGGAGTAGGCAGGGGGAGCTCGCGCACCGAAACACGACGGGAGGAAACACCGGTGAAGGAACGTCGCGACACGCCAAATAAAAGGAAATCTCGAAAAGCGTGCCACATAAAATGCCCGAAATTCACAGATGGAAGCAGCACAGCTCGGGGATCAACTTCTCTGAAGAAACCGAGGTGAGAAATGGCCTGGAAATGCGAAAAAACCCAAGGTGAATGCGGCTCGGGCTATATATAGGGCGCTCAAAACAATTCAAAAAATATCGAAAAGGTCCCCGGATTCGGGCGCTCGGAGAAGTTTCGGGCGCCCGAATCCGCCAACACAGGGGGGTTACTGTATGCGCCCGGATCTCCCAGGGATTGACACGTGTACCGCACAGCAAACAGCTGTGCGGGGCGCGTCGAGAGTGGCCACGTGGCACACCCGGGGCACGACACGTGTCCCGCACAGCAAACAGCTGTGCGGGGCGCGTCCTGTGCTGCCACGTGGGCCCTCCCCAGTCAAATGGGTAGGTGGCGCCCGCAAATGGCGGGGCGCCACCTGTCCCGCACTGTCGCGGTCACACGTGCGGGCAGGCGCCGCCTGGCCGCCTGCCACGCACGCGCCCCGAGGCGCTCGCCCGCATCCCGTGCGTCGCGCCTTGTGAGCCCGCGAATGGCACACCGACACGTGTCCCCTGCACCCGGTCCACGCACCCTACTTCGGGTTCTGTGGACCACGCCGCGTGCACCGACCAACCAA
This sequence comes from Tillandsia leiboldiana, assembly GCA_029204045.2. Lineage (NCBI taxonomy): Eukaryota > Viridiplantae > Streptophyta > Magnoliopsida > Poales > Bromeliaceae > Tillandsia > Tillandsia leiboldiana. Next base: position 15,023,040 of record CM055072.1, read on the forward strand.
GTACTGCCACATGTCCCCGCCCTGGTCCATGCACCGCCGCGCCAACTCTGTAGACCGCGCATCCAGAGCCCGCCAGTCTGGCGGCGCCACGTGTCCCTGCGCCGGGTCTGTGCACCCAGCCGCGACGCTCTGTGGACCGAACGCTGTAAACCGGCCAATGACAGGCCGCCACGTGGCATGCCGGCGGTCCACGACCCATCCCATGCACCGAAATCCAATAAAAACTTTCGGGAGTCCGTTTTTGGGCCTCCGGACTCAGAATCAAACAAGCAAATAGCCGTTTTCAAGCGTTTTTCACGCTGAATCCAAATCCAACCTTTGTTTGTTCAAAAACCTTTTCAAAATTTCGGCAAATGTAGCCGAAGGCCAAAACAGCCAAAAATACCACACAGTGTCCATCTGTGGCATCCCTTTGATACACTATGGGCCAGACACACCAACACTAGGTGTTCTACATAATGGATTCACCGGAAAAGTTACATGGGATTCTGGACCACTACATCCTCCTCCACTAAAAGGAAGTTTCGTCCCCGAAACAAAGAAAACAAAACAGACGCATCTCAACCGGAAGCCTCGAACAGAAAGGGATAGGTATCTCTCATCACCGTCTCTAGCTCCCAAGTAGCCTCACGCTCCTCGTGATTGCTCCACAAGATCTTCACATACGAAATGGCCCGGTTGCGCAATTCCCTCACCTCACGAGCAAGAATTCGCAACGGGCGCTCCTCATATCCAAGATCCTCGCCGATCTCCAAAGAAGTGAAGTCAATCACGTGTAAAGGGTCGAAAACATATCTCCTCAGAGCCGAGACGTGGAAGACATCATGAACTCCGGCCAGGCGTGGAGGAAGGGCAACTCTGTAAGCCACAGGGCCTACTCTCTCAAGTACCTCGAAGGGTCCAATAAAGCGGGGACTGAGCTTCCCACGAACTCCAAATCTCCGAACCCCTTTCGAAGGCGAGACCTTCAAGAAGACATGATCACCAATATGAAACTCTAGGTCTCGTCGTCGAGTATCAGCGTAGCTCCTCTGACGACTCTGGGCTATCTCAAGATGTCGGCGAACTAATCTGACTTTCTCCTCTGCCTCTAGTAGTAAATCAGGTCCCAAAGTCCTCCTCTCACCCACGTCACTCCAATACAAGGGCGACCGACACTTGCGTCCATACAACGCCTCAAACGGAGCCATCTGAATGCTCGCCTGATAGCTGTTGTTGTACGCAAACTCAACCAATGCTAAGTGTCGGTACCACCCCCCTCCAAAATCCATAACGCACGCTCTCAACATGTCCTCGAGGGTCTGTATGGTGCACTCGGACTGGCCATCAGTCTGTGGGTGGAATGCAGTGCTAAACCTGAGCTGAGTCCCCAAGGCTCACTGTAGACTCCCCCAAAAGTGTGATACAAACCTCGGGTCCCTATCTGATACAATCGAGGCGGGTACACCGTGTAACCTCACCACCTCATCCAAATACAACTGTGCAAGTCGCTCCAGCGGCCAAGTCATTTGTACAGGCAAGAAGTGTGCAGACTTGGTGAGTCTATCCACGATAACCCAAATCGCATCGGCTCCACTCTGCGCCCTCGGCAGTCCAGTGACGAAATCCATAGTGATGTGGTCCCACTTCCACTCGGGAATTGGAAGACTCTGCAACTTGCCAGCAGGAACCCGGTGCTCTGCCTTCACTTGCTGACAAGTTAAACAGTAAGCCACAAATCTTCCAATGTCCCGCTTCATTCCAGACCACCAAAAATATGCCTTGAGGTCCTTATACATCTTAGTACCACCTGGATGAATGGTATAAGGTGTATAAGTGCCTCTCTCAAAATCTGGTCTCTGATCTCAGGATCCGTAGGCGCACACACTCGGTCCCTGTACCGTAGTACTCCCAAGCTATCCACAGCAAAATCTCCTATCTGATCTGTCTGAATCTGTGATCTAATCCTCGTCAAATGGGAGTCCTCACTCTGTGTCTCCCTAATCCTGTCCAACAGAGTGGGCTGCAAGACCATAGATATGAGTCTAGCAGAGACCACAGGGGATACCACCTTAATCTGTAATCGCCTCATCTGCTCAACAAGCGGTGCCTGCTGCGTGATCAACATGCTCAAACTCTGCACTAACCTCCGACTCAAAGCATCTGCTACAACATTGGCCTTGCCGGGATGATAAAGGATGCTCACATCATAGTCCTTTAGTAACTCCAACCACCGGCGTTGCCTCAAATTCAGCTCCTTTTGAGTAAACAAGTACTTCAAACTCTTATGATTAGTGTAAATCTCGCAATGCTCTCCGTAGAGGTAATGCCGCCACACCTTCAACGCGAACACCACAGCTGCAAGCTCCAAATCATGAGTAGGGCAATTCTTCTCATAATCCTTTAATTGCCGTGAAGCATAAGCAATTACCCTACCATGCTGCATCAAAACACATTCCAAACCGCTGTGAGAGGCGTCACTATAAATCACAAATCCATCTCCCATCACTAGCAATGCAAGAACTGGTGCTGAAATCAATCTCCTCTTCAGCTCCTCAAAACTCTGCTGGCACTGCTCAGTCCAAACAAACCTTGTCCCCTTCCTAGTCAAACTGGTCAGGGGGGTAGAGAGCTTCGCAAAGCCCTCTACAAACCGACGATAATAGCCTGCCAAGCCTAGAAAGCTCCGAACCTCTGTAACCGTCATCGGTTTCGGCCAATCCCGAACAGCATCAATCTTCGTCGGGTCTACTGCCACTCCTGCGGCTGATACAATGTGGCCCAAAAATGCAACCTCCCGAAGCCAAAACTCGCGCTTTTTATAAGCTTGGCATACAGCTTCTTCTCTCGCAGAAGCTGCAGCACTATCCTTAAGTGCTCCTCATGCTCCATATCACTCCGGGAGTAAATCAAAATGTCGTCGATGAATACAACCACAAACTGGTCCAAGTACGGTTGGAATACCCGGTTCATTAAATCCGTAAATGCAGCAGGGGCATTAGTCAAACCAAAAGGCATAATAGTGAACTCATAATGCCCGTACCGGGATCTAAAAGCCGTCTTGGGGATGTCCTCGGCCCTCACCCTCAGCTGGTGGTAACCTGACTGGAGATCAATCTTCGAGAACACTGACGCTCCCTGCAACTGATCGAACAAATCATCTATCCGTGGTAGATGATACTTGTTCCGGAAGGTCACTTTATTCAGCTCCCTGTAATCCACACACAATCAAAGCGACCCATCCTTCTTCTTCACAAATAACACCGGCGCTCCCCACGGAGATACACTGGGCCTAACAAAACCTCTGTCCATCAAATCTCGTAACTGGGCCTTCAACTCCCTCAACTCGGCAGGCGCCATCCTATAAGGTGCCTTTGAGATTGGTGCGGTTCCTGGAACCACATCAATCATAAACTCTATCTCCCTCTCCGGCGGCATAGTCGACAACTCCGGGGGAAACACATCTGGAAACTCGCGGACAATAGGAATATCCTCGAGCCCCAGTGCCGCCGTAGACACCTCTACAATCGTCGCCAAGAAAGCGGTGCAGCCTCTGCTCATCATCCGCCTAGCCCTCGCCGAAGAAATAGTCACCGCAAACAAGGAGCTCTGGCAGCCTCTGAAGACAAACTCCTCCAGTCCAGGCTCGCGGAGGGTCACGGTCCTCTCTCTGCAGTCTATGGTGGCAAAATATCGCAACAACCAATCCATGCCAAGTACAACATCGAAATCCTGGAGCTGCCGCAAGACAAGCAAGTCTGCCGGCAAGATCCAGGGTCCCAACTGTACAGGGCAATCCCTACAATACTCCTCGACATGCAAGACATGATCTAGAATCTGAACCTCTAATGCATGCGATAAAGAAACTACCTCTATATCATGTAGGGATGCAAATGCTCTATTAATGAATGAGTGTGATGCGCCGGTATCAAAAAAAGCTCGAGTATGAACTGCAGAAATCAAAATAATACCTGCGACGACGTGGTCAGCCGCTGTAGCATCCTCAACCTGAGCGGCATAGACTCGCCTGCTCGGCGCTGGGGGTCGTCGCTCTGGCTGTTGCGAGGAAGATGAAGCATGATCGGGCCTACTGTAGGCCGCGGAAGGTCCTGCCGTCTGATGAGGAACAGAGGGTGCTGAAGCTGAGGAAGAAACTGGAAGGCCTGCACAAGGGCACGAACTCTGGAAGTGGCCAGTCTGCCCGCAACGGAAACAACGGCCCTGCCTCTGAGGACACTGGATCGGTGAGTGCGGCCCTCCACAAATAACACATCGGTCCGGGCGTGGCTGGCGCGAGGTCTGCTGCTGCTGCGAAGGCTGCTGCTGCCGAGGCGGACGACACTGCTGCTGCTGCTGAGACTAACGAGACGCTCCTGATCTCTGGCGCCCTTGATACCCACGACCCTGAGGATCGAATCGTGGAGGTCTGGGGGGTCCCTGCCGACTCGACTGCCCCTCATCCATCGGTGCTGGGCGCTTCGCCCCTGGAATCACTGCGGGAGTTGGAGCCACCTCCTCCATCACTGCCTCCCCGCGCTCAACATAGAGTGCCTGCTCCATAGAGGCCTCCAGAGTCTGCAATCTGAGTGAACGAACAAACTGATAAATGTCCCGGCGCAACCCTCGCTCAAACATGTATATCCGGTGAGCCTCATCCCTGGCCGCGTGAGGTACACAAGCCAACAGCTGGTTGAAATCTGCAATGTACTCATGCACGGGCCGATCTCCCTGGCGGAGATTCTTCAGCTGCTCCTCCAACCTCTGACGAACGCTCTCCGAAAAGAAAGCCCCAAGAAGAAGACTGCGGAACTCCGCCCAAGTAAGAAGCTGGGTCCCAAGCGGACCAGCAGGTCGCACACGCCGCCACAAAGCCTCGGCGTTGCGCTCCAAGAAGTTCGTCGCTAAAAGGACCCGAAACCGCTCCTCGATGAACAAGCTCTCAAAATGACGCTCCACAGCCGTGATCCACGACTCTGCCTCCCACGGCTCCGCACTCAGTCTCGAAAAACGAGGTGGGTCGAACTGACGGAACCTCATCAACAAATCAACCACCTCTCGTTACTCTGCCGGGGTCAAAGGTCCCGTCGACCCAGACGGTGGTCTGTTGGGAACCGGCTCAACAGGAACTGCCGATGCTGTCTGTACAACAGGGGGTGCCACAACTGGCGAAGAAGGTACAGGTGAACTCTCTGGGGGTGCTACAACTAGCTGCGCCCTTTGCTCCATCATAAGCATCATGCGGCCCATGGTCTCCTCCTGGCGCCGTACAGCCTCAGACATCTGTGCTATTTGGGCACGGAGCTCCTGCACCTCACTCTGCTGTCCCTGTCCCGAGTCCTCCTGCTCAGGCTCAGAGGAAGAAGGTTGCGAATGCGTCGACATCCTGCGTCGCGGAGGCATCACTCACCTGAGGAAGAAGAAGAGCAATCAGAACCCAAAACGACACTCGACCCAATCTAGCGAAAGTCAAAGGCATGTCCATGTGACGCCCCAACTTCCCAAGGGGTCACCCATCCTAGAACTACTCTAGCTCTAGCACGCTTAACTCTCATAACCTCTTGGATATTACTACCATCCAAAATGTTATAGCCGGGTTAAGAGTTTTAGTCCTATTATATCATTTATATATAGGACTATTTCAAATTTCGGGAGTGTCATATTCTTCCCCCCCTTTAAGCCCTGACGTCCACGTCAGACTCAAGCACACTCACTAGTACCAGGCAATGTGAGACTCGTCTCGCTAGCCTTAGCCAACCTTGTAGGGAGCTGCACTCCACCTACAACGATCATTAGCCGGGGAGCCACACTCTACCCGCTATATAACCCTGGCTCAGCCGAGACTCATCTCACATTTTCGGCTGGTGATTGTCTTTGATACCAATTGTGACGCCCCAACTTCCTAGGGGGTCACCCATCCTAGAACTACTCTAGCTCTAGCACACTTAACTCTCATAACCTCTTGGATATTGCTACTATCCAAAATGCTATAGCCGGGTTAAGAGTTTTAGTCCTATTATATCATTTATATATAGGACTATTTCAAATTCCGGGGGTGTCATATTTGGCTACCCTTGAGATTAGGACCTAGGGTAAGGAATGAGTAAATGAAAAATAAGCTAAAAGTTTAAATGAAAGAGAAATAGATTTGCTAAATGGCAATGTGATCTAAAGGCTCAAATGAGAAAGAAAAGTAAGTGCATAAAGTGCAAAAGTGGCTAAGTGCTAAAGCAAAAGAAAAGAAAAGACGATCGTACCTTCGGAGGTAAAACGTAGATCTTGTGTCGGAGAATAATGGCAAGGACCATCTCCCGGGCCGGGCCCGTATGACCAAGTTCCCCATTGGGCGGGGTAGCACTAGAGGTGTTATCGGCAACCTTGGAAATCTTGTCTTGTGGTGGCATGACTACCGGGCTGGGGCCCGTTGGACAAGAATTTCTGAGGGTTAAGTAACTTGAATTAAAGCCTAATAAAGAATGTGAGTATTTGGTCAAGTGAATAGTGTGGCTAGAGTGGAACCATGGGTAACGACATAAAGTCGTGACATGGCAAATGGTAAAGTTATACATGAGCATGCTAGATAGAGATTTACACCTTTCAATATATATTGTCATCTATTATATTGCTTCTATTGAACCAAGCGGTGTAGGACATTATTTCTCGGTAGTTGAACCCACTAGGAACTTTAAGTAGTTCTCACACCCTTGGGTGACCATCATTACAGGACCAGGTTCATCGAGCAAGGCGCGCGACGGGGGCAAGGGCCCGGCAGCTTAGCGACCTAGTAGTCTAGAGTCGCCCGTCCATATTTTAGTTTTATTTTGAGTGAACCTTGTATGTGAGGAGAAAACATTGTAAACTTTAATTGCTTAAAGGTTTCATTTTGAAAATGTTGAATGAAAGGTGTAAATTCTTAAGTTAAAATTTTTATTTTAAAAGTTGTTAAAAGAGAGTTGTAATTCAATGTAAGTTTCACTCATGTATGTACTTTCATTTCTCTCTAACTGCTTGTTTGAATGAATGAAAGTTTTATTTACATAGTGTGGGTTATGGGATAACGGATCTAAATAGGGAAAAAACCACCTAGAGGGGGGGTGAATAGGTGTAAACAATAAAACTCGGAAATCTTTGCGTAAAAATAACCCAATGCGGAAAATAAATAAAGTACGCAAGATTTTACGTGGAAAACTCCATCACAGGAGTAAAAAACCACGGGACCGATAACACGAGAAATCCACTAAGATTAAACACGTACAAGGTGATGTAACGCAACACACGACTGAAACCTTTTTCATACGCTCCGAGTAGATCTTCTCCACAGTCCTCAACGCTCCTCGATCACACGATTTGCGTCTTCAACTTCGAATCCACGAAGTCCAACGTCGAATCTACGACGTCTAACCGAATCCACGGTTATCACCAATTTGGTAAGAATCGATCACACGAACGCACCTCGCTCTGAATCCACGAAAGCGATAGCACCTTGAATCCACAAGGCCACGCGAATCCACGCATCGATGTTCCTTTCGGAAATCGTTGTTTTGTTTATTGGTGGTGATGATAATCCGAATACTTAGATCATAGATAGACAAGAAAACACCGTCTAAGTATTCATCAATTTGATTCTACAAGAAATAGAGTTTGAAAACCCTAGAATCAAATTGATCAACATAGATGAAGAAACATAAAATTAATCGTGTTTTCCTTTCTTCTCTATATGTAGATTTACCTTTGATTCCTTTTTGAAATAATAGGAATTTTAGAAACCTTCGAAATCTTAGGAATACCCTAAAAGATGAATATTAGGATTTATTTATAGGTTAGAAACCGTTTGGAAAGAGATAAGAATAAAAAACTGACTTAACAGAATTTTTCTCGCACGGAAGTCCGGGCTGAATTTTGGCTGATCCGGACTGTCATATTTTTCAAGAGAATTTCCTGAAAAACAGTTCGGGGTCCGGACTGGATGTGGCTGATCCGGATCCTGAACGTGTAAAATGTCCAGTTTTAATTTTTTATGCAATAAAAACTTATTCCAAGTGTTTCTAAACTATAAGAATGTATTCAAATCACCAAAAATATTTAATTAAACATACCTGATCATTTTGAATCCATTCTTCTTGAGATTGATGTATGTGATCGATAATTCTTCAACTTCAATCATCAAGACTCAAAACACTTCACGAAATACGCCAATACAAAATTTCTTAACAATCTCCCATTTTGGCGGTTTCGTGACAAAACATGTAATCCACTTAAAATAAACAAAAAAATGTTTTTGTTGCTATCACCATACAACAAAAATTCACATGAATGGTCCAAATAAATATAAATACAAGAGATAAACTACTACTACAAACTCTAGACTTAGACGCTTGTACTCTCTGCAAAAGAAATAATTCTTGATAAAAGAAATCATTAAATACCTCAAGAATTTAGAAATTCAATAAGTAATCAGAGAGTTGGAGTTTACACTTATTTAACTTATGACATTAATTAATCAGATATGTATGAAAATAGACAATCATAGATTCACATATCATCATATATCAATAAAGTTCCAAATGTCATAGTTCAAGGTTCACAAAAATTAACAAGTTCAAAGTTTTGCCAGTTGTCGCTATGTAGTATCCGAACTTTTCGGACATCGTCCATGAACCTTGTCGGGATAGGTTTAGATATAGTAGCGTCCCTCATTTTGATCCTTAGTGGGTAGTGTGTTGGCGTTCGTTCTTATTTTTCGGTGATAGAGCTCGTGAAACGTTGAATGGCGGTGCGATCAGATCTGAAATTCGACTCCCGGATCTCCCGGAATAGAATTTCGTAGTTCGCGGTGTCTGTATCGCGCAACGAAATTCGTGCCTCTTATTTTGCACGCTTTTTGAGGCAACGGGGTTGGTTCCTCTTGGGTCGGACTTGGGTTTGTTTAGCTGTACGAGAGTGAAAACGAAATCAGTCTTTTTGACCTCCTTTCTTAATCCTTATTTTGTACGCTCGAGGGTTTGGGGTTTTCGTTTATTTTAGGGTTTGGGGTTTTCGTTTGATATGTATATAAATACCGACATTTTACCCTAAGAAAAGGAATTACGCCTACCCTAGCAGCCAGCCGCGTAGAGAGAGAGAGAGGGAGGCCGGGAACGGGACGGGGAACGGATTCGGAGTCTTCTTTGGGGAGCGATCGGATCATCTTCTCCGTTACGATGAGGTGAGTTTTGTGTGTTCTTGGGTGTCCTTCGCCTAGGGTTCCGAGTTTTTCTTTGGAGGTTTTGGAGTCGGGTTGCCCTAGCCACGGTCGCCGCCGCCGTCGCAGCCACCGCCGCGCCGCCTCCCGCTCAGGCACGCGCTGGCGCGGGGCATCCTGCAGCTGCGCCGCCGCCCACATGGGCACGCGCCCGCGCGGGGCATCCTGCAGCCGCGCCGCCGCCCGCGCTGGCACGCGCCCGTGCGGGCACGTGCCCGCGCGAGGCGATCCGCCGCCACACGCCGCCCGCGCGGGGCCACCGGCCGCGCGCCGCCGCCGCGCGGGCATGCGCCCGCGCGGGGTCTTGCTGCCGTCGCGTGTGGCCGCGCCGCCCGCGTGGGCATGCGCCCACACGGGGCTCGCTGTCGCCGCCGTGCCACCCGCGCGGGGCGTCCCGCCGCGCCGCCCGCGTGGGCATGCGCCCACGCGGGGCTCGCTGTCGCCGCCGCGCCACCCGCGCGGGGTCTGCGCCGCGCGGGGCGTCCCGCCGCGCCGCTACCACTGCAATTGCAGCGACCTCGCCGTGTCGCCGCCGCTCGCCTCCTTTGTTTTTCCTTCTTGCGCTTTCGTGTCCCGACTGCCACTTAATTATTGTTGAGTCGTTTGTGTGTCTGGTCTTCGCAATCAATCTTCGGTCTTAACGGTTGTTTTTCTGGGGACTCCATAGGTCGGGGTGTCATCCCGGGGGGAGCCGCGAGTCGACTTCGGGTGGTCCGATTTACACTGGTCGAGGTGGGTACTTTCTCTGTCATTTCTAGAATTTAGTATTTTATATTATGTTTACACATGAGTATAACAATAGATACATCGTGATCTCAACTAACCCCCATTTTTTTTACACATGCATCTTTATTACCACTATCTATGGCGACCGAGGGTCGCACTGTCTTACAACACACATGATCCTTAATTTGTGAACCCATGGTTGCTTGCACGCACACCGGCGGTTTGGCCACCGCACTGGTGTATTTTCCCGAAAAGATGGCACGTTGGCCCGTGTACCCCACAAGGTGCCGTAGTGGGGACCCATCGCGGTTACTCAGGGGCCCACGAGTTTCCGTGGAGGGGTTTTAAGCAACAAGGAGGGGCAGGTGTACATATTTGAATGTTACAGGGGCAGGTGCACATGTTTGATTGTTATAGAGTACTTTGGATTCTTGGGGGGGGGCGTGGACGCTCCGGTGTTTCGGTTTGCTTTACTTTCAGTTTTCTAGTTATCGCATAAATTTTACCCTATGTTTATGTTGCTTCCTGGTTGTGTCACTGACTCCCCACTCTGTGACAGGTTTGGTCGGGCGCGGGCTTGGGACGACTGTGAGGACGAGTTCGAGATCGTGTTACTTTTTATTTTCGTTTCCATGAGGAACATTAGTTTCGTGTTTTTCCCTCTTATTGATTAGGTAGGTGTGAGTGGATATGACGGTGCGGGGTGTGGATATTTAATTACTGTGGTGATCCTTTTACTTTCATGCTTATTAGCTTTTCGGCCTATTTTCAAAACAAGAAAATATTTGCGAAAACAACTTTTGAAAATAATGGGTGTCGGGTGGGCACCGTTTCCAAAACCCCGTGAATTTATCCTTTCAAAACTTAGTCGGCCTCTTAACTACTTATGCAAAAAATGTTGTTTTACTTTCCTTTACTTGTACGGACTAGTGTGGTTAAAGTGAATGTTGTGGATGTAACGCCGTGCACGTGCAAAGGAGACTTCGCGTTCGGGGTTGAGGAATTTACACGTGTGGCGGGTCTGGCGCGTGTCGGGGGACATTGGAAAGGAAAGAAGAAAGTTTTTTAATAATCTCACATTTTTCGCTTAACTGAAAAACCTCCGGGGCATGACACGCTAGTCACTTATTAGAAATATTACATGCCCAAATAGTTAGTCAAATAGTTAGTCATATGGCATGTTATTACAAGTTTAGTCCTACTTACCTTCAAGTTCCAAGTTCTCTCACCCTTTTTGTCACAATCGCCAAAAAATAGACAAGAGGAAAAAGTTCAAAAGTTTAAGAAAGAAAACTTAAGGTAAAGAAACGAAAAACCTGCAAAAGATCGTTAGAAAAAAAAATTCATCCTAAATCAGAATCTTCAGAACTGCTGCAACCCAACTTTGCAAAAATCTTCTTCACTAATTTCGTCAAGGACTTGTATTTCTTCGTCAAGGACTTGTATTTTTTCTTCAAGTCCAGTTGGGTGGTGGTGATTCGTGCAAGGTCCGAAGAAATCCGACCTTGTTCAATGGAAATTCTTTCCTGTTCTGAAGATAACCGTTGTTGCTCCCGATAAATCGATGTTATAGAGGCTTCATCCTCTGAGGTATCAAAAGGTCCAAGACCTGAAGCTGTTGCTGCTGCTGCTGTTGTTGCTGTTGTTGCTGGTGCTGCTATCGCTGTTGAGGTAGATGGTCGCTTGCCACAAGAAGGTGTCGGGGTGTCATCTGGTTTCTTGGGGAGTGACTTCGCAACTGTTGTATCATTAATGGTTCCCAAACTATGCATATAGCTTGACGATCGAATGTCGATGTCAAATTTCCTTAAAATCCGCATAATAATCATTGGGAATGGTAGTCACTCTGTTTGATGAGGATGCTCCACGTAGCGAACCATTCTATTCCAGATGATATATGGAATGTTGACATTCAAGTCTCGAGCTGCTGTGGGATGCTCTAGAAGATACAGAAATAACATCCTGTCCCATTGTAATACCTTCGTTTGCATATTTGGCAAGATATTGTAGCAAACGATGAAATTAAGAAATCGGTATTCTGGTCGTAGTTCTTTTGACAATACCGAGTTTCCTACTGATCGAGTTTTCGGCATGCAGATGCCATCCACAACTCTTCGCCAATCCAAGCTTGTCATAGGGCAACCCTTCAAATAATGAGTTTCCTCAAGATTAGCATTCATACCCAAAACCTCTCCGATAAGCTGAGGCGTTATCATGAGTTTGGTGTTCCAACCGTCGTCTTAAACTCCATTGGTCCACCTTCAACATCCTGAAGCTAATTCGCACAAAGGTAGAAAGTTCTAACCAAATGAATACAGTAACCTGTGGTCTCGGGAAACTTACAGATTTGAGAAAGACCGGCTCGATAAAAAAGAACACCAAAAGCCGTAGATCGGTCTCGCAAATTCCCAACATTGGCATGTCGTTCTCCGATGCATTCGCGGTTGTCAAATGCTTTCATTCTGTCAGAGTTTATTTGAACAACATCTTCTTCAACCAGAGATTGCTCGCTAGCAATCGGTTCCTGGATCTCAATTCCATGAGATCTCCCTCTTTTTCTTGCAACACTTTTCCTTTTCATTGATGTCGGTTGCATGGGGGCTTTCCCTTTCTCAGCTGCAGTGGGCGGCGTCTTCGCTTTTGTTGAAGCTGGGGCTTTGCCCTTCGACGCAGAAGATGCCATTGTTGCGGCTTCTGTCAACTGCCCCCACTCTTCAGACTATGTTTTTGAATTGTCCAAAGAGACAAACTCTTCCTCTTCTTGAGTTTTTCTTGCTCTTTTAAGTTTATTTGTCAACCTGGTGCTTACCAATGCCGCGACAAAGATGATTATCCAACCAAACACCATCTTTGACAGAGTTTTTCAAAAGATGGTCCTGTGAGCAAGAACTCAAAAATATGGAAAAAATTGTTTAATTCCAAAAATTTGAAAAATTATACCCAAACAATCCTTATCACATGTAGAAGCTAGGAATCAAGAAAGATTTGCAAAAGGAATTTTAAAAATAGATTAATCTCATGATTTTTGAAAATTCCAAAAATATACCCTAAAATCGAAATTTCAAAAATCGAAGCCTAAAAATCCGTTTATAAATTCACAAACAATCATAGAAAGGTTTCTTAGGCATCGAGAGTTCAATTTATGCAAGAAATTTTAGAGAAAAACATCAAAAATTAAATTCGGGGCATAATTTCTATCTCGTTTTGAAGAAAATAACATGAACTGTGAATAAACCGAGATTTTGATGCAAATACTTAATTTGAGAGAAATCAAGTCAAGAAAAAATCCAATAGCCCTTGGTTCTAGAGAGAGAAACTCAGGAAATCAAAAACGAAAGTTTGGAGTGAATGAGAAATAAAAAACCATTCGTTTTGATATAAAACCTAGCCGCGGTCCGGATCGAATTAAGAGGTAAGTCTGAATCGGCTTCGCGCAGAAAATCCCATGGTTCGGGATCCAGACTGAACAATCCAGTTCGGACTGCTTGCAACTTTTTCTCCAAAATTTTTTTGAAAAATTCCAGAAAATCCAAAAAAAAGTATGTGAGCATTCTTGCATATTAATTTTAAACAAAAAGTATCGTTTCATATGAAAAGAATTAGATTATGAGAAATCTATCAAAATATCTCAAATAAAAAAATAAAAATTTATAAAATTTATATCTTCTAAAGTTGAGCAAGTTCGAAACATCAATCACGATCTAATGAGTAAAGAATTTATCAAATCATTAATTGAGCAAAGAAAATGAAGCACAAAGATTGATAGATGTTTGAAATCCCTAATAAATTAGATAATGTTATCTAGTCAATATATTTTAGGGAGTGGCTCTTTGAGCATCTTTCATTCAAAAATTTCACCTTATACCAACCTTGGAATTTGACATAATCAAGTATTCCAAAAAGCATTTTATCAAATAAACAGTAACACCATGTTTGGTAAACATGTGGTAGCTGCACACAGTACTCGGACGACCGAGGTGATAGCTCTCTCCTCCATGTGGTGGTAGTTTTTATACTCCACTAATGGATGTAACTCTTTCCACATCTTATGAGTATGAAAAACTAAAAATTACTCCCCCTCAATTGGCTATCAATTATGTAAAATATTAAGTATTCAACCAAAAATTGATTTGTGTTCATACTTATTTCAATTATCAAATAAGATAAATACCAAGAGATCATTGAGTGAGGTATTGACTTTGATCAATTAAAAATGAAATAATTGATATAAAAGATCATTGCATCAAATGAATTTTAATGATACCCAAATCATATTAAATTTCTCAAGATATAAAAGAATGCAATTAAAGTCAATTATGCTAATGCTCCGTTAATATTCTATATAGCATATTTACAAACAAAAAGAATAAAAACACAAAACAAAACTTAACTAGCAATGGTTCAAAAATTGTTATAAGAAAGAAAGCATGCCAATTGCTTTTCGCAAATGTATAAAACATTTTTGATCCAAAGGTTTTGTCAAAATATCGGCTAATTGATCATCAGTTGAAACATAAGAAATTTGCAAAGTACTTGATTCAACTAGCTCCTTTAGAAAATGATATCTTAATTCAATGTGTTTTGTTCTCGAGTGCGACACAGGATTTTTAGAAATACTAATGGCACTAGTGTTGTCACACAAAATAGTTACCGAGGTCGCAGGAATGCGGAAGTCACTCAATACACTTTTCATCCAAATCAATTGAATTGAACAACTTCCCACTGAAATGTATTCCGCCTCGGCAGTAGAGAGAGCAATGCAGTTTTGCTTTTTACTATGCCATGCAACAAGACAATGGCCAAGATAAAAACATGCACCACTCGTGCTCTTTCGATTATCCACTGATCCAGCCCAATCGGCATCCGAATATCCTATAATGTCAAGAGATGTGCCCATAGGATACCAAATTCCAAAATTGATTGTACCTTGATGTACCGAATGATCCTTTTCACCGCTTTCAGGTGAATTTCCTTCGGTGCTGATTGATATCTTGCGCAAATCCCAACTCTGAAAGAAATATCCGGGCGACTAGCCGTAAGGTAGAGTAGACTTCCAATCATACTTCTATAAAGTTTCTTGTTTACACTCTCTCCATGAGATTCACTTCCTAATCCCTTATTGCTAGTTCCCGTAGGAGTCGGATAGTCTTTAGAATTCTCCAATCCGAATTTATTGACCAACTCCTTTCCATACTTGGATTGACACAAATGAATACCATCATTACTTTGCTTAACCTGCAATCCAAGAAAATACATAAGTTCGCCCATCTTTGGCATCTCAAATTCGCTTTCCATTGTTTTCGCGAACTTTGAAGCATCATTGTTTGTCGTAGCACTAAACATGATGTCATCCACATAGATTTGTGCCACAATGAAGTTGTTCTGAAAGTGCTTCACAAAGAGTGTCCTATCGGCTCCCCCTCGAATATAGCCCTTTTCCAAAAGATATTTCGTTAATCTTTCATACCATACTCGCGGTGCTTGTTTTAGTCCGTAAAGTGCCTTTTTCAATCGACAAATATGGTTTGGAAGTTTATGATCAATGAAACCTTTCGGTTGAGCCATATAAACTTCTTCGTTTAGAAAATTATTTAAAAATGCGCTCTTAACGTCCATTTGAAAAAGCTTGATTTAAAAATGACAAGCAATCGCCAAAAGAATACGAATGGACTCGAGACGGGCAACCGGGGCGAATGTCTCATCAAAATCTATTCCTTCAATCTATGAGTAGCCCTGAGCAACCAATCGTGCTTTGTTCCTCACAATGGTACCGTCTTCATTTTTCTTGTTCTTGAAAATCCATTTAGTAGCAATGATATTTTGTTGCTTATGAGGCTTCGTTAATTCCCAGACTTTGTTTCTTTCAAATTGATTGAGCTCTTCTTGCATTACTTCAATCCAATAGTCATCTTGAAGAGCTTCATCAATATTTTTCTGTTCAATCATGGAGACATAACATGCAACTCCACATTCCAATTGTCTCCGAGTTCTAACACCTTCTTGAGGATCTCCAATAATATTTGTTCCGGGATGGTCCTTGGAGATACGAAGCGTTTTAGGTAAAGGAGTACTCGGGAAAATATGTGATGAATCCTGCACATTAGATGAACTAGGAGAACCATTAGATGCATCAAAATTTTCAGAAGATTTATCATTCAAAGATGCAACATCATCGGTAATTAATTCATCATCTAGAGACATATCAAGAGTAGATTTATCAGAAGAAAAATGAGAAGCTTCATCTACTTTAACATTTATTGATTCTATCATCGTTTTAGATTCAAGATTGTATACTCGATATGCTCTACTATTTGTAGAATAACTTATAAAAATTCCTTCATCACAACGAGAGTCGAATTTTTCAAGATTTTCACGATCGCGTAAAATGTAACAACGACTCCCAAAGATGCCAAAATACTTGATATTTGGTTTTCTACTAAACCATAGTTCATATGGAGTAATTAAAGTACCCGGGTGCAAATAGATACGATTGTTCACATAGACCACGGTGTTAACTACTTTAGCCCAAAAATATAAAGAGAGTTTTCGGCTATGAAGCATAACACACGCCATCTCTTGTACAACTCTATTTTTGCGCTCGACTACACCATTCTGTTGCGGTGTATAAAGTGCGGAGAATTCATGTTTTATGTCGTTTGAAGAGCAAAAATCAATAAATTTTGAATTTATAAATTCTCCACCTCTATCACTGCGAACACGGATAATCTTTTCATTTTTCTTAATCATAACACGATGACAAATATCATGAAAAGAGTCGAAAGTATCCACTTTCTCTTTTAAAAATGCAACCCATGAAAATCTAGAGAAATCATCAACCATGAGAAATATGTACCATTTTCCACCCAAACTAGGTTGACGAGTTGGCCCCATTAAATACATATGCAATAATTCTAATGGGCGTTTTGTTCCTACATGGTTCAACTTCTTGGAGTGGATCTAGTTTGTTTTTCCTTTTGGCAACCACTACACACAATATTTTCTTTGAAGTTCAATTAAGGAACACCTCTAACAACATTCTTATATGTAATTCTAGATAGTTCCTTAAAGTTCATGTAACCTAGTCTTTCATGCCAAAGAGTCTCAGTGTCAAGTGAAACTAGGTTACAATGTTCAAAAGTTTTACTAGGAACTACATAGCAATTATTTTGTGATCTAACCCCTTTCAAAAAGAATAATTGGTTTACATCAGTTACAAGACATTATATCGCAGAAAAATTAACTGAAAAGCCATCATCACACAATTGACTAATGCTTACGTCACGCCCCGGGGGTTTAAACGCGCGGAAGAATAGTCAACGTAAGCTCTCAAATTTGCCTATATATATATATATTTTTTTTGAAACTGCTCTCCCCCGGTGCGTGCCCAGACCCGCCGCATATACAAATTCACTCTGCAAACGGGCAGAGTCTCCTTTGTATATGCACGGCGTCCTGACTACAATATCCATACAAACATTCCTTTAACCACACTAGTTCAACAGTCGAATACATACAACTATTTTTTCCATAAGTAATAAAGAGGCCGACTAACTTTGAAAGGATAAATCCACAAGTTTTAAAACGGTGCCCACCCGACACCCATATTTTCAAAACCGTTTTCTCAAACCCATAAATCCACAGAGTTTTAAAACGGTGCCCACACGACACCCATATTTTCAAAACCGTTTTCGCAAATTCATAAATCCACAGAGTTTTAAAACGGTGCCCACACGACACCCATATTTTCAAAACTGTTTTCGCAATGTTTTCTTTTTTTTTTGTAGTTTGAAAGCGGCCATGCAAGAGAAATAAAACAACCATCCATCCACAAAGGTATGAAAAACATTCCAACATCCACGTCGACACCACAGGGGTATCGAAATCCACATAACAAGCTACGAACCGAAAATAAAATGAACAAAGAAAGAAGTAGTCAAAGTCTGCAGCCTCGAAGGGCCAAAAGATCGCTCGTGCGGCCTCACCGTCGCCCTAGCACTCACCCCTGGACGAACCTGTCACAGAGTGGGAAGTCAGTGACCAGGAAAATAAAGCACGAAGAAATAAGGGCTATAAATAAAGCAAACCGCAGTAAAACCAGAGCAACCGCCCTCCTCATCATGCAAACGACAGTAAAAAACCTCCCCCTGTACAATCCAAACCGAGCACCTGCCCTGGCAACCACACCGAGCACCCACCTCGGCAATCCACACCGAGCACCTGCCCCGGCACCACACCGAGCACCTGCCCCGGCACCACACCGAGCACCTTCCTCGGCACCACCGCTCACACCCCCCACCTACGAGGGCCCCCATTACGTCACCAACACGCGGGGTACACGGGTCAACGTACCACTTTTCCGGAAAAGCACACCCTCGCGGTGGCCAAACCGCTGGTGTGCGTGTAGCAATCTCGAGTCTCGACCGAGCACCAACCTCGGCAAACCAGACCGAGCACCTGCCTCGGCAAACAAATATCCATATAATAACTTTAACGGGGTTAGCAAATGTAAACATGCAATTACTTAAATCTTACACCTTTTCCCATAACTCCGGAATCTAAGACAATGGAAAAGTACCCACAAAATGATGTATCACCGAGCACCGCGACCCACAGTCGCCATAAATATAAAGATAATAAAACACAAGCTTATACAGGGGTTAACAATATTCCAACATGTCGAAACTTTACTCTTACAAATTACCCTCATTTCCGACTCCTGGACTCTCGAAAGAGGAACCCACCTTCCAAATTTCGAATGGTCGCACCGATCACCATCCCCAACGCTAGTATGCCCCGAACACCCCTACCGTTGTTCGGAGAGGGCGAACTGCCCGTTCGGTCTCCCACCGCGACATTCGTTAATCCGGAGGTCCACGTCACCCACCATACCCCTTAACAAGATAAACATAACCATAACGAAATTGCGCATAAGGAGGTTCTAAGGGTGTACCCACCTCAAACACGAAGAAGAAGATGTGCGGTAGCTCCAGCTAAAACACTCGCACCTTGTGCCCGAAAAAGCTACAGTAAGAAATGTTGTTAAAAAACATCATCGTGGTCAAAAACACTCAAAAACAGGGCGAAACGGGCTAAAAACGGAGCTTCTGGGCTCTTAGGCTGAAGGCTGGTGCACGGGTCCAGGCGTGGACCGGGTCCACGACAAAAGGCGGCAGCGGCGCAGACCGGGAGCACGCTGCAGTGGTAGACCGCTGCGGCTTGGGCCGGGCCGCGCACGGGCAGAAGCGCGCACCGGGTCCACCCCCGCGGCTGCGGTGGCGAGCACCGGGTGCACGCCTAGGGCGTGCACCGCGCGGCCTGGGCCGGGCTGGCGCACGCGCCCATGCGCCGGGTACGCACCTTCGGGCTGCGGAGGCGTGCGCCGGGTGCATGCCTGTCCGGTGGACCGCGCGGCCTGAACCCTGTCGGATGAACAGTAAACCTCCCCGTGCCCTTTTTCGGCTCCAGTTGCGACCCCGCGACCACGGCGGCTGCGGCGACGGCGGCCTCCCGTTTAACAACGACGGCGACGGCCTCCCATTTAATAACTCGTATCGCACGCGACATCGACAAGAAACTCCCACAACGAAAAACCGGAAAAACTCGAACCGCTCACCTTGATTCCGCCGGCGGCGGAGGAAGAAAGAGGATCGCCCGCCCTTGCTCGATCGATTCCGCAGAAAAGGAGCAGTTTCTTCTTTTCTCTTCCCGTCTCTCCGTCTTGGTCCCTACGCCGTTCTTGAAAAGAGGGAAAAAGGGTTTTGGGGTTTTTCCCCGCACCCCCCGATCGGACTCAAACGTTACGAAGAGAAATTAAAATTAAACCCCAGTTAACAATCATAGCCATTCGAAATTTGAACGAGGGGTCCTGATCACCTCAGAAAACGTCCCGATCGCCGGCACGCATTCCGATGCGCCCAAGCTGATAGTAATGTCACGCCCCGGGGGTTCGAATCGCGCGGAAGAGGAGCCACCGATGCCCCTGATTCAGCCATATATTTTTTTTTTTGTAAAACAATACTCCCCGGCGCGTGTCCAGACCCGCCGCATACACAAATTCACTCTGCAAACGGGCAGAGTCTCCTTTGTATATGCACGGCGTCTCAACTTCAAAGTGTCTCACAAGGCGTAGCACATACAATCTCTAACCACATCAGTTGGGGTCTCGTACACATACAACCAAACAATTCACATGATATCCTAGCATTCACTTAGAGCATAGAGGCCGGTGTTTTGAAAGGATAAATAATCACAGGGTTTTGAAAGCGGCATCCACACGATGCCATCGTTTATGAAAACAGTTCGCAAACACATAAATCCATAAGGTTTGTAAAGCTCGGTGCCCACACGCCACCCACGTTTTAAAAGTAGTTTTCGCAAACGGTTTTCTTTGCTTTTCATCGTTCAAAACGGCCCAGTAAGAGAGAACGTAGTATTCATTCAATTATTCAAAAGGAAAAAGGGCAACATCCACTTCGACCCCACGGGGGTGTCGCAATCCACAGCTAGCTAACATGAATAATAAAAGAAATGGGAAAGAAGAGTCACTGTATCTGAAGTCACCCAAAAATCAGATCAGCACCCTCGCGTCCTCACCGGCGCCCTAGCACTCGCCCCTGGACGAACCTGTCACGGTGTGGGAAGTCAGTGACTAGAAATAGCATGATAAGCGTAGAAAACAATAATAAGGCAAACCACAAACACCGGAGCAACCATCCCTCCCATGCATCATCCACCATAACCACACCCTGTATCAAAACAACATCGGGCACCTTCCCCGATGTCCACCGCCGAGCACCTGCCTCGGCCGCCGAGCACCTGCCTCGACACCACCGCTCACACCCCCCACCCATGGGGGCCCCCATTCCTAACGCCACCGCCGCGTGGGGTACACGGGTCAACGTACCACTTTTCCGGAAAAGCACACCCTTGCGGTGGCCAAACCGCGGGTGTGCGTGTAGCAAAACTTGAGCCTCAGATTGACATTTAGTATCATAACATAACAGGGTTAGTGCATAAACAGAAGGAGACTGATAATTCCACCTTGCCCCAACATGCTATTTCTAACAGTTAATCCCTACTCCCGAAATCCCCGGGAACGTACCCACCTTGTGTGCGTCGTCCTGCGTTCGTCCAGTCCGCGTCTGTGCACCAGTCGCCAACAGCGTCCCGCACTCCTGAAGGAACATGGGCAAGTCAAGACTTAGAAGTCCGAAACTTACAACGACTCCCAACAGCGTGCGGCGGAGTTCTTCGCACAGCACCGGCCCGTGCGACGAACACTCTGCCTGGGCGCAGCCCCGCGCGGCACCAGCCCGCGCGGGCGCCCCTCCTGCGGACGGCCACGCGCGGCCGGGCGCCGCGCGGCCGCATTGCCCGCGGTGCGGGGCGACCCCGCGCGGCACCAGCCCGCGCGGGCGCCCCTCCTGTGGACGGCCCCGCGCGGCCGGGCGCCGCGCGGCCGCATTGCCCGCGGTGCGGGGCGACCCCGCGCGGCACCAGCCCGCGCGGGCGCCCCTCCTGCGGGCGGCCCCGCGCGGCCGGGCGCCGCGGGGGCGCACTGCCCGCGGTGCGGGGCGACCCTGCGCGGCACCAGCCCGCGCGGGCGCCCCTCCTGCGGGCGGCCCCGCGCGGCCGGGCGCCGCGCGGGCGCGCTGCCCGCGGTGCGGGGCGACCCCGCGCGGCACCAGCCCGCGCGGGCGCCCCTCCTGCGGGCGGCCGCCAGCCCGCGTGGGCGCCCCTCCTGCGGGCGGCCCCGCGCGGCCGAGCGCCGCGCGGGCGCGCTGCCCGCGGTGCGGGGCGGCCCCGCGCGGCACCAGCCCGCGCGGGCGCCCCCTCTTGTGGGCGGCCCCGCGCGGCCGAGTGCCGCGCGGGCGCGCTGCCCGCGGTGCGGGGCGGCCCCGCGCGGCACCAGCCCGCGCGGGCGCCCCCCTCTTGTGGGCAGCCCCGCGCGGCCGAGTGTCGCGCGGCGCGCTGCCCGCGGTGTGGGGTGACCCCGCGCGGCACCTGCCCGCATGGCGCCCCACCCGCGGCCGGCCCCGCACGCGGCGGTGCGCGACGGCACCGCCCCTTCTCCCTCCTCGTGACCAACAAAAGAAAAAGGGGGAGATTCCCCCGAACGAAACGCATCCCACTCACCTCGATGTGCGAAAGAGGAGGAAAAGAGGGATCGTCCGCTTGCCTCCACCGGTCCACCCTTGCCCGTGTGCTTGGTTACTCTTTGCCGGCGGCTACGAGGGAGGAAGAAAAAGAAAAGAGGCGGCCACCAAAAGAAAATAAGAGGAACCCTAATCCTCTTTCCCACACGGCTATATATATATACTAAAAGAATTAGGGTTTACCTTAAAAGGTGAGCGGGTTGTCAACACGGATCCCGAGACGCCTAAGGGGGGCCCCAACTTCGAGAATTATTTCTGGTCAGACCGGGAGTCGGAAAAAGAAACCGATCGCGCCCACGCGCTCCGCTCCGCGAGCTCTACCGCCTAAAGTTATCTGCGGGCCCCGACGGTCTGTCCGGAAAAACACCAAAAATGAGGCCCCCGGTCGGGCATTACAAGAAGAGGGTGGCCAGAAGGGTTAAGGAAAGGCCGGGTCTTACAAGTAAACTTCAAAAATCATTTCTGGGAGATCCCGGGGTCGGAATTCGAATCCGATCGCGCCACCGTTCACTGTTTTGCGAGCTCTACCACTTAAAAATACCCGCAAACCCCGACGGTTAGCCCAAAAATTCTCGAACTTTCAACCCCCCCCCCCCCCCCCCCCCACAACTAAAAAGATTCAATTAAGACCAAAACGAAAAACCGGAAGGTCGTGGTATTACAAAATAAATAAAATAAACTAATAACATAAATAATATGAAAAGTCTGATCGTAGAAGGATCCCGTCCGATCGCCTCGAAAAGCGTGCCGGCCACTTAGCACGGATTCTGATGCACCACTCAAAGGCAAACACTTTGACCCCCATTCCGGGAGATCCGTAAAACGGAATCCGAATCCGATCGCTTTGCCGTTCTCCGTTTTCCGAGCTCAAACGCAAAAAAATACTCGCGGTCCAGGCCGGTCCATTGCAGAAAACACAGTGAAAAGTTTTTCTAACAATCCCGTCATAAAAAGAAGGTATTCAAAGGCATTGGAACACCAGGACACTACATCACTCACCTTTTAAAACAAGTTTCATCCTCGAAACTTAACCCTGGTCCGCAACGAATAAAACTGGGTAGCACTCCCTCATCTTTGACTCCAGTTCCCAAGTCGCTTCACGTTCTTCCTGGTGGCTCCACAGCACCTTCACATAGGGGATCATCCGGTTGCGCAACCTTTTTGTCCTCCCGTGCTAAGATCCGCACTGGTGTTTCATCGAAGCTCAGGTCCTCTCTAAGCTCAAAAGCAGTAACCATCCATCACCCGAATCAAGTACGCAGGCTCGGAGCATATCTTTGAGAATCCGGATCACTCGCTCGGACTGTCCGTCGGTCTGGGGTTGAAACGCTGTGCTGAAGTGGGGTTTAGTCTCTAGAGCTCGTTGTAGACTTTGCCAAAGGTTCGACACAAGCCGAGTGTCTCTAGTCCACGTCGTATGGATAGGTGGGAAAAGAGCCGACTTCGTCAATCGATCCACTGTGACTCAAACCGCATCGTGTCCTTGATGCGATGCGGAAAACCCGTGACGAATTCCATGCTGATTCGCTCCCATTTCCACTCTGGTACAGGTAGAGATTTTAGTTTCCCCGCCGGGCGTTGATGTTCGGCCTTTACTTGCTAATCATCCAAACAACGAGCAGCGAACTATGTTACATCCCCTTTCAGTTTAGTCCACCAAAAAAAATTCTGCTTGAGGTCCTTGTACATCTTCGTGTCACCCGGATGCGCCGCATAGGGAGCGCAGTGCGCCTCTGACAGTATCCCTTCCTTCAACTCTGGCAGCTCGGGCATGCAAATTCGCCCTCGAAAACGTATTGCGCCGTCCGCACTCGCCGAAAAGTCGCTCGCGTGGTCCGGGGAGATCTTGTCTCGAACAAGCTGTAACTGTGCGCCTATCTTCTGACCTCCTAGGATTTTCTCTAATAGGGTAGGCTTGACCATCAAGGACAAAAGTCGCGCGACCGTGCCTGTCCTGCTGAGTGCTCGTGCTCATCGGTTCCTCATCGATTTGACCCTTCCTACTTAAAGCATCAGCTACTACATTTGCTTTCCCGGGGTGATACTGACTGGTCAAGTCGTAGTCCTTCAGCAACTCTAACCAACGCCTCTGCCGCAAAATCAATTCCTTCTATGTGAGCAAAAACTTAAGGCTTTGGCGATCCGAAAGCACATTACAATGAACTCCAAAAAGGTAATGCCTCCATAGCTTTAAAACGAAGATGACTGCTGCCAGTTCCTGATCGTGTGTTGGGTGGTTTCGCTCATATTCTTTGAGTTGCCTTGAAGCGTAGACTATGACTCTTCCCTGTTGCATCAGTACGCCTCCAAGACTGTTCCATGATGCATCACAGTAAGCCTTATAATCCTCTCTGGGTGTCGGTCGTGCAAGCGCAGGTGCCCGTGTTAGCCTGTCTTTAAGTTCCTCGTCAATACACCACCGGTCCGCGGACCACCTCTGACGGCGCTGAGCAGTCAGCAACAAAAGTCTCGCGATGCGTCGAGGTACTCCAGTCATACAGCCAAACCCGAACCGATGAGCCCTTAAATGTCCAAAACAACTAACCCAACGACAAATGAAAAACCCACTATCGCCCTCTCAAGGCTCTAAGGGGTGCCAACAAAACAGGCTGGATTACAAACTACCAGAAATTCTCCCCTGAAAACAATGAACTCACCTGTCACCAACACGGACCGCTCCCACCCGTCACCAACATGGGCCTCTTCCACCCGTCACCAACACGGGCCACAAGCTCGGAGCATATCCACCATCCCGGATTACCCGCTCCGACTGTCCGTCCTACCGAGGCGACGGTCAAAACTAAAGTTAGGTTTCAGCTCTAAGACCTACCACAAGGTCTACCCCACAAAAAGAGCTGCGTACAGGGCATCCTAGCCGAAAGTGACCAGTGCCAAAGCTCCAAGTAGTCGACAGATCCCCTTGACCCATACCTGCCCCACCTGATCAACGACCCAATATGCTCCTAAACTAAGCCTCATGATTATGCCTTGGTCATGGGAAGCTGGCGACGAAACCCACAAGATATGGTCCCACCTCCGTCCTGGCACCGACGGGGTGCGACACTCTGATTAACCACTAACACTCGGTCCCAATCCGTTGCCCCTCCAAGCACCGGGCATCGAATCGAGCGGTAAATCTCCAAACCAAACGGCGCCACCCCCACTAGGGAACTTCTAAGCTCAAAGCCCACTAAAACAGAGGCCTCCAGGTACAATCGACTACCCATCCGAAACCTATCGGGTCGGAAAGGAGACATGCAACGAATACAGCGAGAAAGACCCTGTCAAAAAGTTGCCTAGGTTTTCCAAGCGCACTCGAGGGTGTTAAGGAATTTGTATTGGCGTATTTCGTGAAAGTGTTTAAGTCTTGAAGATTGAAGATGAAGATGTTTGGATCATATACCTCAATCTCAAGAAAGAAGAATTCAAAAGGATCAGGTACGTTTAATTAAATAATCTTGGTGATCCGAATACTTCTTATTGTGTAGAAACACTTGGATGGATTTTTAATCTCTTAAAAATCAAGAAACTGGACTGTTATATGTTCAGGATCCGAATCAGGGTACTACAGTCCGGACCCCGAACATAGGTAGGTTCATACGCAAATCCAGTCCGGAACACCCTTGGTTCAGTCCGGACCCCGAACGTGGATTTTGCAGAAATCGCATGAACAATCCGGACCGTGGGTATTTCAGTCCGGACCTCGAGCACTGGTTTTTCAGGAATTCTCTAAAAAACAACGACAGTCCGGATCAAGCCAAATCCAGTCCGGAACGTCGTGCGGGAAAAATTCTGTTACAGTCAGTTTTTGATTCTTATCCACTTCCAATGGTTTCTAACCTATAAGTAAATCCTAATTTCATCTTTTAGGGTAATCCAAAAATATGTTTTGTATTTCGTAAATGAACGAGAAAAATTAACAGAGAAAAACTTATAAATTCACATATAGAGAAGAAAGGAAATAACTAGATTTATTCTATGTTTCTTCATCTATATTAATTAATTTGATTCTAGGATTTCAAACTCAGATTTTGAGTAGAATCAAATTAATGAATACTTAGATGGTATTTTCGATCTATCTTTGATCTAAGTATTCGGCGGATTTTCACCACCAACAAAACAACGATTTTGCCAAAAATCGGCGCGTGGATTCGCATGGCCTTGTGGACTCAAGGTGCTACCGCTCTCGTGGATTCGGAGCGAGGTACGTTCGTGTGATCGAGACGTACTACTTGGTGGAGATCGTGGATTCGGTCAGACGTCGTGGACTCGACGTTGGACGCCGTGGATTCGGCGTTGGACGCAAATCGTGGATTCGAGGCGCGTTGCGGAGCGAGCGGAGAAGATCAACTCGGAGCGTATGGAAAAAGGTTGAGTTGTGTGTGAGTACGTTATATCACCTTTGTACGTGTTTAATCTTAGTTGATTTCACCGTGTGATCGGTCCCGTGGTTTTTTACTCCTGGTTTTGGAGTTTTCCACGTAAAATCTCTGCGTATTATTTATTTTTCCGCATTGGGTTTTATTACGCAAAGATTTTTGAGTGTTTATTGTTTACACCTATTCACCCCGCCTCTAGGTGTTTTTTCCTCTATTTATATCCATATTATCATAACCCAACAAGTGGTATCAGAGCGGGAATAGGGTTGTAAACAATGGTTGAAGATGAAAACATCAACAGACCACCGTTCTTTGATGGAACAAACTATGCCTACTGGAAAGTACGGATGAGAACATTTTTAATTTCCATCGATGAACGGGTGTGGCAATCAATCGAGTTTGGATGGACAAATCCGACTGAAATTATTGCTAATGTTCGCACCATCAAACCTAGGTCGAAATGGACCAAGGAAGAAATTGATGCATCTTCTTACAACGGCAAAGGAATTAACGCCTTATTTAATGCTTTGTCGCAAACCGAATTCTCTCGAGTCTCAGCATGTGAGACTGCGAAAGAAATCTGGGATGTTCTACAAGTTACACATGAGGGAACAAGCCTTGTGAAGATTCAAAAACTGCAAATGCTTACGAGCAAATTTGACTCAATTTTTATGGCGGAAAATGAATCTTTTACAGATTACTATACACGATTGCAAGACATCGTGAATACATATGCTAACTTGGGAGAGAAAATTCCAGAATCTAAAGTTGTAAGAAAGATTTTAAGGACTCTTCCTGAAAGATTTCGCCCAAAGGTTGCATCCATTGAAACAGTTAAACACCCGGACGAAATCCGTGTAGAAGAATTAGTTGGTGCACTTCAAACGTATGAAATGACATTTTCTACTAACTATTCTTCTGGAAAGGCATCTTCTTCAAGTCTTCAGGTTTTGCGTTGAAATCAACAAAAGAAGAAGACGCGGATTCATCCTCCTCAGACGATGACGAGAACCTATCAATGGAGGATTTTGAGAAGCAACTTGCGCTCTTGACAAGGAAATTTCGCCGAAACTTTCGAAGGGGTAATTCAAGAAAAACCTCATCCTTCGTAAAGTCGAAGAAAGGCAAAGGTTCTTCAAGCTTCAAGTCAAGAAAGCAAGAGAGTTTTTCAAAGGACAAGAAAAACTCGGAGGGACAAATCCAATGCTTCAAGTGCCGAGACTACGATCACATTTCAACAGAATTGTAATATCATAGATTTTTGTAACATTTTACCTCCTGCTAATAAAGTTTCCGTTTGGAGAAATTGAACTAACGGGATTACTTAGGCGGGTAATCTCGAGGTGCGGGTATTTTTCTGTGGTAGAGCTCGGAAAATGAAGAACGGCGGTGCGATCGGATCCGGATTCCGACTTACAGAACCCCCAAAAAGGGGTGGTTAGGATCGCAATAGCCAGGGTGTGAGGACCTGGATCCCCACGATGTGATTACTGGTTGACCAGCAGCTTCTGGAGGCCTATGTGGCATGTCGGTGGCGTTTGTGCACCAATTGGACACTAGTGTTGGACTTAGTGTGATTAATGGACCACGAGAGTAGTCTGATGACCCCGTCGAATGCTTAGAAGTGGTTTTGCGCGCAATGGATATTAAAATTGGGCTCAGCGCGAAGTTTGGACAAAGAACATCTTTCCGGATGCCTTCGGCAATTTTTAGAGTTGGAATTTGAGCAATTCGGGCGAGAAACGGATGAGAACGGACGAAAACGGGCGAACTGGGCTTGGGCCCAAGCTTCGGGCGCCCGAAAGTGAGTTCCGGGCGCCCGGAAAGTACTGTAGCATGTGGGTTTTTCGGGCTGCAGCGAAACGGGTTTTGCACTGTAGCGAATCGGTTACTGTAGCAGCCCGGTCCAGAAGAGGTGCGCCCGAAAGTTACTGTAGCAGTGCCCGATCCCGAGGTGGCACGGATCCCGAGGTGGCACGGATACCGAGGCACGGGCGCGAATCCTGAGGCATGGCCATCGCGCGCGGTGCGCTGGGGCGCGCGGCTCGAGGCGCACGGGGTAGCTGGGGAACGCCACGTGGCGTCTCCCCATTAGACGCAGCAGCCGAGGCGGCAGGGCCGCGCGGGGAAGGCGCGGCGGGCTTGGCGCGGTGGCAGTGGGGTGGCCATGTGTCGGCCTCCCATTGGTCAGTCAGCGTGACGTGACGCGCTGACGCGACGCGTCGCTGCGGCCGGCGTCAGAGCAGGTGTGGGTGCGGTCCACGTGGCAGCCTCTGATTGGCTGCCACTGCTCGGTGGTCGCGGTGCACGGGTCCAGGGACACGTGTCATCCCCTGATTGGCTGAGCGTGGTGACGTGGCGCCCAGCTGGCGCGGCGTGGACGCGTGGACCGCGGCGGGGCTTTTACTGTAGCCGTCCGAATCTGTTTCGGGCGCCCGAAAGGTGCGCCCGAAACCAGTTTTTCGGCCTATTTAGGCCCAAAACGACTCTTTTTTCCTCATTTTCTCCTTTTGGCTTCACCCGAGCGTACCAGGAGAGGGAGAGGGCGATTCATGGCGGGGTTTTTGAGGGCGCATGAGCGCGCCGTGGACTCCGTGGAGCGCGCAAGGTGTTCCAAAGTGGCTTTTGGGCACGATGGACGTCACGGCGTTGTCAAGGTAGGCCCTGTTTGTTGTTTTGCGATATTTTGTGGCACAGTTTTGAGTTTTCCTTTTTGGATTTGACCCCACGCCCTCATGCGTGTTAGGGACCGTGTTTTATTGTGCCGTTTTACTGCGCGGACTGTTGCTGGCGTTTTGGACGCGCCTCATTTTGCGTGCAACCTTAGGAGAGACATGCTCCGTTTTGCGTGCAGATTCGAGGTACGTGCTCCGTTTCGTGTGCAGGTCGTGTTGGCGCGCACCGTTTTGCGTGCGGGTTTTAATGGCGTGCATCGTTTTGCATACAGGTTTGGTGGCCGCGCATCGTTTTGCGCGCGGACTCGTAAAGTGTGCACCGTTTTGCGTGCAACTTGTTGTACGAGCGTCGGATCGAGGCGAGCCTTTACACTTTTTTCATCTACTCGATGCGAGGATCATCACCGTATTTTTCTGGGATTTTTTTGGGATTGCCCGAAGGTATACTTTTCCCGTTCTCTGGTGCAATGTGATACAGTTGTGTATGTTATGGACTTTCGCGCTCACCGCGTTGTGAAATTTGTAACTCGGCCACCGGGACTCGGATTTTGACGTGTAGGTACTCGTTTCGAAGGTCTCGACGCGACGATCGTGACAGTATTTTTGATGGATTTTTCAGAGTCCGTTCTGCAGGTAAAAATTGCACATCTTCGGGACTGGTTTCAGCAGATGTTGTACACTTGGATATTATAGCATAAAGTGTAACTTTGGACCTTTTGTTGTACCCAGGAGGGTTCGCGAGTGTTTTTGGAACACTGCTAGGAACCTAGGTTTGTGCGACGTGTACCGTGGATACGGATTCAGCGGATTGTTCGTGCAAGTGGCCACGCTCTTCACCGACCCCAGGTTTGCCTTGGATTGAGCTCTTCAGGTGGGTAAACTTATTAATGGTAACTGTTTAAGGGAATGGCAGGGTTTATATGCATGTTATGCCTTATGGGAGGTGTAATAGTGGATGTTCATGTATGGTTAAGATAAATTTACCGGTGGGAATGTCACCCTCTATGATTGATAGCATGCCTAATTTAATGTACAATCACTATGAGCGAGAGGTAAGCATGGAAACGGCCTAGATCATATGGATTGATGCTTACCTGATAATTGTACATGTTTGTTGAACTAGGGACTTTGCATGTGGTAGACATGTTACATTTATTCCACACTAGATGATATAGAGATCATACATGGTTATTCATTGGCCTATTTATACGAGATTGGCATATCATAGTAGGAATACTGTAGTATGCTTCGCTACTATATGTTTTACTCTCTTATCGTTTCCGAGGACAAAAGCATGTTTGAATGGACATGTAGTTAGGCCATCTTTTACTGCTGCACTACTTATTGGAACTTGACTTAGGAGAAACCATGCTTTTCCTTTTCTCCTTCTTTATGAGTCAGGCGGTCTATGTTGCTCGGGTACGAGCAGGGGTTTGGGGTAGTGTAGCCAGGACATTGGTGTCAGGGACGGGTTGTGCTGGATTGCGGTTGGCAGGGTTTTGCGGCGACCGCGGACTTTGGGCGGTTGACCGGATATTTATTTATGTATCAGATTTCTCTAGTGGACGGAGTTTCCCACTATTTGAGTATTTTGCATCTGATTGAGGACCAGGGTCTTCTTTAGTGGTTAGGCTTTCCCACTTTGATCATAGTCATGATCTAGTCCTGCTATATAGAGATACTTGTGATATTGATGATAGAGATACTTTACTCGTGTGGGTCGCTCCCCTCGAGTGCCACTCCGGAGTAGGCTTTAGACCGTGTTGGGTTCCGGTCAGACCGTGTTGGGTTCCGGTTATTTGGACAGTGGAGATACTGAGTTCGTGAGATTGATGATAGAGCAGGCAGTACCGGGTTTTATACCGGTTCATTTGATTGGGTTTATTTCAGTCAAATACTTTTATTGTTGCACTCGTGTCAGGGGGACCGAGTGGAGTCTAGTAGCCGTGTTTAGACCAGTGCTAGTGTTGTTGGGAACCGTCTGGGGATCGACGGTTGTCCCAAGGTCATTGTGAGTTGTTGACCGTTGTGCGAGAGGCTTAGTGATCTTGAGTTTATCCGCTCTGAGAGAGAGCGTGGATTTTTTACTATAGCCTGCATGAGCCACTACTCGATAGCGAGTTAGTCCGTTTGGACGCCCTACGTAATTCCTGCCCGTCATCGGGAGGTGGTCGTAGGTGGGGCGCAGGTTTGACTGGACCAGATGTGGCAGTCAGCTCTATTGGGTCGATTGTGCACTTCATGTGCTAGTGGTTGCATACCATTCTTTGATTCTCCCCTCTTGAGCATTTAGATGGAGGCTTGGTAGCTGTTAGGTGACATCAGCGTTCTTGTTCAGTTTCCACTTCTTTGGGTATTTTTATGTCTCTCGAGGACTTGGTGGGCAGACCGTCGGGTCTGGCGGTGGTACCCACTGAGAACTCCCTTTTTGGTGTAGTTCTCACGCCCTTTGGGGGTTTTCCCTCTCCTTTTTCCTTCCTCTCTTTTGTTTTGCAGAGTCTTAGCGAGTGTTGCTGATTCTGCGGTTGTTGATCGAGGCGAGGGAGTCGCGAGCTAGATCCCTACCCGTCGTTGGAGAGTAGCGGTACCCCCTTCAGAGGAGATCTTCTTTTGATTAGTTATTTTATTTTCCTCTTTTGAGAGACTCATGTAGCGAGGATATGATATGTATTGAGAGCCTGTACACTGATGTATTTATTGGAGATATCTCCCTGTTGAGTTTTGAGCTTTGTATATAAGGATATTGTATCATTATCATTTTTGGGAGATGGACAGTGTTGTATTATTTCCAGTTGTACAGTGGTTGATTTTAGTTATACAGCAGATTTTCATTTATAGCTCTGATATCTGTTAGCTGTAGTACTTCTCTTGCAGGTAGGACGCTTCGCCTATGCGGGGTTTGGCATAGGTGGCGGATCTGTTGGCGAGCCCGGGTCACAGTTTCGACCCCGGGGCGTGACACAGGGGGTGCATCGAAATCCGTGTAAGTGATTTTGCACGCCTTTCGAGGAGATAGGGATTTATCTTTAAAGAATTATCTTTAAAGAATTATCCCGAAGGATTATCTCTAAGGAATTAATTAATTAAGGAATTAATTAATTGAGATTTAAAAATATCCGATGTATTTTGTATCGTACATTAAAAACGATTTTTGACTTCTCCCGAAAGAAAGAAAGAAAGTAAAGGGAAACCCTAACCGGAAGGAAACGAGAGGAAAGAACGAGCGAAAGGAAAGGAAAAGGCGAAACCCTAATCGGAAGGAAACGAGAGGAGAAGGCGGAAGGACCCAACCCTCCCGACGAACGTGCTGAGGCCGGGAGCATGAACGGATCTCCATCTCCGACGATTAGCGGTAAGCGAGATTTATTTTCAGTTTAGTTTCGCTTGGTTTTCGTTTCCGTTTTACGCGTTGTCTTCGGGATAGCCGTTTGCTACCCTACGCGTCGCCGCACGACCCTAGGGCAACGCGCCGCGTCATGGCCGCGCCGCTCGGGGGGTTAGCGCCCGCGCGGCCGCGGCACGCGCCGTGCGGGGACGGTGCCCGCGCGGCCGTTGCTAGGGCAAGCGCCGCGCGGGGCCGGTGCCCTCGCGGCTGCGGCAAGCGCCGCGCGGGCGGGCGCCCGCGCGGCTGCGGCGCGCGCCGCGCGGGGCCCATGCCCGAGCGTCCGCGGCTGGTGCCGCGCGGGCGGGCGCCCGCGCGGCTGCGGCGCACGCCGCGCGGGGTCCATGCCCGCGCGGTCGCGGCTGGTGCCGCGCGGGCGGGCGCCCGCGCGGCTGCGACGGGCGCCGCGCGGGGCCAATGCCCGCGCGGCCGCGGCTGGTGCCGCGCGGGGCCCATGCCCGTGCGGCCGTGGCTAGTGCCGCGCGGGCGGGCGCCACGCGGCTAGGGCACGCGCCGCGCGGGGCCGGTGCCCGCGCGGCCGCGGCTCGCGCCGTGCAGGGCTATGGCCCGCACGGTCGCGGTGGGTGCCGCACGGGGCTAGTGCTCGCGCGGCCGCGGCTTGCACCGCTCGGGGCTAGGGCCCGCGCAGTCACGGCAAGTGCCGCGCGGGGCGGGTGCCCGCACGGCCGCATGGCCCGCAACGCCGCGGGGGTGGACTCGTTGCTCGTCGCGCGCGGGCGCCACCGCCGTGTCAAGTTGTCGTTGTTGTTTTGGAGTTTTTGGGCTCGATTTATCTTCCGTTATATTTCTGATCTGACCGCGGCTCTTTTGGGGACTACTTTTTGATCCGGGTGTCGACAGGGAGCAAGGTTCGGTCTTCGGAGTCCAGATTTCGCACAATCGAGGTGGGTACTTTTGATTAATTTCGGTGCGGGTCATTCCCGAGTATTTCGTTTGATAAAGTAGATATTTTTGGTAAAAGTGACTAACCCCATTGCTTGTAAATCACATATTCTATTCTCATTGAGGCGGCTGCGGTCGCATGATTGTGTTATTAATCTGACTAAAGCAGCTGAGGTCGCAACATTGTTTTACACTCATATTGCTTACACGCACACCGGCGGTTTGGCCACCGCACAGGGTGTATTTTTCCGGAAAGATGGTAAGTTTTTACCCGTGTACCCCATACTTGTGATGGTGGGGACCCCTCAAGGAGAGGCGGCTGCTACTTGGGCAGTCGAGGGGTTGGTGGCACCAAGAAGATGAGTACGGTATTGGGGTTGGGGCCCAAAGTATTCTGGAAGCTGGGGTAGGTGCCCAGTGTGACATTCGACAGGGATTTAGCGATACATGAGGGGGGGGGGGGGGGGGAGAAATAAATACTCCGGTGATTCGGTGTGTTCTTTTCAGTTATTGCATTTACTTATATGTTTTCTACTTTATTAGTCACTGACAACCCACACTGTGACAGGTCCGAGCAGGGGTGGGATCCGGGACGACGGTGAGGCATCAATTAGAGGACCCTAGTCATGAGGGCTAGTAAACGATACGTTCTTTTCTTTGGTTATTTCCTTATGCTGTGGTTAGTTAAACTGTGATTCATTTGTGTGGTTTCTGATGGATGTTGGAATGAGGATTTCGTGTTTATAATTGATGAATGTTAGGATGTGTAATTGCGGCTTGTTTTCCAATGCAAACCTGGTTTCAAAAGTGTTTTCAATACAGGTGCCGTGTGGGCACCGATTTCAAAACCCGTGGATTTATCCTTTCAAGTTAATGGCCGCTTAAAAGAGTTTGCGAAAACATTTTGAAAAAACTGGGTGTCGAGTGGGCACCGATTTTCAAACCCATGGGTTTATGCTATAGACTGTATGTGATAGCGGTGACTGTATGGTTAATGATAATCTCTCCTCTTTGTTTGTCATGGTTGGAATGGTTAAAGTGTTCATCTTACTGGGAACGCCATGCATATACAAAGGAGACTCCGCCCGTTTGGGGAATGAATTTGTATATGCGGCGGGTCTGGTACGCACCGGAGGCGAGGTTCATTTTAAATAAAAAGAAAAAAAAAATGGGTACGTTTTTCGCTCTTTTAGAACCTCCGGGGCGTGACAGGAATGTCCCAACAAGAATCCGTTAAAGAAGAAGGCGATGCAAGCCGTCACTTGGGATGACACCTCAACTTCCAATGAGTCATCTTCCAGTGATGAAGATAACAACGCAACGGCATTCCACGCGTCCACAACTTCACCTTACGTGTGCTTTATGGCAAGTACATCTGATTCATTGTCCAACTCCTCCCAAGTTGAAAAGAATGCAACGGACGACGAATCAAGTAATTCCGAAGGTGAAGACTTTGTTTTTGCCTATCATAAACTTTTAAAGGATTCAAAGAAACTGGCAAAGCAAAACAAGAGTTTGAGAAGAAGATTGCAGGATCTCGAAGAAGAAGCAAAAAGGGCAACTTCTCTCTCAAACGCTCTTAAAGTGGAAAGGGATAACCTGATCAAAGTAAATGTTTCCCTTCAAGAGAAAAATGAGCATTTCGAGAAGGAACACATCAAACTGGTGGATAAAGCCAATTACTTCTTGAAGCTCTACTCCGAGGCTCGACAAAAAAAAATGGAGATGACAAAGACCATTTTCCAACTTAAGGATGATTTGAAGCAATTTTCTTCAGGAAGGAGCAAGTTGGATAAGTTGCTTGGTCTTGGTCAAACAAACCGTTTGGGCCTTGGATACAATCGAACTGGAGACAGTCCTAGTTCGAGTGAGACAATTTTTGTGCCCCAGTCGGCATCTCCTCCTCCGACGGAATTCATTGCGTACAACGACAACAAGCCTACCTCACCTACTTCGGGTTCATCAAGTACAAAGGTATGTTTTCGTTGTGATTTTTCAGAGCACATAAGAAGAAATTGCAAGATTGGAGCAAAACGATCAAATCAAGCGCCTCTTGCAACAACTACCAACAAGGTCACTCCCCGAAAATCAAAGAAGTAATTTTTTAAAAGAAAAGAACCTTGGTAGTTCACCCCACAAGACGACGACGTCAAAGAAAAGCGATGAATCAAACAAGACGCTTTCACCAAGGAGAATAACTTCGCAATCATTGCCGACGTACTCCAAAACTCAAAAGGTTTGGGTGCGCAAAGGTGAAATCTTCCCTTGTCTTGTTGTTCATACTTCTTTGCATGCTTATGACAACTCGTCTTGGTATCTGGATAGTGGATGTTTCCGTCACATGACCGGTGACAAAAACTGTTTTCAAACTTTAGAGAAAACCTCCGGAGGACTTGTAGTTTTTGGAGACGGTCGTTCTTCTAAAATTGTTGGAAAAGGGACAATCACTATTCCAGAAGGCCCGATTTTGAACAATGTTTTATTTGTTGAAGGCCTTAAGACTAACCTCATTAGCATCAGTCAATTATGTGATAATGGCTTTTCAGTTAATTTTTCTTCAGCAGAATGTATTGTAACTGATAAGGACCATTTATTCTTTTTAAAAGGGGTTAGATATGAAAATAATTGCTATGTAGTTCCAAACAAATTTTCTGAACATTGTAACCTAGTTTCTTTGGATAATGAAACTCTTTGGCATGAAAGACTAGGTCACATAAATTTTAAGGAACTAGCAAGGATTTCTAATAAAGATGTGGTTAAGGGGGTTCCTAAACTATCTTTTAAAAAAAATATTGTGTGTGGAGGTTGTCAAAACGGAAAACAGTCAAGGGCCGCACACAAGAACTTGAACCATGTGGGAACCAAACGACCATTAGAATTACTGCACATGGACTTAATGGGGCCGACTCGTCAACCAAGTTTGGGAGGTAAATGGTACATTTTTCTTTTGGTTGATAATTTCTCTAGATATTCATGGGTAATATTTTTAAAAGAGAAAGCGGATACTTTCGATTCTTTTCATGAGATTTGTCATCGTGTTATGATTGAGAGAAATGAAAAGATCGTTCATGTTCGAAGTGATAGAGGTGGAGAATTTATAAATTCAAAATTTATTGATTTTTGCACTTCCAACGGCATAAAACATGAATTCTCTGCACCCTACACACCTCAGCAGAATGGTGTAGTCGAGCGCAAAAATAGGGTAGTACAAGAGATGGCGCGTGTTATGCTTCACAGCCGAAAACTCCCGTTACATTTCTGGGTTGAAGCAGTGAACACCGCCGTCTACGTAATTAATCGTGTGTATTTGCGCCCGGGAACTTTTGTAATACCCGCCTTCTAATTGGTATTTTTTATTTACTTTATTAATTTAGTGGTCTGGCGGGGGTTAAAAGTTTGATTATTTCTGGGCTGACCGTCGGGGTTTGCGGGTATTTTTAGGTGCTAGAGCTCGCAAAACGGTGAATGGTGGCGCGATCGGATTTGAATTCCGACCCCGGGATCTCCCAGAAATAATGTTTGAAGTTCGCGATCAGTTCGGACACGCCAAAATCCGTGCTGACGATCAGCACGCTTTTCGAGGCAACCTAGACCCCTCGTTGAATTCCTATGGGTTATGTTGTGATCCGGGGACTTAGGTTCTTTTTCCGCCTTTTGTTTTCCTTCGTTGCGTTAGGGCAGACGCGGGTGCGATCAAAAAGAGGAAAAAAATCCCCAATTCGCATTCTCTCTCTTTTCAAGACGACGGTGTAGAGGATCGAGCGAGGAGGCGAGGAGGGGGGCGATTATTTTTCTTACTCCTTCTCCAACGAATCAAGGTGAGTGGTTGATATGTTCAGGTTCTCCGTGGTGGGTTTTCCGGTCGTGTCGCGTCGGGGTCGGGGGCAAGTTTTCATCGCATGTGCCGCCGCCCTCGTCGCCGCCGCCGCGAGGTACCGGCCGCGAAGG
The DNA here is from genome assembly GCA_029204045.2 of Tillandsia leiboldiana. Taxonomy (NCBI): domain Eukaryota; kingdom Viridiplantae; phylum Streptophyta; class Magnoliopsida; order Poales; family Bromeliaceae; genus Tillandsia; species Tillandsia leiboldiana. The sequence goes on from CM055072.1 coordinate 15,060,425, forward strand.
GGCGCCCGCGCGGACATGGTGCCGCGCGGGGCCGCCCGCAGGTGGGGCGCCCGCGCGGACATGGTGCCGCGCGGGGCCGCCCGCAGGTGGGGCGCCCGCGCGGGCTGGTGCCGCGCGGGGCCGCCTGCACATGTGAGTAGCGCGCCCGCGCGGACTGATGCCGCGCGGGGCCGCCCGCAGGTGGGGCGCCCGCGTGGACTGATGCCGTGCGGGGCCGCCCGCGGGGGGGCGCCCGCGCGGGCTGGTGCCGCGCGGGGCCGCCCGCGCCTGCAGGCAGCGCGCCAGCGCGGACTTATGCCGCTCGGGGCCGCCCGTAGGGGGGGGCGCCCGCGCAGGCTGGTGCCGCGCGGGGCCGCCCGCGCCTGCGGGCAGCGCGCCCGCGCGGGCTGGTGCCGCGCGGGGCCGCCCGCAAATGGGGCGCCCACGCGGGCAGGTGCCGCGCGGGGCCGCCCGCGCCTGCGGGCAGGGCGCCCGAGCGGACTGGTGCCGCGTGGGGCCGCCCGCAGGTGGGGCGCCCGCGCGGGCTGGTGTCGCGCGGGGCCGCCAGCGCCTATGGGCAGCGCGCCCGCGCGGACTGATGCCGCGCGGGGCCACCCGCACGGGGGGGCGCCCCCGCGGGGCCGCCCGCACCTGCGGGCAGCGCGCCCGCGCGGACTGATGCCGCGCGGGGCCGCCCGCGCTTGCGGGCAGCGCGCCCGTGTGGACTGAAGCCGTGCGGGGCCGCCCGTGCCTGCAGGCAGCATGCCCGCGCCTGCAGACAGCATGCCCGCGCGGGCTGGTACTGCGCGGGGCTGCCGCAGGCAGCGTGCCCGCGCGGGGCTGCCACATTCAGCATGTGCCCGCGCGGGCTGGTGCCGCGCGGGACGACCGCACACAGCGCGGAGTTGCTTCGCCGCCGGGCCCTGCAGCCGCTTTTCGTGACTGGCTCGGCGCGTCGTCCTTTTTATGTTAAGGTGGTCTGTTTAGTATCACTGACTTTTCGTCGGGGGACTTTTCAGTTCGGGAGGCACATAGAGACGCGGACGAACTGAGTGCTGGTCGTCGCACGCAAGGTGGGTACCCCATAGAACCTCTTTGTGCATGTTTTTTTTATTGTTATGTTTATCATTTTAAGGGGTAGTGGGGGTGACGTGGACCTCCGAATTAATGAAGTCGCGGTGGGAGATTGGACGGGTAATTCTCCTATCCGAACAACAGTAGGGTTGTTCAGGGCATACTAGCGATGAGGACGGTGATCGGTGCGACCAGTCGGAAGTCGGAAGATGGGTTCCTCTTTCGACAGTTCTTGAGTCGGGAAACGAGGGTAATTGGTAAGAGCAAAGGTTTGACACGTTAAAATGTTGCTAACCCCCATATATGCTTGTGTTTTTATTATCATTACATTTATGGCGACTTAAGGTCGCTGTGCTCGATGATACATCATGTTCTGGGTGACCGCCGAGGCAGGTGCTCGGTCTGGTTTGCCGAGGTTGGTGCTCGGTCGAGGCTCGAGATTGCTACACGCACACCAGCGGTTTGGCCACCGCGAGGGTGTGCTTTTCCGGAAAAGTGGTACGTTGACCCGTGTACCCCACGTGTGGGTGACGTAATGGGGGCCCCCGTGGGTGGGGGGTGAGAGTGGTGGTTGCCGAGGTTGGTGCTCGGTTTGGTTTACCGAGGTTGGTGCTCGGTCTGGTTTGCCGAGGTTGGTGCTCGGTTTGGTTTGCCGAGGTTGGCGCTCGGTTTGGTTTGCCGAGGTTGGTGCTCGGTCTGGTTTGCCCAGGTTGGTGCTCAGTTTGGTTTGCCGAGGTTGGCGCTCGGTCTGGTTTGCCGAGGTTGGTACTCGGTCTGGGTTGCCGGGGCAGGTGCCCGGTTTAGATTATGTAGGGGGGAGGGTTTTACTGTCGATTGCACGATGATGAGGGCGGTGGCTCTGGTTTTTCTTATAGTTTGCTTTAGTTATAGCCCTTCATGCTTTTCATACTTTGTATCTTGTGTCGCTGACTCCTCACTCTGTGACAGGTTCAGTCAGGGTGAGAGCTAGGGCGACGGTGAGGCCGCGATGAGAGGTCTATTGACCTTCGAGGCTACAGACTGTGGTTAGTTCTTCTTTTGCTCATTTCATTATCTGTTAGTAGCTATGTGGGTGTGATACTTTTGTGGGGTTGACTTGGATGTTGGATTCATTACAGTACTCTGTGGATGCATGTTTAGTTACTATCGGATAGTTGGCCGTTTTCAAACTAAAAAGAAAAGGAAAGAAAACATTGTGAAAAGGATTTGAAAAACATTGGTGTCGAGTGGGCACCGTTTTCAAAACTCTGTGGATTTATGGGTTTCGAAATAGTTTTGGAAAACACAGGTGTCGAGTGGGCACCGTTTTCAAAACCCTGTGTATTTATGGATTTCAAAACGGCTTTGTAAAACCTGGGTGTCGTGTGGGCACCGTTTTCAAAATCCTGTGGATTTATCTTTTCCAAAGTTAATCGGCCTCTTGGTTACTTGTAGAAAAATGGTTGTATGTACTCGAATGTCGATCTAGTGTGGTTAAAGTGATGAGTGTATGATTATTGTAGTCGGGACGCCATGCATATACAAAGGAGACTCTGCCCATTTGCAGAGTGAATTTGTATATGCGGCGGATCTGGGCACGCACCGGGGAAGAACGATTACAAAAAATATATATATATGCAAAATTTGATAGCTAAACGGTGATGTTTCTTCCGCGTGTTTAAACCTCGGGGCGTGACAACTTTAAATACACCATATGAACTATGGTTTTATAGAAAACTGAATATCAAATATTTTCGAATCTTTGGGAGTCGCTGTTACATTTTACGTGATCGCGAAAATCTTGGAAAATTCGACTCTCGAAGTGACGAAGAAATTTTCATGGGTTATTCTACAAACAGTAGAGCATATCGGGAATTTAACCTCGAATCTAAAACGATGGTAGAATCTTTTAATGTTAAAATAGATGAAGCTTTTCATTTTGAATCTGATAAATCTACCCTTGATATGTCTCTTGATGATGATACTCCTGTAAATGCATCTTCTCATAATAATTCTTCCGATAATGTTGATGCATCTAATGGTTCTTCTAGTTTATCTGATATGCAGGAATCATCACACGTACCTCAGAGTACTCCGTTACCTCAAACGCTACGTATCTCCAAGGATCATCCAGAGTCAAACACTATTGGAGACCCACAAGAAGGAGTTAGGACTCGGAGACAGTTGGTTTGTGGAGTTGCGTGTTACGTCTCCATGATAGAACCAAAGAACCTTGATGAAGCTCTTCGGGATGATTATTGGATTGAAGCAATGCAGGAAGAGCTCCATCAATTCGAAAGAAACAAAGTCTGGGAACTAACGAAGCCACCGAAGCAACACAACATAATTGGTACTAAGTGGATTTTCAAGAACAAGAAAAACGAGGATGGTACCATTATCAGGAACAAAGCACGTCTAGTTGCTCAGGGCTATTCACAAGTTGAAGGTATAGACTTTGATGAGACGTTCGCCCCAATAGCTCGTCTCGAGTCAATTCGTATTTTGTTCGCAATTGCTTGTCATTTTAAAATCAAACTTTTTCAAATGGACATTAAGAGCGTCTTTTTAAATGGGTTTTTGAACGATGAAGTTTATGTGGCTCAACCGAAAGGTTTCATTGACCATAAACTACCTAACCATATTTTTCGTTTGAAAAATGCTCTTTACGGTCTAAAACAAGCACCGCGAGCATGGTACAAAAGATTGACAAAGCACCTTTTGGAAAAGGGCTATACTCGAGGGGGAGCGGATCGGACTCTCTTTGTGAAGCATTATCAGGATAACTTTATTGTGGCACAAATCTATGTTGATGACATTGTATTTAGTGCAACAAGGAATAACGATGCTTCTAAGTTCGCTGAAACCATGGAAAGCGAATTTGAGATGTCCATGATGGGCAAGCTAACATATTTTCCTGGATTGCAAGTGAAACAAAATGAAGAAGGCATCCATCTGTGCCAATCCAAGTATGCAAAGGAGTTGGTCAAGAAGTTTGGATTAGAAAATTCTAAAGACTTTCCGACTCCAATGGGAACTAGCAACAAGGGATTAGGAAGTGAATCTCTTAGTGAAAATGTAGACGAGAAGCTTTATCGCAGCATGATTGGAAGTCTACTCTATCTCACGGCTAGTCGCCCGGACATATCCTTTAGTGTTGGGACCTGCGCGAGATATCAGTCAGCACCAAAGGAGGTTCACCTAAAAGCGGTGAAAAGGATCATCCGGTACGTCAAAGAAACCTTGAATTTCGAAATTTGGTATCCTATGGGCACAACTCTCGACATAATAGGATATTCGGATGCCGATTGGGCAGGATCAGTGGATGATCGGAAGAGTACGAGTGGTGCATGTTTTTATCTTGGCCATTGTCTTGTTGCATGGCATAGTAAAAAGCAAAACTGCATTGCACTCTCAACTGCCGAAGCGGAATATATTTCAGCGGGTAGTTGTTCAACCCAACTCATTTGGATGAAAAGCGTGTTGAGCGACTTCCGAATTCCTGCGACTTCGGTAACCATTCTTTGTGACAACACTAGTGCTATAAATATTTCTAAAAACCCTGTGTTGCACTCGAGAACAAAACACATTGAACTTAGATATCATTTTCTAAGAGAGCTAGTTGAATCAAGTATTCTTCAAATTTCCTACATTTCAACTGAAGATCAATTACCTGACATTTTAACAAAGCCTTTGGATCAAAAACGGTTTATTCATTTGGGTAAAGCAATTGGAATGCTTTCTTTGAAATAACACTTTTTGAAACCATTGCTTAGGTTAGGTTTTATTTTGTATTTTTGTTCTTTATCTATGCTTGTACATAGAACATTAATTGAGCATATGTTATTAACTTTAACTGCATCCTTTCATATATTTAGAAATTTATTATGGTTTAGATATCATGATAATTCATTTGATGCAATGATCATTTATGTCAATTAAGTCATCTTTAATTGATCAAAGTCAATTTCTCTCTCAAATGATCTCTTGGTATTGTCTTTATCTTATTTGACAATTGAGTCAAGTATGAACTCGAGATCAATTTTTGGTTGAATACCTCATATCTTAAATAATTGATAGCCAATTGAGGGGGAGTTTATTAAAAATTTTATGCTCAAAAGATGTGGAAAGAGTTACATCCCAATGAGGAGTGTGAAAACTACCACCACATGGAGGAAAGAGCTACCACCTCGGTCGTCCGAGTACTGTGTGCAGCTACCACATGTATACAAAGCATGGTTTTTCTTGTTGATTAGATAAAATGCTTTTTGGAATACTTGACTCTGTCAAATTCCAAAGGTTGGTATAAGGTGGGATTTTATTGAAAGATGCTCATAGAGCCACTCCCAACAATAAATTGACTAGATATATTATCTAACCTATTTGGGATTTCAAACATCCATCGATCTTTGTGCTTCATTTTCTTTACCATATTGATGATTTGATAAACGCATTACTCATAAGATCATGATAGATGTCATTGAACTTGTTCAACTTTAAAGGATTTAATTTTTATAAATTTTCGTTTCATTACTTGGATATTATTGATAGATTTAGCATAATCTATTTCTTTTGATATGAACGATGATTTTTGTTTAAAGTTGACATACAAAAGTGCTTACAATCTTTTTCTGGAATTTCTGGAATTTTTCTAAATTTTTCTGAAGAAAAAGTTGGAGCCGATCCGGACTGGGAATTTTGTTCCGGATCCCGAACGCAGTAATTGTCTGCGGGTAGCCGATCCGGACTGGATTCTTGAGCCGATCCGAACCGCGGCTTGGGTTTATATGAAACAAAAGGGTATTTGAATTCTTTTTACAACTAACTTTTGTTTCCAAGTCTCCAGAGTTTCTCTCACTAGAAAACAACCCATTTGGAGCCCTTCTAACTCGAGTTCTTTGGATTTCAAGTAAGTCTCTTTGATCAAAACTCAAATTTTTTCACTGTTTTGCCCTGTTCTTCAACACGTGAGTGAAAATCATGATTCCAATTCGATTTCAAACGGTTTTTGGTCAAATTTCTTTTAAAATAAGAACTCTGGATATATTAGTTTTGTTTATATGCCTTGTATTCACTTGATAAACGGATTTTTAACCTTCGATTTCTGAAAATTCGATTTTAGGGCATATAATGAGAATTTTTAAAAATCATGGAATTGATCTATTTTTAAAATTTTTTTTGCAAAACTAACTTGATTCCTAGTCTCTCTACACGATAATGTTTGTTTGGGTACAATTTTTCAAATTTTTGAAAATTAAACAATTTTTCGTGTTCTTGAGTTCTTGCTTGCAGATTTCTCATTTACTAAGGCACAAGCAAGGATGGTGTTTGCTTGGATTATTGTGCTCCTTGTAGCCATGGTACACACAAGAGCGACGAACAAACCAAAAAGGGCTAAGAAAGCTCAGGATAGCTCAGATTCAGGATCCGAGACAGAATCCGTCAACTGGGATGAACTTATGGAAGAAGGCACAGCACATGCTACAGCTACTGCCTCAAAGGGGAAAGCCCCTGCAGCAACTTCGAAGGCAAATACACCGCCGACCGCCCCGGAAAAAGGGAAAGCCCTAATGGAATCAACTCCAATCAAAATGAAGAGAAAGAGCGTTGCTCGGAAGAGAGATAGTGCTCGAGGTATCTCTATCGAAGAGCCACTCGCAAGCGAGCCTCCTCCACAGGATTTTCTGCATATAAGCTCTGAGAGAATCAAGGATTTTGAAAAGAGGGAATGCATTGGTGAGCGACATGTGAATGTCAAAGCTCTAAAGGAGCGTTCTGCATTATTTGGAACTCTTTTTGATCAAGCAGGACTTGCCCCCATCTGCAATTTCTCGGAGTCTAATGGCTATTGTCTTCACTTGGTGAGGATATTTTATCAGAATGCATCAAAATTGGTTGATCTTGAGGACGGACCAAGAGAATTTCTAACAACGGTTATAAATGTTAAGATCAAGATTACACCTCAGCTGATTGGAGAGGTGTTGGGAATGAAGGCCCGGGTTGATGGGATTCATTACCTCAAAGGTCATCTCTTTACCAACACCACCTGGAGAGTGGTTGTGGATGGAATCTGTCTCCCGGATACTCAGTCGACAGGGAACTCTATTTTCTCAAAAGAACTTCGACCTGAGTACCGGTACTTGAACTTCATTGTTTGCTACAACATCCTACCTAACATGCAAACAAAAGTTCTTAGATGGGATAGAATGTTGTTTCTTTATCTTCTTGGAAATCCCACAGCAGCCTTGGGATCCAACTTCAACATTCCCTATCTCATTTGGTCGAGGATGGCGCGGTATGTGAAAAATGGCCATCCTACAGAGCGACTTCCATTCCCAATGATCATTATGCGTATACTAAAGAAATTTAAAGTCGACATTGCATCTTCGGCATACATGCACAGTTTGGGAACGATCAATGACACAACAATAGTGAAGTCCCTCTCGACAAGACAGGATGAGCCACCCACACCTCCTCGCAGAAAGAGATCTTTAGCAGCAACAGCAGCACCAACAATAGCAGCAACATCTTCAGCACCACCAGCACCAGCTTCAACGTCAGAGGATGATGCCTCTGTTACATCAATATATAGAGAACAACAATGGCTTTCATCGGAACAAGAACGAATGTCTTCCGAATTCGTAAAGATGACCGCCGACATAGGAGATTTAAAGAAGAAGCAGAAATCTCTAGCCAAGTTAGTTAAAAAGATCTTCCAGAAACTTGGTTGCAGCAGGTCTGAGGATTCAGACTGATTTTTCTTTGTTGTTCTTAATCTTTTTGTTTTTGCAGGTTTTAGTCTTATTTCTTACTATTTTTGTACTTTTTAACTCCCTTTATTTTTGTACTTTTGGGTAATTTTAGTGACAAAAAGGGGGAGAGAGATATGAACAATGGTTTGTGAGAACTTTGGAACACTGAAACTTGGAAGGTAAGTATAAAACAACTTTGGTTTGGTTTGAATAAATGCATGCCTCGACTAACTATTCGACTAACTATTTGGGCATGTAATTTTACTAACAAGTTGTTTGATGACTAACATTCTTATGACATTTGGAATTTAATGCTTAGAAGATATGTCTATCTCTGATTGGTATTTTTAATACATATCTGATTTTGTAAATGTCATGGTGAGTATAAACTCTATCTCTCTGTTTGGTTTCTGAATGTTAAATTCTTGAGGTATCTAACGGTTTCTTTTGTCAAGAATTATTTCTTTTGCAGAAAGTACAGTCGTCTAAGTCTAGAGTCTGTTTTAGGAGTTTATCTCATGTATTTGGATCTTAATTGTAAATTTTTGTTGTATGGTGATAACAACAAAAATATCTTTTTGAATTTTCTTAAAGTGGATTTTTGTTTTGTCACGAAACCGCCAAAGGGGGAGATTGTTAAGGAATTTGTATTGGCGTATTTCGTGAAAGTGTTTAAGTCTTGAAGATTGAAGATGAAGATGTTTGGATCATATACCTCAATCTCAAGAAAGAAGAATTCAAAAGGATCAGGTATGTTTAATTAAATAATCTTGGTGATCCGAATACTTCTTATTGTGTAGAAACACTTGGATGGATTTTTAATCGCTTAAAAATCAAGAAACTGGACTGTTATATGTTCAGGATCCGGATCAGGGTACTACAGTCCGGACCCCGAACATAGGTAGGTTCATGCGCAAATCCAGTCCGGAACACCCTTGGTTCAGTCTGGACCCCGAACGTGGATTTTGCAGAAATCGCATGAACAGTCCGGACCGTGGGTATTTCAGTCCGGACCCCGAACACTGGATTTTCAGGAATTCTCTGAAAAACAACGACAGTCCGGATCAAGCCAAATCCAGTCCGGACCGTCGTGCGGGAAAAATTATGTTACAGTCAGTTTTTGATTCTTATCCACTTCCAATGGTTTCTAACCTATAAGTAAACCCTAATTTCATCTTTTAGGGTAATCCAAAAATAAGTTTTGTATTCCGTAAATGAACGAGAAAAATTAACGGAGAAAAACTTATAAATCCACATATAGAGAAGAAGAGAAATAACTAGATTTATTCTATGTTTTTTCATCTATATTAATTAATTTGATTCTAGGATTTCAAACTCAGATTTTGAGTAGAATCAAATTAATGAATACTTAGATGGTATTTCCGATCTATCTTTGATCTAAGTATTCGGCGGATTTTCACCACCAACAAAACAACGATTTTGCCAAAAATCGGCGCGTGGATTCGCGTGGCCTTGTGGACTCAAGGTGCTACCGCTCTCGTGGATTCAGAGCGAGGTACGTTCGTGTGATCGAGACGTACTACTTGGTGGAGACCGTGGATTCGGTCAGACGTCGTGGACTCGACGTTGGACGCCGTGGATTCGGCGTTGGACGCAAATCGTGGATTCGAGGCGCGTTGCGGAGCGAGCAGAGAAGATCAACTCGGAGCGTATGGAAAAAGGTTGAGTCGTGTGTGAGTACGTTATATCACCTTTGTACGTGTTTAATCTTAGTTGATTTCACCGTGTGATCGGTCCCGTGGTATTTTACTCCTGGTTTTGGAGTTTTCCACGTAAAATCTCTGCGTGTTATTTACTTTTTCGCATTGGGTTTTATTACGCAAAGATTTTTGAGTGTTTATTGTTTATACCTATTCACCCCGCCTCTAGGTGTTTTTTCCCCTATTTAGATCCATATTATCATAATCCAACAGAGGGAACACGTGCCAACCCACCAGTAGGACAACCTAACCGACCCTCTTATGCAGAAAACAGAAACCCAACCCAGAGCTACACCACCACAACCCCCTTAAAAGAGCTAATTGGCACCACCCAGCGTCAAAAGCTAAACCCCCAATAAAAAGTCGCCACTTACGCACACTTGTGCGAAGCGAGACACGACCTCTCTAACTGAAATCGAGCCTCAAACGAACAAGATTTACTAGCCCCGGTGGTCTCCCTTTTTAACCCCAAAGGAGCACCCCAAGACCACGTCCCGACGATTTCTACAACCATCGCCGTGACCACAGTAAATAGCTGAACTATGGGTAATAACCGTAGGGGAAGGATTCCTTATTCCCACCCATACCTTGCCCATGGTGCAAAAAGGTCGGACGACTATCTGCTGTAATCTGCAGTAACCTAACACCAGAAGACCTAGAAGGTACAAATTTAGACAAAAGGCTATCCAGTTACCCACGACCGACAAAACGGCCGACACACTAACAAACACCGATGGGTTACACTACAACCAGTCACCGTTACTAACGACGACCAGAACGTCGGCAGAGGAAGGGGTTCGGAAAATAAAAGCCGGCGCAACGATCTGCTGTGTTAACAGCCGCACCAAGTGCATGAACACCGTCAGCAGGCCCACCGTGTCCTGTGCTGGTTGCCTAATCCATTGATTCATAGCAACCATCAAGGCCCCGGTGGCAGCCGGCCTCGACCCCAGCCCCCAAAGCAACACGACTGCACAAGCACGACAATCGAGCTAAGCCGAGAAACAAAACTTAATAGTCCCGCACTCTCGCATCTCTACGCACCTATACCCTGATCATTTCATTAGTTAGTAGCTAGTGGTAATGTGCTTCTGTGGATGTTGGACAGCGACTACTGTGGTTAAAGTTGTTTTGTCTCTGATACCATCTTAATCTGTCACGCCCCGAGGGTTTAAACGCGCAGAAGAATAGTCACCGTAAGCTCTCAAATTTGCCTTTTTTTTTTTTTTTTGAAACTGCTCTCCCCCGGTGCGTGCCCAGACCCGCCGCATATACAAATTCACTTTGCAAACGGGCAGAGTCTCCTTTGTATATGCACGGCGTCCTGACTACAATATCCATACAAACATCCCTTTAACCACACTAGTTCAACAGTCGAGTACATACAACTATTTTTTCCATAAGTAATAAAGAGGCCGACTAACTTTGAAAGGATAAATCCACAAGTTTTAAAACGGTGCCTACCCGACACCCATATTTTCAAAACCGTTTCCGCAAACCCATAAATCCACAGAGTTTTAAAACGGTGCCCACACGACACCCATATTTTCAAAACTGTTTTCGCAAATCCATAAATACATAGAGTTTTAAAATGGTGCCCACACGACACCCATATTTTCAAAACTGTTTTCGTAATGTTTTCTCTTTTTTTTTTGTAGTTTGAAAGCGGCCATGCAAGAGAAATAAAACAACCATCCATCCACAAAGGTATGAAAAACATTCCAACATCCACGTCGACCCCACAGGGGTATCGAAATCCACATAACAAGCTACTAACCGGAAATAAAATGAACAAAGAAAGAAGTAGTCAAAGTCTGCAGCCTCGAAGGGCCAAAAGATCGCTCGTGCGGCCTCACCGTCGCCCTAGCACTCACCCCTGGACGAACCTGTCACAGAGTGGGAAGTCAGTGACCAGAAAAATAAAGCACGAAAGAAATAAGGGCTATAAATAAAGCAAACCGTAGTAAAACCAGAGCAACCGCCCTCCTCATCATGCAAACGACAGTTAAAAACCCTCCCCCTGTACAATCCAAACCGAGCACCTGCCCCGGCAACCACACCGAGCACCCACCTCGGCAAACCACACCGAGCACCTGCCCCGGCACCACACTGAGCACCTTCCTCGGCACCACCGCTCACACCCCCCACCTACGAGGGCCCCCATTACGACACCAACACGCGGGGTACACGGGTCAACGTACCACTTTTCCGGAAAAGCACACCCTCGCGGTGGCCAAACCGCTGGTGTGCGTGTAGCAATCTCGAGCCTCGACCGAGCACCAACCTCGGCAAACCAGACCGAGCACCTGCCTCGGCAAACAAATATCCATATAATAACTTTAACGGGGTTAGCAAATGTAAACATGCAATTACTTAAATCTTGCACCTTCTCCCATAACTCCGGAATCTAAGACAATGGAAAAGTACCCACAACATGATGTATCACCGAGCACCGCGACCCACAGTCGCCATAAATATAAAGATAATAAAACACAAGCTTATACAGGGGTTAACAATATTCCAACATGTCGAAACTTTACTCTTACAAATTACCCTCATTTCTGACTCCTGGACTCTCGAAAGAGGAACCCACCTTCCAAATTCCGAATGGTCGCACCGATCACCGTCCCCAGCGCTAGTATGCCCCAAACACCCCTACCGTTGTTCGGAGAGGGCGAACTGCCCGTCCGGTCTCCCACCGCGACATTCGTTAATCCGGAGGTCCACGTCACCCACCATACCCCTTAACAAGATAAACATAACCATAACGAAATTGCGCATAAAGAGGTTCTAAGGGTGTACCCACCTCAAACACGAAGAAGAAGATGTGAGGAAGCTCCAGCTAAAACACTCGCACCTCGTGCCCGAAAAAGCTACAGTAAGAAATGTTGTTAAAAAACATCGTCGTGGTCAAAAACACTCAAAAACGGGGCGAAACGGGCCAAAAACGGAGCTTCTGGGCTCTTAGGCTGAAGGCTGGTGCACGGGTCCAGGCGTGGACCGGGTCCATGACAAAAGGCTGCAGCGGTGCAGACCGGGAGGACGCCGCAGCGGTAGACCGCTGCGACTTGGGCCGGGCCGCGCACGGGCAGAAGCGCGCACCGGGTCCACCCCCGCGGCTGCGGTGGCGAGCACCGGGTGCATGCCTAGGGCATGCACCGCACGGCCTGGGCCGGGCTGGCGCACGCGCCCGTGCGCCGGGTCCGCACCTTCGGGCTGCGGAGGCGTGCGCCGGGTGCATGCCTGTCCGGTGGACCGCGCGGCCTGGCGCACGCATCCGTGCGCCGGGTCCGCGCCCCTGGGCCGCGGAGGCGTGCGCCGGGTGCACGCCGGTCCGGTGGACCGCGCGGCCTGAACCCTTGCCGGATGAACAGTAAACCTCCCCGTGCCCTTTTTCGGCTTCGGTTGCGACCCCGCGACCACGGCGGCTGCGGCGACGACCCCGTGGACACGATGATGGTGGCGGCGGCCTCCCGTTTAACAACGGCGGCGGCGGCCTCCCGTTTAATAACTCGTATCGCACGCGACATCGACAAGAAACTCCCACAACGAAAAACCGGAAAAACTCGAACCGCTCACCTTGATTCCGCCGGCGGAGGAGGAAGAAAGAGGATCGCCCGCCCTTGCTCGATCGATTCCGCAGAAAATGAGCAGTTTCTTCTTTTCTCTTCCCGTCTCTCCGCCTTGGTCCCTACGCCGTTCTTGAAAAGAGGGAAAAAGGGTTTTGGGGTTTTTCCCCGCACCCCCCGATCGGACTCAAACGTTACGAAGAGAAATTAAAATTAAACCCTAGTTAACAATCATAACCATTCGAAATTTGAACAAGGGGTCCTGATCACCTCGGAAAACGTACCGATCGCCGGCACGCATTCCGATGCGCCCAAGCTGATAGTAAACTTCAAAAATTATTTCTGGGAGATCCCGGGGTCGGAATTCGAATCTGATCGCGCCACCGTTCACTGTTTTGCGAGCTCTACCACTTAAAAATACCCGCAAACCCCGACGGTTAGCCCAGAAATTCTCGAACTTTCAACCCCCCCCCCCCCCCCCCCCCCCAACAACTAAAAAGATTCAATTAAGACCAAAACGGAAAACCGGAAGGTCGAGGTATTACAAAATAAATAAAATAAACCAATAACATAAATAAGATGAAAAGTCTGATCGTAGAAGGACCCCGTCCGATCGCCTAGAAAAGCGTGCCGGCCACTTAGCACGGATTCTGATGCACCACTCAAAGGCAAACGCTTTGACCCCCATTCCGGGAGATCCGTAAATCGGAATCCGAATCCGATCGCTTTGCCGTTCTCCGTTTTCCGAGCTCAAACGCAGAAAAATACTCGTGGTCCAGTCCGGTCCATTGCAGAAAACACAGTGAAAAGTTTCCCTAACAATTCCGTCATAAAAAGAAGGTATTCAAAGGCATTGGAACGCCAGGACACTACAGCTTATGAGATTAGTCTTGAGGCCCTCAACATATAAAACACTTTTCAAAACTGGGCCGTTTGGAATAGTGATTGTTCCTTTTCCAACTATTTTTGAAGATCGTCCATATCCGAAAACAACAAGTCCTCTGGAGGTTTTCTCAAATGATTTAAAATAGTTTTTATCTCCGGTCATGTACCGTGAGCAACCACTATCCAAATACCAAGATGTATTGTCATATGCATGTAGTGATGTGTGAATGACAAGACAAGGGTAGATTTCACCTTTGCACACCCAAACCTTTCGAGTATTGGAATACGGCAATGATCGTGAAGTTGAGTTCCTTGGTGAACGCGTCTTGTTTCGTTGATCACATTTCTTTGATTTCCACATTGATGTTGTCTTGGGGGACATGCTACCATTATTCTTAACCTTTGGTTGATTTTCTTTGGATTTCCGGTTGGTTCTCTTGATGGTAGTCTATGCATGATTCGCTTGATGTGTACGTTTTGCTCCATGTTTGCAATTTGGTCTTATGTGCCTTGTTTTACCACAATTGTGGCATACCTTATATGACTTTGAATTCCCTCGAGATGTAGAAGGTTTGTCATCAATGGAAAAACAGTTTTCTGTCAGAGGAGGAGGTGAGACCGACTGAAGCACAAAATTCGTACCACTTGAACTTGGATCCTTGCCAGTTCGATCATATCCAGGGCCCAAACGGTTCGTTTGACCAAGACCAAGCAACTTGTCCAACTTGCTCCTTCCTGATGAAAATCTCTTCAAATCTTCTTTAAGTTAGAATATGGTCTTCGTCATTTCCAAATTTGCTTTCCGAGCCTCGGAGTAGAGCTTCAAGAAGTAGTTTGCTTTATCCACCAACTTTATATGTTCCTTCTCGAAATGCTCGTTCTTCTCTTGAAGGGAAGTGTTTATATTGATCAAATTGTTCCTTTCCTCTTCAAGAGCTTTTGAGAGAAGTTGCCTTGTTGGATTGTTCTTCAAGATCCCACAACTTTCTCCTCAAATTCTTGTTATGCTTTGCCAATTTCTTTGAATCCTTTAGCAATTTATGATAGGCAAGAGCAAAATCTTCACCTTCGGAATCGCTCGGTTCATCATCCGTTGCAGTTTTTTCATTCAAGGAGGAGATGGATAACGAACCGGTGGTCGATGAAAAACACATGAAAGGTGAAGTCGTGGACGCAAGAAGTGCCGTTGCGTGTGCATCCTCATCACTTGAAGATGACTCGTCGGAAGAGGAAGAGTCATCCCACGTGACGGCTTGCATAGCCTTTTTCTTTGACGGATTCTTCTTGGGACACTCCATTGAGATATGACCAAAACCTCTGCACTTGAAGCACTGGATTTGTCCCTCGGTGTTCTTCTTTTCCTTTGAAGAACCCTATTGCTTTCTTGATTTTGAACCTGAAAATCCTTGCCTTTCTTGGACTTAAAGAAGGATGATGATTTGCTTGAATTACCTCTTCTAAAGTTTCGGCAAAATTTCCTTGTCAAGATTGCAAGTTGTGTCTCGAATTCCTCCATTGAAAGATCATCATCAGCGTTTGAGAAGGATGAATCCGCGTCTTCATCTTTTGTTGATTTCAATGCCATACCTGAAGACTTAGAAGAAGAAGGCTTTCCAGAAGAATAGTTAGTAGGAAAATTCATTTCATAAGTTTGAAGTGCACCAACTAATTCTTCTACTTTGATCTCGTCCGGGTGTTTTACTATTTCAATGGCTGCAATCTTAGGGCAAAATCTTTTGGGAAGAGTTCTCAAAATCTTTCTTACGACTTTCGATTCTGAAATTTTCTCTCCCAAGTTAGCACATGTATTTACGATATCTTGCAATCGTGTATAATAATCTGTGAAGGATTCATTTTCTGCCATATGAATTGAATCAAATTTACTTGTAAGCATCTACAGTTTTTGAACCTTCACTAAACTTGTACCCTCATGTGTAACTTGTAGAGTATCACAGATTTCTTTCGAATTCTCACAAGCCGAGACGCGAGAAAATTCAGTTTGAGATAAGGCATTAAATAGAGCATTAATTCCCTTGCCGTTGTAAGAAGATAACTCAATTTCTTCCTTGATCCACTTCGACCTAGGTTTGATGGTGACAACATCATCAGCAATAATCTCAGTAGGATATGTCCATCCGAACTCAATTGATTGCCATACTCGTTCATCGATGGAAATTAAAAATGCTCTCATGCGTACTTGTAGTGATCCGGTCTTTCGGGGTATTTTTGACTTACGTGTAGTCATTTAAGCCTTTAAGTGAAATAGAATTATTCAATTCTTGAAGTTGGCCATCGTGGGACGCTAGTATTTTTCCGCAATTGTGCGCGGAAAAAGAAAGCCGACGGCGCGATCGGATCTGAAATCCGATATCGGGAACCCCCTGAACGGGATTCAAAGTGATACGGTAATTAGTCGTGCATCGGAATCCGTGCTAAATATCTTGCACCAGTTAGAGATAAGGTGGTTTATCTCGTGGGGGATAATTAATTAGTTAATTAATTATCCCAGACGGAAAATTAATTAATTCTCTTACGTACGAATTAAAGAGGAATTAATTAAAGGTAAAGTACGACTATATAAGGGATCCCGAATATCAGAAAGGAAAAGAAAAGAAAATAAAAAACCCTAATCGGAGAGAAGGGAAAAAAGGAAAAGACGAAACCCTAGCCGGAAGAAAGGGAAAGGAGAAGGAGAAGGAGCCCGATATTCCCGGACGCCGAACCGAAGAAAAGAACACGACCGGACAACCTTTCCGTCGATCTTCGGTTAGTAAAATAATTTATTTAAATTATTTGGGATTTTGTTCGTTGTCTTTTTCGTTGAGTTCTTGGTTTCTTGCTTTCTCCGTCGTATCCGTCACCGTCGCCGACGTCGTCTCCTTGAAAAGGCGCGGAACGGACGGCGGAGGCGCACGATGCCGCTAGGGCATCGCGCGGAGGAGGGTCACGGACGGCACCGCATGGGCGCCGCGCGGCCACCGCGCGGACCCGCAACCGTGCGGGTACCGCGCGGCTGCCGCACGGGAGGCACCCGCGCGGGCCCGCAATCTTGCGGGCACCGCGCGGGCGCCGTGCGGCAGCCGCGCGGGCGGCCCCCGCGCGGGCCCGCATCCATGCGGGCACCGCGCGGGCGCCGCACGGCTGCCGCGCGGGCGGCCCCCGCGCGGGCCCGCATCCATGCGGGCACCGCGCGGGCGCCGCGCGGGAGGCACCCGCGCGGGCCCGCACCCGTGCGGGCACCGCGCGGCTGCCGCGTGGGCGGCCCCCGCGCGGGCCCGCACCCGTGCGGGCACCGCGCGGGCGCAGCGCGGCTGCCGCACGGGCGGCCCCCACGCGGGTCCGCACCAGTGCGGGCACCGCGCGGGCGCCGCGCGGGAGGCACCCGCGCGGGCCCGCACCCGTGCGGGCACCGCGCGGGCGCCGCGCGGCTGCCGCGCGGGCGGCACCCGCACGGACCCGCAACCGCGCGGGCGCCGTGCCGGGCCGCACCCGCGCGGGCACCGTGCGGCCGTCGCACGGGCAACCCGCGCGGGGCACCGCGCCGCGAGGGCATCGTCCGCGGAGATACGCCGCGCGGTTCTGAACCGCGCGGGGCTCCGGCAGACGGCGACGGCGGCTCGGGAATTCCGTTTCGTCAACCGGACAATGTTGGACTTTTCCGTCAAAAACAAAGGAGTAAATTGGGTCTTATGTTTTCGGATGTAAGTACACGCTTTTAACTATAGTTATCCTTGCGGACTTTCTTTAGGTCCAGACGCGCAGCGGGGGTGCGCGAAAGATTCGAGTGTTCCGATCTCTCTCCAAATAGGTGGGTACGGTTGCTGTAAATACAACCAGTGCAGTAAGTGCATCTATCGTCATTAAAGTGCTCTCAATTTATCTAACAAAGTAGATGGACAGTTTAACCTTTCGCATAATTGTGTTATTATCTAACAATTGAAGCGGCTGCGGTCGCAATGTTCATGACACGCCGATCTCGGCAAAAACCGTTTTGGGATGCTGCACGTACACAGGCGGATTGGCCTCCGCATGGGTGTACTTTTTCGGAAGAGTGGTCTTGTATGACCCGTGTTCCTCACAAAGGGGTGGGAGCCGTGAGGACCCCTTCGTGCCCGCTGGGAATAGCACACCAGCACCGTGGAAGGGGTTAAATGCATCAAAGGAGTGCTTGCGCACGAGGGGAGACTTTGGTCTCTCCGATAAATATTCTGGGGTTGGTGCCCAATTAAATTGATAAATCTGGGGTCGGGGCCCAGCTTAATATGTGCAGGGTTTTTAGCGAAATGGTTACGGTGTTTCCGGTTTGCTCCTTATTCCTTATTGTTGTTAGACATCTACTTTGTTTGTCACTGACTTTACCCACTCCGTGACAGGCGCTACGAGGGGCGTTACCCGGGAGATTGTTGAGACTGCGTCGCGAGGATCGTAGTCAGAACGCTTGGTTATTATCATTATCTCATCTCTTTTACGCATGTTAGTTAATTTGCTTGTGAGTAGAAATATTCGTGGACATGTATTACTTGGCACTGTGGATGAGTTGTACTTTTATAGTTTGGTTCTTCTGATGATGTTTCTTATGCGGCATGTTTTCATGATAAACCAAATGATTTCGAAAAGGGTTTTCTCAAAACGAAGTGCCGTGTGGGCACGGGTTTTGCAATTGCTGGCTTTATCCTTTCTAAACATTGATGCCGCTTTAATATTCCGCTTGATGTTGAATGTCTATTGTATGGTTAATGGTTGATGATTGTTGTATGTTGTTGTAAATGAGACGCCGTGCATATACAAAGGAGACTCTGTCCGCGGACAGGGAGAATTTTGTGTATGTGGCGGTCTGGCACGCACCGGGGATGAGGTTTAATGTACCTTGTTCAGAAAAAAAAAAGATACACACGAATTTCCGCTTTGATAGACACAAAAACCCCCGGGGGCGTGACAGATTAAATGGTATCAGAGAAAAACAACCATAACCATAGTAGACGAGATCCACATCCACAGTGTAGGGTACCACAAGCAAATTAGACATGAGATAACCAAGGTATAAGTGCGTAGTACGTGAGAGTACGGGGAATAGGGGAACGTAATGTAGGTATAATCGTAAGGCAGGGTATTAGGGTTATAACCTTAGGGTTAACGTGGTTTCTTTGTATTACAGCGGACAACGGCCAGGATCCGGCCACCGAGTGCTAACCATTCTCAATGGACAGGATGGATTCCATAGCTGCAGCCAACCGCATACTCCGCAACCAGCTACGCGACATAGCGGGGCAAATGCTAACTCTCACAGAGCGCCTAGGCATACTGACTCAGGATTTTGAGGGTGTCGACCGCATCCGGCAAGACGCCAGGAACGGCGCCTATCGGGGAATGCCGCCGACAGGATTCACTACTTTTAATGAAGCGGTTATATTGGCCCAGCGGGCAGAGCAAGAACTGGCCGAGACACGCGCTCGGCAGTGTTATCCCTATCCCAGACCGGCAGAGAACCCCTTCCAGCAGGGCCCGGCACTCAAACGTCCGAGGGTAGAGGGAACCTTTGAAAAGGTAAGGAGAGGAGGATCCAAACCGCAGGGGAAACCGTGTCCCATATGCAGCGGGGCGCATCAGGTGACTGACTGTCCATGGAGTCACGACCACTGCTACCGGTGTGGCAAGCCAGGACACGCACGCTTCGAGTGCCCACGGAAACCGGGCACCACCAGGCCTCCGGCACCGCGACCGGAGAGGACGGGGAAGACTGCTGCACCCGTTCCACGAGGGGGCCCCGCCCCGGAGGGACAAGGAGGAAGACGACCGGAGAAAGCGCGGGAGGACGAACCGACACCAGCAAGGGACGTGAAACCACTTCAGGGACCGTGCGTAATCTGCAAGGGAGCTCACCCGGTGGCAGAATGTACGTGGAGGTACCACTACTACAATCAGTGCGGCTTACCGGACCACTCCCGTGCCTTCTGCCCTCAGAGGCCCACTTCCGCCGCCGCCGCGCCACCACAGCAGGAAGGACCAGAGAATGCCACAGCCCGTTCAGCCAAAGGATTCGCCTGACGACCAGCAATCTGCAGACTCCTCAGACGACAAGTCCCTTCCCCAGCACGCCGTACGACGCTGGCCCAGGGGCTGTGGACGGGCTTCCCGGGATACTACGGTGGAGGACGCCACGTCCCAGACCTAGTGACGGCAGGTAAACTTTTGGTTTCACTTTTTCCTTCTTAGATTAGGAGCACCGGTCACACCTTAGCCTGCTACCCCTATTAGACGCTCTCTCTCTCTTGCTCCCTCTCTTTAGAATCCTTAAGTATTAGGCGAAGCCTCCCCCGGCCGATGTGCGCGGGCGGGCTTCGAAGCATAGGAGAACCTTGTGTACTCGGGGCCCGTTAAGGGCCATGCAAGGAACAAATAGGCTCCACCCTATGCCTTGCAGCCGAGGACCCAATGGGCCGATAGGTAGTTCAGGGCCGCTCCCCGGATAAGGATCAGCGGTCCCGTGGTAAGGGAATTTCCGGACGTATTTCCGGCAGAGCTCCCCGGAGCGCCGCCGGAACGAGAAGTCGACTTTCCCATTGAACTACTTCCCGGCACCAAACCCATCACCAAGGCACCGTACAGGATGGCCTTCGCAGAGTTGAAGGAACTCAAGGCACAGTTGGAGGACCTTTTGGATAAAGGCTTCATCAGACCTAGCGCGTCACCCTGGGGCGCGCCCGTCCTGTTTGTGAGAAAGAAGGACGGAAGTCTCCGGTTGTGCATCGACTACCGGGAGATAAATAAGGTCACCGTTAAGAACAAGTACCCCCTGCCAAGGATCGACGACCTCTTCGACCAACTACAGGGGGCGACGGTGTTTTCAAAGATTGACCTGCAGTCGGGCTATCATCAGGTCCAGGTCAAGGGGGAGGACATCCCCAAAACGGCTTTTCGGACTCGCTACGGTCATTACGAATTTACAGTAATGTCGTTCGGGCTCACGAATGCCCCGGCAGTGTTCATGGACATGATGAACAGGGTATTCAAACCCTTCCTGGATTTATTCGTGGTGGTCTTCATCGACGATATCCTCATCTACTCCCGTACAGACGAGGAACATGAAGAACATCTGCGCACAGTCCTCCAGACCCTACGGGAACAGAAACTCTACGCCAAACTCAAAAAGTGTGAGTTTTGGCTCCGGGAGGTTGGCTTCTTGGGGCACGTAATCTCAGCGGCTGGAGTCACAGTCGATCCGAAGAAGATAGATTCGGTGACGGACTGGTCCCAACCGACGACGGTAACAGAGGTTCGAAGCTTTCTAGGATTAGCCGGGTACTACCGGTGCTTCGTGGAGGGTTTCTCCAAGATAGCCACCCCCTTAAACCGTTTGACTAAAAAGGGAGAAAAGTTCATCTGGACGGACAAATGTCAGAGGAGCTTCGAGGAGCTCAAGGATAGATTGACGCGAGCTCCGATTCTCGCCCTACCGGAACCAGGGGAGGATTATGAAGTGTATTGCGATGCGTCGCGAAATGGACTGGGTGGAGTGCTCATGCAACGGGGAAAGGTTATAGCCTATGCGTCAAGGCAGCTCAAAGAATACGAGCGAAACTACCCCGTGCACGATTTGGAACTCGCAGCAGTTGTGTTCGTCCTCAAGCTTTGGAGACACTACCTGTATGGGGCACACTGCAATGTGTACTCAGATCATAAAAGTCTTAAGTACCTCTTCACCCAAGAGTTAAATTTGCGACAAAGACGGTGGCTCGAGCTATTGAAGGATTACGATTTAACGATCCACTACCACCCGGGAAAGGCAAACGTGGTGGCCGACGCCCTGAGCCGTAAGGGACAGGCCGAGAAGGCAGGGGTAAGTGCCATCACCCAGCAAGATGGTCTGATTGCGGAATTTTCGCGATTAAGACTAGAAGTAGTACCAGCGGGTACAGTCGAACGACTTCTGACACTGGTGGTCAGACCTACCCTGCTTGACAGAATTCTCGAAGGGCAGTCTACTGATGACCAACACCAGCTGGTGCGAGGTAGAGTAACTGCCGACCCAGGAGGTGATTTCACAGTAAACTCCGACGGCACCATACGATTTCGGGGACGAATCTGCGTGCCGGATCTACCAGAACTCAAAGAGGAAATCCTGCGGGAGGCGCATACAGCTCCATATACAGCGCATCCCGGGGGAACGAAGATGTACAAGGACGTCAAACAGACCTTCTGGTGGCCCAAAATGAAGGGAGACGTGACTCGATTTGTGGCACACTGCCTGGTGTGCCAACGAGTGAAGGCCGAGCACCAGCGTCCAGCAGGAAAATTACAACCCTTACCGGTGCCCGTGTGGAAGTGGGACATGATTACCATGGATTTTGTGACCGGGTTCCCGAGATCGTCACAGGGACACGATGCAATATGGGTAATCGTGGACCGTCTGACAAAATCGGCCCACTTTCTGCCCATGCACACGACGTGGGCGCGGGAACGACTGGCGCAAACCTACATCAACGAGATAGTAAGGCTGCATGGGGTGCCGGCGTCCATCACGTCGGACAGGGACACACGATTTGTGTCAAACTTTTGGCAGAGCCTGCAGCGAGCAATGGGAACCAAGTTGCACTTCAGTACGGCTTTTCACCCGCAGACCGATGGACAATCAGAGCGGGTGATACAAATTGTGGAGGACATGCTTCGGGCATGCGTTTTAGACCTGGGCGAAGGATGGGCACGGTGCTTGCCCCTAGTGGAATTTGCCTACAATAATAGCTACCAGGCCAGCATTCAGATGGCACCATACGAGGCCCTGTACGGGCGCCGCTGTCGGTCTCCAATATGCTGGGACGACCTGGGTGAGCGTAAGTTTCTGGGCCTAGATTTGGTGGAGGAGACCGAAGCAAAAGTGCGATTGATTAGACAGAGGCTACTAACCGCCCAGAGCAGACAGAAAAGCTACGCGGACAACAGACGTCGGGACTTAGAGTTCATGGTGGGTGAGCACGCGTTACTCCGAGTTTCGCCCTCCAAAGGGAACCGACGCTTCGGCATAAAGGGAAAGTTAAGCCCGAGGTACGTAGGACCGTTCGAGATCCTAGAACGCGTAGGACCGGTGGCGTACCGATTAGCCCTGCCGCCGAATCTCGAACGAGTCCATAACGTATTCCATGTCTCAATGCTCCGGAAATACTTAGCTGACCCCTCTCATGCCTTGGATGCCTCCACCATCGAGTTGCGAGAGGATTTAAGCGTTGAGGAGACGCCGATGCGGATTTTGGCAAGAGAGGACAAGAAGTTGCGCAATCGAACTATCCCCTATGTGAAGGTCCAGTGGAGCAACCACGAAGAGCGCGAGGCGACGTGGGAACTGGAATCGAAGACGAGGGAATGTTTTCCCGAATTAATTAATGGGGTTTGTATTTAAGTTTCGGGACGAAACTTTTTATAAAGTGTGAGTGGTGTAGTGATCCGGTCTTTCGGGGTATTTTTGACTTACGTGTAGTCAATTAAGCCTTTAAGTGAAATAGAATTATTCAATTCTTGAAGTTGGCCATCGTGGGACGCTAGTATTTTTCCGCAATTGTGCGCGGAAAAAGAAAGCCGACGGCGCGATCGGATCTGAAATCCGATATCGGGAACCCCCTGAACGGGATTCAAAGTGATACGGTAATTAGTCGTGCATCGGAATCCGTGCTAAATATCTTGCACCCGTTAGAGATAAGGTGGTTTATCTCGTGGAGGATAATTAATTAGTTAATTAATTATCCCAGACGGAAAATTAATTAATTCTCTTACGTACGAATTAAAGAGGAATTAATTAAAGGTAAATTACGACTATATAAGGGATCCCGAATATCGGAAAGGAAAAGAAAAGAAAATAAAAAACCCTAATCGGAGAGAAGGGAAAAAAGGAAAAGACGAAACCCTAGCCGGAAGAAAGGGAAAGGAGAAAGAGAAGGAGCCCGATCTTCCCGGACGCCGAACCGAAGACAAGAACACGACCGGACAACCTTTCCGTCGATCTTCGGTTAGTAAAATAATTTATTTAAATTATTTGGGATTTTGTTCGTTGTCTTTTTCGTTGAGTTCTTGGTTTCTTGCTTTCTCCGTCGTATCCGTTACCGTCGCCGACGTCGTCTCCTTGAAAAGGCGCGGAACGGACGGCGGAGGCGCGCGATGCCGCTAGGGCATCGCGCGGAGGAGGGTCACGGACGGCACCGCACGGGCACCGCGCGGCCACCGCGCGGACCCGCAACCGTGCGGGTACCGCGCGGACGCCGCGCGGCTGCCGCACGGGAGGCACCCGCGCGGGCCCGCAATCTTGCGGGCACCACGCGGGCGCCGTGCGGCTGCCGCGCGGGCGGCCCCCGCGCGGGCCGCATCCATGCGGGCACCGCGCGGGCGCCGCACGGCTGCCGCGCGGGCGGCCCCCGCGCGGGCCCGCATCCATGCGGGCACCGCGCGTGCGCCGCGCGGCCGCCGCGCGGGAGGCACCCGCGCGGGCCCGCACCCGTGCGGGCACCGCGCGTGCGCCGCGCGGCCGCCGCGCGGGAGGCACCCGCGCGGGCCCGCACCCGTGCGGGCACCGCGCGGGCGCCGCGCGGCTGCCGCACGGGCGGCCCCCGCGCGGGCCCGCACCCGTGCGGGCACCGCGCGGGCGCCGCGCGGCTGCCGCACGGGCGGCCCCCGCGCGGGCCCGCATCCATGCGGGCACCGCGCGGGCGCCGCACGGCTGCCGCGCGGGAGGCACCCGCGCGGGCCCGCACCCGTGCGGGCACCGCGCGGGCGCCGCGCGGCTGCCGCACGGGCGGCACCCGCACGGACCCGCAACCGCGCGGGCGCCGTGCCGGGCCGCACCCGCGCGGGCACCGTGCGGCCGTCGCACGGGCAACCCGCGCGGGGCACCGCGCCGCGAGGGCATCGTCCGCGGAGATACGCCGCGCGGTTCTGAACCGCGCGGGGCTCCGGCAGACGGCGACGGCGGCTCGGGAATTCCGTTTCGTCAACCGGACAATGTTGGACTTTTCCGTCAAAAACAAAGGAGTAAATTGGGTCTTATGTTTTCGGATGTAAGTACACGCTTTTAACTATAGTTATCCTTGCGGACTTTCTTTAGGTCCAGATGCGCAGCGGGGGTGCGCGAAAGATTCGAGTGTTCCGATCTCTCTCCAAATAGGTGGGTACGGTTGCTGTAAATACAACCAGTGCAGTAAGTGCATCTATCGTCATTAAAGTGCTCTCAATTTATCTAACAAAGTAGATGGACAGTTTAACCTTTCGCATAATTGTGTTATTATCTAACAATTGAAGCGGCTGCGGTCGCAATGTTCATGACACGCCGATCTCGGCAAAAACCGTTTTGGGATGCTGCACGTACACAGGCGGATTGGCCTCCGCATGGGTGTACTTTTTCGGAAGAGTGGTCTTGTATGACCCGTGTTCCTCACAAAGGGGTGGGAGCCGTGAGGACCCCTTCGCGCCCGCTGGGAATAGCACACCAGCACCGTGGAAGGGGTTAAATGCATCAAAGGAGTGCTTGCGCACGAGGGGAGACTTTGGTCTCTCCGATAAATATTCTGGGGTTGGTGCCCAATTAAATTGATAAATCTGGGGTCGGGGCCCAGCTTAATATGTGCAGGGTTTTTAGCGAAATGGTTACGGTGTTTCCGGTTTGCTCCTTATTCCTTATTGTTGTTAGACATCTACTTTGTTTGTCACTGACTTTACCCACTCCGTGACAGGCGCTACGAGGGGCGTTACCCGGGAGATTGTTGAGACTGCGTCGCGAGGACCGTAGTCAGAACGCTTGGTTCTTATCATTATCTCATCTCTTTTACGCATGTTAGTTAATTTGCTTGTGAGTAGAAATATTCGTGGACATGTATTACTTGGCACTGTGGATGAGTTGTACTTTTATAGTTTGGTTCTTCTGATGATGTTTCTTATGCGGCATGTTTTCATGATAAACCAAATGATTTCGAAAAGGGTTTTCTCAAAACGAAGTGCCGTGTGGGCACGGGTTTTGCAATTGCTGGCTTTATCCTTTCTAAACATTGATGCCGCTTTAATATTCCGCTTGATGTTGAATGTCTATTGTATGGTTAATGGTTGATGATTGTTGTATGTTGTTGTAAATGAGACGCCGTGCATATACAAAGGAGACTCTGTCCGCGGACAGGAAAATTTTGTGTATGTGGCGGTCTGGCACGCACCGGGGATGAGGTTTAATGTACCTTGTTCAGAAAAAAAAAAGATACACACGAATTTCCGCTTTGATAGACACAAAAACCCCCGGGGGCGTGACAGATTAAATGGTATCAGAGAAAAACAACCATAACCATAGTAGACGAGATCCACATCCACAGTGTAGGGTACCACAAGCAAATTAGACATGAGATAACCAAGGTATAAGTGCGTAGTACGTGAGAGTACGGGGAATAGGGGAGCGTAATGTAGGTATAATCGTAAGGCAGGGTATTAGGGTTATAACCTTAGGGTTAACGTGGTTTCTTTGTATTACAGCGGACAACGGCCAGGATCCGGCCACCGAGTGCTAACCATTCTCAATGGACAGGATGGATTCCATAGCTGCAGCCAACCGCATACTCCGCAACCAGCTACGCGACATAGCGGGGCAAATGCTAACTCTCACAGAGCGCCTAGGCATACTGACTCAGGATTTTGAGGGTGTCGACCGCATCCGGCAAGACGCCAGGAACGGCGCCTATCGGGGAATGCCGCCGACAGGATTCCCTACTTTTAATGAAGCGGTTATATTGGCCCAGCGGGCAGAGCAAGAACTGGCCGAGACACGCGCTCGGCAGTGTTATCCCTATCCCAGACCGGCAGAGAACCCCTTCCAGCAGGGCCCGGCACTCAAACGTCCGAGGGCAGAGGGAACCTTTGGAAAGGTAAGGAGAGGAGGATCCAAACCGCAGGGGAAACCGTGTCCCATATGCAGCGGGGCGCATCAGGTGACTGACTGTCCATGGAGTCACGACCACTGCTACCGGTGTGGCAAGCCAGGACACGCACGCTTCGAGTGCCCACGGAAACCGGGCACCACCAGGCCTCCGGCACCGCGACCGGAGAGGACGGGGAAGACTGCTGCACCCGTTCCACGAGGGGGCCCCGCCCCGGAGGGCCAAGGAGGAAGACGACCGGAGAAAGCGCGGGAGGACGAACCGACACCAGCAAGGGACGCGAAACCACTTCAGGGACCGTGCGTAATCTGCAAGGGAGCTCACCCGGTGGCAGAATGTACGTGGAGGTACGACTAATGCAATCAGTGCGGCTTACCGGACCACTCCCGTGCCTTCTGCCCTCAGAGGCCCACTTCCGCCGCCGCCGCGCCACCACAGCAGGAAGGACCAGAGAATGCCGCAGCCCCCGTTCAGCCAAAGGATTCGCCTGACGACCAGCAATCTGCAGACTCCTCAGACGACAAGTCCCTTCCCCAGCACGCCGTACGACGCTGGCCCAGGGGCTGTGGACGGGCTTCCCGGGATACTACGGTGGAGGACGCCACGTCCCGGACCTAGTGACGGCAGGTAAACTTTTGGTTCCACTTTTTCCTTCTTAGATTAGGAGCACCGGTCACACCTTAGCCTGCTACCCCTATTAGACGCTCTCTCTCTCTCGCTCCCTCTCTTTAGAATCCTTAAGTATTAGGCGAAGCCTCCCCCGGCCGATGTGCGCGGGCGGGCTTCGAAGCATAGGAGAACCTTGTGTACTCGGGGCCCGTTAAGGGCCATGCAAGGAACAAATAGGCTCCACCCTATGCCTTGCAGCCGAGGACCCAATGGGCCGATAGGTAGTTCAGGGCCGCTCCCCGGATAAGGATCAGCGGTCCCGTGGTAAGGGAATTTCCGGACGTATTTCCGGCCGAGCTCCCCGGAGCGCCGCCGGAACGAGAAGTCGACTTTCCCATTGAACTACTTCCCGGCACCAAACCCATCACCAAGGCATCGTACAGGATGGCCTTCGCAGAGTTGAAGGAACTCAAGGCACAGTTGGAGGACCTTTTGGATAAAGGCTTCATCAGACCTAGCGCGTCACCCTGGGGCGCGCCCGTCCTGTTTGTGAGAAAGAAGGACGGAAGTCTCCGGTTGTGCATCGACTACCGGGAGATAAATAAGGTCACCGTTAAGAACAAGTACCCCCTGCCAAGGATCGACGACCTCTTCGACCAACTACAGGGGGCGACGGTGTTTTCAAAGATTGACCTGCAGTCGGACTATCATCAGGTCCAGGTCAAGGGGGAGGACATCCCCAAAACGGCTTTTCGGACTCGCTACGGTCATTACGAATTTACAGTAATGCCGTTCGGGCTCACGAATGCCCCGGCAGTGTTCATGGACATGATGAACAGGGTATTCAAACCCTTCCTGGATTTATTCGTGGTGGTCTTCATCGACGATATCCTCATCTACTCCCGTACAGACGAGGAACATGAAGAACATCTGCGCACAGTCCTCCAGACCCTACGGGAACAGAAACTCTACGCCAAACTCAAAAAGTGTGAGTTTTGGCTCCGGGAGGTTGGCTTCTTGGGGCACGTAATCTCAGCGGCTGGAGTCGCAGTCGATCCGAAGAAGATAGATTCGGTGACGGACTGGTCCCAACCGACGACGGTAACAGAGGTTCGAAGCTTTCTAGGATTAGCCGGGTACTACCGGCGCTTCGTGGAGGGTTTCTCCAAGATAGCCACCCCCTTAAACCGTTTGACTAAAAAGGTAGAAAAGTTCATCTGGACGGACAAATGTCAGAGGAGCTTCGAGGAGCTCAAGGATAGATTGACGCGAGCTCCGATTCTCGCCCTACCGGAACCTGGGGAGGATTATGAAGTGTATTGCGATGCGTCGCGAAATGGACTGGGTGGAGTGCTCATGCAACGGGGAAAGGTTATAGCCTATGCGTCAAGGCAGCTCAAAGAATACGAGCAAAACTACCCCGTGCACGATTTGGAACTCGCAGCAGTTGTGTTCGTCCTCAAGCTTTGGAGACACTACCTATATGGGGCACACTGCAATGTGTACTCAGATCATAAAAGTCTTAAGTACCTCTTCACCCAAAAGGAGTTAAATTTGCGACAAAGACGGTGGCTCGAGCTATTGAAGGATTACGATTTAACGATCCACTACCACCCGGGAAAGGCAAACGTGGTGGCCGACGCCCTGAGCCGTAAGGGACAGGCCGAGAAGGCAGGGGTAAGTGCCATCACCCAGCAAGATGGTCTGATTGCGGAATTTTCGCGATTAAGACTAGAAGTAGTACCAGCGGGTACAGTCGAACGACTTCTGACACTGGTGGTCAGACCTACCCTGCTTGACAGAATTCTCGAAAGGCAGTCGACTGATGACCAACACCAGCTGGTGCGAGGCAGAGTAACTGCCGACCCAGGAGGTGATTTCACAGTAAACTCCGACGGCACCATACGATTTCGGGGACGAATCTGCGTGCCGGATCTACCAGAACTCAAAGAGGAAATCCTGCGGGAGGCGCATACAGCTCCATATACAGCGCATCCCGGGGGAACGAAGATGTACAAGGACGTCAAACAGACCTTCTGGTGGCCCAAAATGAAGGGAGACGTGACTCGATTTGTGGCACACTGCCTGGTGTGCCAACGAGTGAAGGCCGAGCACCAGCGTCCAGCAGGAAAATTACAACCCTTACCGGTGCCCGTGTGGAAGTGGGACATGATTACCATGGATTTTGTGACCGGGTTCCCGAGATCGTCACAGGGACACGATGCAATATGGGTAATCGTGGACCGTCTGACGAAATCGGCCCACTTTCTGCCCATGCACACGACGTGGGCGCGGGAACGACTGGCGCAAACCTACATCAACGAGATAGTAAGGCTGCATGGGGTGCCGACGTCCATCACGTCGGACAGGGACACACGATTTGTGTCAAACTTTTGGCAGAGCCTGCAGCGAGCAATGGGAACCAAGTTGCACTTCAGTACGGCTTTTCACCCGCAGACCGATGGACAATCAGAGCGGGTGATACAAATTGTGGAGGACATGCTTCGGGCATGCGTTTTAGACCTGGGCGAAGGATGGGCACGGTGCTTGCCCCTAGTGGAATTTGCCTACAATAATAGCTACCAGGCCAGCATTCAGATGGCACCATACGAGGCCCTGTACGGGCGCCGCTGTCGGTCTCCAATATGCTGGGACGACCTGGGTGAGCGTAAGTTTCTGGGCCCAGATTTGGTGGAGGAGACCGAAGCAAAAGTGCGATTGATTAGACAGAGGCTACTAACCGCCCAGAGCAGACAGAAAAGCTACGCGGACAACAGACGTCGGGACTTAGAGTTCATGGTGGGTGAGCACGCGTTACTCCGAGTTTCGCCCTCCAAAGGGAACCGACGCTTCGGCATAAAGGGAAAGTTAAGCCCGAGGTACGTAGGACCGTTCGAGATCCTAGAACGCGTAGGACCGGTGGCGTACCGATTAGCCCTGCCGCCGAATCTCGAACGAGTCCATAACGTATTCCATGTCTCAATGCTCCGGAAATACTTAGCTGACCCCTCTCATGCCTTGGATGCCTCCACCATCGAGTTGCGAGAGGATTTAAGCGTTGAGGAGACGCCGATGCGGATTTTGGCAAGAGAGGACAAGAAGTTGCGCAATCGAACTATCCCCTATGTGAAGGTCCAGTGGAGCAACCACGAAGAGCGCGAGGCGACGTGGGAACTGGAATCGAAGATGAGGGAATGTTTTCCCGAATTAATTAATGGGGTTTGTATTTAAGTTTCGGGACGAAACTTTTTATAAAGTGTGAGTGGTGTAGTGATCCGGTCTTTCGGGGTATTTTTGACTTACGTGTAGTCATTTAAGCCTTTAAGTGAAATAGAATTATTCAATTCTTGAAGTTGGCCATCGTGGGACGCTAGTATTTTTCCGCAATTGTGCGCGGAAAAAGAAAGCCGACGGCGCGATCGGATCTGAAATCCGATATCGGGAACCCCCTGAACGGGACTCAAAGTGATACGGTAATTAGTCGTGCATCGGAATCCGTGCTAAATATCTTGCACCCGTTAGAGATAAGGTGGTTTATCTCATGGGGGATAATTAATTAGTTAATTAATTATCCCAGACGGAAAATTAATTAATTCTCTTACGTACGAATTAAAGAGGAATTAATTAAAGGTAAAGTACGACTATATAAGGGATCCCGAATATCGGAAAGGAAAAGAAAAGAAAATAAAAAACCCTAATCGGAGAGAAGGGAAAAAAGGAAAAGACGAAACCCTAGCCGGAAGAAAGGGAAAGGAGAAAGAGAAGGAGCCCGATCTTCCCGGACGCCGAACCGAAGACAAGAACACGACCGGACAACCTTTCCGTCGATCTTCGGTTAGTAAAATAATTTATTTAAATTATTTGGGATTTTGTTCGTTGTCATTTTCGTTGAGTTCTTGGTTTCTTGCTTTCTCCGTCGTATTCGTCACCGTCGCCGACGTCGTCTCCTTGAAAAGGCGCGGAACGGACGGCGGAGGCGCGCGATGCCGCTAGGGCATCGCGCGGAGGAGGGTCACGGACGGCACCGCACGGGCACCGCGCGGCCACCGCGCGGACCCGCAACCGTGCGGGTACCGCGCGGACGCCGCGCGGCTGCCGCACGGGAGGCACCCGCGCGGGCCCGCAATCTTGCGGGTACCACGCGGGCGCCGTGCGGGTGCCGCGCGGGCGGCCCCCGCGCGGGCCCGCATCCATGCGGGCACCGCGCGGGCGCCGCACGGCTGCCGCGCGGGCGGCCCCCGCGCGGGCCCGCATCCATGCGGGCACCGCGCGGGCGCCGCACGGCTGCCGCGCGGGCGGCCCCCGCGCGGGCCCGCATCCATGCCGGCACCGCTTAATATGTGCAGGGTTTTTAGCGAAATGGTTACGGTGTTTCCGGTTTGCTCCTTATTCCTTATTGTTGTTAGACATCTACTTTGTTTGTCTCTGACTTTACCCACTCCGTGACAGGCGCTACGAGGGGCGTTACCCGGGAGATTGTTGAGACTGCGTCGCGAGGACCGTAGTCAGAACGCTTGGTTCTTATCATTATCTCATCTCTTTTACGCATGTTAGTTAATTTGCTTGTGAGTAGAAATATTCGTGGACATGTATTACTTGGCACTGTGGATGAGTTGTACTTTTATAGTTTGGTTCTTCTGATGATGTTTCTTATGCGGCATGTTTTCATGATAAACCAAATGATTTCGAAAAGGGTTTTCTCAAAACGAAGTGCCGTGTGGGCACGGGTTTTGCAATTGCTGGCTTTATCCTTTCTAAACATTGATGCCGCTTTAATATTCCGCTTGATGTTGAATGTCTATTGTATGGTTAATGGTTGATGATTGTTGTATGTTGTTGTAAATGAGACGCCGTGCATATACAAAGGAGACTCTGTCCGCGGACAGAGAGAATTTTGTGTATGTGGCGGTCTGGCACGCACCGGGGATGAGGTTTAATGTACCTTGTTCAGAAAAAAAAAAGATACACACGAATTTCCGCTTTGATAGACATAAAAACCCCCGGGGGCGTGACAGTACTTTCCAATAAGCATAGTTTGTTCCATCGAAGAACGGCGGTCTATTGATGTTTCCACCCTCAACCATTATTTACAACCCTATTCCCGCTCTGATACCACTTGTGGGTTATGGGATAACGAATCTAAATAGGGGAAAAATCACCTAGAGGGGGGGTGAATAGGTGTAAATAATAAAACTCGAAAATCTCTGCGTAAAAACAACCCAATGCGGAAAATAAATAAAGTACGCAAGATTTTACGTGGAAAACTACATCACAGGAGTAAAAAACTAGGGGACCGATAACACGGAAAATCCACTAAGATTAAACACATACAAGGTGATTAACGCAACACATGACTCAAACCTTTTTCATACGCTCCGAGTAGATCTTCTCCGCAGTCTGCAACGCTCCTCGATCACACGATTTGCGTCTTCAACTTCGAATCCACGAAGTCCAACGTCGAATCTGTCACGCCCCGGGGTCGAAACTGCCACCCGGGCTCGCCAACAGATCCGCCATCTGTACGGAAACTGCCGTACAGACGAAGCGTCTAACCTGCAGAAAGAATCAACTACAGTATACAGATATCAGAGCTGAAAGTAGACTACTAAAAACTGAAGTCCAAACACTGTACAACTGAAATTAATACAATATCCATCTCCCCAAATACTATCATATACAAAATCCTCTGATACAGAACTCAAAAGGGAGATATCTCCAATAAGTACATCAGTGTACAAGCCCTCGATACAAGAAAATATCCTCACTACATCAGTCTCTCAAACTGTAAAATAAAGTACAACTCTATACCTCACAACAAAGGTCTCTCAACAGAGGAAAAGAAGTAAACTAATCTACTGAAGCTCTCCTCAGAAGGGGTACCGCTACGCTCCAACGACGGGTAGGGAACTAGCTCGCGACTCCCTCGCCTCGGTCAGAAGGATCAGCAACTGGAGCAACAGGAACAGGAGAAGAAGTTCCTGGGGAAAAAGACACCACGACGGGTGTGAGAACTACTTCCCACAGTAGTTCTCAGTGGGTACCGTCAACAAGCCCAACGGTCTGCCCACTAAGTCTACTAGAGGCAAAAGATAACAGGCAAAGAAATCTGAAAGGAAAGCTGGAATCTACTCTACAGCTACCATGCCTCTATCTAGACACTCAAAAGTGGAACAGATGAAAGTAAATAAGACCACTCGCACCCAAGGTGCTCAATCGACCCAAACGAATTGACTACCTCAAAGGTCCAGTCAAGCCTGCGCCCGTCGACTAGGAACGCTCCTGCCCACTACCACACATCCACATGAGGACGGGATTTACGTGGGGCGTCCTGTCCTACTAACTCATCCCTCGCGCAAAACTGCCTCAACAGGCCCATCGTTGCCTCAACTGCGGAAAACTGCCTCAACAGGCCAACCATCGTATCCACAGCGGCATCTCAGGACGCGACTCCAACTGAGTAGAACGGCGCGGCATAGAGTATCAAACATTGGCATATGCAGGCTAGTCAAAATCCACGCTCACTCTCAGAACGGTAGGACTCAAAATCCCCAAATACCTCGCACAACGGTCGGAGCACTCTCGACGACCCAGCTGCTCGGCTAACTCGAAACACGAGACACTAGCCTCCCAACGGCTCGCAGCACAAGGCTCACTGGCTGGAGATACTCCACAGCCAGGAACGACCCACAACTCAGGGTAACAAAACAGGTCGGACAACACTCAACGACCTGGGACCACCGTCAACCCCAACGGTTCCCAACAAGACGGACCGGAAGATACTCGACGGCCCGGGACTGCCGTCTGCGCAATGGCTCCCTCCACGACAGCACAACAGGGAAACAAGACCTCCCGGGACAACCGTTTACCCAAACGGCTCCCGGCACAGATAAGCAACCCAGTACAACTACCAGACTCCACTCTGCTCCCAGGCAAGAGTGTAAAAGCATCCCACACTAAAAGCAAGTCCCGACCTCTCGGCCCACTACCCGGGCGAGAAAACACTATGTCCAGGGATGAAGGAACAGTGTGGATGTCTAAGCATAAATAACCCTAGCCCAAGTGAGGGTTTTCTACTAGTCTGGTTACACATACAACATATGACGGGGGTGCTAGGTCAAGTTCCAAGATAACTATATTAACAGATAATAAAAGGAATAACAATTCCTACAATCTAGCATACTACACAATGAAATAAACTATCATGCATAGTCCTACATCAGTAGAAATACTGTACAGTCCATAAAACTTGGAGATAAGGCCACCCACCTCGATTTGCCACCAATTGCTCGTAGACACTTGCAATTGGCCTCCACGGAGTCCGCACGCAAAACGGGGCACGGTGCCGGAGTCCGCACGCAAAACGATGCACGGTGCCGGAATCCGCATGCCAAACGAAGTCCGCACGCAACACGGTGCACGGTGCTGGAATCTGCACGCCAAACGGGGTCCGCACGCAAAACGGTGCACAGCGCCAGAGTCCGCACGCAAAACGGTGCACGGTGCCAGGATCCACACGCAAAACGGAGTCCGCACGCAAAACGGTGCACGGTGCCAGAGTCCGCACGCAAAACGGTGCACGGTGCCGGAGTCCGCAAGCAAAACGGTGCACGCAAAACGGAGTCCGCACGCAAAACGGTGCACGGTGCCGGAGTCCGCACGCAAAACGGTGCACGGTGCCAGGATCCACAGGCAAAACGGAGTCCGCACGCAAAACGGTGCACAGTGCCGGAGTCCGCACGCAAAACGATGCACGGTGCCCAACACAGAAAGGAGCAAGAGGGTCAGTTACAGTCTAAAAGAACGCTCCAAAAACTGTACAAAAATACAGAAAAACCAACGCACGGGACCTACCCGTTAGCGCCGACGTCGCCGAAACGCCCCCATCAGAAGCCTCGCGCGCTCCACGAGGCCCGCGATGCGAAACGCCATCTCCCACAACCTCCTCCCTCACTCTCTCTCGCTCTCGGGTGCAGAAGAAGGAAAAGCAAGGGAGAAAAACGCTTGCGGGGGAGGAAGAAGAAGAAGAAAAGAAGGGAGAGAGGGAAGGTGGTCCACGGCCCACGGTGCACGGTGCACCCGCCGGTCCACCGCACCCAAGCAGGTGCACCCGGTCCATGCAACGAAACAGCGGCCACGTGGCCGCGCCCCTGCGCGCCACGCGGCCGCGCTGCCTGCGCACAGGCGCGTGACACGCGCCCGTGACACGGGCAGCGCCCACGCGCCCGTGACCCGGGGCCGCCAGTGGGAGCCCGCCACGTGGCGGCCCCCCACGTGCCCCCGCGCAGGCGGGTGCGCTTCCCAGCGCGCCCACGCGCGTTCTGACACGCGGCCTCCTCGGGGTTCGTGCCGCGCAGGCCTCGGTTTGCATGCCGCGATGCCTCGATTTGCGTGCCGCTTCGCCTCGAAAAGCGCGCACGCCTACCGGGCTCCAAATCCAACAAATAAATAGTCCATTCCTAGCGATTTCGCGCGCTGAATCCAAAAACGATGTCCATTTTCCCAAATTCTCATCCGAAAATTTGCCGAATGCCCACTCGATCCGATTTTCGCGCCGGGTCCAGTTTTAAAGTCCGATTTGCCAAATTCCAACTCTAAAAATTCCCGAAGGCGACCGGAGAGGTAAACTTTTATCCGGACTTCACCCGGAGTCTAATTTTGACATCTGAATCGCGCGAAATCACTTCTAAACACCCGACGGGTCCTCCAACTTCCCGCGGGGTCTCAATTTAAGCCCGAAGTCCACCACTTGTGTCCAAATTGCGCGCAACCCACGCAGGCCTCCAGTGATGCAAGCAACTCCCAAATTGCATCACAAATCCATTTCTGGGCCCCCAACACGCGCACCAACACCCCCAACGGCGACCGAAAGCTGCCCAACAACCAGCAACCCTACGCGGGGGATTCCGGGACCTCACATCCTCCCCCACTGAAAGAAAGTTTCATCCTCGAAACTAGATCAAGCCCATCAGGAGTCAAGAATACCACGGCTAGGTATCTAACAATACGCCTCCATCTCCCCCACTCGCTCCTCGATTACTCCGCAACAACAACAACAAGTACGGTATGACCCGATGTGCAATTCTCTCATCTCTCGAGCCAGAAATTGCAACGGGCGTCCCTCGTACTCCAATAATCACAGATCTCAAAGGGGCAAGTAAATCACGGGCGAGGAAAATCACATCACTACTGAGCTGAGACGTGAAAAACCAAGGGCTCCACTAAAAGGCTGGGGGAAAACTGAAATAACCACAAGTGTAATACGCACCAAACCACAACATGGTGCCACCCTTAACAAGACGACCCGAAGCATACCCGCAGACTCGTCCAATAAGGAAGGGAAATCCAATAAGTTGGGGTCTTCACTCGGTCACTTCCCGATCCAAAACCACCCGAGTGGACTACTCAACTGCAGGCTACCCTCAAAAGGGATCCTCAAGAGACACAATCTCGTGCCACAGTTGGTCGCTCAACATGCTATCATAACCCCAACGGACCCACGGGTCGAAGTCGATCCCTCAACTCAAAAAGAACACCCTGACGGGGACCAAACCGTCGGTGAACGGGACTGAAAACTGGCTCACAAGGCGATCCTAAAGCTGATGCCCAACTCGCGGTCAAAAGTCCGAAACATCCAAAAGACTCTCACCGTTGTGTACCTACAACGTGGCATCACTGCCGTGCACCCACGGCGTGGCATTACTGCCGTGTACCAACGGCGTGGCCTCACTGCCGTGCGCCAACGGCGTGGCATCACCACCGTATATCAACGGTGTGGCATCACCACCGTGTATCAACGGTGTGGCATCACTGCCGTGTATCAACGGCGTGGCATCACCACCGTGTATCAACGGCGTGGCATCACCACCGTGTATCAACGGCGTGGCATCACCACCGTGTATCAACGGTGTGGTATACTCAAGCATCAAGGCCTCAGATCTTCACAGTCCTATACCCAACACTACCTCGAAAACCCGGAGCTGAGGAAGGGCCAAAAGATCAACAGGCAAAAACCAGGGCCCCAACTGCACTGGGCAGGACCAATAACTCCCATCTATGTGCAACACGTGATCAGGTATCTGAACCTCACGAGCACAAGCTAAAGGTCCTATCTCTAGCCCATACATCAATGCAAATGCCCTAGCACTCTCACAGCTATGTCGGAGAACCCTCAACGACTCAACTCACAGCAACACCCCACTCATAGGCGAGAAGAACCGACTGACGCGGCAAAGATCCAAAAATCACGATAGACCGGTGCCTAGAACCCCAATCAAACAAGAACAGACTCTAGGCTCAGTCTATCGAAGTTTTCGCTCCTTTACCGTTCAGGGATTCGGTCCCTCTCGTTTAAAGCGGGAAACTATGCCAACAAGCAACTCACGGCTGGAGACGCTCCCAGTAGTCCATCAGGACGAACTCGACGCCATCAAATCTCGGCGTCCTGTCAGATTATCTCAATCTCACTAAAATAACCACCTGGTAACTCGGCCGGAGGTGAAAATCGCCTCAACAGGCCAAACCTTCGCCACTCACTAGGCGGCATCGCCACTCATTGGGCGGCATCGCCACTCACTGGGCGGCATCGCCTCTCACTGGGCGGCATCGCCCCTCACTGGGCGGCATCGCCTCTCACTGGGCGGCATCGCCACTCACTGGGCGGCATCGCCCCTGGTAGCTCGGCCAGTGGAAAGTATCCTCCTGGTAATTCGGCCAGGGAAAAATGTCCTCCTGGTAACTCGGCCAGGGCATGTGCCCACCTGGTAACTCGGCCAGGGGCAATGCATCCATCTGGTTGCTCGGCCAGTGGAAAGTATCCTCCTGGTAACTCGGCCAGGGCAAAATGTCCTCCTGGTAACTCGGCCAGGGCATGTGCCCACCTGGTAACTCAGCCAGGGGCAATGCATCCATCTGGTTGCTCGGCCAGTGGAAAGTATCCTCCTGGTAACTCGGCCAGGGCAAAATGTCCTCCTGGTAACTCGGCCAGGGCATGTGCCCACCTGGTAACTCGGCCAGGGGCAATGTATCCATCTGGTTGCTCGGCCAGTGGTAATTATCCATCTGGTAACTCGGCCAGTGATAATTATCCATCTGGTAACTCGGCCAGTGATAATTATCCATCTGGTAACTCGGCCAGGGAAAACGCCCTCCTGGTAACTCAGCCAGGGAAAACGCCCTCCTGGTAACTCAGCCAGGGAAAATGCCCTCCTGGTAACTCAGCCAGGGAAAACGCTCTCCTGGTAACTCAGCCAGGGAAAACGCCCTCCTGGTAACTCAGCCAGGAAAAATGCCCTCCTGGTAACTCAGCCAGGGAAAACGCTCTCCTGGTAACTCAGCCAGGGAAAACGCCCTCCTGGTAACTCAGCCAGGGCAAATGCCCTCCTGGTAACTCAGCCAGGGAAAACGCTCTCCTGGTAACTCAGCCAGGGAAAACGCCCTCCTGGTAACTCAGCCAGGGAAAACGCCCTCCTGGTAGTCAGGGAAAATACCCTCCTGGTAACTCAGCCAGGGAAAACGCCCTCCTGGTAACTCAGCCAGGGAAAACGCTCTCCTGGTAACTCATCCAGGGAAAACGCCCTCCTGGTAACTCAGCCAGGGAAAACGCCCTCCTGGTAACTCAGCCAGGGAAAACGCTCTCCTGGTAACTCAGCTAGGGAAAACGCCCTCCTGGTAACTCAGCCAGGGAAAACGCCCTCCTGGTAACTCAGCCAGGGAAAATGCCCTCCTGGTAACTCAGCCAGGGAAAACGCTCTCCTGGTAACACAGCCAGGAAAAATGCCCTCCTGGTAACTCAGCCAGGGCGGGGTGTGTCCTTTTCACAACACGACGTCTCAGGGGTATCGCAACCCACTACACGACTACAAACGTCAGGACACAACAACCATACGACCTAATCCAGCGAAAGTCTAAGACATGTCATCCATTCCAAAGCATTATGTTGTCTGCAACCAACATAATCGATTAGGAGAATAAACATGCCAAACTCTCATCCCGTCTCTTGGGAGAGGTAAAAACTCAATCAGGACTCTCGCTAAAAGTCACGACTCTCACGTAGTCATCCTAATGTCCAACCGCAAGCCTAGGGTTTCTAAGTCCATCACGACCTACAACCTAGGCTCCGATACCACTCTAATCTGTCACGCCCCGGGGTCGAAACTGCCACCCGGGCTCGCCAACAGATCCGCCATCTGTACGGAAACTGCCGTACAGACGAAGCGTCTAACCTGCAGAAAGAATCAACTACAGTATACAGATATCAGAGCTGAAAGTAGACTACTAAAAACTGAAGTCCAAACACTGTACAACAGAAAATAATACAATATCCATCTCCCCAAATACTATCATATACAAAATCCTCTGATACAGAACTCAAAAGGGAGATATCTCCAATAAGTACATCAGTGTACAAGCCCTCGATACAAGAAAATATCCTCACTACATCAGTCTCTCAAACTGTAAAATAAAGTACAACTCTATACCTCACAACAAAGGTCTCTCAACAGAGGAAAAGAAGTAAACTAATCTACTGAAGCTCTCCTCAGATGGGGTACCGCTACGCTCCAACGACGGGTAGGGAACTAGCTCGCGACTCCCTCGCCTCGGTCAGAAGGATCAGCAACTGGAGCAACAGGAACAGGAGAAGAAGTTCCTGGGGAAAAAGACACCACGACGGGTGTGAGAACTACTTCCCACAGTAGTTCTCAGTGGGTACCGTCAACAAGCCCAACGGTCTGCCCACTAAGTCTACTAGAGGCAAAAGATAACAGGCAAAGAAATCTGAAAGAAAAGCTGGAATCTATTCTACAGCTACCATGCCTCTATCTAGACACTCAAAAGTGGAACAGATGAAAGTAAATGAGACCACTCGCACCCAAGGTGCTCAATCGACCCAAACGAACTGACTACCTCAAAGGTCCAGTCAAGCCTGCGCCCGTCGACTAGGAACGCTCCTGCCCACTACCACACATCCACATGAGGATGGGATTTACGTGGGGCGTCCTGTCCTACTAACTCATCCCTCGCGCAAAACTGCCTCAACAGGCCCATCGTTGCCTCAACTGCGGAAAACTGCCTCAACAGGCCAACCATCGTATCCACAACGGCATCTCAGGATGCGACTCCAACTGAGTAGAACGGCGCGGCATAGAGTATCAAACATTGGCATATGCAGGCTAGTCAAAATCCACGCTCACTCTCAGAACGGTAGGACTCAAAATCCCCAAATACCTCGCACAACGGTCGGAGCACTCTCGACGACCCAGCTGCTCGGCTAACTCGAAACACGAGACACTAGCCTCTCCAACGGCTCGCAGCACAAGGCTCACTAGCTGGAGATACTCCACAGCCAGGAACGACCCACAACTCAGGGTAACAAAACAGGTCGGACAACACTCAACGACCTGGGACCACCGTCAACCCCAACGGTTCCCAACAAGACGGACCGGAAGATACTCGACGGCCCGGGACTGCCGTCTGCGCAACGACTCCCTCCACGACGGCACAACAGGGAAACAAGACCTCCCGGGACTACCGTTTACCCAAACGGCTCCCGGCACAGATAAGCAACCCAGTACAACTACCAGACTCCACTCTGCTCCCAGGCAAGAGTGTAAAAGCATCCCACACTAAAAGCAAGTCCCGACCTCTCGGCCCACTACCCGGGCGAGAAAACACTATGTCCAGGGATGAAGGAACAGTGTGGATGTCTAAGCATAAATAACCCTAGCCCAAGTGAGGGTTTTCTACTAGTCTGGTTACACATACAACATATGACGGGGGTGCTAGGTCAAGTTCCAAGATAACTATATTAACAGATAATAAAAGGAATAACAATTCCTACAATCTAGTATACTACACAATGAAATAAACTATCATGCATAGTCCGACATCAGTAGAAATAATGTACAGTCCATAAAACTTGGAGATAAGGCCACCCACCTCGATTTGCCACCAATTGCTCGTAGACACTTACAATTGGCCTCCACGGAGTCCGCACGCAAAACGGGGCACGGTGCCGGAGTCCGCACGCAAAACGATGCACGGTGTCGGAATCCGCATGCCAAACGAAGTCCGCACGCAACACGGTGCATGGTGCTGGAATCTGCACGCCAAACGAGGTCCGCACGCAAAACGGTGCACGGCGCCGGAGTCCGCACGCAAAACGGTGCACGGTGCCAGGATCCACACGCAAAATGGAGTCCGCACGCAAAACGGTGCACGGTGCCGGAGTCCGCACGCAAAACGGTGCACGGTGCCAAGATCCCCACGCAAAACGGAGTCCGCACGCAAAACGGTGCACAGTGCCGGAGTCCGCACGCAAAACGGTGCACGGTGCCAGGATCCGCACGCAAAACGGAGTCCGCACGCAAAACGGTGCACGGTGCCGGAGTCCGCACGCAAAACGGTGCACGGTGCCAGGATCCACACGCAAAACGGAGTCCGCACGCAAAACGGTGCACGGTGCCGGAGTCCGCACGCAAAACGGTGCACGGTGCCCAACACAGAAAGGAGCAAGAGGGTCAGTTATAGTCTAAAAGAACGCTCCAAAAACTGTACAAAAATACAGAAAAACCAACGCACGGGACCTACCCATTAGCGCCGCCGTCGCCGAAACGCCCCCATCGGAAGCCTCGCGCGCTCCACGAGGCCCGCGATGCGAAACGCCATCTCCCACAACCTCCTCCCTCACTCTCTCTCGCTCTCGGGTGCAGAAGAAGGAAAAGCAAGGGAGAAAAACGCTTGCGGGGGAGGAAGAAGAAGAAGAAAAGAAGGGAGAGAGGGAAGGTGGTCCACGGCCCACGGTGCACGGTGCACCCGCCGGTCCACCGCACCCAAGCAGGTGCACCCGGTCCATGCAATGAAACAGCAGCCACGTGGCCGCGCCCCTGCGCGCCACGCGGCCGCGCTGCCTGCGCACAGGCGCGTGACACGCGCCCGTGACACGGGCAGCGCCCACGCGCCCGTGACCCGGGGCCGCCAGTGGGAGCCCGCCACGTGGCGGCCCCCCACGTGCCCCCGCGCAGGCGGGTGCGCTTCCCAGCGCGCCCACGCGCGTTCTGACACGCGGCCTCCTCGGTGTTACGGAATTTGAGTTGGCGTAGTTTCGTGAAAGTCTCAAGTCTTGAAGATTGAAGGTGAAGAAAGTTGGATCATTTAACTCAATCTCAAGAAAGAAGAATTCAAAAGGATCAGGTATGTTTAACTAAAGATTTTGTGTGATCCGAATACTTCTTGTAGTGTAGAAACACTTGGAAGAATCTTTCATTGCATAAAAATCAAAAACTAGACTTGGGACATGTTCAGGATCCGGATCAGGTTGTTCGATCCGGATCCCGAAGGTGGTTCGTTCATACACCAGTTCAATCCGGATCGTAGCCTCTTGATCCGGATCCCGAACACTTAGTTTACCATCCTCCTTGAACGATCCGGATCAGGCTTCGCAATCCGGATCCCGAACGTTGATGTTTGGTGAACTGTATGAATGATCCGGATCAAGCACTTCGATCCGGATCCCGAACCTTCGTTTTTCTGGAACTGGCTGACTCGTTACGACGATCCGGATCACAGCTAGTCCGATCCGGATCGCCGTCCGTAAAATTTCCAGAAATGTTAGGTTTTTGATTCTTATCTCCTTCCTAGGGTTTCTAACCTATAAATACACCCTATGATTCTTTTTCTAGGGTGAATCCACATAGTCAATAGCCGTCATTTTCATATATCATTTTATACGGCTATAGATCCACATATAGAGAAGAAAGGAAATCATTAGAGAATACTCTATGTTTCTTCATCTATATTGATTAGTTTGATTCTAGGTTTTCATACTCACATCTTGAGTTGAATCAAACTAATGAATACTTAGATGGTATTTCCGATCTATCTTTGATCTAAGTATTCGGCGGATCATCACCACCCAAAACAACGATTTACCCCAAAAATCGGCGCGTGGATTCGCGTGTCCTTGTGGATTCAAGGTTCAACCGCTCTCGTGGATTCGGAGCGAGGCACGTTCGTGGATTCGAAGGGTGCTATTGGGTGAAGACCGTGGATTCGGTCGGACGTCGTGGATTCGACGTTGGACGCCGTGGATTCGGCGTTGGGCGCAGATCGTGGATTCGAGAAGCGTCGCGGAGCGAGCGGAGAAGATCCTCTAGGAGCGTATGGAAAAGGTTGAGTCGTAAGTGTGTACGGTAAATCACCTTGTACGTGTTTTAATTCTAGTGGATTTCTGCCGTGTTATCGGTCCCGTGGTTTTTTACTCCGGTGATGGAGTTTTCCACGTAAAAATCTTGCGTATTATTTTTATT
This sequence comes from Tillandsia leiboldiana, assembly GCA_029204045.2. Taxonomy (NCBI): domain Eukaryota; kingdom Viridiplantae; phylum Streptophyta; class Magnoliopsida; order Poales; family Bromeliaceae; genus Tillandsia; species Tillandsia leiboldiana. The sequence goes on from CM055072.1 coordinate 15,104,184, forward strand.
TCCGCATTGGGTTTTTATCGCAACGATTTTTTGAGTGTTTATGCGTTTACACCTATTCACCCCCCTCTAGGTGTTTTTTTCCCTATTTAGATCCGTATTACATATAACCCAACAAGTGGTATCAGAGAGGGAATAGGGTTGTAAACAATAGTTGAAGGTGGAAACATCAACCGACCCCCGTTCTTCGATGGAACAAATTATGCGTACTGGAAAGTACGGATGAAAGCCTTTTTAATTTCCATCGACGAACGGGTGTGGCAATCAATTGAATTAGAATGGTCTAATCCAACTGAACTTATTGGTGATGTTCGCACCTTAAAACCTAGGTCGAAATGGACCAAGGAAGAGTTAGATTCATCTTCTTACAATGGCAAGGGAATTAATGCTATCTTTAATGCCTTATCTCAAACTGAATTCTCTCGCGTCTCGGCATGTGAGACTGCGAAAGAAATCTGGGATGTTCTTCAGGTTACACATGAGGGAACTAACCTCGTGAAGATTCAGAAACTGCAAATGCTTACGAGCAAGTTTGACTCTATCTTAATGGCAGAAAATGAATCTTTCACGGACTACTATACACGATTGCAAGACATCGTAAACTCATGTGCTAATCTGGGAGAGAAGATTCCAGAATTTAAGATTGTAAGAAAAATCTTAAGAACTCTTCCTGAACGATTTCGCCCAAAGGTTACTGCCATTGAAACTATTAAACACCCGGACGAAATACGTGTAGAAGAATTAGTTGGTTCATTGCAAACTTATGAAATGACATTTACTACTAACAATTCTTCTGGAAAGGCATCCACTTCTAAGTCTTCAGGTTATGCGTTGAAAACAACTAAGGAAGAAGACGCGGATACGTCCTCCTCAGACGATGACGAGAACCTTTCTATGGAGGAATTTGAGAAGCAACTCGCTCTCTTGACACGGAAGTTTCGCCGCAACTTTCGAAGGGGTAATTCAAGCAAATCTCCATCCTTCGGAAAGTCGAACAAAGGCAAGGGTACTTCAGGTTACAAGTCAAGAAAGCAAGAGAACTTCTCAAAGGATAAGAAAAGTTCAGAAGGACAACTACAATGCTTCAAGTGTCGAGGCTACGGCCACATTGCAACGGAATGTCCTAACAAGTATCCGGCAAAGAAGAAGGCGATGCAAGTCGTCACTTGGGATGACAACTCAACGTCAAATGAGTCGTCTTCGAGTGATGAAGAAAAGAGCTCCACCGCTTTCCACGCGTCCGTATCTTCACCCTTCATGTGCTTTATGGCAAATACATCTGAGTCGTTGTCCAACTCCACTGTTGAAAAGAACGCAACGGACAACGAATCGGATGATTCGGAAGGTGAAGATTTTGCTCTAGCCTACCACAGACTTTTGAGGGACTCAAAGAAAGTGGCTAAGCAAAACAAGAGTTTGAGAGGGAGAGTGCATGATCTCGAAGAAGAAGCAAAAAGAGCGACTTCTCTCTCAAACGCTCTTGAAGTGGAAAGGGAAAACCTGATAAAAGAAAATGCTTCCCTTCAAGAGTCCAATGAGCAACTTGAGAAGGAACATACAAATCTGGTGGATAACGCGAATCACTTCTCAAAGCTCTACAACGAGGCTCGACAGGATAACCTGGAAATGACAAAGACCATTTTCCAACTCAAGAATGACTTACAGCGATTCTCTTCAGGAAGGAGTAAGTTGGATAGACTTCTTGGTCTTGGTCAATCAAATAGGTTCGGCCTCGGATACACTCAAACTGGAAACAGTCCAAGTTCGAGTGAGACAGTTTTTGTGCCTCAGTCGGTATCTCCTCCTCCGACACCGGAATTCAAGACAAACAACGACAACAAAACTACTTCATCCTCTTTGGGATCGTCAAGATCTAAGGTATGTTTTCGTTGTGGTGTTTCAGGGCACATAAGAAGATATTGCAAGACGGGAGTCGAACGCTCATCTCAAGGACCTCTTGCAACAACTACCAAAAAGGCTCCTCCCCGAAAATCAAAGCAAAACTTTTCAAATGAAAAGAGACTTGGTAGTTCACCGCGCAAGACGACCTCATCAAGGAACAACAATCGCTATAACAAAACGCCTTCACCTAGGCATATAACTTCACGACCATTACCGACGCACTCCAAAAGGGTTTGGGTGCGCAAAGGTGAAATTTTCCCTTGTCTTGTTTCCAATGTTTCCTTGCATGCATATGATAGTTCGTCTTGGTATCTGGATAGCGGGTGTTCCCGTCACATGACCGGTGACAAAAATAGTTTTCAAAATCTTGAGAAAATCTCCGGAGGACACGTTGTTTTCGGAGACGGTCGATCTTCCAAAATTGTTGGAAAATGGACGGTAGCTATTCCAGATGGCCCGATTTTGAAAAACGTCTTATTTGTTGATGGCCTTAAGACTAACCTCATAAGCATAAGTCAACTTTGCGACAATGGTTTTTCGGTTAACTTTTCATCTGTTGAATGCGTTGTAACTGATAAGGACCATGTCTTCTTTTTAAAAGGGGTTAGATCTGAAAACAATTGTTATGTTGTTCCTAATAAATTTTCTGAAAATTGTAACTTAGCTGCTTTGAATAATGAAACTCTTTGGCATGAAAGGCTAGGTCACTTAAATTTTAAGGAACTTACTAGAATTTCAAACAAGGACGTGGTCAAGGGGGTTCCAAAGTTTTTATTTAAACAAAACGTTGTGTGTGGTGGTTGCCAAAAGGGAAAACAGTCTAGGACTGCACACAAGAACTTGAACCACGTTGGTACAAAACGGCCCTTGGAACTTTTGCACATGGACTTAATGGGGCCGACCCGTCAACCATCTTTGGGAGGTAAATGGTACATTTTTTTATTGGTTGATGATTTCTCTCGGTTTTCTTGGGTAGCATTTTTAAAAGAGAAAGCTGATACGTTTGACTCTTTTCATGAGATTTGCCATCGTATTATGATTGAAAAGAATGAAAAGATCATTCGTGTTAGAAGTGATAGAGGTGGAGAATTCATAAATTCAAAATTCATTGATTTTTGCACTTCAAATGGAATCAAACATGAATTCTCGGCACCCTATACACCTCAGCAGAATGGTGTTGTTGAGCGCAAGAACAGGGTTGTTCAAGAGATGGCGCGTGTGATGCTTCATAGCCGGAATTTACCGCTACATTTTTGGGCTGAAGCTGTGAACACCGCTGTCTATGTCATTAATAGAGTTTACTTGCGCCCAGGAACCTTGAATACACCATATGAGCTGTGGTTTAGTAGAAAACCCAATATCAAATATTTTCGTGCCTTCGGGAGTCGATGTTACATTTTACGTGACCGTGAAAATCTTGGAAAGTTCGACTCTCGAAGTGATGAAGGGATCTTTTTGGGTTATTCTACGAATAGCAGAGCATATCGAGTATTTAACATTGAATCTAAGACGATCGTAGAATCTATAAATGTTAAAGTAGATGAAGCTTTTCACTTTGAAACTGGAAAATCTACCCTCGATATCTCTCTAGATGATGATTCTCCTGCTAGTGCATCTTCTCATAATAATACTTCCAATATTAATGATGCATCTAATGGTTCTTCTAGTTTATCTGATGTGCAGGAATCATCTCATATATCTCCGAGTACTCCGTTTCAACAAACGTTACGAATCTCCAAGGATCATCCGGAATCGAATATTATTGGAGATCCACAAGAAGGAGTCAGAACTCGGAGGCAGTTGGTTTGTGGATTCGCTTGCTACGTATCTTTAATCGAACCAAAGAACATAGATGAAGCTCTTCAGGATGACTACTGGATTAAAGCAATGCAGGAAGAGCTCCATCAATTTGAGCGAAACAAAGTCTGGGAATTAACGAAGCCTCCAAAGCAACACAATGTGATAGGTACCAAATGGATCTTCAAGAACAAGAAAAATGAGGATGGTACTATCATCAGGAACAAGGCACGATTAGTTGCTCAAGGCTACTCTCAAGTAGAAGGTATAGACTTTGATGAAACCTTCGCCCCTGTAGCTATACTCGAGGGGGAGCTGATAGGACTCTCTTTGTGAAGCATTATCAAAGCAATTTCATTGTAGCACAAATCTATGTCGATGACATTGTATTTGGCGCAACAAGAGATAACGATGCTTCTAAATTCGCGGAGACCATGGAAAGCGAATTTGAGATGTCCATGATGGGCGAATTGACTTATTTCCTTGGATTGCAAATTAAACAAAATGATGAAGGTATTCACTTGAGTCAATCCAAGTATGCAATGGAGTTGGTCAAAAAGTTTGATCTAGAAAATTGTAAAGATTTTCCGACTCCAATGGGAACTAGCCACAAGGGACTTGGAAGTGAATCACATAGTGAGAATGTAGACGAGAAACTGTATCGAAGTATGATTGGAAGTCTACTTTACCTCACGGCTAGTCGCCCGGATATATCTTTTGGTGTTGGGATTTGCGCGAGATATCAATCAGCACCAAAGGAGGTTCACCTGAAAGCGGTGAAAAGGATCATCCGGTATATCAAAGGATCAATTAATTTCGGAATTTGGTATCCTATGGGAACAAGTTTGGATATTGTTGGATACTCAGATGCCGATTGGGCAGGATCAGTGGATGATCGGAAAAGCACGAGTGGTGCATGCTTCTATCTTGGCCATTGCCTTGTTGCATGGCACAGTAAAAAGCAGAACTGCATAGCACTCTCGACTGCCGAAGCGGAATACATTTCAGCTGGAAGTTGCTCAACTCAACTCATTTGGATGAAAAGCGTATTGAGCGACTTCCGCATTTCAGCATCTTCGGTAACAATACTTTGTGACAACACTAGTGCTATTAACATTTCTAAAAACCCTGTGTTGCACTCTAGAACAAAACATATTGAACTTAGATATCATTTTCTTAGAGAGCTAGTTGAATCAAATACTCTTCAACTCTCATATATTTCAACTGAGGATCAATTAGCTGACATTCTAACAAAACCTTTGGATCAAAAACGTTTTATTCATTTACGAAAAGCAATTGGGATGCTTTCCTTGAAATAATCTTCTTTTTGAAATCTTTGCTTAGGATAGGTTTTGTATTTGTTTTTGTTTTGTTCATTATCTATGTTTGTACATAGGACATTAAGTGAGCATAGATCATAATTGACTTTAATTGCATCTTTTCGCACATTTAGAAATTTATTATGCTTTTGCCATCATAATATTCCACTGTTGCAATGATCATTTATGTTAATTAAATCATCTTCAAAGTGATCAAAGTCAATTTCTCTCTCTCTATGATCTCTTGGTATAGTCATTATCTTATTTGACTGCTTAGTCGAGTATGAAATCGAGATCAATGTTTGGTTGAATACTTTATATCTTAAATAATTGATAGCCAATTGAGGGGGAGTCATAGAAAAGGTAAAATGCTCAAAAGATGTGGAAAGAGTTACATCCCAATGAGGAGTGTGAAAACTACCACCACATGGAGGAAAGAGCTACCACCTCGGTCGTCCGAGTATTGTGTGCAGCTACCACATGTATACCAAGCATGGTTGTTCAAATTTTTGATTAAGTTAAATGCATGTTGAAATACTTGACTCTGTCAAATTTTAAGGTTGGTATAAGGTGGGTTTTTAATGAAAGATGCTCAAAGAGCCACTCTCTTCAACAGATTGTCTAGATACATTATCTACTATATCTGGGATTTCAAACATCTATTGATCTTTGTATTTCATTTTCTTTACTGAATTGATGATTTGATAAAGGCATTACTCATAAGATCAAGTTAGATGTAATTGAAGGTGTTCAACTTTAAGGGATTTAATTTTTGTAAATTTTCGTTTCATTTTTGGATATTATTGATAGATTTGGCATAATCTAATTCTTGTTGTATGAAACGATGATTTTTGTTTAAAGTTGATACACATTTGCGCTTACAATCTTTTTCTGGTTTTTCTTGAATTTCTCTGAAATTTTCTAAAGAAAAAGTTGGGGCCGATCCGGATCGGGCTAGATGATCCGGATCCCGAACGCAGGAATTCTTCTGCGGGCTGACGATCCGGATTGTATCTGCCGATCCGGATCCCGAACGCAGTTTCTCACTGCGGGTAGCCGATCCGGATCGCAGTTATGAACTGATCCGGATCGCGGCTAGGTTTTATAAAGAACGAAAGGGGTTTTTGATTTCTTTACTCCAATCTTTTGTTCCAAAGTTTCCAGAGCCTCTCTCTCTAGATTTCATCCTTCCTGGAAGCTTTCAAACTCAAGTTCTTCAACTCCAAGTAAGTTTTATTGATCAAAATCTCGGTTTTTCACCGTTTTTCTCTTTTCCTCCTCAAACGTGATGAATTTCTTGGATCAACTTTGTTTGTGGATGGTTTTTGATCAAATTTCTTTTGAAATAAGAACTCTGGGTAGATTAGTTTTGATTATATGCTAGGTATTCTCCTGATTAACGGATTTTTAGGCTTCGATTTCTAAAATTTCGGTTTTAGGGCATATAATAAGGATTTTCGAAAATCATGCAATTGATCTATTTTTAAAAGTCCTTTTGCAAAAATAATTTGATTCTTGGCTTCTCTACATGATTATGATTGTTTGGGTACAATTTTTCAATCTTTGAAAATTAACAATTTTTTCATGTGTTCTTGAGTTGGTCTACACAGGATTCCTTTTCTCAAGAAACCATTAGCAATGGTGATCACTTGGATTGTCTTTCTACTTGCGGCTATGGTTCATACAAGAGACACCGTCAAGCCCAAGAGGGCTAAGAAGGCTAAGAAAGCGAAGAAAGCTACAGATGATTCCGATACAGAATCTGAAACGGAATCAATTAATTGGGATGAACTGCAAGTTGAAGCAACGACTGTTCCGACTGCTTCAAAGGGAAAAGCACCTGCAGAAACATCAAAGGCTCCGCCCACTGCTGCTGAGAAAGGCAAAGCTCCAATGGAAGAAACTTCTGGGAAGACAAGAAGAAAAAGTATTGCTCGCAAAAGAGGGAGTGCACAAGGAATCTCCATTGAGCAACCAGCTGATAGGCAAGCACCTCCTCAAGACTTTGTCAGCTCGGCAAGAATAAAGGATTTTGAAAACAGAGAATGCATTGGAGAAAGGCATGTTGATGTAAAAGCCTTAAAGCAGCGTTCTCAGACGTTTGGGACTTTGTTTGACCAGAGAGGTCTTGCTTCCATTTGCGAGTTCCCGGAGACCACTGGGTATTGTCTTCACTCAGTGAGGATGTTTTATCAGAATGCCTGCTATCTAGTTGATCAGGAAAGCGGGCGTCGGGATTTTCAAACATTAGTCAAGAATGTCAGAATCAAAGTAACGCCTCAGCTAATTGGTGAAGTACTAGGGATGGACGCCCGAGCCGATGGCACTCATTACCTGAAGAATCAAGTCTTCAACACCTTCTCCTGGAGAGTGGTAGTTGATGGAATCTGTGTTCCAGATACTCGGTCGACAGGAAACTCCGTTTTCTCGAAAGAACTACGACCTGAGTACCGCATCTTAAATCTTATTGTTTGTTACAATATTATTCCAAACATGAACACAAAGGTTCTTCGGTGGGAAAGAATGATATTCCTTTATCTACTTGGAAACCCCGCAGCAGCAATGGGAGCTAACTTAAACATTCCCTACGTCATCTGGTCAAGGATGGCACGATATGTGGAGCAAGCTCATCCGTCAGAGAGACTACCTTTTCCAATGATCATCATGCGCATTCTTCGCAAATTTAAAGCTGACACAAATGCGAGTTCCTATCTGCACAGTCTAGGAACGATCAATGACACAACAATTGTAAAGTCTCTTTCGACGAAGCCAGATGAACCTTTCATACCTCTTCACCGGCAACGAGAACAACGACAACAAGCAACAACCTCTGCACCGGCAGTAGCTCCTCCAGTTCAACCAGCACCTCCGGCACAAGAAGCACCACAATCAACTTCTGATGATGATGCTTTTGTTACCTCAATCTATAAAGAACAGCAAAGGCTCTCCAACGAGCAAGAACGTATATCAAATGAACTAATTGAGGTAAAGGAAGAAATAAAGAAGGTAAATAAAAATCAATCAGCAATGAACAAGCGAATAAAGAAGATTTTCCAAATCCTCGGCTGTATCAGTTCAGACGAGTCTGAATAATCCGTATCCTTCTAATTTCTGTTTATTATGCATATGCTTAAATCCTTCTGTTGTGCAGGTTTTTAAGTTTTAATTTGAGTTTTTAGTTCTCTAACTTAAACTGTTAACCATTCTCTCCACTTATGTAATCTTTGGCTTTATTTGTGACAAAAAGGGGGAGAGAGTTTAGAACAATGAGAGAGTTTAGAACAATGATTTGAACAATGAACAATGAATGATGAAATATCAAGGTAAGTATGATCTCAACTTCAACTTTTGGTTTTTATCTTGATATCAAGGTAAGTATGATCTCAACTTCAACTTTTGGTTTTTATCTTATGATTTGTTGCATGTCCCTACTGTTGCATGTCTCGACTAACTATTCGACTAACTATTTGGGCATGTAATATAACTAACAAGTTGATGTTGGACTAACATTGTGTGACATTTGGTTTTTAGTTGCATAGAAGATATGTTGGTTTTTGACTATGATTCTCTTACATATCTGAATTCTCAAATGTCATGATGATTAGATAAACTCTATCTCTGTACTAGGTTTTGTATGCTAAATATTCTTGAGGTATCTAACGATCTCTTTTTATCAAGAATGATTTCTTTGTGCAGAGAGTACAGATGTCTAAGTCTAGAGTCTGTTTTAGGAGTTTATCTCATGTTTTTAAATTTTTGGATCTCCATTGTAAATTTTTGTTGTATGGTGATAGCAACAAAAATATCTTTTTGAATTTTCTTTAGTGGATCTGTGTTTTGTCACGAAACCGCCAAAGGGGGAGATTGTTACGGAATTTGAGTTGGCGTAGTTTCGTGAAAGTCTCAAGTCTTGAAGATTGAAGGTGAAGAAAGTTGGATCATTTAACTCAATCTCAAGAAAGAAGAATTCAAAAGGATCAGGTATGTTTAACTAAAGATTTTGTGTGATCCGAATACTTCTTGTAGTGTAGAAACACTTGGAAGAATCTTTCATTGCATAAAAATCAAAAACTGGACTTGGGACATGTTCAGGATCCGGATCAGGTTGTTCGATCCGGATCCCGAAGGTGGTTCGTTCATACACCAGTTCAATCCGGATCGTAGCCTCTTGATCCGGATCCCGAACACTTAGTTTACCATCCTCCTTGAACGATCCGGATCAGGCTTCGCAATCCGGATCCCGAACGTTGATGTTTGGTGAACTGTATGAACGATCCGGATCAAGCACTTCGATCCGGATCCCGAACCTTCGTTTTTCTGGAACTGGCTGACTCGTTACGACGATCCGGATCACAGCTAGTCCGATCCGGATCGCCGTCCGTAAAATTTCCAGAAATGTTAGGTTTTTGATTCTTATCTCCTTCCTAGGGTTTCTAACCTATAAATACACCCTATGATTCTTTTTCTAGGGTGAATCCACATAGTCAATAGCCGTCATTTTCATATATCATTTTATACGGCTATAGATCCACATATAGAGAAGAAAGGAAATCATTAGAGAATACTCTATGTTTCTTCATCTATATTGATTAGTTTGATTCTAGGTTTTCATACTCACATCTTGAGTTGAATCAAACTAATGAATACTTAGATGGTATTTCCGATCTATCTTTGATCTAAGTATTCGGCGGATCATCACCACCCAAAACAACGATTTACCCCAAAAATCGGCGCGTGGATTCGCGTGTCCTTGTGGATTCAAGGTTCAACCGCTCTCGTGGATTCGGAGCGAGGCACGTTCGTGGATTCGAAGGGTGCTATTGGGTGAAGACCGTGGATTCGGTCGGACGTCGTGGATTCGACGTTGGACGCCGTGGATTCGGCGTTGGGCGCAGATCGTGGATTCGAGAAGCGTCGCGGAGCGAGCGGAGAAGATCCTCTAGGAGCGTATGGAAAAGGTTGAGTCGTAAGTGTGTACGGTAAATCACCTTGTACGTGTTTTAATTCTAGTGGATTTCTGCCGTGTTATCGGTCCCGTGGTTTTTTACTCCGGTGATGGAGTTTTCCACGTAAAAATCTTGCGTATTATTTTTATTTCCGCATTGGGTTTTTATCGCAACGATTTTTTGAGTGTTTATGCGTTTACACCTATTCACCCCCCTCTAGGTGTTTTTTCCCCTATTTAGATCCGTATTACATATAACCCAACACTCGGGGTCCGTGCCGCGCAGGCCTCGGTTTGCATGCCGCGATGCCTCGATTTGCGTGCCGCTTCGCCTCGAAAAGCGCGCACGCCTACCGGGCTCCAAATCCAACAAATAAATAGTCCATTCCTAGCGATTTCGCGCGCTGAATCCAAAAACGATGTCCATTTTTCCAAATTCTCATCCGAAAATTTGCCGAATGCCCACTCGATCCGATTTTCGCGCCGGGTCCAGTTTTAAAGTCCGATTTGCCAAATTCCAACTCTAAAAATTCCCGAAGGTGACCGGAGAGGTAAACTTTTATCCGGACTTCACCCGGAGTCTAATTTTGACATCTGAATCGCGCGAAATCACTTCTAAACACCCGACGGGTCCTCCAACTTCCCACGGGGTCTCAATTTAAGCCCGAAGTCCACCACTTGTGTCCAAATTGCGCGCAACCCACGCAGGCCTCCAGTGATGCAAGCAACTCCCAAATTGCATCACAAATCCATTTCTGGGCCCCCAACACGCGCACCAACACCCCCAACGGCGACCGAAAGCTGCCCAACAACCAGCAACCCTACGCGGGGGATTCCGGGACCTCACAGAATCCACGACGTCTAACCGAATCCACGGTTATCACCAATTTGGTACGAATCGATCACACGAACGCACCTCGCTCCGAGTCCACGAAAGCGATAGCACCTTGAATCCACAATGCCACACGAATCCACGCGCCGATGTTCCTTTCAGGAATCGTTGTTTTGTTTATTGGTGGTGATGATAATCCGAATACTTAGATCATAGATAGACAAGAAAACACCATCTAAGTATTCATCAATTTGATTCTACAAGAAATAGAAAGTTTGAAAACCCTACAATCAAATTGATCAATATAGATGAAGAAACAAAAAATTAATCATATTTTCCTTTCTTCTCTATATGTGGATTTACCTTTTATTCCTTTTTGAAATAATAGGAATTTTAGAAACCTTCGAAATCTTAGGAATACCCTTATAGGTTAGAAACCATTTGGAAAGAGATAAGAATCAAAAACTGACTTAATAGAATTTTTTCTGCATGGCAGTCCAGACTGGATTTTGGTTGATCCGGACTGTCGTCTTTTTCAAAAGAATTTCCTAAAAAACAGTTCGGGGTCCGAACTGGATGTACCTGATCTAGACTGATTCATGCGATATTACAATAACAGAGTTCGGGGTCCAGACTGGATAGGAGATGGTCCGGACTGGAATTTCGCATGAACCAAACCATGTCCGGGGCCTGGACTGGATGTGGCTGATCCGGATCCTGAACGTGTAAAATGTCCTGTTTTGATTTTTTATGCAATGAAAACTTATTCCAAGTGTTTCTAGACTATAAGAATGTATTCAAATCACCAAAAATATTTAGTTAAACGTATCTGATCATTTTGAATCCATTCTTCTTGAGATTGATGTATGTGATCGACAATTCTTCAACTTCAATCATCAAGACTCAAAACACTTCACAAAATACGCCAATACAAAAATCCTTAACACATAGTTTAGTACTCTGATTGATACTCTTCCGCTTACACTAAATTTTGTTGAATTGGATGTTACCATTCCTATCGGGTGTAGAGAGGTCATGCCCGATTGGCGGTTCTGTTGGCGTGACCGAACTGTTAAGTAGTTCTCACACCCTTGGATGACCATCATTACAGGACCAGGTTCATCGAGCGAGGCGCGCGACAGGGGCAAGGGCCCGGCAGCTTAGCGACCTAGCAATCTAGCGTCGTCCGTCTACATTTTGGTTTTATTTTGAGTGAACCTTGTATGTGAGGAGAAAACATTGTAAACTTTAATTGCTTAAAGGTTTCATTTTGGAAATGTTGAATGAAAGGTGTAAATTCTTAAGTTAAAGTTTTTATTTTAAAAGTTGTAAAAAAAGAGTTGTAATTCAATGTAAGTTTCACTCATGTATGTACTTTCATTTCTCTCTAACTGCTTGTTTGAATGAATGAAAGTTTTATTTACATAGTTTAGTACTCTGATTGATACTCTTTTGCTTACACTAAATTTTGTTGAATTGGATGTTACCGTTCCTATCGGGTGTAGAGAGGTCATGCCCGATTGGCGGTTCTGTTGGCGTGCCCGAATTGTCCAAATTGGCGGTCTCGGGATGTGACATCGAACGCGCTAATCCGGGGTCTGACAAAGCTGAAACTGGACGTGCACGCTTCTTAGGCTCTCACGGTTCCAACGAACCAAGAAACTCCAAATAACTCCTCCCGGATGAACGGCGATGCTCAAAACACCAAGTGCTGCCCAAATAGTCCAATGTAAAAATCAGCGTGCGCGACGTCGGATTGTAGAAGCCAAACCGTACACAATTTTCACCCAGAACCAAAAAAAAAAAAAAAAGATGCTCTCCTCGATCATATGAAGGAGTCCCAACTTTTACATTCTCAGCACAAGTCCAAAATCCCAATAAAAACTGAAAAACAAAGCCGAAAGTCGTGATGAGTTCAAATACAGATTCCAGCACCAAAACCTTGTCATTCAGCTCCAAACAAAGGAAAAGTTCACCTTCGAAATGACTTCAAAAAAATCCAAGAAAGGTACGACTGCGTTCCTCTCGAAGTCTAGATGGAGATCGAGTCCTTAAACATCCAATTCCGCCAACAAACGGCCGAGAAAAAGTATAAAAACTCCCCCCCTGTTAAGAAAATGCAACAGCAAAAAGGGGGTCTAAAGATGCTGTGAGAACTCCCATAAAAACTCAAAACGGAGAGGAGCGATAAATACCAAAGTCGAAGGCCTACCAGTCATGAAGATCCAAAACCAAAAATAAGCAAAAATCTCCAAAGGGTTAGCTCTGGGCGGTCCGCGGACGAAACATCGACGAAGGAAACTGCAATCGGAGGAACGTTGAAGCTCGTGGAGTCGGGGAAGAAGCTGATGAAACGATCTCCAAAAATCCTCCAAAAATGCTAGAAGTGTAGAAGACTTGATGAAGTTCACCTCTGCTACAGTAGTTGCTCTCGGAACCATGCGGCGCCCATCCGTCGCGCCACCGCGCAGCGCCCGAACACGCGGGAGGCCGCCATGCGTCCCATGCCCGCTCCGTACGCCTCGCGTCCGCGCGGTGGTTGGCTTCGGCCAATCGCCGCGCGCCACGTGGCCAGGCGCGCGGTCCACGGCGGGGTGCACGAGGCGCTTAATGCGCCGTGTCCTGCGCCGCCGCTCGACCAACCAGAAGTGCGACGCGTCCCACGCCGCATCTTCGCTGGTCCCGTGCACGCTCACGGCCCACTTCAAATTGAGCCCGTTAAGCCCATTTTGCCCGAAAATAGTCAATTTTTGCTGTTTTCGAGCGATGAGTCCATTTTTGGCGTCCGTTTGACGCGCAACGCACTCGATACACCAAAAATAGATATTTTCTCACTGCCGACTACACAGTCAAAACACACGGAGCCTCGAAACACCACATAGCTAGTGCTGACCTGACCGAATCATTTAGAGGTAAACCCGAAGCACTTTCACTTTTGGGACATTATTGTGCGAGGTGCATTTATATTATACTAGATGGACCACTTGAGTTCTTGAGATGTACTATTTTGAAAGGATGCTCATGATTTATACATTGTGTTGGATTATTTTGGAGTCTATGTTGTTGTTCATGGTTTAGTTTAGCTTATATTTATATGCTTTGATCATCCTATTTTAGAATGTGTATGCCATTCTTTAGTTGTATGTTATAGACGACTTGTGTGTACCGAAAAGTACCTTATGCACACGGTGAGTCTATGCACATGCCAGATAGGCTTCCGCTAGCGCCGAGGCATGATAAGTTGTAAGACCGGCTTTTCTTGTATAATATCTTCAATATTGTTTATTGGAATATGTATCTTAACTAAAGTACCCTCTAAAGGACCCAAACAATTCTATAAAACTAGAAAATTTTTATTCAACAATAGTTCTAATAAAAAAAAATATAGACTGGTTAAAATTAATAAAACATAAATCCAACATATCTTAAAAGATCTCCATATATCGTCGGTGCCATTTTCGTCAATATGTTCATAATTTTTAAACAATCTTTTATGTAACTTTAGAACAACATTCAAATACAAATAAAATTATCGATTGACTATTTCTCTGTTTCTATCAAAATAGTTTCTAATCGTTTGATTTTTTGTTTCTGGTGGTAAGCCAAGGTATATTGAAATATTATTACGATATCGTGTAATAGCATATTTGGAATACCTCTCAAACCCCCCAACCCCCCCCCCCCCCCCCCCCCCCCCCTATGAAATGTGGGTCAATCTATTCGTAATTGACTTCACATTTTACCTCACTTTCTATTATTATCTTATGTACGTTTTCTGTTCAAAATTATTTTCTCTTAAGCTATTTACATCACTTTCCATTATTATCTTCTTTTAGTTTACTATTCATAACAATTTTTTTTTTTTTTTTTTTTAAGACAACGGCATGAAATATCACGATTATATTTTGGCCCTGTTTGGTTGGGGATACCAATTCTTGTCAAACAAGAGGAAAAAAAATATAAGAATAAAAGTTTAAAATATTTCTATCTTAACGGGTTATTCCAGAATAACCCATTAATTTCTATTTCACCTCCCATAGGGGTAATGAATAAATTTTTTTTTTTTTACTTTAGTTTACCATCTCGTATATGAGACTATATTTACTAAAGGGGGAATTTCCTATATATCCCTAAAATTTTTCCTGTTTTCAGATTTAACCCCTCTTCAAAGGCTAATATTAAAACTACCCTTCTTACGTTCCAACTTCTTTCCAAAATATCCTTGAAGTTAAACTCTGTTAGTGTACCATTTAGAACTGCCGTTATCTGTGTGTAATTACTATTTTGCCCTTTCAAATATACCATAAACCCTAAACCCTAAACCCTAAAACCCTAAACCCCTAAACCCTAAAACCCTAAACCCTAAACCCTAAACCCTAAACCCTAAAACCCTAAACCCTAAAACCCTAAAAAACCCTAAACCCTAAACCCTAAAACCCTAAACCCTAAACCCTAGAACCCTAAAAAACCCTAAACCCTAAACCCTAAAACCCTAAAAAATCATAAACCCTAAACCCGGGCAAAATAGGTATATCTGATAATTTTCAACTCCGATTATTATTTAACTCTAGTTTAACCCTAGTTAACTTAACAAAGGGAAACGGTAAGGGTATTTTTAATAACGGTGGAACGTATGAAGGGTATATTAGAAAGAAAAAAATAAGAGGGGTAAATTAGATATTTCTTCAGATTTCAGGGTTACACAGGCAATTATTCCTTTACTAAAATATACTATTTACTAATTATGTTTATTAATTGTATTTAATAAAATATACTATAAAATATAAAAAATTATTTTATATTTTGTTTACTAATTATGTTTATTAATTTTTTTACTAATTATTATTTACTAAAATATAATATAAAATATAAAAAATTATTTTATTTAGATAAGATATAATTTATTAACAATTAAATTGTCATTTTAATTAATTTATAATAATTAAAATTAATTTATATATATATATATATATATAAGGTAAGGGCAAAATTGATATTTTGATAAAAAATCTATTATTTTTTTTTACTATTTTCCACTATCACATAATTTTAACCAAACACAATTTTTTTTATTCCAAAGAATACCAATGTTTGAACCAAACGCAATTTAACTTTTATACTTGATTATCCCGGAATAGCAAGCTATCACAGGTATAAAAAAAATTATACTTCTTAAATTTATACCCGAACCAAACGGTACCTTAAGAATAAAAAATAAAAATAAAATGCATGCTCAAAATAATATAAGTCTGCTTTCTTCTTCTGAAAATTAAACGAAGATAGGCCATCCTAACAAAAAAAAATTAAAACAACATTTATAAAATGAACATAATACCATTGTGATATTTTTTTATACATAAAATTGTCTTCTTTGAGAATGTTTGGCGAAGTGTAAAGTATATATATATATATATATACTATCGATAGTACCAAGCCATTAGTGCTATCAAATTTTTAGCCTTTGGATTAAAAGATGTGTGGTTAAGATGATAGTGGTCCTCTAGGGTTTACTAGATGGTTGGTTGAATAGTAAAAATTTTAGGAGACCACTATAATCCCAACCGCATATATTTTCATCCAACGGTTTAAAACTTGATAGCACCAATTGCTTGGTGCTATCGATAGTATTCTAACAGGACTCTATATATATATATATATATATATATATATATATATATATATATATATATATATATATATATATATATATATATATATGAAGGAAACTTAGCATATGGACTAGAATTTTCAAACTACAAATAGCAGTTAGTTTTTCTAATAACGCAATGGATACAAGATTCCTAATATATACACAAGGTTCATATACAGGGCTAGCATTACCCAATGTCTAGAATGAACCTCCAGGTCCCATGTCCTGCTGCGCATGAAGACATCTCCTTGTCTAAGAAAATATTACATGCATTTGAATTAGTTCTCATGGGTTCAAAAATTCGGGCAAGGTATTCGACTACGTTAGACCAAATTCGATCTACCACCTGTATAAGTAGTAATAAAATTGCATTTAAGCCGGACACAAAACAAAAACACAAAGAATTACCTCATTATCACCTACTTTTACATTAATATTCCTTTTCCTCAACTTTTTATTCTTTGATTAGAATTTCTCTTGAGTCAACAGCTCCTATTAGGTACCAAATTACTAAGAATTATCAAAATCTAATTTAATCAACTGAAAAACCTTGAGAACACATAAATTTAACCAAATTACTGCTATATTTCCTATTTAATTGATCAAAATAACTTAAAATCAAAAGAAACAAAAGTTTACCTGTGCCAATCAAAAGAAAATTAGGTACAATTCACAATGGCAAGGAAGCTGCACTAAGGAGAGAGAGAATAAGCTACATCAAGGAATAATACATGTGTCGGCTCATAGTTCATACTCATCTAAAAGAATAAGCTACATCAAGGAATAATACGTCTCTGCTCATAGTTCATACTCATCTACAGCTTTTTAATATCAAAGCAGCTAGACAACTTCATGTCTTCATAGTAAAAAGATCCAGTTACATAGCCTCCTAAAATAATATTAGATCCATCAAGAACATACCATCCTCTAAGCAAAGAGTGCAACATAAGCAGTTATCTATAATTTACTTCACAAGACAACAGCTCAATTTTTTACCTAGTAGGATATAATAAAGACAGTTTACCAATAAATATCGCACTGATAAAGATTGTATAAATCATGGCGAAGCAGGAATCGGGTCGTGACCCGACACATGTGAAACCGCATCTTCTTTAGAGATGGCTACATAGTTTACTACTGGTGCAGCTGCCCTATTGAGATCTCTCTTCCCATCCCTGCTCACAGATCTTATGCCGTTCTGATGCGTGTTAAGAGATAATCGTCGGCTTGGAGTACCGTTTGATGCACCACCATTAGCTGCTGATCTAGGCCCAACTACTTTCTTTGGGCCAAGTGGGCGGGCTGGGCTGGGCCTTGATCCGAAAAATGTTTCTTGCTCGGCTGCTAGTTGCTCATGAAACTTCTTCTGATCCTGAATAATTTTGAAAACAGAAGGGAAAAACATAGAGAATGCGAGATAATGTGAGAGGTATAACATAAGAAAAAAGTATATTTCACCAAGGTTCCCCAACCTTTTTACTGGTTTGGTCTCCAAGATTTTAGTTGTTACAACAAAGGTCCTTACCTTGCATTTTGTTGCAACCCACCCTTTACACTATGTTCCTTGCTAAGAAATGTTTATCTAATCGCCATGTGAGAAGACCAATAGTTGTTGGCACAGTAATTACATTAGAAAGTGGATACTTCTCGCCAATTAAATGATGTAAAATGACATAGAGGGGTAACATTACAGCGGAATGCAAAGGTCAGGGACCAAATTGTAATGATTTGAAGTTCTATGGATTGAAGTAAAATTCCATAAAAAGATTTTGAGGACTTTGTTGCAATTTATCATATTATAGGAGGTAGAAAAAATATTACTCTTAGTCTTCGTTTCTCTTCTTCTCTTTCCTGCCTGAGCATGGTGTATTCATCTAGCATTGCAAGAAGAGAAACACCATCATAGGTAAATGGCATGCCGCGATCCTCCTCCCATGCATGGGTCTTTGCCACCAGAGTATCAACGAGAGCTATATGCCAATAATTTCAACCCGGTTAGAAACTAAACAACTGGAATTCAAGTTAGTCAGAATCAGCAGCATTCTATATCAAGGACCCTCAGAAAGATTACTCCACCCCTAAAAATAGGATCACAAGAAAGCCAACCAGTTGTCACGAGTAGGTTAGTCAATCGATGGAGATCACGAAAAGGATTGAATGTTGACAGTTATTTAATTAATTTATTTAACCTCTTAAAAACTTGTATTTGCCTCTAGACAACAATCTAAATTTTGATGCAGCATTTTCAAACCTTTTAATTGCACATACATTGTAGAGCAGTAACATTTGTGCAGATAGGGAACAATTCAAATATGTGATTTCAGTTTCGGTTTTAACCCATCGCTAAAATGAAGCATTTCAGCAGTTCTAATTTTTACTCTGGTGGTTTCAGATAGTAAAGTAATAGAAATTATAGTCAAAAGCTTAAAAGTAGAAAAGCATGTTACAGTTGAAACTAAAGATGGTGTTAATATTTACACTATAACCTATGGCTATGTTTGTATCACATAATATATGGATGGCGATAGATAAGATGTCAAAATCCTTCCCTTAGTTACACAGCGATAATTTAATATTAATAAAAAGTAGTTAACAGCAAACCATTTACATAGATAAGCCAAATTCTAAGAAAATATAAACAGACATATTCTCCAAATAATGTTGTAATGCTACTTCGCATGACTATATATTTCAGAAATTTGAAAATGAATATAGAAGGAATGTTCAACCTTACTATTAAAATTTAGGTTCTAAAGAGCCCTAATACCCAAATGGAAAAGTGTATTGTTAAAGAAGAGGCTCTTGACTATGGTTTTGCACAATAGTCAGCAAGCCATGTGCATAAAAATAAATAAATAAAATGGATTTTTGCTGCCCCAGACCAATAGAAACCTGATGAAGTTAACATTTATTTCATTTACTTTTCAAGGAAAAGCAATATCCACACGTGTTGAATGAGAAGTTCTCCTGAGCCTGTTGAGTTAAGCAGACACAATCTCTTTATGTGACAATTAACCCAAACAAACAAAAAGGCATCAACAGAGTGCTATAAAGTACCTGGAATCTTGTTAACCAATATACGAGCTTTTTCAGCTCGTTTGAGATTTAAATGTGCACCTCTGCTTGCATTGTACCTGTTATCATCCTGCAAAAGAAAAAAAAATAGAAAGAAAATAAGTTTAACATAGCATAAGTGTTAGCTAAACTTTATCTTTCTTCTCTCTTTCAAGCATTACAAGCAATACATGTGGAAAGAATAAAAAAACTAGAAGATATTGCTCAGGAAAAAGAATCAACTGAGAAGTAGATAATAGTAAATAAAATATTTTCCAGTCATCAATATAATAGTCGTAATATGAGAGCATGTTCCAATGTTCCAAGCCCCAGTATATAATGCACTACATAACTGATCTAAAAGGTCTGGAAGCTAGGAAACGACGAACAAATATTTCCATGTATGCACTTCAAGAACTCAATTTATTACATATATACCCTTGTACTTAGAAGATGACTGCCGTCAGAAAGAAAATACAAAAAAATAAACCTTCAGATATAGCTTTTTACTATGAATTAAACGACTCCGAGGCACTCGGAGGATATTCGTTGTATGAAATTACAGTTTCAATTTTACAGGGGCATGTATAAGAATTTCAAATTTACAAGAGATACCTAGGTTTACAGATGAACCTGGAGGAATATAAATGCAAAAGCCCAAAAAATGAACTGAAATTCAGAAGTAACATCTTTACCCGATTGTAGTCTTCAAGCCAGCTCTCTTCTTCACATGCCGACATCCATTTCTCAACCTTTTCAAGTATCTCTTTTCTGCTTTGGGCCTCTTCTTTGGCTCTAAGAATCTGCTTATCCATGTCAGCTAATAATTCTGAAGGCTCAACATTACCAGAATCGATAAGAGCCAATATTCTCTCTCTTGCAGCAGTAGAATCAATCTCAATGTGTGCACGAGCATAGATTTCCTCAAGCTCGGTTTGTCTCTTGAACGCTATTTCCTTCATCTTGCTAGACTTAAGCTGATCCAACCTTTCAACTTCCACTTCAGCCTGTTTACAGACAGAGTCGAAACGACTTAAAGTGCCTAGTACGATGTAGGCTTAAACTTCTGGAGCAGCTTCTCTACTAAGAAAAAAGCAGCCAAATATTGCAGATATAACATCCAGAAATTTGTCAACTGAAAAGCTGAAATGAATTTCCAAGCCCCAAAAGCAAAAGCTCCAAATATGCGAAATAGTGACCCCTGCAAAGTTGTTATTTGCACACCTATCCGTGAAAACATGTTTATTTACACCTGTTCTCCAGTTGGGAGTATCTTGCAAACAGTTTTTTTGCATATATATATGTAGCTGGCAGGGGCATAAATGGACAAAGATATTGTTTTCACATGCACACAACTACCAAGTTTGCAGGGCTACTTGCAAGATTTCACATATTTGCAAGGGAATATATGCAGAAAACTCATAATAAAAAGCTGCTATAGTTTCTTCAAACAGCACTTTTGTAGGAGCTTCAGCTTGGCCGAGCATGCCCAAAATGCACCAAAAGCGAATCAAGTTGATTGACCTGGAGAACTTCGAAAGAGTGTTAAGTTGCAGACCTGTTCGATTAAATCAAGAGCTAGGGCTCCAGGAACGGTGACCTCATCAACTGTAGTAGACATATTACATGTGACATGATCAAACAAACCACGCTCCTCTGAAGGAGTATCCATTAGATTCCAGAGATCAGTCAGTTGAGCAGCAAGCTCTTGAAGCTGTGGAAGGGTCACAAGTAAATTAAAACGTTACAATAACTACCATATATGTCTGCTAATTTATTCCATTCAAGTCATCATCTGCAGACCTTTTAACAGATCAAACGATTTCATTTATTTGTTCACTACTACTGAGTGATATAGTTTTAAGTCTGCATAGATCTCCAATTCAGAATTCATTATCTCAAAACTGCATCACGCACTATCTGCCACCAAGGTAGCAAGGGTCACCTTTTGTGAATGCACACACTTTTATTGTTTGTATAACCTATGGATCATCATCAAACTTATATCTAAAACAGTCGAACTACTACTGTACAGCCTTTTTCTTTCTTTTTTATTTTGAGGAATGCTTTTTCCACAAATGGGCAGAGATGCATTCTGTAGACTCCAAAATGAGCTCTCTGTTCATAATGTGACATCAGATTTTGAATCCAAGGAGTAGCTTGAGAGTCAAGAGTTAAAACTGATGCAATTTATTAAAGCAGAGGGTGGGTTGCCAGTGTATAAAAAATTAGTGAGACCCACATCGTTCTCTTTTACTCCACAAATATTTCCTGCTTACGCTCTCTAGAGGGACAGGCTTATGCAAATATGTACACGTTAACATGTCCCACAGCGGGAATTCTTCCACGGTGGCTCGGTCTATTGGCACCTCTATACCCAATAAAACTAGAATTCTAAGTGCTTCTCACTTTGAGAAGTGGAAGTCAGCCATTTGATAACCCAAAATTCTGGAGCTTAGGACTTAACTAAGGATCTGAAATGAGCTTCATCTCCCATAATCCCAAAATAAAGAGCTGCAATTCAGAGTCTCTGCTTTTGATTTTGACAGTATGTTGCTAAAGGATTACAAGGATAAACTTCTTGCTTCTCAAGCAACTCTACTCAGACAACATTTCAGCTGAGAGCTCCAGCTGACTCAAAAAGGCCATTATTCTAACTCCTGAATTGGGCTAAAGCTAGGTACCGTTTGGTTGAGGGAATAAAGGGAGAATAAGAAATTTATTCTTCCAAACGGTGTTAGAAATTGTTAGGAATTACTATTCTCCTCTTAACGGGTTATTCTAGAATAACCCGTTAAGAGGGGAGAATAGTAGTTCCACCCATTGGGTGGAACAAGCTATTATCTATCTTATTTCTCTACTAATTGAGTTATAAATAATTATAAAATATAATTAATTAATGTAATTACTTTTTTTAATAATTAACTAACTATTCATTTGATTTATTAAATTAATAAATATTTAAATAATAATTAATTTATTATTTATAATTAATTATTTAATTAAAAAATTAATTATTTCATATGCTTATTTAATAATTAACTAATATTTATATTTTTTAAATATTTAATAATTTAATTTATCTCATTAATATATTAATTAAAAATATAAATAAATAATTAATTAATTAATATTAACATGTTGTCTTATTTTTTTATTGTTATTTATTAATTAATGACGTTCTTCATCATCTCATATGGTATTTCTTATTAATTAATTTATTAACTTGTTAAAATATTATTTTACTAATATTTAAATACTTATTATTTAGATAACTTATTTTCGTTCTCAATCATAATTATTTTTATTCCTACTATTCCTACCCAATCATCCAAACACAATTTTTCTTATTCTTAGAATATCTCGATTTTCGTCCAAACACAAAAATGATCCAATCCCTTCCTATTCTAAAAGTTATACTTATTCTAGGAACAAACAAAAATAGCTTATTCTCAAACCAAACGGGGCCTAAAGGAATAGAGTCATATAAAAAGGACTGCACAAAGAACAGCTTAAGATTATCATGTTATTACAGGAAAATGAAAGGTGGATGAGAGGTAATTAAGGGGGCGTACTATGATGCCTAAATTACCCACGCACACAAATTTGAAAATGATGTAAAAGACAATTGCAAAAACTTTGGATTTGTTAATAACTTAAATTGTAGACACTTTCCATTATCTAATTGACAATTTTAGATGACAATTTCTAACATCTAAAGAAGGAGCTTACGAAGCTTATGGTTGACACTTGAGACAAGGATACAAACTCACAACACAAAATCTTACAAGAAAACTTTCCTAAATTTCATTTTGTGTAATAATGAAATAAAAGGAGTTGGAATCTAATGTATATAAAATGATTCGATGTTATTATAATGAAGGTTGCTAACTGAATTCAATGAAAAACACAGGTTGCTCATAAATTTCATCTACGTGAACTGTACTTTCGTTACCTAGCAACCACTGGCTTGCACGTTACAAAGACTAACGATTCGTATTAGGTAAGTTCAAGACAAATAAATTAGAAAAATTAAAGGACTCTAATCCAACACATGAACAATGACAAAACAATTAAACCAGTCATAACTTTCAAGTGTAAATATAAACATTTGAGTAGCTATATATTGATGTCAGGATGCAATAATCACCTTAATAAGCCTCTTCTTTCTGTCTTCTTTAAGAGCGAGAACCATTTGAGATAGCTTGGATAAGGTTTTATTGCTAATGCTCTTAGATTGGACACCAATTGAGTCATTAAGGCTAGGATGGACTTCAGTTATGGTACTGAAGAAATCCATTCCTAAGACAGCACATAGATCATGCACGGTGCTGACAAAGTCAAGAACCTTGTGTAGTCTATCACTCTGCAAATCAAGTACATAGACATTAAAAATCCCCTAAACATCTGATAAAGTTAAGCGAAGTTAAGCGAAAATTGCCTACATATCCCAGCAAAGTAGTGGAATCAATTAGTTCCCCAAAGTTTTAATTACCATCCCTCTTAGTTTTAAAATTTGCAAATTTGTTCCTGTCCAACAGTTGAATGCTTAAAACTAGTATTCCTTATGCAAATGACCATTCTACCCATGAAAAAACATCTTTTAAAATATTTTTACCCATATTTTTTCTAGCTTCTCTATTATATCATGACATTTTATGCAAACCCTAAATCATAAAACATTCGACCAAAAAAAAAAACTTCAAAAGGCACTTTTTTCAAGGTGAAAACAGTCTTAACAATAGATAAAGTAGTGGTCAGCCGAGAATAATCAGTTGGCACAGTTTAAAATTTAGAGGGATATATATGAGAATTGCAAACTTTGAGGGACAAATGTGCAAATTCTAAATTCGCAGGATGAATATATGCAAATGAATGCACAATGTACAAAATTTGAAGGAGATATAGATGGAAACTTCCCTAAATTTGTATACAATAAGAACTGCAAAATAAGAACCTTTTCTTTCCGTAGTTCCTGGAGCTGAAAGTTATATTCATCCAGCTTCTTTAGTGATAGATCCTCCTCATCAATAACCGGTGCTCCCATCAGCTCACCATTCTTCAGGGTACCAGCAATTTCTCCACGAATTTTCTGAATTTGCAACTGAACATCAGTGAACTCCTTTACCCGTTCTTCTTTCTGCTTGCATAGCTGTTCCAATACTGGTGCAATAGAAGCCAGTTGTTCCTTGATAGTCCCAGATGACTTATCAGGCTGTGAACGCCAAAGGCCAACATGATATGAGGTGATTGTAGAAAAGAAAAGCATGAAGAAAGTATTGTAATATTTTTCAGAACTACACATCATGAAAATAATCTGTTATTCTGCGTACAAACTGTTGACTTCAGCGAGACCATGCTGCACTACTGATAACAGGCATCAAAAAGCAACATGAACAATGAATGAGGTGGAGAATGTGGCACGAAGGATGCCTTTCTATGCATTTATTTAAGATTAGACAGTTCTAAAATCGGTCAAAACAGAACAAATAAATCCAACATTAAAAGATTATTTAGTGAAAAATCATTTTTTTCCTAGTTTATTTACTAGGTAGAAAGTCCCTGCAGATATTTTTGAGTAGCGAAACTGCTAAATCAAAAAGAATCAAGTGTCCAAGGTGGACCCTAGTAGATAACTACACCAAGCCTCTAATAGAAATAATCCCGAAAGCAGGACCTAAAGTTTAAAATATAATTTTAGTTTTGGCTTTAGTCTAGGCTCCTAGAGTTCAGTTTTTTGCAGTTTCCGCAATTTTGATCAATTCCTTTGACTTTGTTTGATCTATCCTACACATTTCTTCCTCAGCACATGGGTATGATTTGCAAGAGAAATCTAGTTGATGGTTTTATGAGTTATCCATCTTTACCATCTAGATACTATAGTCTAGATTCAAACAATCTAATCACTTTTAAATCACTATTAATTGTAAACGATAACGGCAAAAATCTCTTATAATTGAGTTTTCAAAGCTCTATCAGTTAAATTGTTTGTTTAGAACTCATAGGAGTGTTACCTTTGCTGTTCTTCACATCCTTCTCTACGTTTTCTTAGTGATCTATTAGCCCCATTATAAACAGTGAAAGGCCAAACCAGACCACTAGAAAAGAGGTGATCCATCTCATCAATTGGGTATGCAACAATGAATGATACTACCAATTTACTTGCTACAACCTTTTCACTTGGCAAAAACAACTAGAATAGTACCAACTTCAAATATGGCATTTTCAAAGACAAAATAATTATAATATAAGAGCAATAGGAAAACTAGTGAAGAAAACTACACTTACTATGCCAGAAAATGACTTCTCTCCAAGAGCAGAAAGAAGCCTGGCTAGCTCTGATTTGGAATCAGCCAAGGACTGTAGGAGCAGTGCCCTCGACTTCGCAGCCCGATCGACTTTCCTCTTGTAAACATCCAGGCACTCTTGTTCTAGCTGAAGAAGCATCCTATCGCGCTCATTGTCACTCTCACCAGCCTCATCCCATATTATCTACAGAAAGAACACAAACAACTTTAAATCATGCAATCTACTACTATATGCCAACATTAGGGACTTTTACACATGTCGCCCTGTAAATCAAATATTTACATATATGACTCCTATAAAAGGCAAATTTCATATATATACCAATCAACAGTGTAGTTTCTAATAAAAATACCCTTAAATTTGAGAGTCCATGCAAAAAAAAATTGCTTTCATCTAGCAAAAAGTCTTTTAGAGAGAGACATTTTTAAAAGTACAAGGGTATACAAGGTTTATGCAAGGCATGTACAAAAATTCATTGGGATATAATATAGATATATGTAAATAAATAATTTTTCTAAAAAGTTTAAGCAAATATTTAACAAACCACCTGCAACTGTTGCAGCAGAGACCCACAAGTGGTTTCACCTAACAAGGGATTGTCAATTCCTGTTGCAGCCATTGTAGCTAAATAACCTACATGAGAGAAGTCTCGATGAGTAGATAAGCAACAACTTCACAACACAAATGAGACGGAATTAATAGAATCTATTAGTGCATACCTTATACAACCTAATAGCGGGTAAACACAGCAGGTTGATGAAACATGCACTGTTATAGACAAATCCTTGAATTACCTCGATAAGTGAAATTATTCAAGGCACCAGAAATATCAAAAGGACTGAAGACAAAATTGAATAGTGCTACAACGGAAGCTGCATCAATCTAGTGATATAATATGACTGTTAGCAACAGCAAAAGAGACAATTGGGTACATAAATTATCACCCCGGAATTTGTAACTGAGGAATCGACTGAACTGTTAATAATATAAAGAAGAACTGAAGAAGGCAAAGAAGAAAAAAATGAAGGCCAATTAGGCGAGGTGAAGCCTCGAATTGATGTCTGAGCAGGCTGTTTGAACAAGCACTTACATCCTTTTCACAAGAATCCCCTCAACAGCTCTAAATTGCAGCTAAGGGTTTGTCTGACCCAGCTACAAGGAGTACTTCTGTTCAACAAAGTGTTGTTTGAAGGTGCAACTAGGAGAAGCGCTACTCGAAGATCCCTCCAACAGCTTATGTCCAGTGCAAAGGCAGCTAATAGTGAAAGCGATATCAAGGCAGAAAATATACTTAATGTAAAAGTCTCAAATTCAAGCTTCTGCTTAGGGGGGCCCAAAAAATGTTTCCGCTTCTCAAGATGCTCCAAAATTCTTTTATCCGCCAAATGCCTGTACAGTTAACACTACTTGTCAGATAAAAGCAGCCAGATAAAGATGCCGCACCAAACGGGTGCTCAAGACAAGAGGATAACTATCGTTATCCATGATGGTGCAACCCTTATGTTACAAATCCCACCTCTGTCACTTCAAAACCCTCAAAATCCTTGCTTTTGTAAACAGCGCGATACGTAAAGAGAAAACTAAACCACAATTGCCACTAAAGCCATCAAAAACCCTAAACCCCATCCACCATAAAATCCACTAATGCCCAACACGAAACTCCACCACCATTCCCGAAAACAAAGAGAAACAACAACAAAACCAACAGATCAACTCCCTTTCCCACTCCAACTCGCCGCATCACCACCAACAACCACCGCATCTAACACCCATATCACCAAAATAGTTGCAAAAAACCCTCTCCTATCTCACATTGGCCACGAGACCACTTCCCCTCGCCTTCGAAAGCCATAACGTCCATAACCTGCCGGAAAAGCCTCCGGCGAGCAGCGGTTCGCCGGAGGATCGCCAGAGACGAAAATCCCGAGCTAGAAAGGGAAATTAATGTAGTAATTTAGTGTGCGGAGATTGAGAATGTACCTTAGGGTTCGGAAAAAGCTAGGGTTTTGGAGATGTTCGGATGAGATCTGAGGAGCGGAGTGTACTTGTTCGCTGAGAGAGAGAGAGAGAGAGAGAGAGAGAGAGAGAGAGAGGAGAGGGAGGAGAGAGAGTGTTCAGTGTTCTGGGCAGTGTCGGACAGGGGAGTGAGTCAAGGAAATGAAGGCGAGGGCAAATGAGGAAAATCCTTGACGTAGACTTCAAATTGTTTTTATATTTTTTATTTATTTTAAAATGAGATAAATTTTATTCATCATTTTAAAATGATGGATAAAAAATTTTTATTCTTGAATAAATGGGATGTAAAATGTATATTCAAAAATAAATATACAGATAGTATAGCTCAATGACAAATTGTTCCCTGAACCCCGATCTATAGACCGGGTCTTCAAAATGTAGAAGGGGCGGCAAGGCAAATTGTACTCTGCACCAAGTGTCACGTCCCGGGGTTGAAACTGCGATCTGGGCCCGCCAACAGATCCGCTACCTATACGGAAACCCCGCATAGGCGAAGCGTCCAACCTGCAAGAAAAGTCTACAGCTAAACAGATATCAGAGCTAGATGAAATAAACTGCTGTAAAACTAAAACATCCAACCCACTGTACAACTGGAAATAATGATATAATATCCATCTCCCAAAAAGATCAAATACAATATCCTCATAATACAATAACCAAAACTAAACAGGGAGGTAAACCCAATAATACATTAGTGTACATGCTCTCAGTACAAGTCAGATCCTCACAATATAAATGTCTCTCAAATGTAAAAACAAATAAACGAACTGCTGACTGTACTAATAGATCTCCAATGAAGGTGTATCGCTACTGCTACTCTCCAAAGACAGGTAGGGATCTAGCTCGCGACTCCCTCGCCTCGATCAGCAACAAAAGGAGCAGCAACTGGAAAGTAGGTCCATGGGGAAAAACACCACAGTGGGTGTGAGAACTACATCCCACAGTAGTTCTCAGTGGGTACCGCCACCAATCCCGACGGTCTGCCCACTAAGTCTACTAGAGGCATAAGATAACAGGAAAACTGTAATAATGGAAAGATAAGCTGCAAAGAGTCTACAGCTATCATGCCTCTATCTACAATGCTCAAATGGTGATACAGATGAAAATGATGCATCGACTTTAATCCAAAAACTCAATCAACCCAACCACAGTGACTGCCACATGGGGTCCTGTGACGCCCCACTTCCCAGGGGGTCACCCATCCTAGAACTACTCTAGCTCTAGCACGCTTAACTCTCATAACCTCTTGGATCTTGCTACCATCCAAAATGCTATAACCGGGTTAAGAGATTTAGTCCTATTATATCATTTATATATAGGACTAATACATATTCTAGGGCTGTCACATTCTTCCCCCCTTTAAGCTTCGACGTCCTCGTCAAGCTCAAAGACACTTAGAAGCACCAGGCGATGTGAGACTCGTCTCGTTAGCCTTAGCCGACCTTGTAGGGAGCTGCACTCCACCTACAACCGTCATTAGCTGTGTTGGGTTGTGTATAATATGGATCTAAATAGGAAAAAAAATATTTAGAGGGGGGTGAATAGGTGTAAACAGTAAACACTCAAAAATCGTTGCACAATAAAACCCAATGCGGAAATGAATAAATGACACGCAAGATTTTTACGTGGAAAAACTCCAAAACCAGGAGTAAAAAACCACGGGACCGATAACACGGTGAAATCCACTAGAATTAAAACACGTACAAGGTGATGTAACGCACTCACTCACGACTCAACCTTTTCCATACGCTCCTAGTAGATCTTCTCCGCTCGCTCCGCAACGCTCCTCGAATCCACGATTTGCGTCCAACGCCGAATCCACGGCGTCCAACGTCGAATCCACGACGTCCGACCGAATCACGGCCTTCACCTAGTAGCACGTCTCGAATCCACGAACGTACCTCGCTCCGAATCCACGAGAGCGGTTGCACCTTGAATCCACAAGGCCACGCGAGTCCACGCGCCGATTTTTAGGGAAAATCGTTGTTTTTGGGTGGTGATGATCCGCCGAATACTTAGATCAAAGATAGATCGGAAATACCATCTAAGTATTCATTAATTTGATTCTACTCAAAATCTGAGTTTGAAAAACCTAGAATCAAATTAATCAATATAGATGAAGAAACATAGATTTTATCTAGTTATTTCCTTTCTTCTCTATATGTGGATTTTTCTTTTTGGATTACACGGATCTAATTTTTGGATTATTCGGCTTACCCTAAAAAATGAATCGTAGGGTTTATTTATAGGTTAGAAACCATTGGAAGAGGATAAGAATAAAAAACTAACCTTATCTGGAATTTTTCAGGACGACGGTCCGGACTGGAATTCGGCGGTCCGAACTGTCGTGGCTAAACAGACTATTTCTAGAAAAACACACATTCGGGGTCCGGACTGAAGTAACCACGGTCCGGACTGTTCATGCAATTTCTGCAAAATCCACGTTCGGGGTCCGGACTGAACCAGGTGTGTTCCGGACTGGATTTGCGCATGAACTACCCTATGTTCGGGGTCCGGACTGTAGTGCCTGATCCGGATCCTGAACATATAACATGTCCAGTTTTTGATTTTTATGCAATTAAAAATTCATCCAAGTGTTTCTACACTATAATAAGTATTCGGATCACCAAAAATATTTAGTTAAACGTACCTAATCCTTTTGAATTCTTCTTTCTTGAGATTGAGGTATATGATCCAAACTTCTTCATCTTCAATCTTCAAGACTTAACCTGTCACACCTCGGGTGTAAACCAGAACCCGGGCCCGCCACAGATCCGCCGTGCACATGGTATTTCCCGTGTACACGAAGCGCCAGTATCCTGCTCAGATAAAAGAGATAACAATAATGAGCATAAAACAGAGCTGAGCTAAAAACTAATACATCTCAGACTGAAGCTGGAAATAAAATACAATACATCTGTATAAATGATACGTCAGTCTCTCCCAGCTCACGAAGATAAATACAACCTGCTGGCAGAAGCCAGTCCCAAAAGTAAAAGTACAACCGTCTGAGGAAACATGGGTACATCAATAGTCCAGCTAACACGCTCATCCTGCCTCGAGATCTATCTACTCAGCCGTCCTCTCTCCTCGACCCGCCACTGAAAGCCCAGTAGCACCCGCAGAAGACACTGCAAAACAAGGGGGAAGAAAAAAAAGAGGAAAGAAGAATGGGGGTGAGAACTACTAGTAAACCAGTAGCCTTTTGAATTCTTCTTTCTTGAGATTGAGGTATATGATCCAAACTTCTTCATCTTCAATCTTCAAGACTTAACCATTTGCACGAAATACGCCAACACAAATTTCTTAACAATCTCCCCCTTTGGCGGTTTCGTGACAAAACATAAATCCACTCAAGAAAATTCAAAAAGATATTTTTGTTGCTATCACCATATAACAAAAATTTACATTGGAGATCCAAATTAAAATAAATACATGAGAAAAACTCCTAAAACAAACTCTAGACTTAGACATCTGTACTATCTGCAAAAAAAATCATTCTTGACAAACGAGATCGTTAGATACCTCAAGAATTTTAGCATTCAAAACCAAACACAGAGATAGAGTTTATACTCACCATGACATTCACGAATTCAGATATGTAATAAGATCACAATCAAAAATCAACATATCTTCTAAGCATTAAAAATCCAAATGTCACAGAATTGTTAGTCAACAACAACTTGTTAGTTATATTACATGCCCAAATAGTTAGTCGAATAGTTAGTCGAGGCATGCATCAAAACACAGTACAAAACCAAAGTTGAAGTTGTACTTACCTTCATAGTTCTCACAAACCATTGTCAATCATGTCAATCATTGTTTGTTCTCTCTCCTCCTTTTTGTCACTAAAGCAAGCCAAAATCACAAAATAAAAGGAGAGTTAAAAGTTCAAAACAAGAAAATGTAAGAACTAAACTAAAAAACCTGCAAAACAAAATTAAAAGAAATCAATCATCGGACTCTGAATCCTCAGAGCTACTACAGCCCATTTTCGAAAACATCTTTTTCATTAACTTTTTCATCGAAGAGAACTTCTTAGTCAAGGTGATCTGGGCTGCTGTAATGAGTTCAAGTTCATCGGAAATTCGCTTTTGCTCCTTCGTAATTTGTTCTTGCTCAAATGATAAGCGTTGTTGCTCCTTATAAATCGATGTGACGGATGCTTCATCATCTGGCATGGGTGCTGGCCTTGACGGTGACGCGGAAGTGGCGACGGAAGGTTTCGTTCCGCACGGAGGAGTTGGGGTGGCATGAGGCAGCTTATAGAAGGACTTAACAATTGTGGACTCATTGATCATGCCTAAACAGTGTTGATAAGTTGTCGAACTTATATCAACCTGAAATTTCTTTAAAATCCTCATTATGATCAATGGAAATGGGAGTCTTTCCGAGGGATGAGGATGCTCAACGTATCTTGTCATCCTATTCCAAATAATGTATGGAATATTCATATTTAATCCCATTGCCTCTGATGGATGTCCTAAGAGATACAAGAATAGCATTCGGTCCCATCTCAAAACTTTCGTTTGCATGTTTGGAAGAATGTTGTAGCAAATAATAAAATTCAAGTATCGATACTCCGGTCGAAGTTCTTTTAAAAAGACCGAGTTCCCTGTCGACTGAGTATCTGGAAGACAAATTCCATCCACGACCACTCTCCATGAGTTGGTGGAGAAGACATGACCTTTTAGGTAATGTGTTCCTTCAACCTGGGCCTTCATCCCCAACACCTCTCCAATCAGTTGTGGAGTGACCTTAATCTTAATATTGCGAACCATTGTTAGAAATTCTCGATGTCCGTTCTCTTGATCAACCAACCTTGATGCATTCTGATAAAACATCCTCACGGAGTGAAGACAATATCCAGTAGGTTCAGGGAAATGACAAATGGGGGCAAGACCCGCATGGTCAACAAGAGTGCCAAAAAGTGCAGAACGCTCCCTCAGAGCTTTGAGATTTACATGTCTTTCACCAATACATTCCCTCTTTTTGAAATCCTTGATTCTTTCCGAGCTTATAAAGTCTTGTGGAGGAGGCTGACTGGCTAGTGGCTCTTCAATTGAAATTCCTCGAGAACTTCCTCTTTTACGTGCAACGCTCTTCCTTTTTGTTCTGAGAGGAGTGTCTTCCATTGGAGCTTTGTCCTTTTCCACGGCGGTTGGCGGAGTTTTGCCTTTGAGGATGCAGCTGGGGCTTTCCCCTTCGAAGCAGTAGGAGCAGTCGCTTCTACCAACAGCTCATCCCAATCAATGGATTCTGTCTCAGATTCCGTCTCGGAATCATCCCTAGTTTTCTTTGTCTTCTTAGCCCTCTTAGGCTTGTTTGTAACTCTTGTATGAACCATGGCAACCAGAAGTACGATTATCCAAGTGAACACCATCTCTGCTATTTCTTGTGAATGAAAAAGTCCTGTGAGCAACAACTCAAGAACACGAAAAATTGTTAATTTTCAAAAATTTAAAAAATTGTACCCAAACAATCATTATCGTGTAGAGAGACTAGGAATCAAATGAGTTTTGCAAAAAGAATTTTAAAAATAGATCAATTCCATGATTTTCAAAAATTCCCATTATATGCCCTAAAACCGAATTTTTAGAAATCAAATCCCAAAAATCCGTTAATCAAGTGAATACCTAGCATATAATCAAAACTAATCTACTCAGAGTTCTTATTTCAAAAGAAATTTGACCAAAAACCAATCTCTAACGAAGAAGTTACAAGATTTCCTTCACGTTTTGAGCAAAATAGTGAAAAACTGTGAAAAACTAAAGTTTTGATCATAAAAACTCACTTTGATTCGAAGAACTCGAGTTGGAAAGGCTCCAAATTGGTTGATTTCTAGAGAGAGAAACTCTGGAGACTTGAAAACAAAAGCTTGAGGTGAAATAAAATCAAAACCCTTTTGTTCTATATAAAACCCTAGCCGCGGTCCGGACTGCCTCAAGAATCCAGTCCGGATCGGCTACCCGCAGGAATTCCTGCGTTCGGGATCCGGAACGGATTATCCAGTCCGGATCGGCTCCAAACTTTTTCTTCAGAAAAAATCAGAAAAATTTTAGAAAATTCAGAAAAAGATTGTAAGCATTTTTGCGCATCAACTTTAAACAAAATTTGTCGTTTCATATCAAAAGAAATAGATTATGCTAAATCTATCAATAATATCCAAATAATGAAACGAAAATTTATAAAAATTAAATCCCTTAAAGTTGAACAAGTTCAATTACATCTATCACGATCTTATGAGTAATGCCTTTATCAAATCATTAATTTGGTAAAGAAAATGAAATACCAAGATCAATAGATGTTTGAAATCCCAAATATGTTAGATAATGAATCTAGTCAATTTGTTGAAGAGAGTGGCTCTTTGAGCATCTTTCATTAAAATTCCTACCTTATACCAACCTTGAAATTTGACAGAGTCAAGTATTTCAAAATGCATTTTATTTAATCAACTTGAAAAACAATGCTTGGTATACATGTGGTAGCTGCACACAGTACTCGGACGACCGAGGTGGTAGCTCTTTCCTCCATGTGGTGGTAGTTTTCACACTCCTCATTGGGATGTAACTCTTTCCACATCTTTTGAGCATAACACTTTAAATGAACTCCCCCTCAATTGGCTATCAATTATTTAAAATATAAGCTATTCAACCAAAAATTGATCTAGATTTCATACTCGACTAATAGTCAAATAAGATAAAAACTATACCAAGAGATCATTTGAGAGAGAAATTGACTTTGATCACTTAAAGATGACTTAATTGACATAAACGATCATTGCATCAAATGAATTATTATGATATCCAAAGCATAATAAATTTCTAAATATATGAAAGGATGCAGTTAAAGTCAATATAACTAATGCTCAATTAATGTTCTATGTACAAACATAGATAATGAACAAAAACACAAAACAAAACCTAACCTAAGCAATGGTTTCAAAAAGAGGTTATTTCAAGGAAAGTATTCCTATTGCTTTACGCAAATGAATAAATCATTTTTGATCCAAAGGTTTTGTTAAAAAGTCAGCTAATTGATCTTCAGTTGAAATGTAGGAAAGTTGAAGAATATTTGATTCAACTAGCTCTCTTAGAAAATGATATCTAAGTTCAATGTGTTTTGTTCTTGAGTGCAACACAGGGTTTTTGAAAATATTTATAGCACTTGTGTTGTCACAAAGAATTGTTACCGAAGTTGTTGAAATTCGGAAGTCGCTCAACACGCTTTTCATCCAAATGAGTTGGGTTGAACAACTACCCGCTGAAATATATTCCGCTTCGGCAGTCGAGAGTGCAATGCAGTTTTGCTTTTTACTATGCCATGCAACAAGGCAATGGCCAAGATAAAAACATGCACCACTCGTACTTTTTCGATCATCCACAGATCCTGCCCAATCGGCATCTGAATATCCTACAATATCAAGACTTGTTCCCATAGGATACCAAATTCTAAAATTTACGGTTCCTTTGACATACCGGATGATCCTTTTCACCGCTTTCAGGTGAATCTCCTTTGGTGCTGACTGATATCTCGCGCAGATCCCAACACTAAAGGATATATCCGGGCGACTAGCCGTGAGGTAGAGTAGACTTCCAATTATGCCGCGATAAAGCTTCTCGTCTACACTTTCACTAAGAGATTCACTTCCTAATCCCTTGTTGCTAGTTCCCATTGGAGTTGAAAAATCTTTAGAATTCTCTAATCCAAACTTTTTGACCAACTCCATTGCATACTTGAATTGGCACAGATGGATGCCTTCTTCATTTTGTTTCACTTGCAATCCAAGAAAGTATGTTAGTTCGCCCATCATAGACATATCAAATTCGCTTTCCATGGTTTCAGCGAATTTAGAAGCATCATTATCTCTAGTTGCACCAAATACAATGTCATCGACATAGATTTGTGCCACAATGAAGTTATTCTGATAATGCTTCACAAAGAGAGTCTGATCTGCTCCCCCTCGAGTATAGCCCTTCTCCAAAAGGTGCTTTGTCAACCTTTCGTACCACGCTCGCGGTGCTTGTTTTAGACCGTAAAGAGCATTTTTCAAACGAAAAACATGGTTAGATAGTTTATGGTCTACAAAACCTTTCGGTTGAGCCACATAAACTTCCTCGTTCAAAAACCCATTTAAAAACGCGCTCTTAACATCCATTTGAAAGAGTCTTATTTTAAAATGACAAGCAATTGCGAATAAAATACGAATTGACTCGAGTCTAGCTACCGGGGCGAACGTCTCATCAAAGTCTATTCCTTCTATTTGTGAGTAGCCTTGAGCAATTAGACGTGCTTTGTTCCTGATGATGGTACCATCATCGTTCTTCTTATTCTTGAAAATCCATTTAGTACCAATCACGTTGTGTTGCTTCGGAGGCTTCGTTAATTCCCAGACTTTGTTTCGTTCGAACTGATGGAGCTCTTCCTGCATCGCTTCAATCCAGTAGTCATCCTGAAGAGCTTCATCGATGTTCTTTGGTTCTATCATGGAGACGTAACATGCGACTCCACAAACCAACTGTCTCCGAGTCCTGACTCCTTCTTGTGGGTCTCCAATAATATTAGATTCTGGATGATCCTTGGAGATGCGTAACGTTTGAGGTAACGGAGTACTTAGAGGTACATGTGATGATTTCTGCACATCAGATAAACTTGAAGAACCATTAGATGCATCAACATTATCGGAGGAATTATTATGAGAAGATGCATTTACAGTAGTATCATCATCAAGAGACATATCAGGGGTAAATTTATCAGATGCAAAGTGAAAAGCTTCATCTACTTTAACATTTACAGATTCTACCATCGTTTTAGATTCCAGGTTAAATACCCGATATGCTCTACTGTTTGTAGAATAACCCATGAAAATTCCTTCGTCACTTCGAGAGTCAAATTTTCCAAGATTTTCGCGGTCACGTAAAATGTAACAACGACTCCCAAAGATACGAAAATATTTGATATTTGGTTTTCTACAGAACCATAGTTCATATGGTGTATTCAAGGTTCTCGGGCGCAAATACACTCGATTAATTACATAGACTGCAGTGTTCACAGCTTCAGCCCAAAAATATAGCGGTAAATTCCGGCTATGAAGCATAACACGTGCCATCTCTTGTACAACCCTGTTTTTGCGCTCGACTACACCATTCTGTTGAGATGTATAGGGTGCTGAGAATTCATGTTTTATGCCAGTGGAAGTGCAAAAATCAATGAATTTAGAATTTATGAATTCTCCACCTCTATCACTTCTAACACGAACGATCTTTTCATTTCTTTCAATCATAATACGATGACAAATCTGATGAAAAGAATCGAAAGTATCTGCTTTTTCTTTTAAAAATGCTACCCATGAGTATCTAGAGAAATCATCAACCAACAGAAAAATATACCATTTACCTCCCAAAGATGGTTGACGAGTCGGCCCCATTAAGTCCATGTGCAATAATTCTAAAGGCCGTTTGGTACCCACGTGGTTCAAGTTCTTGTGTGCAGTCCTTGATTGTTTTCCCTTTTGATAACCTCCACACACAATGTTTTCTTTAAATGAAAGTTTAGGAACCCACTTAACCACGTCTTTATTTAAAATCCTTGCTAGTTCCTTAAAATTTATGTGACCAAGTCTTTCATGCCAAAGAGTTTCATTATCCAAAGAAACTAGGTTATAATTTTCAGAAATTCTGTTTGGAACAACATAGCAATTATTTTCAGGTCTAACCCCTTTCAAAAAGAATACATGGTCCTTATCAGTTACAATACATTCAGCAGAGGAAAATTTAACTGAAAAACCATTGTCACAAAGTTGACTAATGCTAATGAGGTTAGTCTTAAGGCCTTCAACAAATAAAACATTATTCAAAACCGGGCCGTCTGGAATAGCAATTGTTCCTTTTCCAACAATTTTAGAAGAACGACCGTCTCCGAAAACTACAAGTCCTCCGGAGATTTTCTCTAAAGTTTGAAAACTGTTTTTGTCACCTGTCATGTGACGGGAACATCCACTATCCAGATACCAAGACGAGTTGTCATAAGCATGCAAGGAAATATGAACAACAAGATAAGGGAAGATTTCACCTTTGCGTACCCAAATCTTTTTGGACTGCGTTGGCAATGAATGTGAAGTTATTCTCCTTGGTGAAAGCGTCTTGTTTGATTGGTTGCTTTTTTTTGATGACGTCGTCTTGTGAGGTGAACTACAAAGGCTCTTTTCCTTTGAAAAATTTTCCTTTGATTTCCGGGGAATCACCTTTTTGGTAGTTGTTGCAAGAGGTGCATGATTTGCTTGTTTTGCTCCAATCTTGCAATTTCTTCAAATGTGCCCTGCAAAACCACAACGAAAACATACCTTTGAACTTGACGATCCCGAAGAGGGTGAGGTAGGTTTGTTGTCGTTGTATGCTGTAAATTCCGTCGTCGGAGGAGGAGATACCGATTGGGGCACAAAAACTGTCTTACTCGAACTAGGACTGTCTCCTGTTCGATTATATCCGAGGCCGAAACGGTTTGTCTGACCAAGACCAAGTAGCTTATCCAACTTACTCCTTCCCGAAGAAAATCGCTTTAAATCATTCTTGAGTTGGAAAATGGTCTTCGTCATTTCCATCTTTTCCTGTCGAGCCTCGGTGTAGAGCTTCAAGAAGTAATTTGCTTTATCCACCAGTTTTACATGTTCCTTCTCGAAATGCTCATTTTTCTCTTCAAGGGAAACATTTACTTTGATCAAGTTATCCCTTTCCACTTCAAGAGCGTTTGAGAGAGAAGTTGCACTTTTTACTTCTTCTTCGAGATCCTGCAATCTCCCTCTCAAACTCCTATTTTGCTTTGCCAATTTCTTTGAATCCCTTAAGAGTTTATAATAGGCAAGAGCAAAATCTTCACCTTCGGAATTACTCGATTCGTCGTCCGTTGCATTCTTTTCAACTTGGGAGGAGTTGGACAATGAATCGGATGTACTCACCATGAAGCATACGAAGGGTGAAGTTGTGGACGCGTGGAACGCCGTTGCGTTATTCTCTTCATCACTGGAGGATGACTCATTTGACGTTGAGGTGTCATCCCAAGTGACGGCTTGCATTGCCTTCTTCTTTGCCGAATTCTTATTGGGACACTCCGTTGCGATGTGGCCGTAGCCTCGACACTTAAAGCATTGTACTTGTCCCTCCGAGTTCTTTTTATCTTTCGAAGAACTCTCTTGCTTTCTTGACTTAAAGCTTGAAGAACCTTTGCCTTTCTTCGACTTTACGAAGGATGAGGTTTTACTTGAATTACCGCTTCGAAAGTTTCGGCGAAATTTTTTTGTCAAGAGAGCGAGTTGCTTCTCAAAATCCTCCATAGATAGGTTCTCGTCATCGTCTGAGGAGGATGAATTCGCGTCTTCTTCTTTTGTTGATTTCAATGCAAAACCTGAAGACTTAGAAGAGGATACTTTTCCAGAAGAATAGTTAGTAGGAAATATCATTTCATAAGTTTGAAGTGCACCAACTAATTCTTCTACACGGACTTCGTCCGGGTGTTTAACTGTTTCAATGGCCGTAATCTTGGAACGAAATCTTTCAGGAAGAGTCCTTAAAATCTTTCTTACAACTTTAGATTCTGGAATTTTCTCTCCCAAGTTAGCACATGTATTCACGATGTCTTGCAATCGTGTATAATAATCTGTGAACGATTCATTTTCTGCCATAAAAATGGAGTCAAATTTGCTCGTAAGCATTTGCAGCTTTTGAATCTTCACAAGGTTTGTTCCCTCATGTGTAACTTGTAGAACATCCCAGATTTCTTTCGCAGTCTCACAAGCCGAGACGCGAGAGAATTCAGTTTGTGACAAAGCATTAAATAGAGCGTTAATTCCTTTGCCGTTGTAAGAAGATGCATCAATCTCTTCCTTGGTCCATTTTGACCTAGGTTTGATGGTGCGAACATCAGCAATAATTTCAGTTGGATTAGACCATCCTAACTCGATTGATTGCCACACCCGTTCGTCGATGGAAATTAAAAAGGCTTTCATCCGTACTTTCCAGTAGGCATAATTTGTTCCATCGAAGAATGGGGGTCTGTTGATGTTTTCACCTTCAACCATTGTTTACAACACTATTTCCGCTCTGATACCACTTGTTGGGTTGTGTATAATATGGATCTAAATAGGGGAAAAAATACCTAGAGGGGGGTGAATAGGTGTAAACAGTAAACACTCAAAAATCGTTGCGCAATAAAACCCAATGCGGAAATGAATAAATGACACGCACGATTTTTACGTGGAAAAACTCCAAAACCAGGAGTAAAAAACCACGGGACCGATAACACGGTGAAATCCACTAGAATTAAAACACGTACAAGGTGATGTAACGCACTCACTCACGACTCAACCTTTTCCATACGCTCCTAGTAGATCTTCTCCGCTCGCTCCGCAACGCTCATCGAATCCACGATTTGCGTCCAACGCCGAATCCACGGCGTCCAACGTCGAATGCACAACGTCCGACCGAATCCACGGCCTTCACCCAGTAGCACGTCTCGAATCCACGAACGTACCTCGCTCCGAATCCACGAGAGCGGTTGCACCTTGAATCCACAAGGCCACGCGAGTCCACAGGTCGATTTTTGGGGAAAATCGTTGTTTTTGGGTGGTGATGATCCGCCGAATACTTAGATCAAAGATAGATCGGAAATACCATCTAAGTATTCATTAATTTGATTCTACTCAAAATCTGAGTTTGAAAAACCTAGAATCAAATTAATCAATATAGATGAAGAAACATAGATTTTATCTAGTTATTTCCTTTCTTCTCTATATGTGGATTTTTCTTTTTGGATTACACGGATCTAATTTTTGGATTATTCGGCTTACCCTAACAAATGAATCGTAGGGTTTATTTATAGGTTAGAAACCATTGGAAGAGGATAAGAATAAAAAACTAACCTTATCTGGAATTTTTCAGGACGACGGTCCGGACTGGAATTCGGCGGTCCGGACTGTCGTGGCTAAACAGACTATTTCCAGAAAAACACACATTCGGGGTTCGGACTGAAGTAACCACGGTCCGGACTGTTCATGCAATTTATGCAAAATCCACGTTCGGGGTCCGGACTTAACCAGGTGTGTTCCGGACTGGATTTGCGCATGAACTACCCTATGTTCGGGGTCCGGACTGTAGTGCCTGATCCGGATCCTGAACATATAACATGTCCAGTTTTTGATTTTTATGCAATTGAAAATTCATCCAAGTGTTTCTACACTATAAGAAGTATTCAGATCACAAAAATATTTAGTTAAACGTACCTAATCCTTTTGAATTCTTCTTTCTTGAGATTGAGGTATATGATCCAAACTTCTTCATCTTCAATCTTCAAGACTTAACCTGTCACGCCCCGGGTGTAAACCAGAACCCGGGCCCGTCCACAGATCCGCCGTGCACACGGTATTTCCCGTGTACACGAAGCGTCAGTATCCTGCTCAGATAAAAGAGATAACAATAATGAGCATAAAACAGAGCTGAGCTAAAAACTAATACATCTCAGACTGAAGCTGGAAATAAAATACAATACATCTGTATAAATGATACATCAGTCTCTCCCAGCTCACGAAGATAAATACAACCTGCTGGCAGAAGCCAGTCCCAAAAGTGAAAGTACAACCGTCTGAGGAAACATAGGTACATCAACAGTCCAGCTAACACACTCATCCTGCCTCGAGATCTATCTACTCAGCCGTCCTCTCTCCTCGACCCGCCACTGAAAGCCCAGTAGCACCCGCAGAAGACACTGCAAAACAAGGGGGAAGAAAAAAAAGAGGAAAGAAGAATGGGGGTGAGAACTACTAGTAAACTAGTAGCCTCCCCTAGTGGGGGTAAAACCTCAACTCTGACACGCCCACTAGGTCTACCAGAGGGAAAAGGAAATAAAGGTGGTATGCTATGAATATAACTCCTGATAAA
Organism: Tillandsia leiboldiana; assembly: GCA_029204045.2. NCBI lineage: Eukaryota > Viridiplantae > Streptophyta > Magnoliopsida > Poales > Bromeliaceae > Tillandsia > Tillandsia leiboldiana. The sequence goes on from CM055072.1 coordinate 15,145,933, forward strand.
AGCTACCACTAGTATGCCTCTAAATACTGAGCTAAAAGAATAGCTAAATGTATGCATCAGAATACAAATGCCTGCCAGAATAAACCCAATCTGACCACCAGTAAACACTGGTACTGCCTGCTATGCCTGCCAAATCGGGTATGCCAGCCTACGCATAACACCGATAGGGGATGGGAGCCTCAAGGACTCGAGGTCTGTATGACGCACACTCCGGAGTGGCACTCGAGGGGAGCGACCCACATGAGTAAAATGCCTGAGTAAAAGTCTCATAGATCAGCAGGACTGGATCATGACTCTGATCAAAGTGGGAAAACCCATCCACTGGAGAAAGACCCGATCTCAACCTGATGCAAGATAAACAAATAGTGGGAAACTCCATCCACTAGAGACCTGATACCCAATCTGATGCATAAGCAACCTCCGGTCAACCGCCCAAGGTCCGCGGTTGCCGCAATACCCTGCCATCAAGCCCTGCCTGTCCCAAAACCCAAGAACCTGACTACACTATCCCAAACCCCCTGCTCGCGCACGAGCTGCAAATACCCTGAGCCTCAAATGAAAGGAGAAAAGAATAATAAAAAGGTTTCTCCTATGTCAATTCCAGCATGTTAGTGTAGCAGAAAAAGGTGGCCTATCTAGGTGACCATATAAGCATGCAAATGTCTCAGGATGCCATGAAATAAAACAGGTGTCGATATCCTTTATAATGTTAGAGCATGTAGACAATAGTATGAGAATAGTAAAAATGAGATAGCCTGTGCCTGCCTATGTCACATACCCAAAGCCCACAAATTATTAATTAGCCTTATCTTTTAACATGATGTTACTGCTCTACAATTATAACCCCCCTTTCAAGCAAGTTCTAGCAGTATCCGTTTTAATCTCAATTAAGCCTGCCGTTGTCACCTATAAAGTGCATTTAGCCTTTTAATCATAGAAGCTACTCCAATGCCTAGCGGGTAATCAAAAGTAAGGGGTTCACAACAACACCCATAAGCACAATCATGTCCCACATCCGACATCTGGTCAACCGCCTACTATCCGCGGTAGCCATAATACCCCAGAAGCTAAAACCCAGGCCCCGGCTACACTAAGCCAATTCCTGCTCGAATCCGAGCAACAAATAGCCACCTGTCTAAGGAATAGGGAGAGAAGAAGCAAATAGGGTTTCTCCTAAGTTAAGTCCCAACATATAGTGTAGCGATCAGAAATGGTCTAACTAGATATCCATAAAAGCAAGCCTATCTCCTCATGAAAGAAAGAAGGGAGAGTGACGAATAGTGGCTCCACATGTGTATCAATTAATACCTCCACCTGGGTATAATCATCATGCTAAATCATAATCCAACCACACATGTCTATAATCTGCTAATCTTCCTCACATAAACCATCCACCCATGCCTGTCCAAAAGATCCTCAAGTGGTACCCTCCCACAAGGTGTTTCACAATATCCCAACATGAAAGTACATCCCCCATGCAAGGTTAAATGCTAAAATGATGTCCATGTAAGCATGTATAAGTTCCAACCACTATCAAGTTTCCAATATAGTGTTTTCCATATGATAGACTCACAATTATTTTAGTTAAGCATGCATGTCCATTAAATGACCATTCAATATGTCCAATAGAGGGAATCTCTCTAATATTCCTAGTGGGTATATCAGAAAAGAGGGATATAGCAACCACCCACCTGAAATTGTGCAACCAAAGCTGTAAAAATCTCCTCGCTGTCCAATATCCCTTTTTCACGCCACATGCCAAAACAGATAAGCCGCCGCGATCACTGTTCACAATTACCCCAAAACATACAATTAAACACACAATTACCCTCAAGAACATGCTATCCCAACAAACAGTCCAGAGTTGTGCCTTTTTCACCTGTGAGTTATGCATAGAAAATTCCCAAAAAATACCGTCGCGATCCTCGCGACGAGCCGGCCGAAACGAGTACCTGCACGCTCAAATTCGAGTTTCATACACTGAGATATAAATTCTGCAAGGGAACTACCCCAAAGAATTCTGTACAGAAAACTGCAGCACCAAACACTGAAAATAATACCTTTTTCACCTTCGGGAAAAATTCAGAAAAATCTAGGAAAATTTGAGGATGCTCCTTGCAATGTGCAGATGCAAAACGCCTTTTGGCACGTCTCAATCCGATGCCCGGTTGCAGAGATATCGCCGAAATACTGAACCGCTGTCCAAAACTCAACCACAGCAAATAGTGTCTCAGTAAACTTGGAAAAACACCTCAAAAAGCGCGAAATGAGGGGAAACAGAAAGTACCAAGATCGTAGCTCTGTCAGTTTCCGTTCCAATGGCGTAAGAATCGCCAGAAAAGGTGGTCGGGGTAGGCCGGGAGAGCTCTCGCATCGAAACGCGACGAAAGGGGTACACCGACAAAGGAACGTCGCGCCGCGCCGAAGAAAATAGAAATCTGGTAATGCGTGCTGCTGAAAAATTCGAAACTTAACAGGAGTATTCCTCTTTTCTTGGAAAAGATTTCATCTTCTCAGGCCCCTTCGAGCTGAGGGCTCCAAGGGGTCGAAATCCTCCATTGAAGCCTTATCGGATGCAAACAAAGAGCCAAAACCAGAAAAATCATTTCGGGAAATTACCTCTGTGTCCCTCAGAACAGGAAACACCGAAATCCACCAGTCACTGCCTGCCACGTGACCGCCGAACCGCGCACAGCATCGCCAGCCAATGCGGTTGCGCCACATGGCGCCGACCGCGCCTGCCCCACGCCAGTCGCGCCAGCTGCCCACCTGCCCCGCACAGTACCCCGACCCAAGGGAAGGCGACACGTGTCGGGCCGTCTGTCTGCTGCGCCTGGTGCACACAAGCCCATGCACCTAACCAATAGAAAGCTGCCACGTGTCCAAGCCTGGTGCACCATACACCCGCGCTGCTCCGTAGACCGCGACCAGTGAGCCGTCTAATTGGAAGCCGCCACGTGTCCTCCCTCCGGTGCACGCCGGCCGCGTGGACCGCGCACCTGCCCGCGCGCCCGCGCGCCTGCGCGCGCCCTGTCCGCGCCCGCGCGCCTGCCCGCCGCCGCTCTGCCGCCTGCCCGAGCCCGCGCCGCGCTTTCCGCCGCCGCCGCGCCGCCGGCCGGTCGCCGGAATTACTGTTCCGGCCCTGAACAGTAATTTTACTGTTCCAAACTCCGAAAAATGCATGTAAATAGCCCATTTGATCGTTTTCGCGCGTTGAGTCCAAATCCAGTGTCCGATTTGCCAAATTCCACTCCTAAAAATTGCCGAAGGCATCCGGAAAGGTGTTTTTAATCCGAATTTCGCGCTGAGTCTAAATTGATATCCGTTTTGTGCGAAACCACTTCTAAACATCCGACGGGGTCCCCCGATTACCCACGTGATCCATATTAAGTCCGGAGTCCATCACTTGTGTCCAAATTGGCGCACGAACACCGCCGACATGCCACATAGGCCTCCAGAAGCTGCTGGTCACACTGTAGAAGCCCTGCAGAGATTCGGGTCACCACATAACCATTTGCACGAAATACGCCAACACAAATTCCTTAACAAGCTGGGGAGCCACACTCTACCCGCTATATAACCTTGGATCAACCGAGACTCATCTCACATTTCCGGCTGGTGATTGGCTCTGATACCAACTGTGACGCCCCACTTCCCAGGGGGTCACCCATCCTAGAACTACTCTAGCTCTAGCACGCTTAACTTTCATAACCTCTTGGATCTTGCTACCATCCAAAATACTATAGCCGGGTTAAGAGATTTAGTCATATTATATTATTTATATATAGGACTAATACACATTCGGGGGCTGTCACAGGTCCAGTCAAACATGTGCCTACCTATTGCCACACATCCACAAGAGGACGGGACTTACGTAGGGCATCCGTGACTGCCAAAACTGGCCCAGCCAGAGGGACTGCGTCGACAAGTCGCGATAGCAAAGTAACAGGCCCAGCTCCGGAGCGGCACTCGAGGGGCGCGACCCCACCGAGGAAAGTATCCGCGCATCTCTGTCGAGCTCAATATGGCTCATGTAGGCTATTGTCCAATCCACGATCAACAAGATCGACAGTACCCAAATCACCTCTCTAACTCACAACAGGAACCACTCGAATAGTCGGGACCGCTGTCAACCCAACGGCTCCCAGCCCTTAGAACCCAGACCACTCGAATCCTGTCGAGTGGGAAAGTTTATGGAAAAAATATGACATTTATTACTGAAAACCATTTTTCACTCAAACCCACGCGGGGTGAGGACTAAAAGTAGTACATTTTTGAAAAAAAAAACCATCTTGATTTGAGGAATACCCATTTTTATGATTTTTAGTTCTTTTAGAAAAAATAGTTGGAAAACAAGTTCTTATACCCAAACCCCGAAGGGCTAATGCCTTCGTCCAATCAGACAAGAACAGACTCCGGCGACCCTTCGATGTTTGGAAGAAAACATTGGTTGACTAAAAGCATGTGCGTGTCCAAAAAAGTTTTGGGTTCAAGGTCCTGCTATCACTAATACACCACTGCTGCGAACACAGTGGCGACACATAAACAGAGAAACACGACATCCCGGGACCACCGTTCACCCAAACGGCTCCAGCCATAGAAAGAAGACCAGCTACATCTACCAGACTCCACTCTACTCCCAAGCACGAGTGTGACATGCATCCCACACTAAGAGGAATCCCGACCACTCGGCCCACTACCCGGGCGAGGATAACACTATGTCCAGGAATAGAGAGTAAAGTGCGGATGTCTAAAGCATAAATAAATCTAGCCCAAGCGAGGGTTTTCTACTAGTCTGGTTCAACATGCAACATATGACAGGGTGCTAGGTCAAGTTCCAATAGTAGCATGTAATTAACATAGCCTAAGCTGTACAATAAATCCCGCATGCTATCAATAAAAAGGGGGTAACATTCCCTTGGTAAGCTTCACTAACCAATCATCATGCAATCCTCAAAATATATGTCATCACTAAGCTTACCTTCAATTACACAGGGGTATACTAACATGCATGCATTCTATCACATAGAATTAGAGAACCGTCCACCAGTTCTGGGGACAAGCAACCCACCTGTTTCGCTTTCCGCAGGCAAAGCCGGAGTCGGTGAAGTGCGTAGTCGCTCACAATCCACTATCTGCCGAAACTGCACCCTCGGTACTCGGTTGCACAAGCCTCTGCTCAAACCAACATCACAGCCCACAATTAGACAACATCACAACACACACCACAACAAGCACTTGCTGTTTTTCCAAAATAGCACAAAGAAGGCCATTTTCACCTGTATTCTGCCCTTAGAAAATCTGGAAAAATTACGGCTGCGATCCTCGCGACGAGTAAATACAAATCGAGTATTTATACATCTCGTTCCGACACCTATAGGCCAAGATATAAATGAAACATTGCGGTAAGTCAAACTATTCACAACACACTTATGCAGAAAAACAGTCCCCAAAGAAGCTCGAATATCACCTTTTAGGAGTCCTCCAAAAATTCCAATAAAACTACAGGTACATTCCTCTCGAAGCGTAGATATCAATCGAGTCCTTAAACGCCTCATTCCGATGCTCGTAGACCGAGAAAATCTAACAATACTCCACCGCTGTCCCAAAACTCACAACAGTACAAGGGGTCAAAGTTTGTCTCGGGAACTATGCCAAAAACTCAAAATGAGACAAAGTAATCAATATAGAAATCGAAGGCATACCTCTCGTGAATGCGCTGCCGCAAAAATTGGCTCGAAATTTTATCGGGGTAGCTCAGGGGGCCTCGCACACTGAAAGGCGACGGTAGAAGCCAAAAATGAGGGAACATCGAAGTGCGCCGCGTCGCAGAAAACGTCGATGTTGCGGCCTCCAGAAATTCCGGTAATCCACCATGAGATGAAGAACACAAGGTAGAACAATTTTACTGAAGACTTCACTAGGAGAAGAGCTCGGGAAATGGAAGCTTTATATAGCCAAAACCAACAAATCATAAAATTCCATCTGGGTCCCCACTTTCGGGCGCCCGAAACTTTTCGGGCGTGAACAATACCCCAAAATGTGTAGGGCCCCAGAACCTCATGTAGCATTTTCCCGTGAATCCACTGTGTGAAACACCTATTATTGGTGTGTCTGGCCCATAGTGCATCAAATGGGTGCCATAGATGGACCCAGTGAGGTATCTAGAGCTGGATTGGCTTTCGGCTGCTTTTGCCGAATTTTAGAAAGGGTTTTGGGCCAAACAGAGGTTGGATTTGGATTCAGCACGGAAAAACGCTTGAAAACGGCTATTTGCTTGTATTTTTCTAAATCCGGATGCTAAAAAATGGGCTCCCGGAAGTTTTCAGTGGAATCGGGTGCATGAGGGAGACCGTAGACAGGCTAGGTGCCACGTGGCGGCTTTTTATTGGTCGGTTTACTGAGCGCGGTCCACAGAGCAGCGCCGGATGGCGCATGGACCCGACGCGGGGACACGTGGCGCCCCAAGAGTGGCCGGCGCGCGATGCGCGGTCCACGGAACCCCGCGCAGGTGCATAGACCGGGCACGGGGACACGTGGCAGCCTGTGATAGGTGGGCTCATGCGGCGCGGTCCACGGAGGTGCACGCCGGTGCCTCGGGATGCGTGCGCGCGTGGGGGGCAGGCGACGCGACCGGCGAGGCACGCGACCTGTGAGGACCCGGATCCCCGCGATGGGTTTGCTAGTTGTTTGGCAGCTTTCGGTGGCCTGCGTGGTGTGTTGGTGGTGTTTGTGCGCAATTTGGACACGAGTGGTGGACTTCGGGCTTAAAAATGGATCACGGGAGTAATTGGAGGACCCGTCGAGTGTATAGAAATAGTTTCGCGCGAAACGGAGATTAAAATTGGACTCAGTGCGAAGTTTAGACCAAAGATCACCTTTCCGGATGCCTTCGGAAAAATTGAGGTTTGGAATTTGGCAAAACGGACTTCGGATTTGGATTCAGCGCGTGAAAACGATGAAAATGGACTATTCACTTGTATTTTTCGGAGCCCGATTGACGCGCACGTTTTTCGAGGCAGTGGTACTGTTCCGGCGGTCGGTGGGCAGCGGTGGCGGCGGCGGGCAGCGGCGGAATGCGGCGGAGCACGGCGGCGCCAGGGCAGGCGCGCGGGTGCGCGGGCAGGCGCGCGGCGCACAGCATTGCTTTGCCACGTGGCATCATCCCATTGGTCCCCTGTAGACGCGTGGCAGGCTGTGGGTGGCCGGTGCAGTGGACCGGGACCATGGAGCAGGCCGGGGTGCCTCGGGGCGCGTGCCTGGCAGGGTGCGCAGGCGGCGCTGGCGCGCGCAAATGCGCGCGCCAGGCGCGCGTTGACCGGCTGTCGCGCCAGGCGCGCGTTGACCGGCTGTAACTCGGCCTACGGGGCTCGGAATTGGACGTGCAGCTACCCGTTTCGAAGATCTCGACGCGAGGATCGCTGTGGTATTTTTATCGGATTTTTCAGAGTCCGTTCTGCAGGTGAAAATTACACGTCTTCGGGACTGATTTTCAGATTTGCGTGTATTTGGTTAATTTTCGGAATAAAGTGTAACTTTGGACTGTATGTTGTACCAGGAGGAGTGGTTCAGTGTTTTTGGACCGTAGGGACTGCTGATTAGTGGAGATTGCTGCTCCTGGCATTTTCAGCTGTTGGACTTTGGACAGTGTAGCACCTTCAGGTGGGTGGCCTCGTCTTCAAGACTTTTGGACTGTTCAGTAAATCTATTGATGTAGGATCATGCATGATAGTTCTGTGTAGCATGCTAGGATGTGAGAGTTGATACTCCTAGTGTTATGTGTTTAGCATGTGATCTTTGCTTCCTACTTTCTGTTAAATTATAGTTATCTTGGAATTTGACCTAGCACTCCCACCATATGTTGCATGTGTAACCAGACTAGTAGAAAACCCTCATCTGGGCTAGGTTTACTTATGCTTAGACATCCACACTTCTTTTCTTTCCTGGACATAGTGTTACTCGCCCGGGTAGTGGGCCGAGTGGTCGGGATTCCTTTAGTGTGGGATGCATTTTACACTCGTGCTTGGGAGCAGAGTGGAGTCTGGTAGATGTAGTTGATCGATCATCTGTGGCGGGAGCCGTTTGGGTAGACGGCGGTCCCGAGATGTTCCATTTTCTTGTTTTATCTGTCGCCGCTGTGTTAGTGGCAGCGGTTTATCAGTGATAGCAGGACCTTGAACCCAGAACTATTTTTTTGGACACACATATGATTTTAGTCAACCAATGTTTTCTTCCAAGCATCGTAGGGTCGTCCGAGTCTGTTCTTGTTTGATTGGACAAAGGCATTAGCTCTACGAGTCTTGGATATAAAACCTGTTTTCAATTGTTTTCCTAAAAGAACTAAAAATCATTAAATATGGATTTCTTTCAGATCAAATGGCTTTCAGTATGAAATGTCACCTTTTTCCTATAAATTTAACCACTCGAGATGATTCGAGTGGTCTGGGTTCCAAGGGCTGCCTTTTTCTTTGGGACGAGAACAACGAGAGGCTATGCCTAAAGCCTGTTCTTGTTTGATTAGGGTTATAGGTTTTAGTCTTTCGAGGTTCCCGGACCCTTTATTGTGTCTGTTGTAGAGTTTATCCTGTCAGTGAGTCTGCAGGTCGGGTTGATGTTCTGTTGTTGGGAACCGTCGGGGTTGACGGTGGTCCCGGGTCGTTGAGTGTTGTCCGACCAGTTTTGTTAACCCTGAGTGGTTAGTTGATCCAGACTGTGGAGTATCTCCAGCCAGTGTGTTTTGTGCTGTGAGTTATTGGAGAGGCTAGTGTAGAGTTATGAATCCCAGAAGGATCTAAATAGGTACTATCAAACAGCTAGAGGGGGGGTGAATAGGTGTAATACTTATAAAACCAAATCTCAGTTCAAAATAAAAACCAATGCGGAAAATAAAAACAACACACCGAGATTTACGTGGAAACTCCAATCCAGGAGAAAAACCACGGGACCAACATGCAATAACAATCCACTAAGAATAGAAGAATAACAAGGTGATTACCGACTCCACGGACTCAAACCCCTCCTTCAGCTTCTTCGGACCTTGCGCTGACCGGTTGGATATCCACGCAATAACAATCCCTAAGAAAAGAAGAATAACAAGGTGATTACCGTCTCCACGGATTTAACCCCTCCTTCAATTTCTTGGACCTCGCGCTCCACCGATTTTGCACGCCCACTGCACACGTTCGAATCCACGAACGCCACTCGAATCCACGAGCACACGTTTCGAATCCACGAAACGCCTTTAGCACACCGAATCCACGATGCCACGTCGAATCCACGACGCAAACTCAGTCGATAAGAATATTGACTTCGATGGTGATCCTTTGCTTAGATTATCAATGAAGATCCATGGGAAAAATCTCTAAGCAAAGATTAGATCAATTCGACAAAAGATAGATCTTGGAAGAACCGTCGAATTGACCTAAAAGAGGCTATAAAGAAGATCGATAAAAACCTAGCCTCTAGGGTTGCTCTCAAGAGTTTTATAAAAAGATCGGCCGTAGCTCCCGCGTTTTTGAGAAACCCTAAGTGTCTATTTATAGTTTAGAAACCTTTGGAAAGAGATAAGAATCAAAAACATACCTTATCTGGAAATTTTACGGACGACAATCCGGATCGGATTTACTGCGATCCGGATCGTCGTAACGAGATTGACGATTCCAGAAATACCATGGTTCGGGATCCGGATCGCATTGCCCAATCCGGATCGTTCATACAAATCAGAAAACTTAACATTCGGGATCCGGATCGGAAATTGCATGGATCCGGATCGAAGTCTTGTATGAAGCAACAACCTTCGGGATCCGGATCGTTGGTTCTGATCCGGATCCTGAACATGTCCGAACACCAGTTTTTGATTATTATGACAATAAAAGTTCATCCAAGTGTTTCTACACTATAAGAAAGTATTCGGATCACCAAAATTATTTAGTTAACCATACCTGATCCTTTTGAATACTTTCTTCTTGAGATTAATGTAACTGATCCACAATTCTTCAACTTCAATCTTCAAGACTCAAGACACTGAGTGTCAACTTGAGCTCTTGTTGAATCTTCTCTAAGTCTTTGATTGCTGATTGACAATTTGATCCCTTTAAGACTCCGACTCAACTCACTGACTTGACTCACGAAATATGCCAATACCAAAAAGCCGTAACAATCTCCCCCTTTGGCAATTTCGTGACAAAACCCAAAAATACATAAAAACGCTCAAGTCACTCATCTTAAACCAAAAAATCGAAACTCAATGTCATCACCAAAACATTGATTTTCTTTGCGTGAAAGATCCAATAAAAACAAAATTACATTTGAACCAAGCAATCCTAGAACATACTCTATGACTTAGGACTTGGAGTCTTAAAGTGATGTAATTCCTGCAAAACAAAACTCCAAACGAAATCAAACGTTAGTTGTTAGAAATTAGAATCCTGCATTTGATCCGTCTTCCTTTTGATTCTTTTGTTTTTCGGCTCTTTCAATTTTTCTTTGTCTCCCCCTATCTTGAGCATCTCTAACATGTTCTCCATGTTCTTGAGCATCTATGTTCTCCCCCTTTGTGGTACGATCATCATTTTCCGTTCTCCCCGCATATTTTCGTTTCGTTTCTCTTGATGATCTCATCTCCGTCATTTCTCTTCTCCCCCTTTTTGTCACAAATTGTCAAACAGTGAACATACTAGACAAAAGGAAATCACTAACAACATCAGTTCAAAGAGAAAGAGAGATAAAAGCTCAGTTCCGGTATATAACAAAAATGCAGATTGCGTACCGGTACCAGAAGGCAAAAAAAACTAATAATTCCTTGAAACAAATTCAAATTTTAGAATCTTTTCAAATACCGATTTGTATTCCATCAAGAAAACAATTTAAGTGCTTTAACCAATGAATTAACAAGATGTCATTCAATCCAATTAATTTTACAAGATTAAAAAGATTTACTCCTAAATCATGAAAAACAAAGATAAAACATTATAAACAGTTTTTCATGTTATATTCATCAAACACAAGTCATCAAAAATAATCTTGAGATCCAAAGTCTATCAAGATGTAACGGATGTACAAAGATGACTTACAGAGATTTCCAAATGACATCAATTTGATTTCTTACCCTTTCAAATTTGAGATAAGCACTAAAATACCTAAGGGTGGCTCTTTGAGCATCTTTCAACTATCCCACCTTATACCAACCAGGAGATTGTTCAAAATATAAGAGTTTTGCATATAAATCTCCAAATGCTTCAACTAAAGATTTTCTCATAAAATACTATCAAGCATCCATAACATGTGGTAGCTTCACACACAAACCGGACGACCGGGGTGGCAGCTCTTTCCAACATGTGGTGGTAGTTTTCACACTCCTTTCGGATGTAACTCTTTCCACATCTTTTGCAAATTATTTCAATACCCTTGTAAGAATGCAATCTCTTACGTGAAAGAATTATATCCCAAATTTTAGTCTATCGGTTGTCTCACGTTTATCACAATGAATTCACACAACCGAGATAGATTAAGCATCTAAAGATCACACATGATTTCTAAAATTTGATGCTTATAATATCAAAAACTCCTATAATGAAGTATCTTCAAGATTATGATTATGGAGTAAAGTTGATAATCCAAATAAAATTAAAATGGAGTGATTGAAAGTGAAAACCCTTTTTATTCAATGCACTTGTTCGTTAAAATCCTTTTGTTTAAACAAAACATAAAAACGAAGAGCATTGAAAAACATGTAATGCAAAGATTAAGAAAGATATGAAGGGAAAACCAATCAAAGCATTACATACAGTCATAAGCTATTTAGAACTTAAGACAAGGAAAGATATCACCTTTCCGGATCCAAAATTGTCGAATTCTGGGTTGTCTTGATTCATTGTGGTTGGGAGATGATAGCTTTGACTGTTGATCCACCTTAGGTCTTTGCCTCGCAGTGATCCACTTGTATGATTGATGATGTGGCTCGGACCTTTGGTGGGTTGAGTGAACTCCTTTGACTTGATGTGTCTTTTGATTCCGTTGAGTTCGCTCCGTAGATGAAGTTGCCGAAGAATTCTTCTTTCTCTTTTTCGGGCACGTCTTCACCAAATGTCCTTCAAGTCCACATAAGTGACAAGTTCTTCCTTTCAATTTGAATGTGGAACTTGAAGCATGCACAGTTTGGTCCTTTTTGAATCCCAAACCAACCTTTCTTGTTTGACCTAATCCGCACATACAATCTAGTTTCTTGGAAACGGTTGAAAGCCTTTGTATGTCGGATTTGAGTTCATGAACTTGCTTGGTCAAAGCTTGGTTGGTAACATGAATTTCCTCAAACTGCTTTTCTAGAAAACCAATCTTGTCCATATATGATGTAGCGTTTGTCTCCGATTGGTTTATCTTTTCTTGGAGGATTTTATTATTATCCAATAAAAGCTCTCGTTCCTCCTCGAGATCATGAAGATTGATCTTTAAAGCATGATTCTCGTCTTGAATCTCAAGTCGTTGCTTCCTCAACTTCTTAATATGTTTGGCCATCTTCTTTGATTCCGAAAGAAGTTGTTGATATGCCTCAACGAGTTCTTCTTCGTTCGACTCCCCCTCACTTGATGACTCTCCGCCGGATGTTGATGTTTCATGCAAAATCAAAGGAATAGAGTCAGTGATTAAAGATGATAAGCAACCATTAGAAGAGGGAATATGAGAGGCATGAGAGGCAACAACTTTTTCCTCTTTACTTGAGGTCGATTCATTAGAAGTAGAATCGTCCCAAGTTTTTGCTTGCAAAGCCTTCTTTCTATATGATTTCTTAGAAGGACAATCCGTTGAAAAATGGCCGTAGCCTTTGCATCGATAGCATTGGATTTCCCCTTCGAAATCATCCTTTTCTTTTTCTTTAGAAGGTTTTGCAAAGCCTTTGAGTTTAGAGGATTTAGAACCCGATGATCCTTTTGATGGTTTCGAGGATGAAGATCCATCGGTTCGATTCTTCCAAAATTTCCGACGAAATTTCTTTACGATCCGCGCCAATTGTTCTTCAAAATTGGCAAAAGAGATTTCATCGTCGGAACTTGATTCGCTATCTTCTTCCTTTGTTGATTTGAATGCAATACCTGTAAGCTTAGAAGAAGACTTGGAAAAAACTTGATTAGTAGGAAAAGTCATTTCATAAGTTTGCAAAGCACCTACTAATTCCTCTATACTCATCTCATCCGGATGACTAACGGTTTCAATGGCGGTAACCTTTGCCCTAAACCGTTCCGGAAGAGTCCGAAGTATCTTTCTTACAATTTTCGACTCCGGGATCTTTTCTCCTAAATTAGCACATGTATTTATTACATCTTGAAGTCTAGTGTAATAATCTGTAAACAATTCATGCTCTTCCATATGAATAGAGTCAAATTGACTTGTAAACATCTGGAGCTTTTGAATTTTTACAAGATTAGTACCCTCATGTGTAATTTTGAGAATATCCCAAATTTCCTTCGCGGTTTCACACGCGGAAATTCGTGTGAACTCAGTCGAGGAAAGAGAATTAAATAAAGCGTTCATACCTTTCCCATTGTAAGAAGATCTTTCAAATTCCTCTTTGGACCATCTAGAGCGAGGTTTTGGGGTAGTAGAATTTCCTACTTCCTCAACAGGATGCACCCAACCGTATTCCATGGATTGCCATACCCGCTCATCAATTGCGATGAGAAAAGCTCTCATCCGCACTTTCCAATAAGCATAATTAGTCCCATCAAAAAGAGGAGGTCTATAAATATTACCACTTTCACCCATCATGATAGATAAACCTAAAACCCGCTTCGATACCAATTGTTGAGTTATGAATCCCAGAAGGATCTAAATAGGTACTATCAAACAGCTAGAGGGGGGGTGAATAGGTGTAATACTTATAAAACCAAATCTCAGTGCAAAATAAAAACCAATGCGGAAAATAAAAACAACACACCGAGATTTACGTGGAAACTCCAATCCAGGAGAAAAACCACGGGACCAACACGCAATAACAATCCACTAAGAATAGAAGAATAACAAGGTGATTACCGACTCCACGGACTCAAACCCCTCCTTCAGCTTCTTCGGACCTTGCGCTGACTGGTTGGATATCCACGCAATAACAATCCCTAAGAAAAGAAGAATAACAAGGTGATTACCGTCTCCACGGATTTAACCCCTCCTTCAATTTCTTGGACCTCGCGCTCCACCGATTTTGCACGCCCACTGCACACGTTCGAATCCACGAACGCCACTCGAATCCACGAGCACACGTTTCGAATCCACGAAACGCCTTTAGCACACCGAATCCACGATGCCACGTCGAATCCACGACGCAAACTCAGTCGATAAGAATATTGACTTCGATGGTGATCCTTTGCTTAGATTATTAATGAAGATCCATGGGAAAAATCTCTAAGCAAAGATTAGATCAATTCGACAAAAGATAGATCTTGGAAGAACCGTCGAATTGACCTAAAAGAGGCTATAAAGAAGATCGATAAAAACCTAGCCTCTAGGGTTGCTCTCAAGAGTTTTATAAAAAGATCGGCCGTAGCTCCCGCGTTTTTGAGAAACCCTAAGTGTCTATTTATAGTTTAGAAACCTTTGGAAAGAGATAAGAATCAAAAACATACCTTATCTGGAAATTTTACGGACGACGATCCGGATCGGATTTACTGCGATCCGGATCGTCGTAACGAGATTGACGATTCCAGAAATACCATGGTTCGGGATCCGGATCGCATTGCCCAATCCGGATCGTTCATACAAATCAGAAAACTTAACATTCGGGATCCGGATCGGAAATTGCATGGATCCGGATCGAAGTCTTGTATGAAGCAACAACCTTCGGGATCCGGATCGTTGGTTCTGATCCGGATCCTGAACATGTCCGAACACCAGTTTTTGATTATTATGACAATAAAAGTTCATCCAAGTGTTTCTACACTATAAGAAAGTATTCGGATCACCAAAATTATTTAGTTAACCATACCTGATCCTTTTGAATACTTTCTTCTTGAGATTGATGTAACTGATCCACAATTCTTCAACTTCAATCTTCAAGACTCAAGACACTGAGTGTAACTTGAGCTCTTGTTGAATCTTCTCTAAGTCTTTGATTGCTGATTGACAATTTGATCCCTTTAAGACTCCGACTCAACTCACTGACTTGACTCACGAAATATGCCAATACCAAAAAGCCATAACAGCTAGTGTCTCGGGTTCGTGAGAGCTGATCAGCTGAGTCGTCGAGAGTGCTCCGGCCGTTGTGCGAGATGATTGAGGATTCTGAGTCTTTCCGTTCAGAGCGTGAGCGTCGATTTTGGACTATAGCCTGCAGTGCCACCTGAGCGACAGAGTGCGCGGATACCTTTTCCTTGGTGGGGTCGCGCCCCTTGAGAGCCACGCCTGGGGTGGATTTGTTACTTTTGTATCGCGACTTGTCGACACAGTCCCTCTAGTTGGCCTAGTTTTGGCAGCTACGGACGCCCTACGTCAGTCCGGTCCTCCGGGATGTAACGACAGTAGGTAGGCGCAGGTTTGACTCGACCCGAGGAGGCAGTCAGGTAGATTGGGTGATTTGAGTTGAGGGATAGTAGATACACCATGTTATCATCTGTTCCACTTTTTGAGCATCTAGATAGGGGCATAATAGCTGTAGGGTTATTTATTTTCCAGCTCTTTTCTTTCAGCACTGTTTTTGTTACTTTATGCCTCTAGTAGACTTAGTGGGCAGACTGTCGGGCTTGATGGCGGCTGTTGGGTTATATGTAATAATGGATCTAAATAGGAGAAAAAACACGTAGAGGGGGGTGAATAGGTGTAAACAATAAACACTCAAAGAATCATTGCGCAATAAAAACCCAATGCGGAAATATAAATGAACACGCAAGATTTTTACGTGAAAAACTCCAAACCGGAGTAAAAAACCACGGGCCCGATAACACGGTGAAATCCACTAGAATTAAACACGTACAAGGTGATATACCGTACTCATAGACGACTCAACCTTTTCCATACGCTCCTAGTTGATCTTCTCCGCTCGCTCCGCAACGCGTCTCGAATCCACGATCTGCGTCCAACGCTGAATCCACGGCGTCCAACGTCGAGTCCACGACGTCTGACCGAATCCACGGTCTTCACCCAGTTCTTATTTCAAAAGAAATTTGATCAAAAAACATCCACAAAC
This sequence comes from Tillandsia leiboldiana, assembly GCA_029204045.2. NCBI lineage: Eukaryota > Viridiplantae > Streptophyta > Magnoliopsida > Poales > Bromeliaceae > Tillandsia > Tillandsia leiboldiana. Next base: position 15,162,101 of record CM055072.1, read on the forward strand.
GAAATTGATACAAGAAATTCATCACGTTTTGAGGAGGAATAAGAAAAACTATGAAAAACCGAGATTTTGATCAATAAAACTTACTTGGAGTTGAAGAACTTGAGTTTGAAAGCTTCCAAGATGGATGAAATCTAGAGAGAGAAGCTCTGGAAACTTTGGAATAAAAGATTGGAGTAAAAGAAATCAAAACCCTTTTGTTCTATATAAAACCCTAGCCGCGATCCGGATCAGTTCATGATTGCGATCCGGATCGGCTACCCGCAGTGAAAAACTGCGTTCGGGATCCGGATCGGCAGGTCCAATCCGGATCGTCTGCCCGCAGAAGAATATCTGCGTTCGGGATCCGGATCGGCAGGTCCAATCCGGATCGGCTCCAACTTTTTCTTTAGAAAATTTCAGAGAAATTCAAGAAAAACCAGAAAAAGATTGTAAGCACTTTTGTGTATCAACTTTAAGCAAAAATCATCGTTTCATACAACAAGAAATAGATTATACCAAATCTATCAATAACATCCAACAAATGAAACGAAAATTTATAAAAATTAAATCTCTTAAAGTTGAACAACTTCAATTACATCTAACTTGATCTTATGAGTAATGCCTTTATCAAATCATCAATTCGGTAAAGAAAATGAAATACAAAGATCAATAGATGTCTAACATCCCCGATAGGATAGATAATATATCTAGTCAATTTATTGAAGAGAGTGGCTCTTTGAGCATCTTTCATTAAAAATCCCACCTTATACCAACCTTGAAATTTTGACAGAGTCAAGTATTTCAATATGCATTTTATTTAATCAAACTTGAAAAACCTTGCTTGGTATACATGTGGTAGCTGCACACAGTACTCGGACGACCGAGGTGGTAGCTCTTTCCTCCATGTGGTGGTAGTTTTCACACTCCTCATTGGGATGTAACTCTTTCCACATCTTTTGAGCATAATACTTTTTCTTTGACTCCCCCTCAATTGGCTATCAATTATTTAAGATATAAAGTAATTAGCCAAATATTGATCTCGATTTCATACTCGACTAAGCAGTCAAATAAGATAAAAACTATACCAAGAGATCATCGAGAGAGAAATTGACTTTGATCAAAACAAAGATGAGTTAATTGACATAAATGATCATTGCATCAAACGAAATATTATGATATCTAAAGCATAATAGATTTCTAAATATATAAAAGGATGCAGTTAAAGTCAATCAAACTAATGCTCAATTAATATTCTATGTCTAAGCATAGGTAATGAACAAAAACACAAAAACAAAACCTAACCTAAGCAAAAGTTTCAAAAAGAAGTTTATTTCAAGGAAAGCATTCCAATTGCTTTACGCAAATGAATAAAACGTTTTTGATCCAAAGGTTTTGTTAAAATGTCAGCTAATTGATCTTCAGTTGAAATATATGACAGTTGAAGAGTATTTGATTCAACTAGCTCTCTAAGAAAATGATATCTAAGTTCAATGTGTTTTGTTCTAGAGTGCAACACAGGGTTTTTGGAAATGTTTATAGCACTAGTGTTGCCACAAAGAATTGCTACCGAAGTTGCTGAAATCCGGAAGTCGCTCAACACACTTTTCATCCAAATGAGTTGGGTTGAACAACTACCCGCTGAAATATATTCCGCTTCGGCAGTCGAGAGTGCAATGCAGTTTTGCTTTCTACTATGCCATGCAACAAGGCAATGACCAAGATAAAAACATGCACCACTCGTACTTTTCCGATCATCCACAGATCCTGCCCAATCGGCATCTGAGTATCCAATAATATCTAAACTTGTTCCCATAGGATACCAAATTCCGAAATTTATGGTTCCTTTAATGTATCGGATGATCCGTTTCACCGCTTTCAGGTGAACCTCCTTTGGTGCAGACTGATATCTCGCGCAAATCCCAACACCAAAAGATATATCCGGGCGACTAGCCGTGAGGTAAAGTAGACTTCCAATCATACTCCGATAAAGTTTCTCATCTACATTCTCACTAAAAGATTCACTTCCTAATCCTTTATTGCTAGTTCCCATTGGAGTTGGAAAATCTTTACAATTTTCTAGATCAAACTTTTTGACCAACTCCAAAGCATACTTGGATTGACACAAATGGATGCCTTCATCACTCTGTTTCACTTGCAATCCAAGGAAATAAGTCAATTCGCCCATCATTGACATCTCAAATTCGCTTTCCATGGTTTCAGCGAATTTAGAAGCATCATTATCCTTCGTTGCTCCAAAAACAATGTCATCGACATAGATTTGTGCAACAATGAAGTTATTTTGATAATGCTTCACAAAGAGAGTCCTGTCAGCTCCCCCTCGAGTATAGCCCTTATCCAATAGGTGCTTTGTTAGCCTTTCGTACCATGCTCGCGGTGCTTGTTTTAAACCGTAAAGAGCCTTTTTCAAACAAAAAACATGGTTAGGTAGTTTACAGTCCACAAAACCTTTCGGTTGAGCCACATAAACTTCCTCATTTAAAAACCCATTTTAAAACGCGCTCTTAACGTCCATTTGAAATAATTTTATTTTAAAATGACAAGCTATCGCGAATAAGATACGAATGGACTCGAGTCTAGCTACAGGGGCGAAAGTTTCATCAAAGTCTATACCTTCTACTTGAGAGTAGCCTTGAGCAACTAAACGTGCTTTGTTCCTGATGATGGTACCATCTTCATTTTTCTTATTCTTGAAAATCCATTTGGTACCTATCACATTGTGTTGCTTTGGAGGCTTTGTTAATTCCCAGACTTTGTTTCGCTCAAACTGATGGAGCTCTTCCTGCATTGCTTTAATCCAGTAGTCATCCTGAAGAGCTTCATCGATGTTCTTTGGTTCGATCAAGGATACGTAGCAAGCGAATCCACAAACCAACTGTCTCCGAGTTTTGACTCCTTCTTGTGGGTCTCCAATGATGTTTGATTCAGGATGATCCTTGGAGATGCGTAACGTTTGTTGTAACGGAGTGCTCGGAGGTACATGAGAAGATTCCTGCACATCAGATAAACTTGAAGAACCATTAGATGCATCATTAATATTGAAAGTATTATCATGAGAAGATGCACTAACAGGAGTATCATCATCAAGAGAGATATCGAGGGTAGATTTTTCAGATGCAAAGTGAAAAGCTTCATCTACTTTAACATTTATAGATTCTACAATCGTTTTAGATTTCATGTTAAATACCCGATATGCTCTGCTATTCGTAGAATAACCAAAAAAGATCCCTTCGTCACTTCGAGAATCGAACTTACCAAGATTTTCGCGATCACGCAAAATAAAACATCGACTCCCAAAGATACGAAAGTATTTGATATCCGGTTTTCTACTAAACCACAGCTCATATGGTGTATTTAAGGTTCCTGGGCGCAAATACACTCGATTAATGACATAGACAGCGGTGTTCACAGGTTCAGCCCAAAAATGTAGCGGTAAATTCCGGCTATGAAGCATCACACGCGCCATCTCTTGAACAACCCTGTTTTTGCGCTCAACAACACCATTCTGCTGAGGTGTATAGGGTGCCGAGAATTCATGTTTTATGCCGTTGGAAGTGCAAAAATCAATGAATTTGGAATTAATGAATTCTCCACCTCTATCACTTCTAACACGAATGATCTTTTCATTCTTTTCAATCATAATACGATGGCAAATCTCATGAAAAGAATCAAACGTATCAGTTTTCTCTTTTAAAAATGCTACCCATGAAAACCTAGAGAAATCATCAACCAATAAGAAAATATACCATTTACCTCCCAAAGATGGTTGACGGGTCGGCCTAAAAAAAAATAGTCTACATAAACTACACAACATTTAATCGTAGAACGATTAAAGACAAGGAAGGATTTCACCTTTGCATACCCAAACCTTTTGAGTTTTGGAGTATGTTGGCAATGGTTGAGAAATTCTCCTTGATGAAGACGTCTTGTATGACTGATCTTTTTCTTTTGTCATCGTCTTGTTTGAAGTACTACCAATGTTCTTTTCTTTTGAAAAGTCCTTCTTTGAATTCCGGGGAGTGAACTTATTGGTAGCAGTTGCAAGATGTGGTTGATTTGATCTTTGAGCTCCAATCTTGCAATTTCTTTCAATGTGCCCTGCAAAATTACAACGAAAACATACCTTTGCGCTTGATGATCCCGAAGAGAAAGAAGTAGGCTTGTTGTCGTTGGTTGTCGTGAATTCCGGTGTCGGAGGAGGAGATACCGACTGAGGCACAAAGATTGTCCCAACTGAACTAAAATTGTCTTCAGTTCGATTGTATCCGAGGCCGAACTTGTTTGTTTGACCAAGACCAAGAAGTTTATCCAACTTACTCCTTCCTGATGAAAATCGCTGTAAGTCATCCTTGAGTTGGAGAATGGTCTCTGTCATTTCCAGTTTTTCCTGTCGAGCCTCGCCGTTGAGCTTCAAGATGTAAATCGCTTTGTTCACCATATCTACATAATTCTTCTCGAGTTGCTCATTGGACTCTTGAAGGGAAATATTTGCTTTTATCAGATTATCCCTTTCCACTTCAAGATCGGTCGAGAGAGAAGTTACCCTTTTTACTTCTTCTTCGAGATCCTGTAATCTCCCTCTCAACCCCTTGTTTTGTTTAGCCAGTTTCTTTGAATCCCGTAAAAGTCTGTGGTAGGCTAAAACAAAATCTTCACCTTCAGAGTTACTTGATTCATCATCCGTTGCAGTTTTTTTCAACCCGGGAGGAGTTGGACAATGAATCTGAAGTACCTGCCATTAAGCACATGAAGGGTGAAGATGTGGACGCGTGGAATGCCGTTGCGCTTTCTTCTTCATCACTTGAGGATGACTCATTTGACGTTGAGTTGTCATCCCAAGTGACGACTTGCATCGCTTTCTTCTTCGACGGATTCTTAGTTGGACATTCCGTTGAGATATGGCCGTATCCTCGGCACTTGAAGCATTGGACTTGTCCTTCTGTGCTTTTCTTATCCTTAGAAAAGTTCTCTTGCTTTCTTGACTTGTAACTTGAAATACCCTTGCCTTTCTTCGACTTTCCGAAGGATGGAGTTTTACTTGAATTACCCCTTCGAAAGTTGCGGCGAAACTTCCTTGTCAAGAGAGCGAGCTGCTTATCAAATTCCTCCATAGATAGGTTCTCGTCATCGTCTGAGGAGGATGAATCCGTGTCTTCTTCCTTTGTTGTTTTCAAAGCATAACCTGAAGACTTAGAAGAGGATGCCTTTCCCGAAGAATAGTTAGTAGTAAATGTCATTTCATAAGTTTGTAATGAACCAACTAATTCTTCTAGACGTATTTCGTCCGGGTGTTTAATAGTTTCAATGGCTGTAACCTTTGGGCGAAATCGTTCAGGAAGAGTTCTTAAGATCTTTCTTACAACCTTAAATTCTGGAATCTTCTCTCCCAGGTTAGCACATGAGTTTACGATGTCTTGCAATCGTGTATAGTAGTCCGTGAAAGATTCATTTTCTGCCATAAAAATGGAGTCAAATATGCTCATAAGCATTTGCAGCTTTTGAATCTTCACGAGATTAGTTCCCTCATGTGTAACCTGAAGAACTTCCCAGATTTCTTTCACAGTCTCACATGCCGAGACGCGAGAGAATTCAGTTTGAGATAAGGCATTAAAAATAGCATTAATTCCCTTGCCATTGTAAGAAGATGAATCTAACTCTTCCTTGGTCCATTTCGACCTAGGTTTGATGGTGCGAACATCAGCAATAATTTCAGTTGGATTAGACCATCCTAATTCAATTGATTGCCACACCCGTTCGTCGATGGAAATTAAAAAGGCTTTCATTCGTACTTTCCAGTACGCATAATTTGTTCCATCGAAGAATGGGGGTCTGTTAATGTTTCCACCTTCAACCATTGTTTACAACCCTATTCCCGCTCTGATACCACTTGTTGGGTTATATGTAATAATGGATCTAAATAGGGGAAAAAACACCTAGAGGGGGGTGAATAGGTGTAAACAATAAACACTCAAAAAATCATTGCGCAATAAAAACCCAATGCGGAAATATAAATGAACACGCAAGATTTTTACGTGGAAAACTCCAAACCGGAGTAAAAAACCACGGGACCGATAACACGGTGAAATCCACTAGAATTAAACACGTACAAGGTGATATACCGTACTCACAGACGACTCAACCTTTTCCATACGCTCCTAGTTGATCTTCTCCGCTCGCTCTGCAACGCGTCTCGAATCCACGATCTGCGTCCAACGCCGAATCCACGGCGTCCAACGTCGAGTCCACGACGTCTGACCGAATCCACGGTCTTCACCCAGTAGCACGCTTCGAATCCACGAACGTACCTCGCTCCGAATCCACGAGAGCGGTTGCACCTTGAATCCACAAGGCCACGCGAGTCCACGCGCCGATTTTGGGGTAAATCGTTGTTTTTGGGTGGTGATGATCCGCCGAATACTTAGATCAAAGATAGATAGGAAATACCATCTAAGTATTCATTAGTTTGATTCAACTCAAGATGTGAGTATGAAAATCTAGAATCAAACTAATCAATATAGATGAAGAAACATAGAGTAATATCTAATGATTTCCTTTCTTCTCTATATGTGGATCTAGGGCCGTATAAGATGATATTTGATTATGACGGCTCTATGTGGATTAACCCTAGAAAAAGAATCATAGGGTCTATTTATAGGTTAGAAACCCTAGGAAGAAGATAAGGATTCAAAAACTGTCGTTTCTGGAAATTTTCACGACGGCGATCCGGATCGGATTAGCTGTGATCCGGATCGTCGTAACGAGTCAGCCAATTCCAGAGAAACAGGGTTCGGGATCCGGATTGTAATCCACGATCCGGATCGTTCATGAATTTCAGCAAATTCCCATGTTCGGGATCCGGATCGAAATGGCTATGATCCGGATCGGATTTGCCAATGAGCAAATACCCATCGGGATCCGGATTGGACTGTCTGATCCGGATCCTGAACATGTCCCATGTCCAGCTCTTGATTTTTATGCGATAAAACATTCTTCCAAGTGTTTCTACACTACAAGAAGTATTCGGATCACCAAAAATATTTAGTTAAACTTACCTGATCCTTTTGAATTCTTCTTTCTTGAGATTGAGGTATATGATCCAAACTTCATTCATCTTCAATCTTCAAGACTTAACACTTTCACGAAATGCGCCAAAACAAAATCCTTAACAGCGGCACCCACTGAGAACTACTGTGGGATGTAGTTCTCACACCCGCCGTGGTGTATTTCTTCCCCAGGGACTTCCGCTTCTATTCCTGCTGCTCCAGCTGCTGCTTCTTCAGATCGAGGTAAGGGAGTCGCGAGCTAGATCCCTACCAGTCGTCGTCCAGAGAGTAGATGTACCCTTTTATATTTTGAGAGTAACTTTTGAGTGACCTTTGTAGTGAGGTATAGAGTTGTACTTTTCTTGTATCTTTGAGAGACTTTTGTATTTATGTGAGGACTTGAGTTGTTTTTTTTGTGTGGAGTTGTATTTATTTTTATTTTTTTTATTCTAGTAGTTTACTTGTCAGCTCTGATATCTGTATAGTATAGTATCTTTCTTTTGCAGGTTAGTCGCTTCGTCTATACGGGGTATCCCGTGTGGGCGGCGGATCTGTTGGCGAGCCCGGGTCGCAGTTTCGACGTCGGAGCGTGACAGATTAGAGTGGTATCAGAGCCTAGGTTGTAGGTCATTATGGACTTAGAAACCTTAGGCTTGTGGTTGGACATTAGGATGACTACGTGAGAGTCGTGACTTTTAGCGAGAGTCCTTATTGAGTTTTATACCTCTCTCAAGAGACGGGATGAGTGATTGGCATGTTTATTCTCCTAAGCGATTATGTTGGCTGCAGACAACATAATGCTATGGAAAGGATGACATGTCTTTGACTTTCGCTAGATTGGGTCGAGAGTTGTTTTGGTTCTGTCCTGATGTTTGAATGTGGCTACAGGTGAGCACGATGCCTCCCCGACGCAGGATGCGGACGCGTTCACAGCCTTCCTCCTCCGATGAGCCTGAGCAGGAGGAGTCAACACAGGGTCAGCAGTTTGAGGTACAGGAGCTTCGGGCTCAGATGGCCCATTTGTCAGAGACTCTTCGACGTCAGGAGGAGGCTTCACGGCGCCAGGAGGAGACTTCAAGGGCGCCAGGAGGAGACCATGGACCGGATGATGCGCATGTTGGAGCAGAGAGCGCAGCCTGTTGTTACACCCCCTGAGAGTTTCCCCGCACCTCCTCCGCCAGCCGTGGCACCCCCTATTGCACCGGTTACCAGTGGACAGCCGTCGGGGACGGCAGGACAGTTGACCCCTGCAGAGCAGCATGAGGTGGTTGATTTGTTGTTGAGGTTTCGTCAGTGTGGCCCACCTCGGTTTTCGGGGCAGAGTTCGGAGCCGTGGGAGGCACAGTCATGGATCACGACGATGGAGCGATATTTTGAGAGCCTGTTTATTAAGTAACGGTATCAGGTGCTGTTGGCGACAAACTTCTTGGAGCAAAACGCCGAGGCTTGGTGGCGGCGTGTTCGACCAGCTGGTCCGCCTGGGGCTCAGCTTCTTACCTGGGCGGAGTTGCGCAGTCTACTTCTTGGAGCTTTCTTTCTGGAGAGCGTTCGGCAGAGGTTGGAGGAGCAGTTAAGGAATCTCCGACAGGGAGATCGGCCTGTGCACGAGTACATTACTGAGTTCAACCAGCTGTTGGCCCGTGTACCACACGCGGCCAGTGACGAGGCGCATCGGATTTATATGTTCGGGCGAGGTTTGCACCGGGAGATTTATCAGTTCGTCCGTTCGCGCAGACTGCAGACTTTGGACGCGTCTATGGAATAGGTACTCTATGTTGAGTGCGGAGAGGCTGTGATGGTTGAGGTGGCCCCAGCTCCCGCGGTGAGTCTGGGGGCGAAGCGCCCAGCTCAGGATGACGAGGGACAGACGAGTCGGCAGGGACCTCCGAGACCTCCACGATCTCACCCTGAGGATCGTGGGTATCGGAGACGCTAGAGATCAGGTGGGCCCCAGCAGCAGCAGCAGTTTAAGCAGCAGCAGTACCGGTAGCAGCGACAGGATCAGTGTGTTATCTGTGGCGGGCCTCATCCACCGTCGCAGTGTGACCAGAGACAAGGACGGTGTTTCTTGTGTGGAGAGTTGGGACATTTTCGAGTAGCTTGTCCCCAAGCCCTTTTGTCAGTGCGACCTCTTGCTATAGCACCTCCCTTGCCTGTTCAGGAAGCTCCTCCGGCATACCGTCAGACAGAGTGGGTCACAACTTCGGGACAGACGGGACGACGATCTTCAGCACCCAGTGGACGGGTCTACGCAGCCCTGGTGGAGGACACCCAGGCAGCAGATCGTGACGCCGCAGGTATGACTTTATTTTTCTGCCAGCTAAGTTTGAGCATCCCTGTACTGCTGTTTTTCCTGCATATGTTAGTTGGGCATCTGCATTTTTGCATGGATAAGAGATAGGATTACCACTACTTGCATTAGCCATTAGATTCTTGACGGTATCCTATGAGTAGAGGGTTGCGGTGCATGATTAGTACAGTGGAGACTCGGGATTTTACCAGTAGGTGCGACGGTTCAGGGACAGCTCCAAGATTTTGATGGAACACACGGGTTGAACTGGTTGGTGCGGTATCGTGCAACGACTGATTGTGGAAGGAGAGCAGTCACCCTTCCACGAGTTGGACAGGAGGAGTTCATCTTCACGGGTTGCCGAAGTATTCTTCCTGCAGCGTCGGCTTCAGCGGCATTGGACAGACGCCACCTCGGGAGCTTTGTCTGTTTAGTACTAGAGGTTGTGTCCTTAGAGGTCTTGGTTAGGTTGTAGCTTCGTTTTGTGGCCACAGCAGGAACGACATCAACACTTCTCTCTCATATTTTTCTCGTTATTGTGCTGAAATTTACGAATGGGACGAAAACTTCGAAAGAATGCTTCAGAAATGGAGACAGTGCCCGAACCTGTTCTTGTCTGATTGGGGCGAAGGCACTGGCCTTTCAGAATTTTCGGACTCTTCGCTAATTTCAGTTGTTTTCTAAATTGAGGGTTTGGGGTTGATGACTTTCCTGCTGGTGGGACCTTACCTTCCTTGGTCATTTGCGTGGTTTGGTTGGTTTGGTCTTGTTGTTGTGGGTTGTTTTAGTTTCGGGGACGAAACTTTCTTTTAGTGGGGGAGGATGTGAGGACCCGGATCCCCGCGATGGGTTTGCTGGTTGTTTGGTAGCTTTCGGTGGCCTGCGTGGTGTGTTGGTCGAGTTTGTGCGCAATTTGGACACGAATGGTGGATTTCGGGCTTAAAAATGGATCACGGGAGTAATTGGAGGACCCGTCGAGTGTATAGAAGTAGTTTCGCGCGAAACGGAGATTAAAATTGGACTCAGTGCGAAGTTTGGACCAAAGATCACCTTTTCGGATGCCTTCGGAAAAATTGAGGTTTGGAATTTGGCAAAACGGACTTCGGATTTGGATTCAGCGCGCGAAAAGGATAAAAATGGACTATTCATTTGTATTTTTCGGAGCCCGGTTGACGCGCACATTTTTCGAGGCAGTGGTACTGTTCCGGCGGCCGGCGGCGGAGCGCGGCAGCGCGGGCAGGCGCGCGGGCAGGCGCGCGGGTGCGCGGGCAGGAGCGCGGCGCACAACATTGCATTGCCACGTGGCATCATCCCAGTGGTCCCCTGTAGACGCGTGGCAGGCTGTGGGTGGCCGGTGCAGTGGACCGGGACCATGGTGCAGGCCGGGGCGCCTCGGGGCGCGTGCCTGGCAGGGTGCGCAGGCGGCGCTGGCGCGCGCAAATGCGCTCGCCAGGCGCGCGTTGACCGGCTGTCGCGCCACGTGTCACCTCCCGGGACGGGCCACGTGTCAAGCGGTGAGTGGCCAGGGTTGCTGTCGCCTGTTTTGTCGGTGACGAGGCGGAACCGGATTAATCCGGGCGTTCCGCGAGTCACCAGATCGCGCCACTGTTGGCGCCCGAAAGATTTTGGGCGCCCGATTCTAGGGTCAATTTGGTCATTTCGCAAATTGTTTTCTGGGCCTATTTAAGCGACCCGAGCTTCTTCTTCCTCCCTTTTTCCGCCATTTTCGAGCCTCCCCTCGCCACGACGCCGTCAGCAAAGTTTCTCCCCTTCGTTTTCTGCATCCACCTGAGGATTTCGGGCATTTTACATGGCACACTTTTCGAGGTACCATTTTCTTCGGCGCGTCGCGACGCTCCTTCGGCGGTGTTCCCTTTCGTCGCGTTTCGGTGCGCGAGCTCCCCCGACCTACTCCGACCACCCTTTCAGGCGATTCTTGCGCCATTGGAACGGCGACTGACAGAGCTACGACCTTGGTACTTCCTGCTTCCCCTCGTTTCGAGCTTTTCGAGGTGTTTTTCTGAGTTTACTGTGACACGGTTTTGTGGAGGAGTCTTGGATAGCGGCTCGCTTTTTTGGCGATATCTCCGCACTCGGACCTCGGCTCGGGACGTGCCTGTACACTTTTTTCATCTACGCGTCGCAAGGATTCTCGTCGTATTTTTTTGGGATTTTTCTGAGATTTTCCAGATGGTATATTCTTCTCCTTTTTACTGTGCAGAGTATTACAGTTGTGTATGTTGTGAGGTTTTGTGCACCCCGTGTTGTGGAATTTGTAACTCGGCCTACGGGGATTGGAATTGGACGTGCAGGTACCCGTTTCAAAGATCTCGACGCGAGGATCGCTGTGGTATTTTTATCGGATTTTTCAGAGTCCGTTATGCAGGTGAAAATTACACATCTTCGGGACTGATTTTCAGATTTGCGTGTATTTGGTTAATTTTCGGAATAAAGTGTAACTTTGGACTGTATGTTGTACCAGGAGGAGTGGTTCAGTGTTTTTGGACCGTAGGGACTGCTGATTAATGGAGATTGCTGCTCCTGGCATTTTCAGCTATTGGACTTTGGACAGTGTAGCACCTTCAGGTGGGTGGCCTCGTCTTCAAGACTTTTGGACTGTTCAGTAAATCTATTGATGTAGGATCATGCATGATAGTTCTGTGTAGCATGCTAGGATGTGAGAGTTGATACTCCTAGTGTTATGTGTTTAGCATGTGATCTTAGCTTCCTACTTTCTGTTAAATTATAGTTATCTTGGAACTTGACCTATCACCCCCCCCATATGTTGCATGTGTAACCAGACTAGTAGAAAACTCTCATCTGGGCTAGGTTTACTTATGCTTAGACATCCACACTTCTTTTCTTTCCTGGACATAGTGTTACTCGCCCGGGTAGTGGGCCGAGTGGTCGGGATTCCTTTAGTGTGGGATGCATTTTACACTCGTTCTTGGGAGCAGAGTGGAGTCTGGTAGATGTAGTTGATCGATCATCTGTGGCGGGAGCCGTTTGGGTAGATGGCGGTCCCGAGAGGTTCCATTTTCTTATTTTATTTGTCGCCGCTGTGTTAGTGGCAGCGGTTTATCAGTGATAGCAGGACCTTGAACCCAGAACTGTTTTTTTGGACACACATATGATTTTAGTCAACCAATGTTTTCTTCCAAGCATCGTAGGGTCGCCCGAGTCTGTTCTTGTTTGATTGGACAAAGGCATTAGCTCTACGAGGCTTGGATATAAAACATGTTTTCAATTGTTTTCCTAAAAGAACTAAAAATCATTAAAAATGGATTTCTTTCAGATCAAATGGCTTTCAGTACGAAATGTCACCTTTTTCCTATAAATTTAACTACTCGAGATGATTCGAGTGGTCTGGGTTCCAAGGGCTACCTTTTTCTTTGGGACGAGAACAACGAGAGGCTATGCCTAAAGCCTGTTCTTGTTTGATTAGGGTTCTAGGTTCTAGTCTTTCGAGGTTCCCGGACCCTTTATTGTGTCTGTTGTGGAGTTTATCCTGTCAGTGAGTCTGCAGGTTGGGTTGATGTTCTGTTGTTGGGAACCGTCGGGGTTGACGGTGGTCCCGGGTCGTTGAGTGTTGTCCGACCAGTTTTGTTAGCCCTGAGTGGTGGGTTGATCCAGGCTGTGGAGTATCTCCAGCCAGTGTGTTTTGTGCTGTGAGTTATTCGAGAGGCTAGTGTCTCGTGTTCATGAGAGCTGATCAGCTGAGTCGTCGAGAGTGCTCCGACCGTTGTGCGAGATGATTGAGGATTCTGAGTCTTTCCCTTCAGAGCGTGAGCGTGGATTTTGGACTATAGCCTGCAATGCCACCTGAGCGACAGAGTGCGCGGATACCTTTTCCTCGGTGGGGTCGCGCCCCTCGAGAGCCACGCCCGGGGTGGATTTGTTACTTTTGTATCGCGACTTGTCGACACAGTTCGTCTGGCTGGCCCAGTTTTGGCAGCTACGGACGCCCTACGTCAGTCCGGTCCTCCGGGATGTAACGGCAGTAGGTAGGCACAGGTTTGACTGGACCCGAGGAGGCAGTCAGGTAGATTGGGTGATCTGAGTTGAGGGATAGTAGATGCACCATGTTATCATCTGTTCCACTTTTTGAGCATCTAGATAGGGGCATAGTAGCTGTAGGGTTATTTATTTTCCAGCTCTTTCCTTTCAGCACTGTTTTTGTTACTTTATGCCTCTAGTAGACTTAGTGGGCAGACCGTCGGGCTTGTTGGCGGCACCCACTGAGAACTACTGTGGGATGTAGTTCTCACACCCGCCGTGGTGTATTTCTTCCCCAGGGACTTCCGCTTCTGTTCCTGCTGCTCCAGCTGCTGCTTCTTCAGATCGAGGTAAGGGAGTCGCGAGCTAGATCCCTACCAGTCGTCGTCCAGAGAGTGAATGTACCCTTTTATATTTTGAGAGTAACTTTTGAGTGACCTTTGTTGTGAGGTATAGAGTTGTACTTTTCTTGTATCTTTGAGAGACTTTTGTATTTATGTGAGGACTTGAGTGGTTTTTTTTGTGTGGAGTTGTATTTATTTTTTTTATTCTAGCAGTTTACTTGTCAGCTCTGATATCTGTATAGTATAGTATCTTTCTTTTGCAGGTTAGTCGCTTCGTCTATACGGGGTTTCCCGTATGGGCGGCGGATCTGTTGGCGAGCTCGGGTCGCAGTTTCGACGCCGGGGCGTGACAGATTAGAGTGGTATCAGAGCCTAGGTTGTAGGTCATTATGGACTTAGAAACCTTAGGCTTGTGGTTGGACATTAGGATGACTACGTGAGAGTCGTGACCTTTAGCGAGAGTCCTTATTGAGTTTTATACCTCTCCTAAGAGACGGGATGAGTGATTGGCATGTTTATTCTCCTAAGCGATTATGTTGGCTGCAGACAACATAATGCTATGGAAAGGATGACATGTCTTTGACTTTCGCTAGATTGGGTCGAGTGTTGTTTTGGTTCTGTCCTGATGTTTGAATGTGGCTGCAGGTGAGCACGATGCCTCCCCGACGCAGGATGCGGACGCGTTCACAGCCTTCCTCCTCCGATGAGCCTGAGCAGGAGGAGTCAGCACAGGGTCAGCAGTTTGAGGTACAGGAGCTGCGGGCTCAGATGGCCCATTTGTTAGAGACTCTTCGACGTTAGGAGGAGACTTCACGGCGCCAGGAGGCGACTTCACGGCGCCAGGAGGAGACCATGGACCGGATGATGCGCATGTTGGAGCAGAGAGCGCAGCCTGTTGTTACACCCCCTGAGATTTTCCCCGCACCTCCTCCGCCAGCCGTGGCACCCCCTATTGCACCGGTTACTAGTGGACAGCCGTCTGGGACGGCAGGACAGTTTACCCCTGCAGAGCAGCGTGAGGTGGTTGATTTGTTGTTGAGTTTCGTCAGTTTGGCCCACCTCGGTTTTCGGGGCAGAGTTCGGAGCCGTGGGAGGCACAGTCGTGGATCACGACGATGGAGCGATATTTTGAGAGCCTGTTTATTGAGGAACGGTATCAGGTGCTGTTGGCAACAAACTTCTTGGAGCGAAACGCCGAGGCTTGGTGGCGGCGTGTTCGACCAGCTGGTCCGCCTGGGGCTCAGCTTCTTACCTGGGCGGAGTTGCGCAGTCTACTTCTTGGAGCTTTCTTTCCGGAGAGCGTTCGGCAGAGGTTGGAGGAGCAGTTGAGGAATCTCCGACAGGGAGATCGGCCTGTGCATGAGTACATTGCTGAGTTCAACCCGCTGTTGGCCTGTGTACCACACGCGGCCCGGGACGAGGCGCATCGGATTTATATGTTCGAGCGAGGTTTGCGCCGGGAGATTTATCAGTTCGTCCGTTCGCGCAGACTGCAGACTTTGGACGGGTCTATGGAGCAGGCACTCTATGTTGAGTGCGGAGAGGCTGTGATGGTTGAGGTGGCCCTGGCTCCCGCGGTGAGTCTGGGGGCGAAGCGCCGAGCTCAGGATGACGAGGGACAAACGAGTCGGCAGGGACCTCCGAGACCTCCACGATCTCACCCTGAGGATCGTGGTTATCGGAGGCGCCAGAGATCAGGTGGGCCCCAGCAGCAGCAGCAGTTTCAGCAGCAGCAGTATCGGCAGCAGCGACAGGATCAGTGTGTTATCTGTGGCGGGCCTCATCCACCGTCGCAGTGTGACCAGAGACATTGACGGTGTTTCTTGTGTGGAGAGTTGGGACATTTTCGAGCAGCTTGTCCCCGAGCCCTTTTGTCAGTGCGACCTCTTGCTATAGCACCTCCCTTGCCTGTTCAGGAAGCTCCTCCGGCATACCGTCAGACAGAGTGGGTCACGACTTCGGGACAGACGGGACGACGATCTTCAGCACCCAGTGGACGGGTCTACGCAGCCCTGGTGGAGGACACCCCGGCAGCAGATCGTGACGCCGCAGGTATGACTTTATTTTTCTGCCAGCTAAGTTTGAGCATCCCTGTACTGCTGTTTTTCCTGCATATGTTAGTTGGGCATCTGCATTTTTGCATGGATAAGAGATAGGATTACCACTACTTGCATTAGCCATTAGATTCTTGACCTATGAGTAGAGGGTTGCGGTGCATGATTAGTACAGTGGAGACTCGGGATTTTACCAGTAGGTGTGACGGTTCAGGGACAGCTCCAAGATTTTGATGGAACACACGGGTTGAACTGGTTGGTGCGGTATCGTGCAACGACTGATTGTGGAAGGAGAGCAGTCACCCTTCCGCGAGTTGGACAGGAGGAGTTCATCTTCACGGGTTGCTGAAGTAATCTTCCTGCAGCGTCGGCTTCAGCGGCATTGGACAGACGCCACCTCGGGAGCTTTGTCTATTTAGTACTAGAGGTTGTGTCCTTAGAGGTCTTGGTTAGGTTGTAGCTTCGTTTTGTGGCCATAGCAGGAACGACATCAACACTTCTCTCTCCCATCTTTCTCGTTATTGTGCTGAAATTTACGAATGGGACGAAAACTTCGAAAGGATGCTTCAGAAATGGAGACAGTGCCCGAACCTGTTCTTGTTTGATTGGGGCGAAGGCACTGGCCTTTCAGAATTTTCGGACTCTTCGCTAATTTCAGTTGTTTTCTAAATTGAGGGTTTGGGGTTGATGACTTTCCTGCTGGTGGGACCTTACCTTCCTTGGTCATTTGCGTAGTTTGGTTGGTTTGGTCTTGTTGTTGTGGGTTGTTTTAGTTTCGAGGACGAAACTTTCTTTTAGTGGGGGAGGATGTGAGGACCCGAATCCCCGCGATGGGTTTGCTGGTTGTTTGGTAGCTTTCGGTGGCCTGCGTGGTGTGTTGGTGGTGTTTGTGCGCAATTTGGACACGAGTGGTGGACTTCGGGCTTAAAAATGGATCACAGGAGTAATTGGAGGACCCGTCGAGTGTATAGAAGTAGTTTCGCGCGAAACGGAGATTAAAATTGGACTCATGCGAAGTTTGGACCAAAGATAACCTTTCCGGATGCCTTCGGAAAAATTGAGGTTTGGAATTTGGCAAAACGGACTTCGGATTTGGATTCAGCGCGCGAAAACGATGAAAATGGACTATTCACTTGTATTTTTCGGAGCCCGGTTGACGTGCACGTTTTTCGAGGCAGTGGTGCTGTTACTGCGGCCGGCGGCGGAGCGCGGCGGCGCGCGCGCGCGGGCAGGCGCGCGGGTGCTCGGGCAGGCGCGCGGCGCACAGCATTGCTTTGCCACGTGGCATCATCCCATTGGTCCCCTGTAGACGCGTGGCAGGCTGTGGGTGGCCGGTGCAGTGGACCGGGACCATGGTGCAGGCCGGGGCGCCTCGGGGCGCGTGCTTGGCAGGGTGCGCAGGCGGCGCTGGCGCGCGCCAGGCGCGCGTTGACCGGCTGTCGCGCCACGCGTCGCCTCCCGGGACGGGCCACGTGTCAAGCTATGAGTGGCCAGGGTTGCTGTCGCCAGTTGTCACGCCCCGAGTTTAAAAACCAGCGTCTAAAATTTTTTTTTTTTTTTTTTTGAAATCAGAGTTTAAAACCAGCCAGGGCGCAACAGACCGCCACATATATAGAAGAGTCCCAATCCCACTGGGGATTGAGCCTTTTCTATATATGCACGGCTCACTTGGCATACAATCAGAGTACTAACTACGTACATCTACTAAGCAAGATTGAATTACAATATCAATTACTTCTCAATTACATTGCAATACATTTGATACAACAAATAACTAAATACTTGATCTTATCGGCTGTCCAGGGTCAAACTCTATCTCGTGATCTCACCAACTCGTCCCGACATCTCAACACCCGCTCGACCTGAAAAACAGTCACCCGAGGGTGTGAGACACGCCGGAGTGTATCCCAGTGGGCACGACGAGCCGAGAAATAGCAGATCGTACCTACTGGTATACAATGCTAGAGGATAGTAATAGATCAGGGGTTAGGGTAAAGCAGATATATAACTGGTGCTGTAAAGAAAGCAAAACTCATAATCTGGGTACAAGCATAGGAGATAATTTTAGCAGAATTTAAAACACATCAAGGAGTTAGGACAATCAGCAAGATAACAATGGAACTATAATCAGAGGCATCACATAGAATCATATAAAGGTAGATAACTAGAAGCCAGATCAAAGAATCAAAGAATCATGTTAAAGCAACTTAACAACACATGCATCAAATAGATGAAAACGCAAAGACCCAATCACAAGCTACCATATTGGCCTTCACAAGACCTCAGGCAAGGCTGCCCACTTGGCACCACCTGGTTGACATTCCCCAAACTAGGGTCACGGGTTGCCTCAGCTAACCACTTTACCGGTAAAGAACATCGCTACGGGTAGCAAATCCGCTGATGTTCGTGAAGTACAACGGTGCGGGCGAATCATATGCAAATGCTCAAGCTCACGGTCCACTGACCGGGTAATCAGCAACAAGCCGGGAAATCCCCACTGGGATGCAATGACAAGATCAACTGAATCTCAACACTTATGCAGGAACACTCAGCAATAAATCTCAACTCATATGCAATATCAAGGCAAATCTCAACTCAGCAGAAGCTCACATATAAACTCAACTCAACCACACAAACCAACCAAATGATACAAAACTTAAACACATATTTTTAAGAAAACTGTTTTGAAAAGTCCAAACCCCGAAAAGCATTGCCCTCGTCCTATCAAACAAGAACATACTCAGTCGACACTACGAAGCTTGGGTTTCCAACCCTCGTAGAGCAATTGCCTTTGTCCTATCAAACAAGAACAGACTCCGGCGACCCTACGAAGCTCGGTAAAAACATCAGTTAAACAAATCTATGTGCTCAGCAGTGTATCATTTGATCGACAGGACAAACAGGCTTACTCATCAACCATAGAAATGTTCCAAGATAAGATATAAATACCAGAGGCACTAAGAATAATCATGTAAGGCAGAATAGAACTAATATAATAATCAAGCATAGGAGTGCAACTACGAAATGGCCAATTAGTTAGAGCAACTAACAGTAATATATATTGCAACCAAAGGCAGACAGGCTCAAAATAAACTAAGTTACCAAGAACAGGAGTCCAACCAGTATCGCACCCCAGAGGGCCGAACTGATAAAACCCGGACCGAAGATAACCCACCTGATATAACGCAGGCGGCTAATCTGAACCAACTGTACACTCAGCACACCAGATGCTACCAAGTAACCCAGAAGGTGAAATAAGGTTCAGGAATCAGTTTACTAACCAGTATATGATGTGACTTTTGCATCTAAACCCCTAGGGCTTTTAAATTTTCACTTTTAGTGCCAGTTTGGGCACTGTTTTCGCTCGTTCTTTCAAGTGGAGATTCATTTCAATATTCCGTCACTTCCAACAGGTTACTTATGTCTTGCTGGACACCGTGCTCACTCATTTGTGGCAGCACGGGTCCCGAGGCAAATTTTGGCCCATAAACTATGCTCTTTTGAGCCAAAATGCAAATTTATTTCTTCGAGACTTCAAACAGAAATTCTAACGCGAGCATCGCGTCCAGTGACCCCAAATTATCTAGGAATGCACTGTCGCGACATCGCCAACACTTTAAAATAGGGTTTTGTTCCAACATTACTGTTTTATGTTGATTTCACTATATCTTTTAATCTAAACTTCAAACCAGCAAACTTTGTATATCAAAGTTGGTCTGGGCACTGCCAAGACCTCAGTGCTCACCCTGCTTGAGGCCCAGGTGGGCTGGTTCAAGCAGAACCAAGGTTAGGCTTACCCTCTAGTTCACAATGCACCAAAACTTTAATCCACTCAGAATCACTTTGATCTGAAGTGAGCACAGAGCTCAGGGTGCTGTTTGGAGCAAGTTTCATATACAAAGTTTTGTCAATTTCCATTTTATAGTTCTTTGAGGCATTTAATCAAGCAGCTGGTATGCACAACACACACACACATACTCAAGCACAAATTGAAGTTGGGTTCTCTGCATATACTGCCCCAGCTCCAATATTTCTTGGAGGGAAGTGATCCTCCAGGCTGCAGGAGTTTTTCCCAGCATCTTGGAGCAACCCAAAGCCTCGGGTGGCCAAGTTCCAAGGTTGAAGAAGATGGAGAAAAACCTTGATTTTCGTGATGCTTCACACAGAGGTTCTGGGGCTTATATAAATGCACCAGTAGGTGCTACTCACCCCTCTGAAACTTTCCATGCATGCGGCTGGCCCCGGGGTGCGGCGGCGGCGGCGGGGAGCAAAGCTCGGTTTGGAGCTTCACCCCGTTAATGGCGGATTTTGATAGAAGCATTATGAAGCTCTCTAACTTGCATGGATAGACTCCTTGTAGTCCCAGCAAGCTTCCCGACCAACTCTCCCCGGCCGGAGATGGCCTGAGCGCCGGCGGCCGCAACTTGGTGCAAATTCGAACCCAACTCGGCCGCGCCTTCCTCGGCTTGCATGGGAGCCATGCAACAGCATGGTTGGGATCCTCTTGGTCTCAGCAAGGATTCGGGGCAGGTGGCCGGCGTCGGAGAGGCCCGCCGGCGCCGGAGCACGAGGCTCGGCCAACACACAAGAAACCCGAAAATTAGGGTATTAAAGTTCTCCCAATTTACTCAACAATACTCCACCAAACTTTGCAGGTTTCTTTCATATATTCTACAGTCCAACCCCTCCATTTTACTTTTCATCTTTGTTCACTGGTTGCCGAGAAAAATCAAGGCGGAGCTCAACCTAGGTTTCCGGCGACCCATTGTGGCCGCCGGCCAACCGTGCTGCATGGGGGCTCGGGGATTTGCTGGGATGATGCTTAGGGCCTAGGAAACCGACTGCACGTGGTCTAGAGGGCTAACATACACTGGTTCGAAACTCTCACCTTGGCCGAGCTCGGGGAAGAAGGAGGAAGCCGGATCTCGGTCCCACTTGCACGCGCGGCCACGGCAACTTCCAGCAGGGTCCTTCAAGCACCAGGGACTCCTCAGACACCTCCCAATCCAACCTTGAAGAGGTCTGGTCCAACTTCACACTTCGTCGGAGAGAGAGGAGAAAAAAGAAGATGGCTGCGGCGGCGCTCGGCGGCGGCCGGGGTCGGGCTCACCAGGGCTTGGTTGCTGCTTGTTAATGGAGCTCTCAGAAGAAGGTTAGCTAAACCTAGGGCTTTGGTTTGTCACAGCTCAAGAGAGGACTACTATTTATAACCTTCTCTAGCTAAATTCCGGCGACCCGAGTGGCCGGCCGTTTCGGCAGCTGAAGGGCCGCGGCGGTTGCGAGCTGAAGAGTCTGGTGGAGCTTCAGTTACCGAAAAGGAAGAGGCAGGGGTTCGGGAATACTCCAACACGTGTGTGCATGTGTTAATTGCACATTTGCACAAAACCCCTTCAACTAACAGTATTTGGACATAAGTCCTTAACAAAAGTTAGTCCTTTTACTGTCAAGTCCCTCATCTGTAAGCCGCATATTCTTCGGAGCAGAAAATTACGGGTTTTTCTGCAAAATACTACACTTTTCGCGCATTTCGAGGTAATCCGATCGCCGTTTTGCGAAACAGACTTCGTCACGACGTCCGGCTCATCGAGACCTGTCAGGTAGCGCATTTGCTTAGTTTGTTCGACGCTCGGATTAAAAGTTGTTCCAAAAAGTTCGACGATTTTTGGTGCGTTGCACGCACTTCGATGCACCCGGATCGCCGAACGCGAAATCCGTCAGTGCCATTGCGCTCAGAATGTCGAAAATAGCTAGGATCCATTACTCATACTCCTATGTTAAAAACTCTGAATAATGGTTCGGTCATTAGTGATCTCGAGGAACTAAAAATCGAGAGTTACTATTCATTTTAAGTCGCGGGGCCCGCTTTTTGATTTCTGATTTCTGGAAGATCCGACCGTCGGATCGAAAACATATGAATATGAAACTTCTATGTTTCGACGAGACGATCGCAATGGTGATCTCGGATTTTCCAGACCAGACCCCGATCAAAAGTCGATATCTCTGGGCCCACTATTTACCCACTATCTCTCCACTTTTGCCAAAATTGACAAATTTTAAATATTTAAAGGCAAACAGAGACTTTTAAATTCTAGATTTCTACATCACCCACAACTTCTAAGAAGTTTCGTCCCCAAAACTTAACAAAACATACTTTAAAAATTTTCTAAAACACCCAAAATATCAGTTTTCTAAGTATTAATTTATTACATCGTTGTTTCAACATTTCAAGCTCCCGATGGGCCTTCCCCTGACGGCTCGCCATGCTGTGTCAAAGCATAGACCCGTCCTCCCGTCACTTGGCGGGGTCCCTCAGTTTGGCGCGATGAAGGACGATTTGAGGCAGCCACGCTCTGGGTTGGCGCTGGAGGCCGGGCAGCAAGAGGTGGCACAGCCAATACTGGTGGGTTCGCAGCAGATCTCCGCGGGCAGTTAGCAGAGATATGGCCAGGCTGACCACAATTATAGCATCTTCCGTGGCGCAGGTCGCAAGTCATGGGTTGATGATCTGCCTCGCAGAAGACGCAAGGCCTCGCCCTATGTTGTCGATTGAAGGTCCGAGAACCACTGGCTTGGTTCTGATTTCCTGGGGGTCTCGGGGGTCTTCTATTTGGTCCAGATGATCCCTCCCTATTTCCAGTGAACTGTCGCTTCATCCCTTTTCCTTTATCCATCGCTGCCCGCTCAGCCCGGGAGATTTTCAATTCAGCCTCAATGGCAAGGCAGCGCTCGATACATTCGTCGTAGTCGGTGATCAAATGTGAAGACAACTGACGCCGGATCTCGTGTCGCAGGCCTTGAGTAAATAATCTAACCTTGCGACGCTCGTCCTGCACCGCTTGTGGCACCAGGTCAGCAATTTTCGTAAATTCTTCTTCGTACTCCCTCAGGGTGTGGTCTCCTTGGCGCATGTTTTCCAAGTCCCGCTCTAATGCCTCTCGTGCTGTCTCCTTTAGGTAGCGGTGGTACAGAGTCACCCTAAATTGCTCCCAGGTAGGCTTAGGTGCATCAGGAGAAAAATTGTGGCGTTGGTAGCGCAGCCACCATAAGCTTGCGCTGACACCGAGGCAGTGCACCCCCAGCGTCACCTTGTCTTGCTCTTTAGTGTCCAAATCTCTAAACAGCTTCTCCATGTGGTTTAGCCATTCTTCAAGGGCCCAGGGGTCCTTTTCACGGCCTGAGAATTCTTGGGGCTTGAATTTATTAAACTCCAGCAGGACTCCCCTGACTCTTGATCTTTCTTCCTTGTACGTTGCTCTGGCAGCTTCCAGGGCTGCAGGATTGTTAGGATTGTTACCCCCTGCCACCCCGGGAGCATCTACAGTTGCAGCAACGGCTTCAGATGTAGCCGATTCAGCCGGTGGTACTGGTGCAGGAGGAACAGGAGGTCCCTCAGTCGCAGAGGCTGGTGCTGCAGGTGGTGCAGGTGCAGCAGGAACATTAGCCTCCCGCTGCATGTACTGCTGTATCATTGCAGCCATTTGAGCCAACTGGTCCTCAAATCTTTGCATTCTGTCGGGGATCTCTGGGCCCCCACTTTCAGCAGTTGCTTGGGCAGCCCCCCGACCCATGCCAGTTCCTTGACCACCACCAGCACCACGCCGAGTGCGAGCCATAACTACAATAGTTAATAATTTATTTTAGTACGGTCGACCCACAACTTCTGTTTTGACCTATCAGACTTAGAACACTATCCAGCGCTCTCTCGTAATACGAGTCATCCTAGGGTTCGTTCCTAGCCAAACCTAGACATTGCGTTTCCTATTGCTCTGATACCATCTAATCTGTCACGCCCCGAGTTTAAAAACCAGCATCTAAAAATTTTTTTTTTTTTTTTTGAAATCAGAGTTTAAAACCAGCCAGGGCGCAACAGACCGCCACATATATAGAAGAGTCCCAATCCCACTGGGGATTGAGCCTTTTCTATATATGCACGGCTCACTTGGCATACAATCAGAGTACTAACTACGTACATCTACTAAGCAAGATTGAATTACAATATCAATAACTTCTCAATTACATTGCAATACATTTGATACAACAAATAACTAAATACTTGATCTTATCGGCTGTCCAGGGTCAAGCTCTATCTCGTGATCTCACCAACTCGTCCCGACATCTCAACACCCGCTCGACCTGAAAAACAGTCACCCGAGGGTGTGAGACACACCGGAGTGTATCCCAGTGGGCACGACGAGCCGAGAAATAGCAGATCGTACCTACTGGTATACAATGCTAGAGGATAGTAATAGATCAGGGGTTAGGGTAAAGCAGATATATAACTGGTGCTGTAAAGAAAGCAAAACTCATAATCTGGGTACAAGCATAGGAGATAATTTTAGCAGAATTTAAAACACATCAAGGAGTTAGGACAATCAGCAAGGTAACAATGGAACTATAATCAGAGGCATCACATAGAATCATATAAAGGTAGATAACTAGAAGCCAGATCAAAGAATCAAAGAATCATGTTAAAGCAACTTAACAACACATGCATCAAATAGATGAAAACGCAAAGACCCAATCACAAGCTACCATATTGGCCTTCACAAGACCTCAGGCAAGGCTGCCCACTTGGCACCACCTGGTTGACATTCCCCAAACTAGGGTCACGGGTTGCCTCAGCTAACCACTTTACCGGTAAAGAACATCGCTACGGGTAGCAAATCCGCTGATGTTCGTGAAGTACAACGGTGCGAGCGAATCATATGCAAATGCTCAAGCTCACGGTCCACTGACCGGGTAATCGGCAACAAGCCGGGAAATCCCCACTGGGATGCAATGACAAGATCAACTGAATCTCAACACTTATGCAGGAACACTCAGCAATAAATCTCAACTCATATGCAATATCAAGGCAAATCTCAACTCAGCAGAAGCTCACATATAAACTCAACTCAACCACACAAACCAACCAAATGATACAAAACTTAAACACATATTTTTAAGAAAACTGTTTTGAAAAGTCCAAACCCCGAAAAGCATTGCCCTCGTCCTATCAAACAAGAACAGACTCAGTCGACACTACGAAGCTTGGGTTTCCAACCCTCGTAGAGCAATTGCCTTTGTCCTATCAAACAAGAACAGACTCCAGCGACCCTACGAAGCTCGGTAAAAACATCAGTTAAACAAATCTATGTGCTCAGCAGTGTATCATTTGATCGACAGGACAAACAGGCTTACTCATCAACCATGGAAATGTTCCAAGATAAGATATAAATACCAGAGGCACTAAGAATAATCATGTAAGGCAGAATAGAACTGATATAATAATCAAGCATAGGAGTGCAACTACGAAATGGCCAATTAGTCAGAGCAACTAACAGTAATATATATTGCAACCAAAGGCAGACAGGCTCAAAATAAACTAAGTTACCAAGAACAGGAGTCCAACCAGTATCGCACCCCAGAGGGCCGAACTGATAAAACCCGGACCGAAGATAACCCACCTGATATAACGCAGGCGGCTAATCTGAACCAACTGTACACTCAACACACCAGATGCTACCAAGTAACCCTGAAGGTGAAATAAGGTTCAAGAATCAGTTTACTAACCAGTATATGATGTGACTTTTGCATCTAAACCCCTAGGGCTTTTAAATTTTCACTTTTAGTGCCAGTTTGGGCACTGTTTTCGCTCGTTCTTTCAAGTGGAGATTCATTTCAACATTCCGTCACTTCCAACAGGTTACTTATGTCTTGCTGGACACCGTGCTCACTCATTTGTGGCAGCACGGGTCCCGAGGCAAATTTTGGCCCATAAACTATGCTCTTTTGAGCCAAAATGCAAATTTATTTCTTCGAGACTTCAAACAGAAATTCTAACGCGAGCATCGCGTCCAGTGACCCCAAATTAGCTAGGAATGCACTGTCACGACTTCGCCAACACTTTAAAATAGGGTTTTGTTCCAACATTACTGTTTTATGTTGATTTCACTATATCTTTTAATCTAAACTTCAAACCAGCAAACTTTGTATATCAAAGTTGGTCTGGGCACTGCCAAGACCTCAGTGCTCACCCTGCTTGAGGCCCAGGTGGGCTGGTTCAAGCAGAACCAAGGTTAGGCTTACCCTCTAGTTCACAATGCACCAAAACTTTAATCCACTCAGAATCACTTTGATCTGAAGTGAGCACAGAGCTCAGGGTGCTGTTTGGAGCAAGTTTCATATACAAAGTTTTGTCAATTTCCATTTTATAGTTCTTTGAGGCATTTAATCAAGCAGCTGGTATGCACAACACACACACACATACTCAAGCACAAATTGAAGTTGGGTTCTCTGCAGATACTGCCCCAGCTCCAATATTTCTTGGAGGGAAGTGATCCTCCAGGCTGCAGGAGTTTTTCCCAGCATCTTGGAGCAACCCAAAGCCTCGGGTGGCCAAGTTCCAAGGTTGAAGAAGATGGAGAAAAACCTTGATTTTCGTGATGCTTCACACAGAGGTTCTGGGGCTTATATAAATGCACCAGTAGGTGCTACTCACCCCTCTGAAACTTTCCATGCATGCGGCTGGCCCCGGGGTGCGGCGGCGGCGGCGGGGAGCAAAGCTCGGTTTGGAGCTTCACCCCGTTAATGGCGGATTTTGATAGAAGCATTATGAAGCTCTCTAACTTGCATGGATAGACTCCTTGTGGTCCCAGCAAGCTTCCCGACCAACTCTCCCCGGCCGGAGATGGCCTGAGCGCCGGCGGCCGCAACTTGGTGCAAATTCGAACCCAACTCGGCCACGCCTTCCTCTTCTTGCATGGGAGCCATGCAACAGCATGGTTGGGATCCTCTTGGTCCCAGCAAGGATTCGGGGCAGGTGGCCGGCGTCGGAGAGGCCCGCCGGCGCCGGAGCACGAGGCTCGGCCAACACACAAGAAACCCGAAAATTAGGGCATTAAATTTCTCCCAATTTACTCAACAATACTCCACCAAACTTTGCAGGTTTCTTTCATATATTCTACAGTCCAACCCCTCCATTTTACTTTTCATCTTTGTTCACTGGTTGCCGAGAAAAATCAAGGCGGAGCTCAACCTAGGTTTCCGGCGACCCATTGTGGCCGCCGGCCAACCGTGCTGCATGGGGGCTCGGGGATTTGCTGGGATGATGCTTAGGGCCTAGGAAACCGACTGCACGTGGTCTAGAGGGCTAACATACACTGGTTCGAAACCCTCACCTTGGCCGAGCTCGGGGAAGAAGGAGGAAGCCGGATCTCGGTCCCACTTGCATGCGCGGCCACGGCAACTTCCAGCAGGGTCCTT
The DNA here is from genome assembly GCA_029204045.2 of Tillandsia leiboldiana. Taxonomy (NCBI): domain Eukaryota; kingdom Viridiplantae; phylum Streptophyta; class Magnoliopsida; order Poales; family Bromeliaceae; genus Tillandsia; species Tillandsia leiboldiana. The sequence goes on from CM055072.1 coordinate 15,189,069, forward strand.
CAAGCACCAGGGACTCCTCAGACACCTCCCAATCCAACCTTGAAGAGGTCTGGTCCAACTTCACACTTCGTCGGAGAGAGAGGAGAAAAAAGAAGATGGCTGCGGCGGCGCTCGGCGGCGGCCGGGGTCGGGCTCACCAGGGCTTGGTTGCTGCTTGTTAATGGAGCTCTCAGAAGAAGGTTAGCTAAACCTAGGGCTTTGGTTTGTCACAGCTCAAGAGAGGACTACTATTTATAACCTTCTCTAGCTAAATTCCGGCGACCCAAGTGGCCGGCCGTTTCGGCAGCTGAAGGGCCGCGGCGGTTGCGAGCTGAAGAGTCTGGTGGAGCTTCAGTTACCGAAAAGGAAGAGGCAGGGGTTCGGGAATACTCCAACACGTGTGTGCATGTGTTAATTGCACATTTGCACAAAACCCCTTCAACTAACAGTATTTGGACATAAGTCCTTAAGAAAAGTTAGTCCTTTTACTGTCAAGTCCCTCATCTGTAAGCCGCATATTCTTCGGAGCAGAAAATTACGGGTTTTTCTGCAAAATACTGCACTTTTCGCGCATTTCGAGGTAATCCGATCGCCGTTTTGCAAAACAGACTTCGTCACGACGTCCGGCTCGTCGAGACCTGTCAGGTAGCGCATTTGCTTAGTTTGTTCGACGCTCGGATTAAAAGTTGTTCCATAAAGTTCGACGATTTTTGGTGCGTTGCACGCACTTCGATGCACCCGGATCGCCGAACGCGAAATCCGTCAGTGCCATTGCGCTCAGAATGTCGAAAATAGCTAGGATCCATTACTCATACTCCTATGTTAAAAACTCTGAATAATGGTTCGGTCATTAGTGATCTCGAGGAACTAAAAATCGAGAGTTACTATTCATTTTAAGTCGCGGGGCCCGCTTTTTGATTTCTGATTTCTGGAAGATCCGACCGTCGGATCGAAAACATATGAATATGAAACTTCTATGTTTCGACGAGACGATCGCAATGGTGATCTCGGATTTTCCAGATCAGACCCCGATCAAAAGTCGATATCTCTGGGCCCACTATTGACCCACTATCTCTCCACTTTTGCCAAAATTGACAAATTTTAAATATTTAAAGGCAAACAGAGACTTTTAAATTCTAGATTTCTACACCAGTTTTGTCGGTGACGTGGCAGAACCAGATTAATCTGGGCGTTCCGCGAGTCACCAGATCGCGCCACTGTTGGCGCCCGAAAGATTTCGGGCGCCCGATTCTAGGGACAATTTGGTCATTTCGCAAATTCTTTTCTGGGCCTATTTAAGCGACCCGAGCTTCTTCTTCCTCCATTTTTCCGCCATTTTCGAGCCTCCCCTCGCCATGATGCCTTCAGCAAAGTTGCTCCCCTTCGTGTTCTGCATCCACCTGAGGATTTCGGACATTTTATGTGGCACGCTTTTTGAGGTACCATTTTCTTCGGCGCATCGCGACGCTCCTTCGGCGGTGTTCCCTTTCGTTGCGTTTCGGTGCGCGAGCTCCCCTGACCTTCTCCGACAACCTTTTCAGGCGATTCTTGCGCCATTGGAACGACGACTGACAGAGCTACGACCTTGGTACTTCCTGCTTCCCCTCGTTTCGAGCTTTTCGAGGTGTGTTTCCGAGTTTACTGTGACACGATTTTTGTGGTGGAGTCTTGGATAGCGGCTCGCTTCTTTGGAGATATCTCCGCACTCGGACCTCGGCTCGGGACGTGCCTGTACACTTTTTTCATCTACGTGTCGCAAGGATTCTCGTCGTATTTTTTTGGGATTTTTTCTGAGATACGCCCGATGGTATATTCTTCTCCCTTTTACTGTGCAGAGTATTACAGTTGTGTATGTTGTGAGGTTTTGTGCACCCCGTGTTGTGGAATTTGTAACTCGGCCTACGGGGCTTGGAATTGGACGTCCAGGTACCCGTTTCGAAGATCTCGACGCGAGGATCACTGTGGTATTTTTATCGGATTTTTCAGAGTCCGTTCTGCAGGTGAAAATTACACATCTTCGGGACTGATTTTCAGATTTGCGTGTATTTGGTTAATTTTCGGAATAAAGTGTAACTTTGGACTGTATGTTGTACCAGGAGGAGTGGTTCAGTGTTTTTGGACCGTAGGGACTGCTGATTAGTGGAGATTGCTGCTCCTGGCATTTTCAGCTGTTGGACTTTGGACAGTGTAGCACCTTCAGGTGGGTGGCCTCGTCTTCAAGACTTTTGGACTGTTCAGTAAATCTATTGATGTAGGATCATGCATGATAGTTCTGTGTAGCATGCTAGGATGTGAGAGTTGATACTCCTAGTGTTATGTGTTTAGCATGTGATCTTTGCTTCCTACTATCTGTTAAATTATAGTTATCTTGGAATTTGACCTAGCACCCCCGCCATATGTTGCATGTGTAACCAGACTAGTAGAAAACCCTCATCTGGGCTAGGTTTACTTATGCTTAGACATCCACACTTCTTTTCTTTCCTGGACATAGTGTTACTCGCCCGGGTAGTGGGCCGAGTGGTCGGGATTCCTTTAGTGTGGGATGCATTTTACACTCGTGCTTGGGAGCAGAGTGAAGTCTGGTAGATGTAGTTGATCGATCATCTGTGGCGGGAGCCGTTTGGGTAGACGGCGGTCCCGAGAGGTTCCATTTTCTTGTTTTATCTGTCGCCGCTGTGTTAGTGGCAGCGGTTTATCAGTGATAGCAGGACCTTGAACCCAGAACTATTTTTTTGGACACACATATGATTTTAGTCAACCAATGTTTTCTTCCAAGCATCGTAGGGTCGCCCGAGTCTGTTCTTGTTTGATTGGACAAAGGTATTAGCTCTACGAGGCTTGGATATAAAACCTGTTTTCAATTGTTTTCCTAAAAGAACAAAAAATCATTAAATATGGATTTCTTTCAGATCAAATGGCTTTCAGTACGAAATGTCACATTTTTCCTATAAATTTAACTACTCGAGATGATTCGAGTGGTCTGGGTTCCAAGGGCTGCCTTTTTCTTTGGGACGAGAACAACGAGAGGCTATGCCTAATGCCTGTTCTTGTTTGATTAGGGTTCTAGGTTCTAGTCTTTCGAGGTTCCCGGACCCTTTATTGTGTCTGTTGTGGAGTTTATCCTGTCAGTGAGTCTGCAGGTTGGGTTGATGTTCTGTTGTTGGGAACCGTCGGGGTTGACGGTGGTCCCGGGTCGTTGAGTGTTGTCCGACCAGTTTTGTTAGCCCTGAGTGGTGGGTTGATCCTGGCTGTGGAGTTTCTCCAGCCAGTGTGTTTTGTGCTGTGGGTTATTGGAGAGGCTAGTGTCTCGTGTTCATGAGAGCTGATCAGCTGAGTCGTCGCGAGTGCTCCGACTGTTGTGCGAGATGATTGAGGATTCTGAGTCTTTCCGTTCAGAGCGTGAGCGTGGATTTTGGACTATAGCCTGCAATGCCACCTGAGCGACAGAGTGCGCGGATACCTTTTCCTCGTTGGGGTCGCACCCCTCGAGAGCCACGCCCGGGGTGGATTTGTTACTTTTGTATCGCGACTTGTCGACACAGTCCGTCTGGCTGGCCCAGTTTTGGCAGCTACGGACGCCCTATGTCAGTCCGGTCCTCCGGGATGTAACGGCAGTAGGTAGGCACAGGTTTGACTGGACCCGAGGAGGCAGTCAGGTAGATTGGGTGATCTGAGTTGAGGGATAGTAGATGCACCATGTTATCATCTGTTGCACTTTTTGAGCATCTAGATAGGGGCATAGTAGCTGCAGGGTTATTTATTTTCCAGCTCTTTCCTTTCAGCACTGTTTTTGTTACTTTATGCCTCTAGTAGACTTAGTGGGCAGACCGTCGGGCTTGTTGGCGGCACCCACTGAGAACTACTGTGGGATGTAGTTCTCACACCCGCCGTGGTGTATTTCTTCCCCAGGGACTTCCGCTTCTATTCCTGCTGCTCCAGCTGCTGCTTCTTCAGATCGTGGTAAGGGAGTCGCGAGCTAGATCCCTACCAGTCGTCGTCCAGAGAGTGGATGTACCCTTTTATATTTTGAGAGTAACTTTTGAGTGACCTTTGTTGTGAGGTATAGAGTTGTACTTTTCTTGTATCTTTGAGAGACTTTTGTATTTATGTGAGGACTTGAGTTGTTTTTTTTGTGTGGAGTTGTATTTATTTTTTTTATTCTAGCAGTTTACCTGTCAGCTCTGATATCTGTATAGTATAGTATCTTTCTTTTGCAGGTTAGTCGCTTCGTCTATACGGGGTTTCCCGTATGGGCGGCGGATCTGTTGGCGAGCCCGGGTCGCAGTTTCGACGCCGGGGCTTGACAGATTAGAGTGGTATCAGAGCCTAGGTTGTAGGTCATTATGGACTTAGAAACCTTAGGCTTGTGGTTGGACAGTAGGATGACTACGTGAGAGTCGTGACCTTTAGCGAGAGTCCTTATTGAGTTTTATGCCTCTCCTAAGAGACGGGATGAGTGATTGGCATGTTTATTCTCCTAAGCGATTATGTTGGCTGCAGACAACATAATGCTATGGAAAGGATGACATGTCTTTGACTTTCTCTAGATTGGGTCGAGTGTTGGTTTGGTTCTGTCCTGATGTTTGAATGTGGCTGCAGGTGAGCACGATGCCTCCCCGACGCATGATGCGGACGCGTTCACAGCCTTCCTCCTCCGATGAGCCTGAGCAGGAGGAGTCAGCACAGGGTCAGCAGTTTGAGGTACAGGAGCTTCGGGCTCAGATGGCCCATTTGTCAGAGACTCTTCGACGTTAGAAGGAGACTTCACGGCGCCAGGAGGTGACTTCACGGTGCCTGGAGGAGACCATGGACCGGATAATGCGCATGTTGGAGCAGAGAGCGCAGCCTGTTGTTACACCCCCTGAGATTTTCCCCGCACCTCCTCCGCCAGCCGTGGCACCCCCTATTGCACCGGTTACTAGTGGACAGCCGTCTGGGACGGCAGGACAGTTTACCCCTGCAGAGCAGCGTGAGGTGGTTGATTTGTTGTTGAGTTTCGTCAGTTTGGCCCACCTCGGTTTTCGGGGCAGAGTTCGGAGCCGTGGGAGGCACAGTCGTGGATCACGACGATGGAGCGATATTTTGAGAGCCTGTTTATTGAGGAACGGTATCAGGTGCTGTTGGCAACAAACTTCTTGGAGAGAAACGCCGAGGCTTGGTGGCGGCGTGTTCGACCAGCTGGTCCGCCTGGGGCTCAGCTTCTTACCTAGGCGGAGTTGCGCAGTCTACTTCTTGGAGCTTTCTTTCCGGAGAGGGTTCGGCAGGGGTTGGAGGAGCAGTTGAGGAATCTCCGATAGGGAGATCGGCCTGTGCACGAGTACATTGCTGAGTTCAACCAGCTGTTAGCCAGTGTACCACACGCGGCCCCGCACGAGGCGCATCGGATTTATATGTTCGAGCGAGGTTTGCGCCGGGAGATTTATCAGTTCGTCCGTTCGCGCAGACTGCAGACTTTGGACGCGTTTATGGAGTAGGCACTCTATGTTGAGTGCGGAGAGGCTGTGATGGTTGAGGTGGCCCCAGCTCCCGCGGTGAGTCTGGGGGCGAAGCGCCGAGCTCAGGATGACGAGGGACAAACGAGTCGGCAGGGACCTCCGAGACCTCCACGATCTCACCCTGAGGATCGTGTGTATCGGAGGCGCCAGAGATCAGGTGGGCCCCAGCAGCAGCAGCAGTTTCAGCAGCAGCAGTATCGGCAGCAGCGACAGGATCAGTGTGTTATCTGTGGCGGGCCTCATCCACCGTCGCAGTGTGACCAGAGACAGGGACGGTGTTTCTTGTGTGGAGAGTTGGGATATTTTCGAGCAGCTTGTCCCCGAGCTCTTTTGTCAGTGCGACCTCTTGCTATAGCACCTCCCTTGCCTTTACAGGAAGCTCCTCCGGCATACCGTTAGACAGAGTGGGTCACGACTTCGGGACAGACGGGACGACGATCTTCAGCACCCAGTGGACGGGTCTACGCAGCCCTGGTGGAGGACACCCCGGCAGCAGATCGTGACGCCGTGGGTATGACTTTATTTTTCTGCCAGCTAAGTTTGAGCATCCCTGTACTGCTGTTTTTCCTACATATGTTAGTTGGGCATCTGCATTTTTGCATGGATAAGAGATAGGATTACCACTACTTGCATTAGCCATTAGATTCTTGACGGTATCCTATGAGTAGAGGGTTGCGGTGCATGATTAGTACAGTGGGGACTCGGGATTTTACTAGCAGGTGTGACGGTTCAGGGACAGCTCCAAGATTTTGATGGAACACACGGGTTGAACTGGTTGGTGCGGTATCGTGCAACGACTGATTGTGGAAGGAGAGCAGTCACCCTTCCACGAGTTGGACAGGAGGAGTTCATCTTCACGGGTTGCCGAAGTATTCTTCCTGCAACGTCGGCTTCAGCGGCATTGGACAGACGCCACCTCGGGAGCTTTGTCTGTTTAGTACTAGAGGTTGTGTCCTTAGAGGTCTTGGTTAGGTTGTAGCTTCGTTTTGTGGCCACAGCAGGAACAACATCAACACTTCTCTCTCCCATTTTTCTCGTTATTGTGCTGAAATTTACAAATGGGACGAAAACTTCGAAAGGATGCTTCAGAAATGGAGACAGTGCCCGAACCTGTTCTTGTTTGATTGGGGCGAAGGCACAGGCCTTTCAGAATTTTTGGACTCTTCGCTAATTTTAGTTGTTTTCTAAATTGAGGGTTTGGGGTTGATGACTTTCCTGCTGGTGGGACCTTACCTTCCTTGGTCATTTGCGTGGTTTGGTTGGTTTGGTCTTGTTGTTGGTGGTTGTTTTAGTTTCGGAGACGAAACTTTCTTTTAGTGGGGGAGGATGTGAGGACCCGGATCCCCGCGATGGGTTTGCTGGTTGTTTGGTAGCTTTCGGTGGCCTGCGTGGTGTGTTGGTGATGTTTGTGCGCAATTTGGACACGAGTGGTGGACTTCGGGCTTAAAAATGGATCACGGGAGTAATTGGAGGACCCGTCGAGTGTATAGAAGTAGTTTCGCGCGAAACAGAGATTAAAATTGGACCTAGTGCGAAGTTTGGACCAAAGATAACCTTTCCGGATGCCTTCAGAAAAATTGAGGTTTGGAATTTGGCAAAACGGACTTCGGATTTGGATTCAGCGCGCGAAAACGATGAAAATGGACTATTCACTTGTATTTTTCGGAGCCCGATTGACGCGCACGTTTTTCGAGGCAGTGGTACTGTTCCGGCGGTGGAGCGCGGCGGCGCGGGCAGGCGCGCGGGCAGGCGCGCGGCGCACAGCATTGCTTTGCCACGTGGCATCATCCCATTGGTCCCCTGTAGACGCGTGGCAGACTGTGGGTGGCCGGTGCAGTGGACCGGGACCATGGTGCAGGCCGGGGCGCCTCGGGGCGCGTGCCTGGCAGGGTGCGCAGGCGGCGCTGGCGCGCGCAAATGCGCGCGCCAGGTGCGCGTTGACCGGCTGTCGCGCCACGTGTCACCTCCCGAGACGGGCCACGTGTCAAGCGGTGAGTGGCCAGGGTTGCTATCGCCTGTTTTGTCGGTGACATGGCGGAACCGGATTAATCCGGGCGTTCCGCGAGTCACCAGATCGCGCCACTGTTGGCGCCCGAAAGATTTCGGGTGCCCGATTCTAGGGACGATTTGGTCATTTCGCAAATTGTTTTCTGGGCCTATTTAAGCGACCCGAGCTTCTTCTTCCTCCCTTTTTCCGCCATTTTTGAGCCTCCCCTCGCCACGACGCCTTCAGCAAAGTTGCTCCCCTTCGTGTTCTGCATCCACCTGAGGATTTCGGGCATTTTACATGGCACACTTTTCGAGGTACCATTTTCTTCGGCGCGTCGCGACACTCCTTCGACGGTGTTCCCTTTCGTCGCGTTTCGGTGCGCGAGCTCCCCCGACCTACTCCGACCACCTTTTCTGGCTATTCTTGCGCCATTGGAACGGCGACTGACAGAGCTACGACCTTGGTACTTTTTACTTCCCCTCATTTCGAGCTTTTCGAGGTGTTTTTCCAAGTTTACTGTGACACCGTTTTTGTGGTGGAGTCTTGGATAGCGGCTCGCTTCTTTGGCGATATCTCCGCACTCGGACCTCGGCTCGGGACGTACCTGTACACTTTTTTCATCTACGTGTCGCAAGGATTCTCGTCGTATTTTTTTGGGATTTTTCTGAGATTTGCCCGATGGTATATTCTTCTCCCTTTTACTGTGCAGAGTATTACAGTTGTGTATGTTGTGAGGTTTTGTGAACCCCGGGTTGTGGAATTTGTAACTCGGCCTACGGGGCTCGGAATTGGACGTGAAGGTACCCGTTTCGAAGATCTCGACGCGAGGATCGCTGTGGTATTTTTATCGGATTTTTCAGAGTCCGTTCTGCAGGTGAAAATTACACATCTTCGGGACTGATTTTCAGATTTGCGTGTATTTGGTTAATTTTCAGAATAAAGTTTAACTTTGGACTGTATGTTGTACCAAGAGGAGTGGTTCAGTGATTAGTGGAGATTGCTGCTCCTGGCATTTTCAGCTGTTGGACTTTGGACAATGTAGCACCTTCAGGTGGGTGGCCTCGTCTTCAAGACTTTTGGACTGTTCAGTAAATCTATTGATGTAGGATCATGCATGATAGTTCTGTGTAGCATGCTAGGATGTGAGAGTTGATACTCCTAGTGTTATGTGTTTAGCATGTGATCTTTGCTTCCTACTATCTGTTAAATTATAATTATCTTGGAACTTGACCTAACACCCCCCCATATGTTGCATGTGTAACCAGACTAGTAGAAAACCCTCATCTGGGCTAGGTTTACTTATGCTTAGACATCCACACTTCTTTTCTTTCCTGGACATAGTGTTACTCGCACGGGTAGTGGGCCGAGTGTTCGGGATTCCTTTAGTGTGGGATGCATTTTACACTCGTGCTTGGGAGCAGAGTGGAGTCTGGTAGATGTAGTTGATCGATCATCTGTGGCGGGAGCCGTTTGGGTAGACGGCGGTCCCGAGATGTTCCATTTTCTTGTTTTATCTGTCGCTGCTGTGTTAGTGGCAGCGGTTTATCAGTGATAGCAGGACCTTGAACCCAGAACTGTTTTTTTGGACACACATATGATTTTAGTCTACCAATGTTTTCTTCCAAGCATCGTAGGGTCGCCCGAGTCTGTTCTTGTTTGATTGGACAAAGGCATTAGCTCTACGAGGCTTGGATATAAAACCTGTTTTCAATTGTTTTCCTAAAAGAACTAAAAATCATTAAATATGGATTTCTTTCAGATCAAATGGCTTTCAGTACGAAATGTCACCTTTTTCCTATAAATTTAACCACTCGAGATGATTCTAGTGGTCTGGGTTCCAAGGGCTGCCTTTTTCTTTGGGACGAGAACAACGAGAGGCTATGCCTAAAGCCTGTTCTTGTTTGATTAGGGTAATAGGTTCTAGTCTTTCGGGGTTCCCGGACCTTTTATTGTGTCTGTTGTGGAGTTTATCCGGTCAGTGAGTCTGCAGGTTGGGTTGATGTTCTGTTGTTGGGAACCGTCGGGGTTGATTGTGGTCCCGGGTCGTTGAGTGTTGTCCAACCAGTTTTGTTAGCCCTGAGTGGTGGGTTGATCCTGGCTGCGGAGTATCTCCAGCCAGTGTGTTTTGTGCTGTGAGTTATTGGAGAGGCTAGTGTCTCGTGTTCGTGAGAGCTGATCAGCTGAGTCGTCGAGAGTGCTCCGACCGTTGTGCGAGATGATTGAGGATTCTGAGTCTTTCCGTTCAGAGCGTGAGCGTGGAGTTTGAACTATAGCCTGCAGTGCCACCTGAGTGACAGAGTGCGCGGATACCTTTTCCTCGGTGGGGTCGCGCCCCTCGAGAGCCACGCCCGGGGTGGATTTGTTACTTTTGTATCGCGACTTGTCGACACAGTCCCTCTGGCTGGCCCAGTTTTGGCAGCTACGGACGCCCTTCGTCAGTCCGGTCCTCCGGGATGTAACGGCAGTAGGTAGGCGCAGGTTTGACTGGACCCGAGGAGGCAGTCAGGTAGATTGGGTGATCTGAGTTGAGGGATAGTAGATGCACCATGTTATCATCTGTTCCACTTTTTGAGCATCTAGATAGGGGCATAGTAGCTGTAGGGTTATTTATTTTCCAGCTCTTTTCTTTCAGCACTTTTTTTGTTACTTTATGCCTCTAGTAGACTTAGTGGGCAGACCGTCGGGCTTGTTGGCGGCACCCACTGTGAACTACTGTGGGATGTAGTTCTCACACCCGCCGTGGTGTATTTCTTCCCCAGGGACTTCCGCTTCTGTTCCTGCTGCTCCAGCTGCTGCTTCTTCAGATCGAGGTAAGGGAGTCGCGAGCTAGATCCCTACCAGTCGTCGTCCAGAGAGTGGACGCAACCTTTTATATTTTGAGAGTTACTTTTGAGTGACCTTTGTAGTGAGGTATAGAGTTGTACTTTTCTTGTATCTTTGAGAGACTTTTGTATTTATGTGAGGACTTGAGTTGTTTTTTTTGTGTGGAGTTGTATTTATTTTTTTTATTCTAGCAGTTTACTTGTCAGCTCTGATATATGTATAGTATAGTATCTTTCTTTTGCAGGTTAGTCGCTTCGTCTATACGGGGTTTCCCGTGTGTGCGGCGGATCTGTTGGTGAGCCCGGGTCGCAGTTTCGACGCCGGGGCGTGACACGACCGGTCGGCGGGTCGCGCGGGCTGGCCACGTGGCGCCCAACCATTGGCGGGCGCCACCTACCCGGTTGACCGGGCGCGGGACACGTGTCGTCAACCGGGCGCGCTTGCACCGCTGTTTCGTGTTGGGAGGACACGTGTTGTCACGCCCCGGGGGTCAAAACTGTGACCCGGGCTCGCCAACAGATCCGCCACCTATGCGGAACCCCGCATAAGCGAAGCGTCCAACCTGCAAAGTACCATCTAACGGCTAAACAAATATCAGAGCTGAAAAAAAACTGCTGTAATAAAAACCTGAATCACTGTACAACCGAAGAATAAAAGTACAATATTAATCTCCCACAAATGATGATACAATAATCTGATCCACCGAAACAGTAATACAAGTAAAAGCCACCTATACAACATCTATAAATCCAAAAAGGGAGATAACTAAAATAATAAAATACAACTGAGTACAGTGAAACCCACAATCCGGGTTGGTACACCTATCCCACTGTAGAAATCAACACTGGTAGGGATCTATCTCGCGACTCCCTCGCCTCGAACTGTCAACCGAAGATCCGCAACTCCCGCAGCAGACACTGCAAAACAAAGGGAGGAAAGAGAAAAACAACAATGGGGGTGAGAACCACTAGTAAAACCAGTAGCCTCCCCCTGTGGGTAAAGCCTCAAACCCCGACGTACCCACTAAGTCTACCAGAGGCAAGAAAAGAATAAGAGAGGTGGTAAGCTAAAAACAGAAATACTGATAAGAGAAAGCTACCACTAGTATGCCTCTAAATGCCGTGCTAAGAAGTATAGCTAAATGTATGCATCAGTAAATAAATGCCTGCCTGAATAAACCCAATCCGACCACCAGTAAACACTGGTACTGCCTGCTCTGCCTGCCGCATCGGGTATGCCAGCCTACGCATAACACCAATGCAAAAAGGAGTCTCACGGACTCAAAGCCTGTCTGTCGCACACTCCGGAGTGGCACTCGAGGGGAGCGACCCACACGAGTAAGTATCTCAGTAACAAGTATCAAAACTAGCAGAACTGGATCACGACTCTGATCAAAGTAGGAAAACCCATCCACTAAAGAAAGCCCGATCCCACCAATCTGATGCACTGTAAATACCCGGTCGGCCGCCCAAAGTCCGCGGTCGCCGCAATATCCCACAAATCCCCCAAATCAAGCCCGACCTGTCATCCCTAATCCGATGCACAAGTCACCATCCGGTCAACCGCCCAAAGTCCGCGGTAGCCGCAATACCCTGCCCTCAGGCCAGCCTATCCCAGATCCCAAGAATCTGTCTACACTATCCCAAAACCCCCTGCTCGCGCACGAGCTACAAATACCCTGAGCCTAGTATGAAAGGAGAAAAGCAAGAAACATGGTTTCTCCTAAGTCAAGTCCAACATGATAGTGTAGCAGAAAAAGGTGGCCTATCTAGATGACCATACAAGCATGAAGATGTCCAAAGATGATATAAAGTAAACAGGTGTCGATGTTCTACATTTATTAGAGCATGCTATTCCATAATATTGATGATTGCATAAGAACATTAAGTGCAACATAGCCTATGCATGCCAATACCACATACACGATGTTCACAAAGTATGAAAATAAGGAATTGCCATACCTAATCAAAAATCACATAAGATGGTACAACGCTTGTCAACCCTCACATTCATACTGGAATAAGCCCAAGATCATTTAACATCACTTAAACAGGGACATTCAATCAAGTATCACCAATGAATAGCTTAAGGTCCAACAATCTTCATTGATCTCACATAGGATGAATATAGGATCTACCAACAACATCCAATCTCATTTGTAAGTGATAGGAGTCATGAAATTGCTTTTTCTCATAAGGAATAGGCCTCAACTCAACAATGATATCCACCTTTTTGTGAAGGAATTAGGAATCAAAAGCCTAGGTCATTATTACATTAACTAGATCAATAACCAACATCAACACCCATTTTCACATAAACTAGATCAAAGATCAATCAACTCATTATTCTCACATAAATAGGTTATGAATCAACATCTATGCCCAACATCACACATTGTAGGTTAAGGATCAACAAAACCAACTACTCTCATATAAGCCATTCTCAAACAAATGAACCAAGTCCTTCTCACATAAGCAACCAAGCACTTCTCACATAACCCCATCAAGTCCTCACATAAATCAACCAACCATTTACATATATATCTATCACCATCATTCTCACATAATAATGTTAATCATTCATCACAAGGTATAGGTTGAAGAGTGATTTTCCAATTACCATCACATAGCATAGATTTAAGGATGACCACCGTTAATCAACTTCATATGAAATAATGTAATCTCAACCAACCGATCATTTATTCATGCATAAGCTAAGGATTAATTAACCTAACATAAATATGGAGATTTAAGCATGATTCACCACAGAAAAGAGAGCAACAATCAACTATGCCATAAGGGAAACCAATAGCCCGAGTGGGTAAATCATTGTTTTCGGCATAACACAACCACCCACCTGAAACTCAACGATCTGATGCCCGATCTGGCCGAATTTTGGCGTGAGTAATCCTTATCCTCCCAGGAGTCCGATGCCGCGAAAATCATCCAAATCCGCCTCACGGATTGGGCGCAATCACTGAAACAATGCACACTGCGCATTCAAATTCCAGAATTTCGGCATGTGCAACAAGGTTAATTAAAATGTATGTGCAACCACAAATACCTCAAAATGAAGTTCCCAGCAGTAAAGCAAAGATATCCTCTTTCATACAAACATCTTTAAGTCCTCAAAATCCACCATTAATTTTCCTTTGACATTCAAATACAACAAAATCACAATGCTGTCCAAAATTGCTAACATAAACTTGCTAGCATTCCCAAGCTTATTTAGGGGCTTTTCCAAAGGGATTCATCCACAGCTCATAAAAGAGAATTTTCTCACCTTGAAGTTAAGAAGAAGTCCCAACTTGAATTTCTGCAAAAGACCTTATATCTACAAAGTTATCTGCATTCCAAGGTGCCTTGCTCAAATCAAAACTAAAACAGGGACTGCAGTAAACCATAAAATCGCACTTAAAAAGATCATTAAAGTTACCTAATCAAACGTGCTCCAAATCCTGCAAGAGAGGTACACTTGGATTCCTTGTCGAGAATAGATACAAATTGAGTTAAAGAACTCCAATTTTCGTGCTCGGATGAAGGAGAAAACCCATAAACACTTTGAACTATCACCAAGTTCCATCTGTACAGGACTGCAGCAAGGTGCTCCAAAGATCAAGAATAAACCCTAATAAAAACTCAGATCTGGGGAAAATGATACATACCAATATTGTAGATCTTCGAGTCCTGGAAATTTTCCCGCAAAATTCATCCAAAAATTCCACTCCTACAATTCAGAAGAGCCAAAATACTAAAGGCTGCCCAAGAATCCAGACTGAAACAAAGGGTCCCAAAGATGGCCCTAAAACTCTGTAAAAACATGAGATCTGAGGGGAGAGTTGAATACCAAGATTGTAGCCTTACCTCTCGAGAAAACATAGAACCAAAAATGAGCTCAAAAGTCCAAGAAATGAGTCCTGGGGAATTTTCGTACCAAACTGCGACGGTGGAGCTCCGAAAATCCAGCAATGGTGCTAAAGCTCCCTCATGGGGAAGATGATGATCATGGAGCTCCAATGGTCCATCCATGGTGATGAAGATGAGGTAGGGTTGCTGGTGCAGCTCTGCCTGGAGTCCCCCAAAAATCCCAGTCCAAAGAAGGAAGAAGGAGGAAGAAGAAGAAGAAGAAAGGAAGAAGAAGAAGGAGAAAACACACATTAAATCCCCCTCCCCCTCTCCTGAAGCTACAGCACGGGCCCGGCCCGCTTGGCCTGGCGGGCCGGACACGTGGCGGCCATCCGGGCCGCCACGTCGCCCGGGACAAGCCCCCCGGATCAAGCCACGTGGCTTGATCCGGGTGGCCGCGGCGCCACCAATGGGTGCGCGCCGCGTGTCCCCACGAGCGGGGAGCGCACAGCGCGCCCACGTGCGCGCGGCGGCGGGCCCAACCACGGCCCGCCACGCGTCCTCCCGCAAGGCCCAGTGGACCGCGACTCCAACACCGGCCCAATGGGGTGCCGACACGTGGCACCCCGGTCCACGACCTTCCCCTGCGCCCGAAAAACCCCCTGAACTTCCGGTTGCCCGTTTTCGCTCATCCGGACTCCAAAAAATACAACCAAATAGCCGATTTCCAACGTTTTTCCGTGCTGAATCCAAATACGGTGTCCATTTTGCGCGAAACCACCTCTATTTTTTGACGAAATTCCCAATTAACCAATCTTGATCAATTTCTCGCACTGAGTCCGTTTCCGGGGTCCGATTTGCGCGCAATCAACACTGTCCATAGACATAGGCCTCCGCAAGCTGTCGATCACACTGTAATGACCACGAAGATCCGGGTCTTCACACGTGTCGCTTGCGGGTGGTTCCGGGCGCTGGTCGGACGAGCTTTCGGCGGGGGTTTTGTACTACTGTTGGATTCGGGCGCCCGAAAGGTGCGCCCGAATCCGAACAGTGACCCTTTTTTGGCTTGGGCCTATAAATAGGCCCCTTGGGCCTTCTTTTTATGGCTTTTTGGGCTGTTTCGCAGGGTAGGTCCATAAGAGAAATTCTTCCTTGTTTAGTGCTGCATCTTGTGGAGAAGTTCCAGAATTTTTGGAGGACGCTACTTCGACGTCTACTGCGATTCGGCGCACTGCGATTGGGCCCTTTTCCCAAGCTCGATTTATATCTACGCGTCGCAAGGAACATCGTCGTATTTTCTTTGGATTTTTCTGAGGTTGCTTCGAAGGTGAAAATTATACTTTTTCTGGACAGCGTACTGCTGACGTTTGATCATGAGAATTTCGCGTGTACCGCGATGATTAATTTGTATCTTGGCCTACAAGTGTCGGAACGGGACGAGTAAGTACTCGTTTTTCATCTACTCGTAGTGAGGATTGCAACGGTGATTTTTTCGGATTTTTCTGAGGACTGTACTAAGGTGAATTTCCTCATTTTCCGTGCTGTTTGGAAAAACAGCAAATGCTGTTTTTGGATGTTGTTATTTACACCGGGTGCGATCTATTTTGCAGTAGTTCACTATTTTGGAGATTTGCGGGGATTGAGGATCTTGGACAGCGGGGAACCTCTTATTGTTGTTGTTCACGCCTTTCGAGGTGGGTGGTTGTTGTATCCCTCTCTTTTGGTGTGCTCACTAGGAACATCAGAATAATCCCGATGTTAGAAAATGTTGAATAAAATATTGATAAACTTTGCATGCTAAAAAGGGACTAAATAATTGCTAGCCTATCCATTTAATTAAGACATTGGTAATTGGACATGATCATTATACCATAATCACTCCTGTTAAAGTATTTATTTATCTGGAATAGCATGATCAGTTGTATGTTAGAATAGTGGATAGCGAATTCCCTACTTTCATCTGAGGACAGTTGCATGCTTGTGTGGACTGATCCTGGCTGTGGAGTATCTCCAGCCAGTGTGTTTTGTGCTGTGAGTTATTGGAGAGGCTAGTGTCTCGTGTTCATGAGAGCTGATCAGCTGAGTCGTCGAGAGTGCTCCGACCGTTGTGCGAGATGATTGAGGATTCTGAGTCTTTCCGTTCAGAGCGAGAGCGTGGATTTTGGACTATAGCCTGCAATGCCACCTGAGCGACAGAGTGCGCGGATACCTTTTCCTCGGTGGGGTCGCGCCCCTCGAGAGCCACGCCCGGGGTGGATTTGTTACTTTTGTATCGCGACTTGTCGACACAGTCCGTCCGGCTGGCCCAGTTTTGGCAGCTACGGACGCCCTACATCAGTCCGGTCCTCTGGGATGTAACGGCAGTAGGTAGGCACAGGTTTGACTAGACACGAGGAGGCTGTCAGGTAGATTGGGTGATCTGAGTTGAGGGATAGTAGATGCACTATGTTATCATCTGTTCCACTTTTTGAGCATCTAGATAGGGGCATAGTAGCTGTAGGGTTATTTATTTTCCAGCTCTTTCCTTTCAGCACTGTTTTTGTTACTTTATGCCTCTAGTAGACATAGTGGGCAGACCGTCGGGCTTGTTGGCGGCACCACTGAGAACTACTGTGGGATGTAGTTCTCACACCCGCCGTGGTGTATTTCTTCCCCAGGGACTTCCGCTTCTGTTCCTGCTGCTCCAGCTGCTGCTTCTTCAGATCGAGGTAAGGGAGTCGCGAGCTAGATCCCTACCAGTCGTCGTCCAGAGAGTGGATGTACCCTTTTATATTTTGAGAGTTACTTTTGAGTGACCTTTGTTGTGAGGTATAGAGTTGTACTTTTCTTGTATCTTTGAGAGACTTTTGTATTTATGTGAGGACTTGAGTTGTTTTCTTTTGTGCGGAGTTGTATTTATTTTTTTTATTCTAGCAGTTTACTTGTCAGCTCTGATATCTGTATAGTATAGTATCTTTCTTTTGCAGGTTAGTCGCTTCGTCTATACGGGGTTTCCCGTATGGGCGGCGGATCTGTTGGCGAGCCCGGGTCGCAGTTTCGACGCCGGGGCGTGACAGATTAGAGTGGTATCAGAGCCTAGGTTGCAGGTCATTATGGACTTAGAAACCTTAGGCTTGTGGTTGGACATTAGGATGACTACGCGAGAGTGGTGACCTTTAGCGAGAGTCCTTATTGAGTTTTATACCTCTCCTAAGAGACGGGATGAGTGATTGGCATGTTTATTCTCCTAAGCGATTATGTTGGCTGCAGACAACATAATGCTATGGAAAGGATGACATGTCTTTGACTTTCCCTAGATTGGGTCGAGTGTTGTTTTGGTTCTGGCCCGATGTTTGTATGTGGCTGCAGGTGAGCACGATGCCTCCCCGACGTAGGATGCGGACGCGCTCACAGCCTTTCTCCTCCGATGAGCCTGAGCAGGAGGAGTCAGCACAGGGTCAGCAGTTTGAGGTACAGGAGCTTTGGGCTCAGATGGCCCATTTGTCAGAGACTCTTCGACGTCAGGAGGAGACTTCACGGCGCCAGGAGGCGACTTCACGGCGCCAGGAGGAGACCATGGACCGGATGATGCGCATGTTGGAGCAGAGAGCGCAGCCTGTTGTTACACCCCCTGAGAGTTTCCCCGCACCTCCTCCGCCGGCCGTGGCACCCCCTATTGCACCGGTTACCAGTGGACAGCCGTCTGGGACGGCAGGACAGTTGACCCCTGCAGAGCAGCGTGACGTGGTTGATTTGTTGTTGAGTTTCGTCAGTTTGGCCCACCTCGGTTTTCGGGGCAGAGTTCGGAGCCGTGGGAGGCACAGTCGTGGATCACGACGTTGGAGCGATATTTTGAGAGCCTGTTTATTGAGGAACGGTATCAGGTGCTGTTGGCAACAAACTTCTTGGAGCGAAACGCCGAGGCTTGGTGGCGGCGTGTTCGACCAGCTGGTCCGCCTGGGGCTCAGCTTCTTACCTGGGCGGAGTTGCGCAGTCTACTTCTTGGAGCTTTCTTTTCGGAGAGCGTTCGGCAGAGGTTGGAGGAGCAGTTGAGGAATCTCCGACAGGGAGATCGGCCTGTGCACGAGTACATTCTTGAGTTCAACCAGCTGTTGGCCTGTGTACCACACGCGGCCCGGGACGAGGCGCATCGGATTTATATGTTCGAGCGAGGTTTGCGCCGGGAGATTTATCAGTTCGTCCGTTCGCGCAGACTGTAGACTTTGGACGCGTCTATGGAGCAGGCACTCTATGTTGAGTGCGGAGAGGCTGTGATGGTTGAGGTGGCCCTAGCTCCCGCGGTGAGTCTGGGGGCGAAGCGCCGAGCTCAGGATGACGAGGGACAAACGAGTCGGCAGGGACCTCCGAGACTTCCACGATCTCACCCTGAGGATCGGGGGTATCGGAGGCGCCAGAGATCAGGTGGGCCCCAGCAGCAGCAGTAGTTTCAGCAGCAGCAGTATCGGCAGCAGCGACAGGATCAGTGTGTTATCTGTGGCGGGCCTCATCCACCGTCGCAGTGTGACCAGAGACAGGGACGGTGTTTCTTGTGTGGAGAGTTGGGATATTTTCGAGCAGCTTGTCCCCGAGCCCTTTTGTCAGTGCGACCTCTTGCTATAGCACCTCCCTTGCCTGTTCAGGAAGCTCCTCCGGCATACCGTCAGACAGAGTGGGTCATGACTTCGGGACAGACGGGACGACGATCTTCAGCACCCAGTGGACGGGTCTACGAAGCCCTAGTGGAGGACACCCCGGCAGCAGATCGTGACGCCGCAGGTATGACTTTATTTTTCTGCCAGCTAAGTTTGAGCATCCCTGTACTGCTGTTTTTCCTGCATATGTTAGTTGGGCATCTGCATTTTTGCATGGATAAGAGATAGGATTACCACTACTTGCATTAGCCATTAGATTCTTGACGGTATCCTATGAGTAGAGGGTTGCGGTGCATGATTAGTACAGTGGAGACTCGGGATTTTACCAGCAGGTGTGACGGTTCAGGGACAGCTCCAAGATTTTGATGGAACACACGGGTTGAACTGGTTGGTGCGGTATCGTGCAACGACTGATTGTGGAAGGAGAGGAGTCACCCTTCCGCGAGTTGGATAGGAGGAGTTCATCTTCACGGGTTGCCGAAGTATTCTTCCTGCAGCGTCGGCTTCAGCGGCAATGGACAGACGCCACCTCGGGAGCTTTGTCTGTTTAGTACTAGCGGTTGTGTCCTTAGAGTTCTTGGTTAGGTTGTAGCTTCGTATTGTGGCCACAGCAGGAACGACATCAACACTTCTCTCTCCCCTTTTTCTCATTATTGTGCTGAAATTTACGAACGGAACGAAAATTTCGAAAGAATGCTTCAGAAATGGAGACAGTGCCCGAACCTGTTCTTGTTTGATTGGGGCGAAGGCACTGGCCTTTCGAAATTTTCGGACTCTTCGCTAATTTCAGTTGTTTTCTAAATTGAGGGTTGGGGGTTGATGACTTTCCTGCTGGTGGGACCTTACCTTCCTTGGTCATTTGCGTGCTTTGGTTGGTTTGGTCTTGTTGTTGTGGGTTGTTTTAGTTTCGGGGATGAAACATTCTTTTTGTGGGGGAGGATGTGAGGACCCGGATCCCCGCGATGGGTTTGCTGGTTGTTTGGTAGCTTTCGGTGGCCTGCGTGGTGTGTTGGTGGTGTTTGTGCGCAATTTTGGACACGAGTGGTGGACTTCGGGCTTAAAAATCGATCACGGGAGTAATTGGAGGACCCGTCGAGTGTATAGAAGTAGTTTCGCACGAAACGGAGATTAAAATTGGACTCAGTGCGAAGTTTGGACCAAAGATCACCTTTCCGGATGCCTTCGAAAAAATTGAGGTTTGGAATTTGGCAAAACGGATTTCGGATTTGGATTTAGCGCGCGAAAACGATAAAAATGGACTATTCACTTGTATTTTTCGGAACTTGGTTGACGCGCATGTTTTTCGAGGCAGTGGTACTGTTCTGGCGGCCGGCGGCGGAGCGCGGCGGCGCGCGACGCCGTGGGCGCGCGGGCAGGCGCGCGGCGCACAGCATTGCTTTGCAACGTGGCATCATCCCATTGGTCCCCTGTAGACGCGTGGCAGGCTGTGGGTGGCCGGTGTAGTGGACCGGGACCATGGTGCAGGCCGGGGCGCCTCAGGGCGCGTGCCTGGCAGGGTGCGCAGGCGGCGCTGGCGCGCGCACATGCGCGCGCCAGGCGCGCGTTGACCGGCTGTCGCGCCACGCGTCGCCTCCCGGGACGGGCCACGTGTCAAGCTGTGAGTGGCCAGGGTTGCTGTCGCCAGTTTTGTCGGTGACGTGGCAGAACCAGATTAATCTGGGCGTTCCGCGAGTCACCAGATCGCGCCACTGTTGGCGCCCGAAAGATTTCGGGCGCCCGATTCTAGGGACAATTTGGTCATTTCGCAAATTCTTTTCTGGGCCTATTTAAGCGACCCGAGCTTCTTCTTCCTCCCTTTTTCTGCCATTTTCGATCCTCCCCTCGCCACGATGCCTTCAGCAAAGTTGCTCCCCTTCGTGTTCTGCATCCACTTGAGGATTTCGGACATTTTATGTGGCACGCGTTTTGAGGTACCATTTTCTTCGGCGCATCGCGACGCTCCTTCGGCGGTGTTCCCTTTCGTCGCGTTTCGGTGCGCGAGCTCCCCTGACCTTCTCCGACAACCTTTTCAGGCGATTCTTGCGCCATTGGAACGGCGACTGACAGAGCTACGACCTTGGTACTTCCTGCTTCCTTTTGTTTCGCGACTTTCGAGGTGTTTTTCCGAGTTTACTGTGACCCGATTTTTGTGGTGGAGTCTTGGACAGCAGCTCGCTTCTTTGGCGATATCTCCGCACTCGGACCTCGGCTCGGGACGTGCCTATACACTTTTTTCATCTAAGCGTCGCAAGGATTCTCGTCATATTTTTTTGGGATTTTTCTGAGATTTGCCCGAAGGTATATTCTTCTCCCTTTTACTGTGTAGAGTATTACAGTTGTGTATGTTGTGAGGTTTTGTGCACCCCGTGTTGTGGAATTTTTAACTCGGCCTACGGGGCTTGGAATTGGACGTGCAGGTACACGTTTCGAAGATCTCGACGCGAGGATCGCTGTGGTAATTTTATCAAATTTTTCAGAGTCAGTTCTGCAGGTGAAAATTACACATCTTCGGGACTGATTTTCAGATTTGCGTGTATTTGGTTAATTTTCAGAATAAAGTGTAACTTTGGACTGTATGTTGTACGAGGAGGAGTGGTTCAGTGTTTTTGGACCGTAGGGACTGCTGATTAGTGGAGATTGCTGCTCCTGGCATTTTCAGCTGTTGGACTTTGGACAGTGTAGCACCTTCAGGTGGGTGGCCTCGTCTTCAAGACTTTTGGACTGTTCAGTAAATCTATTGATGTAGGATCATGCATGATAGTTCTGTGTAGCATGCTAGGATGTGAGAGTTGATACTCCTAGTGTTATGTGTTTAGCATGTGATCTTTGCTTCCTACTATCTGTTAAATTATAATTATCTTGGAACTTGACCTAACACCCCCCCATATGTTGCATGTGTAACCAGACTAGTAGAAAACCCTCATCTGGGCTAGGTTTACTTATGCTTAGACATCCACACTTCTTTTCTTTCCTGGACATAGTGTTACTCGCACGGGTAGTGGGCCGAGTGTTCGGGATTCCTTTAGTGTGGGATGCATTTTACACTCGTGCTTGGGAGCAGAGTGGAGTCTGGTAGATGTAGTTGATCGATCATCTGTGGCGGGAGCCGTTTGGGTAGACGGCGGTCCCGAGATGTTCCATTTTCTTGTTTTATCTGTCGCTGCTGTGTTAGTGGCAGCGGTTTATCAGTGATAGCAGGACCTTGAACCCAGAATTGTTTTTTTGGACACACATATGATTTTAGTCTACCAATGTTTTCTTCCAAGCATCGTAGGGTCGCCCGAGTCTGTTCTTGTTTGATTGGACAAAGGCATTAGCTCTACGAGGCTTGGATATAAAACCTGTTTTCAATTATTTTCCTAAAAGAACTAAAAATCATTAAATATGGATTTCTTTCAGATCAAATGGCTTTCAGTATGAAATGTCACCTTTTTCCTATAAATTTAACCACTCGAGATGATTCGAGTGGTCTGGGTTCCAAGGGCTGCCTTTTTCTTTGGGACGAGAACAACGAGAGGCTATGCCTAAAGCCTGTTCTTGTTTGATTAGGGTAATAGGTTCTAGTCTTTCGGGGTTCCCGGACCTTTTATTGTGTCTGTTGTGGAGTTTATCCTGTCAGTGGGTCTGCAGGTTGGGTTGATGTTCTGTTGTTGGGAACCGTCGGGGTTGATGGTGGTCCCGGGTCGTTGAGTGTTGTCCAACCAGTTTTGTTAGCCCTGAGTGGTGGGTTGATCCTGGCTGCGGAGTATCTCCAGCCAGTGTGTTTTGTGCTGTGAGTTATTGGAGAGGCTAGTGTCTCGTGTTCGTGAGAGCTGATCAGCTGAGTCGTCGAGAGTGCTCCGACCGTTGTGCGAGATGATTGAGGATTCTGAGTCTTTCCGTTCAGAGCGTGAGCGTGGAGTTTGAACTATAGCCTGCAGTGCCACCTGAGTGACAGAGTGCGCGGATACCTTTTCCTCGGTGGGGTCGCGCCCCTCGAGAGCCACGCCCGGGGTGGATTTGTTACTTTTGTATCGCGACTTGTCGACACAGTCCCTCTGGCTGGCCCAGTTTTGGCAGCTACGGACGCCCTTCGTCAGTCCGGTCCTCCGGGATGTAACGGCAGTAGGTAGGCGCAGGTTTGACTGGACCCGAGGAGGCAGTCAGGTAGATTGGGTGATCTGAGTTGAGGGATAGTAGATGCACCATGTTATCATCTGTTCCACTTTTTGAGCATCTAGATAGGGGCATAGTAGCTGTAGGGTTATTTATTTTCCAGCTCTTTCCTTTCAGCACTTTTTTTCTTACTTTATGCCTCTAGTAGACTTAGTGGGCAGACCGTCGGGCTTGTTGGCGGCACCCACTGTGAACTACTGTGGGATGTAGTTCTCACACCCGCCGTGGTGTATTTCTTCCCCAGGGACTTCCGCTTCTGTTCCTGCTGCTCCAGCTGCTGCTTCTTCAGATCGAGGTAAGGGAGTCGCGAGCTAGATCCCTACCAGTCGTCGTCCAGAGAGTGGATGCAACCTTTTATATTTTGAGAGTTACTTTTGAGTGACCTTTGTAGTGAGGTATAGAGTTGTACTTTTCTTGTATCTTTGAGAGACTTTTGTATTTATGTGAGGACTTGAGTTGTTTTTTTTGTGTGGAGTTGTATTTATTTTTTTTATTCTAGCAGTTTACTTGTCAGCTCTGATATATGTATAGTATAGTATCTTTCTTTTGCAGGTTAGTCGCTTCGTCTATACGGGGTTTCCCGTGTGTGCGGCGGATCTGTTGGTGAGCCCGGGTCGCAGTTTCGACGCCGGGGCGTGACACGACCGGTCGGCGGGTCGCGCGGGCTGGCCACGTGGCGCCCAACCATTGGCGGGTGCCACCTACCCGGTTGACCGGGCGCGGGACACGTGTCGTCAACCGGGCGCGCTTGCACCGCTGTTTCGTGTTCGGAGGACACGTGTCGCTCGCGGGTGGTTCCGAGCGCTGGTCGGACGAGCTTTCGGCGGGGGTTTTGTACTACTGTTGGATTCGGGCGCCCGAAAGGTGCGCCCGAATCCGAACAGTGACCCTTTTTTGGCTTGGGCCTATAAATAGGCCCCTTGGGCCTATAAATAGGCCCCTTGGGCCTTCTTTTTATGGCTTTTTGGGCTGTTTCGCAGGGTAGGTCCATAAGAGAAATTCTTCCTTGTTTAGTGCTGCATCTTGTGGAGAAGTTCCAGAATTTTTGGAGGACGCTACTTTGACGTCTACTGCGATTCGGCGCACTGCGATTGGGCCCTTTTCCCAAGCTCGATTTATATCTACGCGTCGCAAGGAACATCGTCGTATTTTCTTTGGATTTTTCTGAGGTTGCTTCGAAGGTGAAAATTATACTTTTTCTGGACAGGGTACTGCTGACGTTTGATCATGAGAATTTCGCGTGTACCGCGATGATTAATTTGTATCTTGGCCTACAAGTGTCGGAACGGGACGAGTAAGTACTCGTTTTTCATCTACTCGTAGTGAGGATTGCAACGGTGATTTTTTCAGATTTTTCTGAGGACTGTACTAAGGTGAATTTCCTCATTTTCCGTGCTGTTTGGAAAAACAACAAATGCTATTTTTGGATGTTGTTATTTACACCGGGTGCGATCTATTTTGCAGTAGTTCACTATTTTGGAGATTTGCGGGGATTGAGGATCTTGGACAGCGGGGAACCTCTTATTGTTGTTGTTCACGCCTTTCGAGGTGGGTGGTTGTTGTATCCCTCTATTTTGGTGTGCTCACTAGGAACATCAGAATAATCCCGATGTTAGAAAATGTTGAATAAAATATTGATAAACTTTGCATGCTAAAAAGGGACTAAATAATTGCTAGCCTATCCATTTAATTAAGACATTGGTAATTGGACATGATCATTATACCATAATCACTCCTGTTAAAGTATTTATTTATCTGGAATAGCATGATCAGTTGTATGTTAGAATAGTGGATAGCGAATTCCCTACTTTCATCTGAGGACAGTTGCATGCTTGTGTGGACATCTAGATAGGCCACTATTTTCTGCTACACTATCATATTGGAATTTGACTTAGGAGAAACCATGTTGGCACCTCTTCTCCTTTTATTGAGATACATGTGGTATTGCTCGGGTTGAGCAGGGTTGTAGGATAGTGTAGCCAGGTTTGTTGAGTGGGTTTGTCGTACCAGATTGTGGTTGTGGGTTATTGCGGCGACCGCGGACATTGGGCGGTTGACCGGATGTTTACTTGTGCATCAGATTGGGGATAGGATTCCTCTACTCGATGGAGTTTCCCACTTATTGAGTATTATTGCATTAGATTGGGGGATCGGGTTTTCTTTAGTGAATGGATTTTTCCACTTCGATCATTGTCGTGATCCAGTCCTGCTATATCTTGATACTTGTGACAGAGGTACTTTACTCGTGTGGGTCGCTACCCTTGAGTGCCACTCTGGAGGTAGGCTTATGACCGAGCCATGTGTGCCGGTCCGATACTTATTTTGGGATGCGAGCCATGTGTGCCAATCCCGCGGATTTGAGCCATGTGTGCAGATTCCGCTACTGAGTTCTTGAGTTCGACAGCAGAGCAGGCAGTGCCAGTTTTTACTGGTCGTTAGATTGGGTTTATTCAGTCAGGCATATTTACTGATGTATTCTTATAGTTACACCTTTCTAACTCTGCATTTAGAGGCATAGTAGTGGTAGCTTCATTTTTTCTTTCAGCAGTTCTATTTGTAGCTTACCCCCTCTTCTTCCCTTTTGCCTCTGGTAGACCTAGTGGGCATGTCAGAGTTTGAGGCTTAACCCACTAGGGGAGGCTACTGTTTTTATAGTAGTTCTCACCCCTATCGTCTTTTTCTTTGTTTCCCCCTTTGTTTTGCAGAGTCCTCTGTGGGAGTTGCTGGGCCGTCAGCAGCAGATCGAGGTAAGAGGATAGCGGACTAGATAGAGTGTCCACCCGACAGTTGCTAGCTGGACTTTTGATGTACCCCTATCTTCACAGACAGTCTTATTGCACTTTATTTTGGGTCTGGCGTTAGCCAGCTATTTGTATATTTGTGGTGAGCTGGGAGAGTACTTGTATTTATTTTCAGTTGTTCTTTACTTTATTTCCAGCTTTGATCTGAGATGTAGTAGTTTTAGTTCAGCTCTGATTTTATGCTCTATCTTTATTATCTCTTATATCTGAGTAGGTTACCGACGCTTCGTGTACGCGGAAAATATCGTGTGCACGGCAGATCTGTAGACGGGCTCGGGTTCTGGTTTACACCCGGGGCGTGACAGATTAGGTGGTATCAGAGCTTAGGGATAGGCCAGTTGGGACTTAGGAAACCCTAGGCTTTTTGGGCAGACCCTAGGATGATAGGTCGTGAGTGGCGTGATATTTTTGTGAAAGTCGGTGATTTATTTTGTTGACTCTTCCTGTGAGTGAAGAGGGATTGGCATATTCTATTTCTGATGGACAATTATGTTGGCTGCAGACAACATAAAGTTACAGGAATAGGGGGATGCCTTTGACTTTCGCTAGATTGGGTCGAGCGTGATTTTGTTACTGATGTATGGTTTCTTGTGGCAGGATGCCTCCCCGACGCCAGATCCCTACCCGGGGTACTCCTATACCCCGGATGAGCCAGAGCAGTCCAGGCCTTCAGAGCTTAGTGAGTTGAGGGTCTTGGTGGCCCAGTTGGCTGAGATTACTCGCCAACAGGAGCAGAGGATGGATCAGTTTCTTGCCCAGAGAGAGGCACTGCCCCCGGCTGTTTCTGAGGCCCCTACACCTCCAGTTGTACCATCTGTGCCGACGGCACCATCGTCCAGTAGCGGGGCTCCGGGAGTGATCCAGCCTTTGACACCGGATGAGGAGCAGGATATCGCTGACAAACTCACCAAGTTTTGTCAGCGAGGACCGCCTAGATTATCGGGGCAGGATGCACAGCCCTGGGAGATTGGGATGTGTCTTTCAGCGATGGAGAAGCTTTTCAGGGACTTCTTCATCGATCCGAGGTACCGAGTGCACATGGTGGTGCACTGTTTGGATGGTGATGCAGATGCCTGGTGGCATCGGGTAGAGCCACTAGAGTTTCAGATTACCCGACAGCTACCGTGGGCCGAGTTTCGACGGATGATTTTGGATACTTACTTTTTGACCAGCGTGAAGAGGAAACTGGAGGATGATCTGAAGAACCTTCAGCAGGGCGGCCGACCGGTTCAGGCATATTATCAGGAGTTTATGCAGTTGCTCAACTGCGTACCATTCGTCGCTCGTGATGGTCCCCATCAGGTGGAGTTATTCGAGGCAGGCCTCCGTACCGAGATATACACTTTAGTGCATGCTCAGAGGCTCCAGACCCTCGAGGAGGCTGCGGAGCATGCCCAGTGGGTTGAGAGAGGAGATCACGTGGTTGCCAGGCGAGGTGGTATGGTTGCGCAGAGCTCCGATAGGAAGCGTGTCACGCCCCGGGGTCCTATTTTTTTTTTCTTTTGAAAGGCGCAGCATTCCCCGGTCCGTGCCAGACCCACCTCACATACGAACGTGACCCCTCACATCGACGGGCCCTGCTTGTATGCGCGTGGCGGTGCAATTCCGACATACACTATGACCACAGTAATCATACACACCTTAAAGAGAGAGAATGAATTACTTAGAACGGCCACTGGTGTTTTGAAAGGATAAATCCAAGGGTTTGTAAAACGGTGCCCACACGACACCCATTGTTTTCGAAATCATTTTCGCAACCATTTGATTTTTATTTGCAAGATGAACAATCCCAACCAGGGCAAGCAGAAGTTCGAACATCCAGCCACCACAATTCACACAGTCACAATCCACACACAGTTACATGCCACCCACACACAAATCCAGTTATAAAGCGGACACATAGAAAATAGATGGAGCATCAATTATTGCGACATTAACGGAACTCTCGCGTTGCGGCCTCACCCACGTCCCGTACTATAATGTCATGACTTTTCGAATAATATTTTACCCTCATGTTAATAAAGTACTTTTTAGGAAAGCTAAATTATCGAGTTTTCTTAAGTTGGCCGTCGTGCTACACGGGTATTTTTCTATGAAAGGGCTCAAAAAACGATGACCGACGGTGCGATCGGATCTGAAATCCGACCTTGGGATCTCCCGGAACAGGGTTTTTAGGGTTGCGGTGACTTAGCGCGCATCGGAATCCGTACAGAATATCCTGCACGCTTTTCGAGGAAATGTGGGATTATCCTGTATAATTAATTAATTAGTTATTCGTTAACAGATATTAAATGTGGGATTTATTCGTACGTACGAAGAGGAGAAAAATCCTATATTTCGCAAAAGAGAAACCCTAGCCGGAGAGAAAGAGAAAGAAAAGAAAAGAACGAAACCCTAACCAGAGAATAAAGAGAAGAGAGAGGGAGAAGGCGGAGGAGTCTGAACACCTCGATCAACGTGTTGGAAACGGGAGTGCGATCAGATCGTCTTCCCCGTAGGAATCGGTAAGTGGATTTCATTTTATTGTATTTTTGGCGTTTCGTGTCTTTTTCTCGAGTCGTCGTCGCCGCCTCCGTCGCCGTCGTCGTCGCCGCCGCGCGACCTTGGGCCGCGCGGGGCGCCGCCCGCCGGTGGGGCGCGCCGCGCGGTCTTGTGCCGCGCGGGGCGCCACCTGCGGGCGGCGCGCAAGCCGGACCGCGGGCGGCGGCGTCCGCGCGGGTAGGCGCCGCGCGGGCGCCACCCGCGGGCATGCGCCGCGCGGCCTCGTGCCGCGCGGGGCACCCGCGGGCGCCACCCACGGGCGGCAGGCGCCGCGCGGGCACCACCCGCGGGCGCGCGCCACGCGGCCTCGTGCCGCGCGGGGCGCCCGCGCGAGCAGGCACCGCACGGGCGCCACCCGCGGGCGCGCGCCGCGCGGCCTCACGCCGCGCGGGGCACTCGCGGGCGGCGGCGCCCGTGCGGGCGGGCACCGCACGAGCGCCACCCGCGGGCGCGCGCCGCGCGGCCTCATGCCGCCCGAGGCACCCGCTGGCGGCGGCGCCCGCGCGGGCAGGCACCGCACGGACGCCACCCGCGGACACGTGTCGCGCGGCCTCGAGCCGCGCGGGGCGCCGCCCGCCGGCGGCGGCGTCCGCGCGGGTAGGCGCCGCACGGGCGGGTGCCGCGCGGGGAGCCGTCATGCGACGCGAGCACGCCGTTACTGGATTTTTGTCGCGTGGTTGGGTTTTGGGTTCCGTTTTTGCGGCATGGTGCGTCAAGTTGACTTATCGTTCTTTTGGGGACTTCTGTAGGTCCAGGTGCTGAGCGGGAGTGTGTCAAGCTTCAAGGTGTCCCGATCTTCGCACAACAAGGTGGGTACTTTCGCAATATGTTTGGTGTATGTTATCGTTATGACAGGTGTAATAAAGTAGATGTATTGTGTTAACTGTTTAAACCCATTGCATGAGTAATTCCCGTCTTTCATTGCTAACTGTAGCGACTGAGTGCCGCGGTGCTTAATATACGCCGGTTTCGGCTATTATGCTCATAGATGCTTACACTCACACCGGCGGTTTGGCCACCGATTGGGTGTACTTTTCCAGAATTGTGGTATGTTGACCCGTGTACCCCACGAAGGTAAAGGTGTCGAGTGGGGACCCCTCACGGTTGCTTTAGGTGCAGCACTAGTGCCGTGGAGGGGTTAAAAGCAATACGCGAGCAAAGTGATCGTTCACGAGGGGGTCTTTAGACCTTCCGACAGGTGTTCTATAATTAAAACAGGGGATACGGTGACTCATAAGGGGGAAGGCGAAATGTTCCGTTGTATCGGTTTGTCATAACAATACTTTTTATTGCTATGTTCATCTACTTTATTTGTCACTGACTTTCCCACACTATGACAGGTCCGACTAGGTGTAGTAGCCGGGACGATGGTGAGGCAGCGTCTAGAGGACTTTAGCCATATGAGGCTTTATTTCGTCGTTCTTGCTTTGGGTTATCTCATCTCCTTTTCTGTTAATTATTAAGTTTTCAATTGCTTGGATGTGGAATATTACGGATGTTGGATTCAGAGTTATTTTAGTAATGTGATCTTTGGTATACTATTTATTGACTTGTATGCGGCATGTTTTATACCAAACAAAAGGGTTTCGAAAATGCTTTCCAAAACCAAGTGTCATGTGGGCACTACTTTGTAAACCTCTGGATTTATCCTTTCAAAAGATGTAGCCGCCCAAAAGAGACTCGCGAAAATACTTTGGAAAACTAGGTGTCGTGTGGACACCGTTTGTAAACCCGTAGTCTCATCTTTGATGTCGTGAATGAAAACTTTAGTTTATGGATAAAGGTATTACTCTCTTTCATTGTATTCAATGTGACTGTGTGGTTAAAGAAGATGTTGTGAATGTGACGCCGTGCATATACAAAGGAGACTCTGTCCGTTTACAGAGTGAATTTGCATATGTGGCGGGTCTGACGCGCACCGGTAGGCGAGGTCGTTTTCAAAGAAAAAAAAAGTATACGCTTTTCCGCTTATTCTTAAACCTCCGGGGCGTGACAGATTATATGGTATCAGAGAAAAACAACTTTAACCACAGTAGTCGGTGACCAACATCCACAGTGCATAATGCCACAAGCGATTGAAACAGGAGATAACCAAGGTGTAGGTGCGTTAGACCGTGAGTGTGCGAGGGAAAGAGGGGGAATCATGTTCGGTGCGTTCGTAGGTCAAAGTGCTAGGCTAGTAACGTTTGGATTGACGCGATTTCTTTGTGTGCACAGATAGCAGTCCGGCTCGGTCAGTAATCGTCAACGTGAAATGGACAGGATGGACTCTGCAGCCGTACCGAACCGCTTACTCCGCAACCAGCTGCGGGATGTGGCTGGGCAACTGCTTACCCTCACCAAATGCTTGTGCTTACTGACACAGGATTTAGGGAGTACTGACCACTTCCAGCACGGCGCCAGAGACGACACTTTTCGTGGGATACCAACTGCAGGATTTCCCACCTTTCATGAGGCGGTTAACATGGCCATATGGGCGGAGCGGGAGCTCGCCGACGCACGCGCCCAGTGGGGATACCCCGGACTATATCAGGGCCAGAGGTACCCCCACCCCGGTCCGGAGGAGGGCCCCTTTCAAGGGAGCCGGGCAACCAAACGCCCGAGGACAGAACAGAAAATTAGGCAAGCAACGATGGGAGGACCAGAATCACTAGGAAAGTCGTGCGTCATCTGTGGGAGGGTGCATCGAGTGACGAGTTGCCCTTGGAGGTACGACCATTGTTTCCGATGTGGCAAGCCGGGCCACTCACATGTCTCATGCCCCCAGAAACCAGCTACTACCGCCACGGCGCCGCAACCGGAGGAACGAGAAAATGCTGCAGCCCCCGACCCGCAGAAGGACCTACCCGGCAGTCAGCACATGACAGATTATGACGATACCAGGTCCCTGCCCCGCCATGCCGTACGTCGTTGGCCCAAGGGTTGTGGACGGGCTCCCCGAGCTGCCCCAGTTGAGGACGCGACGTCCCGGAATGAGTAATAACAGGTAACGTTTCCTTTTTTTATTTTTCCTCTTCAATTAGGAGAACCGGATACACCTGAGCATCCTACACTTGTCCGACTCCCTTTCCTCTTTCCTATTTCCCGTCTTGCCCGGCGTTGTTAAGAGGAAAGTCGTTACTCCCCACCCGCACCTGTTCCCTTCTCGTATTCCATTTAAGGGGGTAAATGTATTCTAGCCAGGGGGAGAAGCCCCCTTAGATTTTTAGTTTAGCCCTCCCTAGCATACACGGGCGGGTAGGTTCTAGCGAAGCAAGACAGAAGGGATTCTGTTGTGGGTTATTTGGGTATTTAGAGGTTAAGTGGGTCCAACTTCCTACCTCGTGGCAATAGGCCCAGGAGACCGATAAATTTAGTGGGGCTGCGGCCCACTTTAGATCCAACGTCCAGGTGGGTTGAGTTCTGTCGAGATCGTGGGCGCTGTGTCTGTACGCTTTAAGTAA
Organism: Tillandsia leiboldiana; assembly: GCA_029204045.2. Lineage (NCBI taxonomy): Eukaryota > Viridiplantae > Streptophyta > Magnoliopsida > Poales > Bromeliaceae > Tillandsia > Tillandsia leiboldiana. The sequence continues at coordinate 15,220,772 of CM055072.1, forward strand.
GCTGGTTACGGGACCCTAGTGCCTCGAGCCAGGTAAGTGATGGATGGCGGGTGCGTGGCTTATTTGGCCTCGGTGGACCTAGCAGCCCGACCCACCCCCTCTCTTTCTGACATCCCAGTCGTAAGGGAGTTTTCAGACGTGTTCCCGACGGAACTCCCTGGGATGCCACCCGAACGGTAGCGCGGCGCGACGCTCCGCGCGGGCAAGGGCCCCGCGCGGGCGGCGGTAGCGCGGCGCGGCTCTCCGCGCGGCAAGGGCCCCGTGCGGCAGCCGCAGCGCGGCGCGACGCTCCGCGCAGGCAAGGGCCCCGCGAGGCTCCGCGCGGGCATA